>JABAKD010000013.1:9241127-9841127 GCA_012845835.1 Undaria pinnatifida
CGGGGCCGGGTACGGGCCGGGTCAGGGGATGCGCGCGAGAGACAGACGGAAGGCTTTGCTGACGGCGGCCGTGCTCCCTTATATTCTGGCCAAGCTAGCCGCCGGCCACGAGCGGTGAGCGATTAAATACCACAATCGTCCAACAGCCTTTACGGTGTTCACACAAAACATGCTAGCTGAAGCATAAAAAAAAATGCGATTGTTTGCTGGTCTGCGCACCTTTTTTTCAGATTGTCCAAAACGCGCGTCGAAGCCGCGCTCGGGTCGAGCCTTCGCTTGGATTAGGGTTAGGGCTTGAGGTTAAGGTTGGGTTGGGTTGGGTTGGGTTGGGTTGGGTTGGGTTGGGTGGACGCCCTCTCGTAATTTGTAAAAGGAATACATCCAAAAATAGAAACAACAGCTAAAAACCCTAAACAACCATAATAATTTCGGTACTTTATCTGGCATGTTTTTTGTGCTAAGACCCGGTAAAGCCCCCTCCCATCTTTGGCAGGGAGCTATCTTCTTCGATGCGTGATACGATAGGGGCAAGCAGTAGCAGCAGCAGTAGCAGTAGCAACAGCATGCAGATAGAGCAAAGCAGGAGAACCTTTCCCCTTCCCTCCGTGTTGTTTTGACATCATGTGATTGCTTTCTGTACTCCTTTGTCCACATCATGTCGAGCTCCAGCGGAGTACCTAGCTGACGCTCTGCTTCTGACTGCGAGTCTGACATCGTACTGTGATTTTTTTTTTACGGTTAGTAAGATCCCAACAGCGTGTCGTCCTCTGCTTCCAGCTGTAAATAGCAATAGAGAGCGGGCGCGTGCTAAGATTTTATTGTTGGCAAAGGTGAGGGGGTGGCTGTGCTTCCCCCCCGGTGAATTACTGCCTCCGTGCCTCCCTGCACCCCCCCAGCGCTTCTGCCGTTTGTGGCTGTTCGTTCTCAGTGTGGTTTCTTTGATGATCGTGTAAGTTTTTCTCGGGGAGATACCAAGCGCACGTCAAATTTCAGCCTAAACCGTCCTGACAGCCTGTGTCCTCCCCCCCACCGATACACCGATAGGTATTCATCCGCGGTGGATGGCCCAGGTCATCTAGCTCCTAGAAGTACAGTACAGTATGTTCATTTTTGGGGACAAACCGCTTGGATTTTTTTTTGTGTGTGTTTTTTGCGGTGAAATGGCTAATTTAAAATGTCGCTCCTTATTTAGACCATACCAGGTATGGGTTTCGCTTTGCAGTAGTACGCGGATTAATTAAATATGTCGCTCCTTATCTCCTCTGCATGTTCGTCTTGGCCCTCTCTAGGAGCACAGCGCCGCAGGCTCATGGGCAGCGATGGAGACAAAGACCGGAAGAAGCCGCGCGGAGTTCGACGAGATATAGCGGTGGCGGTGGCGACGGAGGCGTCGGCGACGGTGGGAGTACAACAAGGGTAGGGGGGGGTGGTCTAGGCTCGGCTTCGAGAATGGCGAGGGCGGCGGCTAGACGACGGCTTGTCGTCCTCCGATCGTTATTTTTCCAGGTGCTGTTTTTAGCCCTTCAAGAATTCCACAAAAACGCGCACTAATTTCCAGTAGTTTGCCCCGAAATATGTTGAAGCAGTTACTCTAGAGGTTGAATCGGCGCCGCGAAACCTAAGTGACTTGGCGCACGTCACTTTGTGCCCGCAGAATATACCGAGGTGTGTTATCCTCAACCCTTCGGGAAGTTCTGCCTCTTCTGGCGTGACCGCTACGTCGGTCCGCATGGCTATGCATATCTCCTCCGCGCCTCTGACCCCCCCCCCCCTCCCCGTTCATTGGGCGCTGCGAATCCTTGATAGTTTTGTCTTTTGTTTAGATTCCTAAAACCACGTGTCGCTCTGTCGTGGTGTCCTTCCTCCCCCGCCCCACGGATCCGCTGCTCGCTCAATGTTTGACCGTCAGCAAACTACGGATGTCCTGTTTTAGTACCCCCCCCCTGGCCTTGCCCGCCGGCCCCCCCACCCCCCCACCCGCCCGCCTACCTGCCCTCTGCTCAGCTCCCTCCCCTTTCGCCGCCCCCCCGCCCCCCCCTTCATAAACGGCCTCCGTAGGTGTACCCGCTTCTTCGCGCGTCGTACGAAGGTTCGTGTCTGCTGTACCAGTGGCTCTATCTTTTCCGACGCTCGGCATTTTTTTCGCCCGCGTTAAGACTCACGGGTATGGTCGTACGACGCGCGACAGTGGAAGATTACGAGGAGGACGCACTAGCGGTGGCAGCGGCGGCGACGAGGACAGCGGCGGCATCTGGAGGTCCCGGAGCAGTGACAGCGAGCGCAGCAGCAGCTAGGGCGAGTTTGGGGGATGCTGGAGCGGCGGCGGCGGCGGCGGCCGGGGAAGTGGAAGCTAGCGGGGGTGGCGCGGCTGCCGGTGGGGGTGGTGTGGGGGATCGCGTGATGCGGTATGCTAGGGTGTTCCTTGTTGCTGCGGTTGTGGGGTTCAAGGTCGTGGAGTGGTGGACAAGGATCGAGGCGCAGGTGATATGGTTGTTCCATCGTTTGGGGGTGGCACTGGATTATGGCACGGGAGTGGTTGGTTTTGTGTCTTGGGCAAGAGTCTGGACGGGAGGGATGGGGGGCTCTTTTAAGAACATGCGTTGCCGTAATTTTTGGCCGGGGGGGGTGGGATGGGGTTGGTGTACTCATTTCATGCGCAGGCGTGGCCTTAACACCGTAGACCCTTGTATGCCTACAACGCCGGGACGGAGCACGTCGGAATTTCACAGACCAGGCATGCATCGCGTGAACCAAGCGGGATGCGCCGTGAGGTGTTCGGCGAATTGCATGAAAGGGGAGCTGCACCCTACTGAAAGCCGCTTGTGATTTGAACTTGGGCACCTTGTGCGTGCTTTGTTGCTTATGGATGATAGCTTCGAAGAACTTGATTTGTTTTTTTCCGGTGTTGGAAGGAAGGGGTAGTGTCGTCGTGAAGTCTTTGAGTCTTGGTTGCGTTATGTTCGTGTCGGCCGGTAAAGGCATCGGAGCGGGTGGTGTCTGCCCCATGGTGTATTTGCATTTTTGTGCGTCATTCCTGAGTAACTAACTCTGGCCGTCGAGCGAGATCGAAAACCCGGCTCGCATGCCATTGGGCGCCGTTCCTGTCGCCGTCGCTGGATTTGTTGCGATTGGCTTGCGATAGAAGTGGGGGCTCTTGCGTTTGTCACTTCGTTCTTTTTTTGTTTCACCTCTGTACTGCTTCAAAAGCCATTCCACGCTACAGTGGGGGGGCTTATATAAGGCGGTATAGCGCGAAGGGATTTCGGCCGCCCTATATAGGGAGGCCGGCCTGTTCGGCTAGGCAGTTGTGGTCAGAGTTACAGTGGTGCCAACGGATTTCAACCGCGTTATATCGATTGGCCGCCTTATTGTAACCGCCCTAGATAGGCCCCACTCCTGTACACGAGTAATTCCAACTAGTTTTGTCCCCACAAACACGGGTGCAGCGTTGGAAGGCGTTAAGTGGCCGGGTCGGGGAGAGGTTGTCGTTTTTAGGACATGTTTTTTCTTTTCTCTGGATTTTCTCGCTCTCCTCTCGGTCTTTCGCCCCCGCGCTCCATTTGCACTACTTGAAGCCGCGCGTCAGTTTCGCTGACGGCAGCCAGCTTGCGCTGCTTGCCCTTGTAGCTCCCCAAACAAAAACCCTAGACCCAGGCAGCTAGTTAACCCTTTCTTCAGTACAACTGCCAAAACATCCCATGTTAATTTCAAGTAGTTTGTCTCGTATCATGTCATTCCACGGTAGATTTTTGTAGTTTTTGGGTGGCGTGTTTTCTGGTAATGCTACTTGTTACGGTTGAGCTCCTCACGTGAGGACCTACCGGACAGTCTGATGTGCTGATGAGTACGTTTGGTTCAGGACTAGCGCATATGGTAGGTTTTTGTTGGCCGGATTGCGCGTTTTGAATGCCTTCTTCGATTTTTGATGTATGCTTCGGGTGAATTTTTGAGCAGAGCTCCTCGCGTTTAGGGGCTCAGAAACTTCCGCAGGCACCCTTGCCGAGGGATGACTCGTATGGTGTGGTTCTCAAAGGGTTAACTGTTTTAGTACTGGGTCCACGGTTTTTGGGGACGAATGACTTCGAATTAGTGTGGGGTAATTTTTCAGATCTTTTCACGGGTCGGGTTGACCCCTTCCCGCGGGTCGGACCGGGTCAGGGTGAGCCGACCCCGACTCGTGAGATTTGAAAGCCTCCTGACCCGACGCGATCCGACTCGTGAAATTTTCCGAAATCCCCTGGCCCCAACCCGGCTCGACCCGCGAGGTTTTGAACGCCTCGTGATTCGACGCGCGGGCCTGGTTATGACCCTTGAAATGCCCTGAAAAAATGCAGTTCCAGAAGGGTCAAGTGGCGTGGATTCATTATCAACATGGTGTAGCCGTAGTTAGGAACTCGTGCAGCAGGATATGTATATGTATATATATTGTTTCGTCAACTTATGTGCGTTTGGTTGGCGCTCGTTGGGGGCCGCTTTTGGGCAACTCGAAAGGGGGTGTCCTTTCCTTTTTTTGTTGCTTGCGCCGTCAAAATTAGAAACTCGCTGTAGCAAGTCTGCCCCGTGAACCCCAAACTCCCTGCCTTTATCGCGTCTTCCCAATTGCGCCAGGAGGGTTCGTCATGGAGAAGATCCCAGTTGCCGCCGCCACCGCCCCCCCCGCAGCCTCCGCTAGCCGCGGCCGGAGGGTGCGGAGTTCCAGCGGACTCTGGGGCGTGCCCTGCGTGCGGGGGCGCGCGCGTAAACGCCACCCTGTGCGCCCCTTCTGGCTTCGTGTTTTGCTACCGGTGTTTGTCCGGACACGTTCGGGAGCACGGGGAGTGCCCAGTTACCGGGTTGGCGTGTGGGGAGGAGGGGATCGTTCGTCTTTTTGACGACGAGGGGGTGGTGGGAGGAGGAGGAGGGGGAGGGGGAGCGTAGTTTCGGTGTTGTTTTTGCGGAGTTGTATTGCTAGCGAATGCAGAAAAAATTACGATCGTTCTTGTAAAAAAAGTCACGGTTCGTGACATTTGAGAAAAAATGGCGTTATACGTGGGTCACTTATTTTGAAAGTTTAATAAATAATCGCGGGAATTTGTCACGAAGTGTGGCATCCGTTCTTATGGCATTCTTCAGAGCTGTTCCTGATAACTATGGCGATTCCTGATATAACTGCCACGATTGAAACCAAAGTGGTGCGGTTTCTTGTCACAACTCGTGAGATTTTTTTGTTTCCGTTGGGAATGAAAGACCCTTCGTAGCAAGGGAGTCGGACGAGCTACTATGTATGCGAAGCGTATAACGGTGCCTTTCGTCGTTGTGTTTGGATGTTTCCCCCGGCTGAGACGCTTGCTGGCAACGATATCAGAAAACAGGACTCCACCCCTTGCAGTTTTGC
This sequence comes from Undaria pinnatifida, assembly GCA_012845835.1. Classification (NCBI taxonomy): domain Eukaryota; class Phaeophyceae; order Laminariales; family Alariaceae; genus Undaria; species Undaria pinnatifida. The sequence continues at coordinate 9,246,502 of JABAKD010000013.1, forward strand.
CTTGATTTGCCTTGACGGAGATACTAGGTTTTAATGTAGCCAACCCATGCAATTTTGCCTTAACTTGTCGCCCTGACGGATGCCAAACTACTAGGTTTTAGTGTAGAGCTCTCCGCTCTACGCTCTTGACCGGTGCACGTTTCCCTTGGCTCGCATGCCTCTTGTCATATTTATTTTCTCGCTGGGGCACTAGGTTGCCCAAGCGTTGCCACTGCTGTGGTGTCTGGGTCGGGGGCGGGGCTGTGTGTTTGGCGCGTGAAGCGGAGGGTGTTGCGGTGCTCGTGTGCTGTGTGCTCTGTGCTGTCTGCGTTTTTTTGGTGTTGGTTGCTGTTGCTGTGCGGCTGTGTTCGCTCCATTGATTAGGGGCAAAAATATCTGGGCTTTTCGTGGGTCTTTTGACTCGATCCGGGGATCGGATCTGGAATTTTTCAAAATCTCGCGGTTCGGTTTGGGTTCGGTCGGGTCGGATCAGGAGGTGTTCAAATCTCATGGGTCGGGTCGGACCACCTTGACCCGACCCGACCCAACCCGTCAACGGTGACCAGACCGGTGAGAACAACTGACTGGAAAATATCGGTTGCCAGCACTCTGCCCTTTGACGAACAGCCGTCAAAGGAAATCGCCACGCTAACAATGTAGTCTATATGAACTTGAAGTATCAAGAGACCTTGACGGGTCAAGGTTAAACCGCCAACCGACGTCTTTGCTCAGGGGTGCCCCGAGCATGTTCCCCGCGAAGGCGTGTCTCTCACAGTGGTGATTTGCGTAAGAACGCTACCGGATGGTTTTGAACGGTGTAGAGAGGAGGGGGAGTTTGAGCACTGGTGCGGCGACTAGAAGCGATGGAAGAAATTGGTCTCGCTGTTCCACAACTCACACCTTTTTTCGATACCTTATACAGTAACTGCAAGCGCGACCGACGGCGCGACCGACCGAGCGACGCGCGAGCGACCGGGCGACCGAGCGAGCGACGACGGCGGCCCGAGGCCGCCCAACTAGGACTCGAGCGACTAGGTCGATCGTCCGAGCACGTATGTGTGAGTGCTGCTGCCACTGTCTTGTGGCAAAGAATATATCAGAAATAAGTAAATAAAGCCATCGCTTCACGCGAACGGTAATTTCAATCGACGCGATCGATGTCGCCGGTAGTTCCAGCTCGACTCGCCTTAATTCGATCCCCATTATTGTCTTGGAGTCTCTATTTCCTAATTGTTCCCAGGCACATGATATCATACAAGAGAAAGAAACTAGTATGTATGAGCTACGCAGCACAACCTCTGCGCATTGCGCATACGTACGTACGGTCTGCTACTCGTCGTATAGTTTACACCGGTACAGTTTTGGTTTGGTCGTCCTCACAGCTTGACGGCATGGGACGACGTTCGTGTGGGCTTTGAAATCTGAATGCCCTTCAACGACAAATCCGTCCCGAAGGATGCAATGGGAAATGGAACAAATTCTCCCTTGTACAAAAGCCTCCACAGTCCGGTGTCGGGGGCTCTGTCTGTGTCGGGTGCTTTTGCCTCCCCCGGCCTCCCCTCCCCTCCCCCGTTCCCTTCGTGCCCACCGCCGCCACCACCACCATTACCGCCACCACCACCACCGCTACCACCACCACAACTAGCCGACTCGGCGTCATCGTCTTGAGCTGGTTTGGTATTGTCTTCGGACCCGCTCTTGCCCCCGTCGGTGCTTTTGATTCCCCCTGGTAGCGCTGAAGTTTTGGCCGGCGACGGTGCTGAAGCGTTTCCTGTTGATGTTGCTGAAGTTTTTGCTGATGCTGATGGCGTGGCTGTTATGCTGGCCGAAGAAGTAGCTCCCGGCTGATCGCCAACAATATTGCCTGCCCTTATGGCCGCCGCCGCCGCCGCTCCCGCCACTGGCGGTATCGCTGGTGATACCACTGGACATACCACTGCTGGCGCCGCCGGTTGTCGCTGCTGCTGCTGCTGCTGCTGCTGCTCCGAGGTGGAGGTGGTGGCTGCCGATGGTCTCTTCCTACGGCTGGCCTCCCAAGCGGGCAAATCGATGGTGACTTTCAGGAGGTCCGTGAGAGCATCCTGCACGTATTGCTCCGTGACCTGAAATCGGAATGGGATCGATAGCCGTCAATAGCGATCAGGTCGAGCATGATAGGGCAGGGGGGCGGGGCGTGAGGCACAGGGAGGGCGGGTGGGGAGGGTCAGCACGTTGTTAGTATACTTCACGAGGCAGATAAAGAGTTGTAGGGGGAGATGTTGAAAAATATTTAATGATGCTAGTACTAAGTTCAAGACAATTAGCAACTTCGAAGGAGACGACATGTAGTCGTCACCAGTCCAGTGAGAGGGTGTACCTTAATCAGAGAACACTAACACTATCGCTATTGCAGAAGGGGTTTAGATGCTCCTGCGCTTCGATCAATGCAGCAATCGCTATAGATCTACGCAGCAATATATATACATGTATGTACCGGGTGTACACGAAAGGCAACCAAATGCTCTTGTTCGTCCGAACCCACAACATCACGGGAAAATAGACAGGACGAAGGACGAATTTGTCACGGCTTTTCACGGATCAAGACTAGACTCGCGGGTCGGGGCGGGATACTTTCAAACCTCGCGGGTCGATTCCGTTGGGGTCAGGAATGTTCGAAAATCTCACGGGCCGGGTCGCGTCGGGTCGCGTCGCGTCGGGTCGGGTCGGGTCGGGTCGGGTCGGGTCGGGTCGGGTCGGGTCGGGTCGGGTCGGGTCGGGTCGGGTCGGGTCGGGTCGGGTCGGGTCGGGTCGGGTCGGGTCGGGTCGGGTCGGGTCGGGTCGGGTCGGGTCGGGTCGGGTCGGGTCGGGTCGGGTCGCGTCGGGTCGGGTCGGGTCGGGTCGGGTCGGGTCGGGTCGGGTCGGGTCGGGTCGGGTCGGGTCGGGTCGGGTCGGGTCGGGTCGGGTCGGGTCGGGTCGGGTCGGGTCGGGTCGGGTCGGGTCGGGTCGGGTCGGGTCGGGTCGGGTCGGGTCGGGTCGGGTCGGGTCGGGTCGGGTCGGGTCGGGTCGGGTCGGGTCGGGTCGGGTCGGGTCGGGTCGGGTCGGGTCGGGTCGGGTCGGGTCGGGTCGGGTCAGGTTAGGTCGAGTCACCCTGACCCGACTCGTCCCGCGAGAAGAGACCCGACCCGTGAAAGAAGCCCCGGCATTTTGCGCCGGACGAATTGGAAGTTTCCCCCACCTTTGTGCTGTAGTCACAGGCGGGGCTGGAGTTAATCTCGATGAGCCACGGCCTAAACTGATCGTCCACCATGAAGTCATACCCGTAGAGCTCCCAGGAGTTCTTGCGGTGCTCCACCAGGTCCTGTGGCAACAACGGGCGACAAAAACAACCATTTGCATATCGGACAGATCACCATCTAGATCATCTACACAATCTAAATCCTATGTCTATTGGTCGTTCTGATATGTCATACAGGCTGGTTCAAGTTCAAAAAAGACAAATTGTGTCCCCCACGAATGCTGCTCGCAATATCTAGTCAAAGAGTGAATATTAATATTTGGTACCACGCTGGCCCCCATGACCAGTGGAAGAGGGTGACACGGCCATTTTTTTTTACCGGCCTCGGGCTGTCTCTAGGAACAAAACCCGTATCCACCAATGACAGACCTTCAATTTTTTCAATAATATTCAGGATTTTTCCCAGCGGGGGCGAAACAACAAATTGCGCCGCATTTTGCACGATCCGGTTGGACGTACTCCAAGGCATGTTTGTAGAATTTTTCGCGCAAAAAACCGAAGATCTGACCTGCCTAAGTTCAACTTGAGCAGGATCTAGCGAAAACACTGGATCCTACACTAAAACCAAGTCATTTGAAGGAAATAAGGTATCTTACTCATTTATTGCGCACAAACGTCCAAATGTCCACGCCGTTTTTGCGAGATAGACCCTGAAATTTTGCACGTGTTCTACATGCCCATCCCGAGGCCTGACCCGCGGAGGTTTTTCCGTTTGATTTTTTGTCGCCACAAAAACATTGGGCTAAGGTGGTCCACAATTTCCGAAAAACCTTAAATGACAAAAAAACATGAAAAAAAAAGACAAAAAACATCGGGTGAGGTGTTCGCAAGGGCGCATAGGAGACGGGTGCAAATATTCACGGTCTGAATAAAAAAACGGCGTAGACATTCGCAGGGGAATAAGTTCGGGTTTTTTAACGTGAACCAGCCTGTATGTTGTACAGGATCTGTGGTGCAGATCGTACGGCGCCCACCCGGCACCACGACCAAAGCCAAGCAGATCATACAGAACATGGGTCTACGCACGTTGAAGGCCATAGACACTGAATGGGTATCTAGTGTATCCGCGGTGTGCGCATTCCCTGTTGATAGTTATCAGCTGTGGGTCTCGCTTCCCGTACAGGGGCTCCTTCGTTTCTTTCCCGCATTTGTTTTCGATTCAAGTTCAACGCTGCTGTGCACCCATTGTTTTGATTTCCCATTTTTTTCCTGGTTCTTGCAGTGTATCACCTCCACTTACAATTCGTCGACAGCAAAGTATCAACTCTCTATACATACGTCGGTAGTAAAGAAAAAAAAAATGGAGTTATTCCGTCTGGCACTACCGAAATTTGGAAATAAATATGGTTAGAAAGTAAGATCTGCGCGAAAAGCGAACCGAAAGTGGTTCGATTTAAATCATTTACAGACAGACGCTATCTGTTGAAGAAGGATGACTGAACAAATCGGCGTGTGCTTCAAGTTTTGGACGCTCTTTGCTAGTCTGATTCACCATTAGACAGAACAAGGTATATACAGGATTGCCATTATTATACAGAAAACGGAAGATAGTTCCGTTTTCGCGCCAGTTGACGGTGTAGGGGAACCTATCACAGAAGTCATGGATACTGTAATAAAAATTTTGCTTGGTAAACGTAAAATGAAAAATTATCCACGTAGTAGCTGGCGAAGCAGTGGTTTGTCGGGGGCTGTTTTTTCTATTTTTTAAAAAAATGCAAAATGTGATCGTATTCATGAATGAGTCGACGCGACGATGTTCCCCACCTGAGCACAGAGCAGGCTCCATTTCACGATTTCTTCCATCCGCGGCTGCATTTCCTTCCTCCAGCAGCCTTCCCCGGCCACCTCGTCGATGTAGGTCGTGAACGTTTCGTTGGACCACATATGTTCGTGCACCTCGAACCCGTTGTCGGTGGTTGAAACCTGTTTCCGTTTCCGTCAACATGTTTTTGGGGGATAAGGTGTGTTTTCGTTTTCCTCAAAACGTTTTTCGGGGGTTACGTTGTGCGTTTTTTGTTCGTTTCGCGAGCATGTTTATAGGGTTAGGTTACGTTTTCGATGTGACATCAAATTGTTTTGAGACCTCGTTGGACCACGTTTTATAAATAATTTTCAAGGACGTCAGCCGCGAGTGCGACAAATTTTTGTTCGTGAATATCGAACCCGTTTGTTTGGTGGTCGAGGCCTGTTTTCGTTTTCGCCAACACGTTTTCTCCGGTCGAGGCGTGTTTTCGTTTGGCCTCAAGTAAGTTGTGTTTTTTGTTTTCGTGAAAGTTGTTGTCGGGGGTTGGTGTTTTTTTTTTGGTTGCTTATTCAAGAATTTTTGTTGGAACAAAGCCGTGTGTGTGTTTTCGTTTCGTGAAGACGTCCGGGATCAAGTTGTTTTTTTTTTGCTGCGACCCACACGTGTTCATGCTCCTCTAAAACCCGCGTCGTCGTCGGTGGTTCGAGATCCGGTTTTCGATTTTGTTAGCATGTTTTCGGGGGTAAGCTAGACATTTTTTATACATGTGTTAGCCGTCGAGTAGAATACTCCTTTGATCCAAAGATGGCCCAAAGACATTGTTGGGGTACCCCTTCAGGCGGCGACCTCCGCGAGCGGGACATTTTGCCAAAAATGGCAAAGCCTACCACCGAAAGCACGCGTCCGCTCACCCGACTCGACGTATGCTACAGTACAGACGCACTATTTTTTTTTTGTTTTTATTTTGAGATTGGCTGCTTGAGGAGCTCTACACACCTCACGAAGACAATGATCTTGACTAAGCTGAAAACGCAAGCCAATGAACAAACCGAAGGGCCTAGGTAGGTACACGCAAACAAAAAAGCATTTGCAAAATAAAAAAAACACCCAGACGATTGTGGTCTAACTCATATCCAACTCCCAAAAATATTGTCCTAGTCTAACTCCAAGTGCTTTGTCCCCGTGTCAAGAGTGCGGTGCTAAAACGGTTAATTAAAGAGACCCGCCATGAAGAAAAACATTTTGGCCACAAAATGGTATACCTTACTACCTTTGTCGCAGCGCGCATCCGGAGTTGGTTCAAACTTGTCTGACGTCTTGCAGGTGCTGTTGCTGAAACCACCAAGTCAGTGCTCTCGTTTTGAGATTTGGTGGGGAGTTTTGTAAGATAGGAGTTTTGTAAGATAGGCAGTCTTAACAAGGAAATGGTGTTTTGTGTTTTCATTTTTTCCACAATCGATCCGATCGGGAATGTTTTGTTGTGAATTCTTTGTTCAGCTGACGTGCGCTGCCCGTAGCTCCGAGGGTTTTTAGGGTCGCGTTGGGAAAGATCACGGGGCGCTCACCCGTCCAAACTTCTCGGACTTCTTGCAGATGCTGTTGTTGACCAGGTGCACGAAGCTGTTGCTGATGTTGCTGCTCGAGGTCGTGTACTTTAGGCACGGACGGTGGCGGCCAAAGGAAGGATAATGTGCGGGAGCGGCAAGGATAAAAGTGTTGACATAATAAATGTGGGTAATACATTGCCCGAGGTCGTGTACTTGGGGCACGGACGGTGGCGCCAACAAAAGAATGTGCGGGAGCCGGAAGGGTAGAATGTTAACAAAAAAATGCGGGCAATACGTATGTGTAGGGGGGTGAAGGTCTTCACAGGCAACGAACGCGAAAATGAGACCATGGTACAGCAGTAGTGGTAGCTTTCGTAGGTCCAACACGTTTCTGAATGACGGAGCTCCTCAAACAACAAATTTACCAGGGATTTTCGCGGGGTCATGATCCGACCCAACCTACGGATCCGATTAGGAGCTTCCTGAACTCTCCCGTTGTCGAGTCGGGTCGGGTCAGGAGGTAGTTCGAAATATCACGGGTCGGAACGGGTCGGGCCAAGAGGTTCTTCAAATGTGACGGGTCGGGTCGGATCACCCTGACCCGACCCGACCCGACCCGACCCGCGAGAGGTGACCCGGCCCGTGAAGAGCCCTTAAAAATGACCCACATGTATTGACTGAGCAGACCGCGATTTCTGTTTCACGATAATAATCGTCTTGATACCTAGACCATGTGTGGGAGTATTCATCGGGTGTTTGGGTGAGAGGTAGAGAGAGGAGCTAGCTCTTTCAAAGCGAGGAATGTCTCAAGAGCAAAATCACAACATGCCACCACCCTCTCTAAGATAGCATGCGCGGACGCGTCACACGTTTTTTTCCCCCTTCGGACGCACCTCTTCCACTCCGAACCGGACGTAACAGCTGTCGTAAAACCACACAATTAGGGGGTTCCAGTCCGTGACAAGCACCCACTGCCTCATGTCAAACTTGCGCTTGGCGATAGTCAACGGGTTCTGCAGACAATAACACAGAAACGGACGACCGCGCAGGATAAAAAAAGGCAGTGGTTGGAGGTTACAAGGTAGCAAGTGGACGTCACTGCCACTGAAGGGATGCAATACGCCCGAGTCATTCCACACCAGGGGTGAAGCAGATTCTAAGCAGTTTCTGGGCTCCGAACATGAGAAGCTCAGTATCTCACCGTCACCCGAAAACATGGCTTTCTTCGAAGACGTTCGCTCGCACAACCCGACCAAACCATTACATTGCGTTACTGGTAGTCCAAGCGTTACTGGTATTGAGTAAGGCGAACAGTAGGGGTTCCCCAACAAGGCGGTCTGCGTAAGGCGGTATCCCGAGATACAAGGCGGTCGAAACAGCTTGGCGAGACAGAGGAACTGCACTCATAACCCGGAACTAACCAATAAAGTGGCTTATCCCCCCCGACATGGCTGTCACATTGCTTTGGCACACCACCGCCTTGCTTACTGCGGGACCCCTACTGTACGTGCCTCGATGTACTTGTGCACCACCCACTGCGAGACGGCCTGAGGCTGCTTCGACTCCGTGTAGCTCAGCAGCTTGTCGAGCTCCGTGAAGCACTCGATGCCTCTTCCTCTAGATTTAGCCGCGGGTTTCACGATCCACATGTTCTGGCAGAAGTCCCCGTTTAGGTTGAACTGCGAGCAGGAAGCCCTGGCCGCTTTCTGAACAGTTCGGTTGGTAAAGCGGCGGGGCGTGCGAGGGGCGGGGGGAGGGGGGGGGGGTGCACTCATTGTCATGCGTTAGAGAAGTTTATTTACGGTCCACGGACTGCAGCTCGCAAGTGCAGTCCATACGCTATTCCACTAACCCTAAGCCCAACCCTGTAGGTGTGCCCGTACTAAGTGGGAGCAGGGTGCCAAATGGGATGCGGTCCGGGTGGGATGAGGTTAGAGGTGTAGACCAATTAAAATGGAGGTGTGGTCTATTGAGCACTCCATTTCGACCGTTCCAACCCGATAGTACACACATGAAAATATCAGTACCAGGGTGTGGACTGTACTTACAAGAAGTTCCGCAGTCCATAGGCTGTAAATAGGCGCCGTAATCATACATGGCCGTCGTTTTGAAGAGCGTTGACCCCGCATCCCTTATGCGGGCGGAACACCGTTTCTATACTAAAGTAATAAAGACAGAATAGTTTATATACTCTTGAGTTCGTCCAACAACAACCAACAAGGTTAAACTCCGAGCAAGAAGCACTGGCCGCTTTCTGAATGGTTCGATTGGTAAAGCAGAGGGGAGTACGAGGGAGGGGGGGGGGGGGGTGTACCCATTGATCCCGGATCCCGTTTGGAGGCGGAACACCGTTTCCACTCCTTCGGAAATGTATACAAAAGTAGTCTATTCCATGGTACCTGGTGTACTTTTTGAGTTCGTCGAAAATAACCGATCAGGCCTTTTCAGATGCACTGTACTGTTTAAATGTACGTGGGGAAGCACTACGACGGCTGCTGTCTGTCAAGGGACAACAGCGTGGTCGTCAGCCGATTTATTTGAGTCCTTACCCCCAGAATCGCTTCCACTTCGTGGAGCATAGCGTCCCCCAAAGGAGCGACCACCCGTAGGCGCTGGGCCGACGCTACCCTCAGTTCCTCCTGCTGCTTTTGGCGTTGCCGCACCCTGCGAGCACCCGCCGCTTTGTTCTGACAGGGTCGGCAGAAAAACGGAATTGCGCGGGGTTGAAGGGGTAACGGACTGTCTATAACTCATGTAGCCAAGCGAATTTCGTCGGCATTATATCGACAATAGCCACTGTTCAATCGGCACTGTAGAGGTATCCCACTGTATTGTCTCTAACAGGTTTTGGGGCGCATGTGTAGCTACCCAAACAAAAAACGCGAAGTGCGGGTCGGATCACCGCTCGCGGGTCGGGACGGGTCAGGGGATCCGACCCGACCCGACCCAACCCGACCCGACCTGACCCGACCCAACCCGACCCGTCTCGGCCCGTAAGACTTAAAAAACATCCTAACCACGTGAAACGCACCTGAAATAAGAACACATTCGTGTGACCCCTTGCACTGGAGGCAAACCTAAGAAAAAAGAGACATAAGTTCCTAACCTAGCAGCCCGCTTTTCTTTCTTCGTGTGGCTGCTGATCCTGTAAAGGCCGGTTTTAATTCGTCAGTTTTTCCCTCTGAAAAGTCCCATGTAATATATATGTATATATGTATATCTATACTTTTGTTAAAAAAAAAGAATGTGTAACCCCATTTAATAGTCGATACGCGCTAAGACAGGGTGTGGCGACGCGTTCTACGATAGAGGTAACCACTTTTTGGCCGCTTTTTATTTTTTGGAATGATGAGGCTTCTTAACCCCTTTAGAACCCCAAAATCCCTCCTTACACTAAGTTGAAGTAAACTTGTCTCCCAAAAGGGTTTCCAGTAGTAAAGGCGTTAACCCACAAAAACGGCATGTCACCTTCTTTTCGTACAACACGAACTGTTTGTTTGCCTAGGCCATGGAAGATTTGTTTATCGGGAACCTTGCACTTTCAGTTTACGTCACAGAATCAGTTTTTGCTTCAGATAGCAAAGGCACATACCCCCTCAAAAGGTTAGGAGCCTCATACAGTAAACAAAAACGGCGCACACCTCTACCGTAGCATATGCCTGGCACATGCTAGGTGGGGGTACACCATGTTTTATTTATTCTGTGGTACCCCTCACCGGGGGAGATTTAGACCTCCCGAAAACTGATTTTGGAGAAATTAAAACTGCCATCATAATAGTATCGGATGACGCAATCCCATGGCCTGGGCATACAACCAAAAACGTGAAAAAAAAATCAATTTCCGACGATTTGGGGTTAAGGAGCCCCGCCAATCAGCAATCGTTTCAGACTAAAAAGACTGCTCGTACCTCTGGATCGTAAAACGCTATCACAATTTTGTTTTCTGCGTGACGGGACGGACTCCTCAACCCCTTTTCGGGACCCAGTCGTGACTGACTGATTCAACGATAACCCCCCCCGGAAAGAGAACAGGTTTTTTTTTTTAACGAGCGTTTTCATGGCTCCTCGACTTGAGGAAACATGCTGTGAAAGAGATGGTCTTCGTAAATTTTCGTGTTTGCCAAAGGACTATCGAAATGATGACGCCGGGGTGTCGGGGTGGCAAGAGGCACCGTATTTCAGGAGATTTGACCGGGAGCAGGTTTCAAAACCGGCGATTTCGTTAAAGAAAAGTTGGGGGGGGAGGGGGCTACCGTAGAACGACTCTCGTTTTCTGAGTGACTGGACGGGCTCCTTGACCCTTTTCGTGAGCCAGTCGCACAAACGCGTGCTACGACAAAGGTGGCACTTTTCGACTGAAATGTTTTCTGCATGACAGGAGCTTCTAGACCAAAAATCGTCTGAATTCCATTCTTGTCTTGCAGCATAACTTTTTTTGTATGGTTACACCATAAGCCAACTCGTTCACCGGGTAACTCTTTGAGTTTACTCAAAAAACAGTTTTTTTTGGGCGAGGTATGGAAAAAAAAAAAAAAAATCTCCACCGTAGCATATGTCTACAGAAAGAAAAAGCGAAGAGCGTGGCCTAATCAAAGCGTCCAAAGAAAAAAGCTTGAGGGCATTCCGAGTAGTGTCGGCATTGCCTCTCACGCTTGCCTCAAAGCTTCCTGCGTTGTGCACAGCAGTTCGAACACAACATCCTACATCAGCAGCAGCAGCTCTCCGATTGCTTCATGTGGCCGATGCTGTAAGTGATCGGTAGTTTTTTTTCTTCTCCGTCATTTTTTGCGTCTCTGAGGTCCCAAAAGGGGTAAAAAAACAAAAATAGCACGATTTTCAAACTTGTTTTTCAACATGAATTTTTGAATACCTACGAAGAAGACCATGCAAAATTGAGCATCGGGTTTCATTTTCGCTTTTTTTTTTGTGAAAATCACTTTTTTTTTCTGGAAATCGAGCTCCTCAAATGCGGAGCCCTAAGAAAGAAAAAAGCAAGCGGCGCACCTCTACCGTAGCCTGTGTCAATTCCATGGCCTAGGTAGGCACTATTACGCAAACCTAGGCACTATTACGAATACAGTGAAATACGATTGTAAGAAGACGCGTGGTACGATTGAGGTAGCGCGTTTTGGCTATTTTTGTTTTCTGGATGGTGCTGCTCCTTGACCCAAAATTGTCGGATTTTCATTTTTGTTCGGCAAAACCATTGATTTGTATGCCTGGGCCACGGCTTTGTTCATCGGATGGCAACCTTCATTACTATCAAAAATCTGTTTTTGGGTCAGGTACAGAACTCCGAAAGTGAGGAACTTTAGCAAAGAAAAACGCCAGTGTAGTTACCCCAGTGTGGGGTAGTATTAGTAATATTGTGTAAAATGAGGAGCCCCGTCAGACAGAAAAACATTTTCTCTTTAAAGGGCTGCCCCTATCGCAGCATGCGTCTTCCTTCATTTCTTACCTCCTTCTCCCATTGGCCTTGAATAAACGCCTCCGGTGGAGTTGCAGGCCTCAAAGGAAGGGGATGCGAACGATATAGCCCCGGCATGTCTGGGTGAGGCGCCCCCCCTCCTGTCCCGAGATCGATCAATTCCCGCTCCAACTCACTGCACAGAGGCTCCGCGGGACGGCCAGAATCCAGACCTCTCTCTTCGACCGATGCCTGCACATTTTATATGGAGGTGTATAGGCCAAGGGTAGGACTGTGAGGTGAGATGGTTGGGTCTGACGGCTAGTCTTTTTTTTGTGTAGTGTTTCTATTTTTTTGTGGTCATCACTTTTACTCTCCAGCTCAACCAACCCGTAAGGGTTTTTACCCTCAGCGATCTTTTGGACAAGCCCTGGTCACAGGCGTCTTCCCCTTCCCCTCCCTGATTACTGTTTCATTTTGTTCATGCATAAATATCAGTATTTCCACTTTTCAGCTTTTTACGATCGTCGATTTTCATCGATTTTTTTAAAAACTTATAGTTGGGTGGCCAAGTAAGCTGACCATTGACTTTACGTCTTCCTCAAAACAAACGCATTGCAAGCCACAGTTGTACCAAGTCAGGTTGACAAAAGGTTAAAGAAACGAAAAAAAAACGTAAAATCGTTTTCCGCACGCGCCTAAACCGAAATACCTAGCCAAATAATAACCAATCAGCGACTTATTCTTAGTATATATAGCACGGCAACTCACAACAGTAGCTAAAACGTTAAGAGCCTCATGTTCGAGATTTGCACGCGTGTAAAGCCTCTCTCGAGGAATTCTACAATTTACCCAAAAACTATCGTTGAGAGAAAACACGATGCAAGCAGCAGTGCGGGGGCGGGGGGTGAAAACAATTAATAAAATTCTTCGTGTATTCCACATCCAAGGGAGACGATAAAACACGTTAAAAAAAATGCACCAAGTTTACCCTCTACCGGAGCATGCGTCAAGCACTGCACTGCTGGTATAAAATGACCCACGTGTCTCCTTCGGCACACCGCCAGCGCCGCCTTCAGTATCTCCGCGTTGACCTCAAACTCCGTTCCTTCCGGCTCCCACCGTCGTCTGCGGTACAACAGGGTTGGAACGATGCACCAGCATGCGCGTTGTGAAGGGTGTAACGGGTCAACAGTATACTCTGCGTTTTTGGTGCAACAGGTTAAGTTGTTTCTGCGCACTCACAAGCTTATCTTCAAAGACGCCGCATAGTTGGAACTTAAATTATGTTGGCCTAGGAGATGCAACCCTACCAGGTATTTTGCAGCACACGCGTTCCTCCACACGAATTACGCTGGCGTCGTCCTTAGCTATAAACGCGGCGAGGCTAAACGCTCACCTCCGCGCGGATACCGGTACCACCCGTTTTCGCCCTTTCCCGCCGCCGACACCCTTAGCATTTCCGCTAGCACCCGCCATGTCATTGACACCCGTTACCCGGCGCCGTGAATCATCATGACCCTTCTGCACAGGAGAACCTCCAGCGGCATCATCCTTATGTTCGTGCGAAAGGTCACTCGCTTTTTCTTCTGCGTAATTTTTTGTGGTGGTCCCTTCGTCGGAATTGTGCTGATGAACGCCAATGCTCGGAGAATAACGGATGGAGGGAGTTGCAGCCGCCACTGCTGTGGATGCAGGCATCGACGGAGCTAGTGCTGTCGCGTCCGTTGGTGAGGGCGACGCGATTGGCGCGGGTAAGAGTTGATGGACGCCCTCGGACGCAGCATCGGTGACCTCTCCTTGGGCTGTTTCTGCCGCCTCCGCTTTCAGCGCAGTCGTTGTTGTTGGTACGGTCGGGGTCGTGGCGCCCGGCGCTTTTTCCGTCGTTGATTCCGTCGATGTTTCTCTCGATGCAAACTCCTCCTTTTCTGCGATCTTCTTCGACGTTTTTTCTCTCGATGCATTCTCCTTTTTGGCGATCTCGTTTTGTTCTCTTGGCGACGCGGCGGCGGCAGACAGGGCATCACTTGAGGGAACCCCCGAAGGTGGAGGAGTTGTTGTCGGCGTTACGACCAACGCAGGCGGTGGCAGTCGACCACCGTCACCTTCGCATTCGGAGTCGCTGTCGTTGAAGTCGTCGTCGTCGCTGTCGTAGAGGTCGTCCATACCGGCGTCCACTCCTACAGCCCTCTCGACATCGGTGCCTCCAGCGTATATGCTTCGAGCGCCGCCCTCCGCGTTTTTGGGGGATAGCTCGCGATCGTCACCGTCACACGTGACCGAAGCACCCATCGCCGAGACAATCAGCCCCTTGACGGTCTTTTTCTTTTCCAAAGACAGCATAACCCTATCATTCTTTAGCCCCTCAACGGTATTTTTCTCCTCGAAACATAGCACATCTTCATCATCGTTCGGCCGTTCAACCGCCTTCTTCTCGCCGAAAGGTAGCATAACCTTATGGCCATTTGGGTCGGGGTGCTTTCCCTTGGCAAGCTTAGACGACAAGGTGGACGCGTTTTCGACGGGGGGTGGACGACGTTGATCATCACTCTTCGACGACGAGAAGTTGCTTAATCGTCGGATGGCGGTGCGACCTTTCGCTCTGAGAAGCACGTGCTTAAGGAGGGATTCCGCAGCAGTCGCACAGAAATCGTCCAGAAACGCCTGGTGAATAGTTTTCGGCATGCCAACGGTGGATTAAATCGAAAAGTGCGAGAGCGCGAGTTGGCACAGTAAGCTCGATGAAAATCGAAGAGCAGTGGGAATGCTGAAGCCTAGCCGCGATAAAAAGGAAGGGACGCAACCGGCGGGGAGAAGACATGGTACCTGAGACCAGGCTTCTGGGGGGTAAACCCTCCTATGACCTGAGCTTGAAAACTAAAAATGATTAATTAAAAAGATAAGAAAGAGGTATACCTTTCTGTGCTCAAAATTTCTTGCTCGGGGCGCGTCCACGATACATTGGTAAGTCGGAGCCTCTCAGGTTAGGAAAGTACATCGCAAAAATCGGCAAATATATCGGCAGGAGGTTATACGAGGCACGGTCATCATCGGCCGACAAAACAAATTCGCTTGCACTTGTCGTGCGGGTTAGACCTACTCCAAAGCGCCTCTTCCATTTTCATTATCAATGGGGATTCGGAAGGCAAAAAAAAACAACAGTTGGAAAAAAACGACCTGATGGCAGCATCGGCCACAGGAAGCAGCTACTGTCGGGGCGTGCGGGTACGGGGAAGGGGTGTCCGCACTGCAGCGCGAAGAGTTTTACGACACACGTCGGACACAGGCTACGTTAGAGATGCACGATAGAGGTATACCTCTTTTTGGCTAGATTTTTTCTGAATGACGGGGCTCCTTAACCCTACTTATCCCAAAATCGTCGGAAAAAAAATGCAATTCTTGTTTCGCAAAATAAATATTTTGTACGCCTAGCCCATGGGCTGTTTGTTCCATAGTGTTGCGCTTGAAGTTTTACTTAAAATCAGTTTTTTTGCGTGTGTGAGGGTATAGAGCTCCTCAAGCAAACAGCCTCAGAAGGCAAAAAAAAAACGATGCATCATATGGTTGTTTGTTCAGTAAGTGTTGCGCTTGCAGTTTTACTTAAAACCAGTTTTTTTGTGTGTGTGAGGGTATAGAGCTCCTCAAGCAAACAGCCATCTTTGCCGTGGCGTGTGTCCGTTTTCTGAGGCTCTTGACCTCCTGAGAAGCTCTGTGCCTTGATCGATGAACCAGGCGGTCTGGGAGCATGATCGATGGACCAGGTGGTCTGGGCACAGGCTGGCTTACGGAGACAGGAGCCACGATCTCCGGAGTGCCATCCGCCGCGGAGGAGAGACAAATGTGTAGATTCATGAAGTGTGACTGAGGGGCATTGCCTCCCAGCCACGTGGTGACCCCAATCATGAGAGATTGGAGGCCACATTATATATTTATTATAGTTGCTCGGGGAACCATAGGTTCCGCCGCATCTCCGAAGACTCGTTACAGTTTCACAAACTACAAATAATATACCCATCAGGCTTTGATATAAGCTCAGACCAACATGCCTAACGCCAAAAAAGGTTGAATTTGGGTGAAACCGCAAACGCAACACTACGGAACAAACAGCCCATGGCCTACTGTAGGTACACAAAACAAAGAAACCCAAAAACAAAATTGAAGAACGATATTTAGTTTTTTCGTCCCCGACGTTTTTTTTTGGGCTAAGGAACCCCGTCATTGAGAACAAAAATCCTAAAAGAAATTGCTACCTTTATGGTGGCGGTGTGGTGCGTGGTGATCGTACTGCCGCACGCTCCTCCTGGTATGCTAAGTCCCAATAAGGATTGACAACCACCGCACGTCGGGTCGCAAAACGTACCAGTCAGATTGCATAGACGGCGAAGTTTCGCACACTGCTGCGCACAACTAACTTTCCCGTATGATAATATATTACGGCCTAGCCAACTAACATCTAGTCTGCCACTTATAGTCACCGACCACGGACGAGATCAAGGCGGCTGATTAACGTCAGAACAAACAAACAAGTCAGCAAAATTCGGAGTCCGTATTCATTGCGGGTAATGCGTCGGTCCTCGCCTGTACTTCGACGTCGACCGAGAGGTCGTATCCCCTCGGCAGAACCTCGTCGCAGTCGCAGTCCGCGAACCACTTCAAGTTTCGCAGATTTCCAAGCAGCCCCGCCTTCGTAGTGATGGCCACGTTCTAGTCGACACACAAACACGTTTAAGGACGGACGCACCACGCACACGTGTGAGTATAGGCACAAAACACATTTAAGTACGAATGAACAAAAGCGGACGTTTAAGTAATGAACATAAAATATGTTTCAAGCACGGGCACGCAGCGCGGACGCTTAACTACGGACACACAACGCGGACGTTTAAGCGTAGACGCAAAACACATTTTAACTACGGACACACAACGCGGACGTTTAAGCATAGGCACCAACGCGCATTTTTAAGTACAGACACGCAATGCGGACGTTTAAGCGTAGACGCAAAAAGCATTTTAACTACGGACACACAACGCGGACGTTTAAGCGTAGACGCAAAACGCATTTTAACTACGGACACACAACGCGGACGTTTAAGCGTAGACGCAAAACGCATTTTAACTACGGACACACAACGCGGACGTTTAAGCGTAGACGCAAAACGCATTTTAATTACGGACACACAACGCGGACGTTTAAGCATAGGCACCAACGCGCATTTTTAAGTACAGACACGCAATGCGGACGTTTACGTATGGAAGCAAAACGCAGTTTAAGTACGGACACGCAGCGCGGACGTTTACGTGCGGACACATCACACACACAGTTAAGTACGGACACACATCGCGGCTCCCAGGTCAGGTTGTGGCTAAGAATAGTTCCCACTTTGGCGACTTTAAGTCACAACGGGTGCGGATACACAACGAAGCTCGCACCGTCATTCATATTGTATTCTAGTTCTAGGCAATCAACACACACAAAGTATGGACACACAACGCAGTTTCTCCGTTAACTTTTAGTTTATACTGTAGTCGGTACACACCAGTAAGCACAAACGCAGCGCACAACGTGGTTAGCAGTACGTATCGCCGTCCAAGTTTTTTTTGTGCAAAGCGCGTCCTCTTTTGAGTCTGATTTTGATTTTGTTTAGTGCCGATCTTCACCCCTTTAGCTCTGCACTCCCGACTCAGGTACAAATCACTTGGAATCAGACTACTATAGGATACAGTCAGGAGTGGGACAAGGACTACCCTCTCTTCAGAACTGCATCCACGCGTTTTGGGAATAACGTACTCGAAATTACGCAGTGTGGAGTCATTTTAGCAGCTGTGCACGGGTTAACAGGTATTTTGTTTGTTGAGGTGGCCGAGCTATGGACAGCACCCGGGAGAAGAACCATTATCGTTATGTTAAGACGGGCCGAGGTCCAAACAACGAAAATGACAAAAAAACCTCGCGTGACAAATCCATCAAAGAGCCACCACACCATGAGACGGTGGCCGGCGCTTCAAGATTCGACGCGCGCTACTAAAAACAGCACCACCAATAGTGCTACTAATATTACTACTAATAGCATACTACTAATAGCACACTACTAGTAGTACTACTGATGGTGCGGCAAGGGTATGGCTTCGATTTTCAGTTTTGTTTCGATTTTTTCACTATTGCGGGGGACCCTAGTAAATAGGACCTGCGGTGGACACAAAAACCTATATATTCATATATTTTTACCAACAATATTTGGTCCTATTTACTATCGTCCTCCGCAATAAACGGAGAGCTCTACGTATGTATGCACCTTACCCCCGAAAAGTTGTTGCACTCAATCACCCCACAAAGCAAACCGAAACCGACAACCGATTGGCCTAGGTACTGTTACGTACTGTTAAGTATCCAACGAATAACATTGTGAAACGACATAGACTACAGTAAGGGGGGGGTACCCCCATTTCGCTACGATCGAGGTAAAGTCGTTCGCACGAGCGACTCAGTGTCTTGACTCAGTATCTCACGGGCCAAAATACTCTACGCGATTTTGTTTGGCGCAGCATCGCTTTCTTTTGCACTTCCCCCGTTGATTGCGGATTCCTGTCGCACAACTAAAACAGCACCACCTCAAAGGCCACAAAGGAACAGGGGAGGATCACTCGCGTGAGTCACCCCGATCCACCGAAAAAAAAATTTCCAAAAATGACAGGTCACTCGCGCGAGTCACCACCCCGACCCACTGCAGAACCCCCCGCATTCAAAAAATGACCCCCCTCACCGCATCCTGGGTGAAACCAACCGCACAGTAGATTCCAACAACATGAGATAGTTTCCTTAGCTGACCCCTTGGTGAAAAACTTCTTGGAATTGGTGTGAGATCGCCTTTGAGACACCCCACGGTAGGGGTTGCAGTTGTCGGACTAACTGTTAATGCTACGGTCGAGCTCCTCAAAGCGTGGGACTATCGGTGAGTGTGACGATTTTATTTTATTTTTACGGGCCAAGGCTAGGGTAGGGACGGTAGGAGGGATGTTAACACGTGTTAATACATGTTAATACATGTTAACACACGTTAATACATGTTAACACACGTTAATACATGTTAACACATGTTAATATATGTCAACACATGTCACTACGTGTTAAAACACCCTCCTTTGCACTTCCGGGTTTTCCCCCCTCGCACCACTGACTCCGTATGTAACTCACTGACAAAAACGATACTAGGCGATCTGCTTGGCGCAGCGTAGCTTTTGCCATATTCCCTTGCTGATTATTATCGCAAAGGTGAAGCTATGCCAGCTATGGTGGGCTATGGTGAGCTATGGTGAGCTATGGTGAGCTATGGTGAGCTATGGTGAGCTATGGTGAGCTATGGTGAGCTATGGTGAGCTATGTGAGCTATGCCTTACGACCGCAAAGGTACACGGGGGGTCACTCGCGTAAGTGGCCCCGAACCACCGCAAAAAGAAGAAAAAAAAAAATGCAGGGCTTTTCGCGGGTCATGATCTGACCCTTACGCCGGGTCCGGAGGTTTTCAAAATCTCGCGGGTCGTGTCGGGTCGGTTTCGCGAGGTGTTTGGAATTTCACGGACCGGGAGCCGGGTTACCCTGACCCGGCCCGACCCGCAAGGATCGATACCCTGGCCCGACCCGACCCGCGAGAAGTGATCTGACCCGCGAAAAGCCTTGGATAATCGCGCCCCCTGCCGTAAGCTTGGTCTTGGTTTACGAGTACATTGGTTGCGGCGAACGAACGCCTTCCAAGTCATGTACGCCTTCGAAGTAATGTTTTTCGGGTTAGATGTTGAGGCTCCTCAAGATTAGAACTCAGAAACTTCTTAGAACCTGCCGCACCCCTCAGGTCGGGCGGGACAACTCTAGTGTGGAATCACCTTTTTCCGGTGGTAAGAAGCGTTAAGAAAGCCCCCCCCCCCCCCCCCCTCGCCCCCTCCGCCCCCGCCGCCGCAAGAGTCATGAATATTTCGACCAAAACGTTCTCGTAATCTTATCTTGGCAGGCTTCACATAATGCAGTCTGCACCTTGAAAAAATGGTTGCACAGCTGCCAAGGCTGTATATCCGTGGTGCGGATGTCCTGGCTGTGCAGCGTCCACTTGAGGTCGAAAAACGGGGAATCACGGTAGGGGTTCTGCATCCAGCCCCTGTCCACCAACGCCTTTTTCACGCACGGGTACCACCCGGTCATGACAAAAACCTGCCAGTAGGTTCAGTAAGTGCAGAATGAGCGACAAGCAATTCTGTCGCGAAGGAAGATTTTGATGAGTGATCGAGGGTGAAGGCCATACTGCACATCGTTTCCGTCTAACATTCAAAAAAACAACGAAGGTCTTGAAACAGTAAGAATTGATTGAATTGTACCCTGTCGTCTCTCTCTCGCATCAAAAACAACTATTAACAATGTCTTGAAACAGTATTATTTTGGTTGAATTTCACAGTATCGTCTCCCGCTAACATCAAAATCGCTAACATCAAAATCCACTAATTCCTCGAAACAGTATGAATTAATTGACACTCACCCTGTCGTCTCACCCTAAAACAGAAAAGAGCAATACTGTCTTGAACAGTATGAGTTATTTTGGCATCTCGCCCCTCCCCCCCTACAATATAAAATTTGTTTGCAGTTCCACAAGAGGTCGGCCTATCCAGCTGTTTCGTCTACGAAACAGCGATATTTATTCATCGTCGGATGGACAAACAATATATCATGCGCGATATCACAGCAGGTGGATTATGCCGACACCAACCCGAAGTTAGGTACCGAAAGGGGCCTCCCAATAAGGCGGTATTCCTATATAAGGCGGCATCCCTATATAATGCGGTATCCCTATATAAGGCGGTATCCCTATACAAGGCGGTATCCCTATATAAGGCGGTATCCCGATATAAGGCGGTCAAAATCGCTTGGCGCTACTGGGGAATCGCACTCGTAACCTTGAATTAATAAGGCGGCTTCCCTCTACAAGGCGGTCATATCGCTCCTCGCACTCTGGCACACCACCGCCTTACCTACTGGGAGACCCCTACTATGGCGATGGTGTACGAGGGTTATACTTACTTGACTGATTGTACGATAGCCCGCCCCCCAAACCAGCGATTTTCTCAAACAAACGTTGCATGGCTGCTCGACGCGAGGGATAAAGTTATGAAGAAAATATCCTCATGTATTTCCTTGCTTGCAAAGGATATCGAACGATGACATCGAGGTGGCAGGGGGCACCGTATATCAGGAGATACGGCCGGGAGTTGGTTTCTAAACCGGCGATTTCGTTGAATAAAAGTTGGGGGGGGCTACCGTAGAACGACTCACTTGTACTTAGTTAGGATGCCTGGTGCGATAGAGGTGCGGCACTTTTTTTTTCTCAATACTACTCCTCGATTTGGGAGCTTAAGGCCTCTCCCTGAAACTGATTTGCAGAAAAATAAAACTGCTAACTACACGAAATGAAAAATACCATGGCCTAGGTACACGACGAAAATCACGAACAAAAAAAAAATGGTGCAATTTTCCGACGATTTTGGATTAAGGAGTGTCTTAAGTCATTCAGAAACAATTTTCGCCAGAAAAATGTATACCTCTATCGTAGCACGCGTCTTAGGCCTGTCTCGCGGACGGGTAACACCCGGTCACGATTAAACGCCTACTTTACAGTACGGTCAACGCAGGGCAAAGCGAAAAGCAATTCACGATTTGTCGCAGCACTTTGTACAGAAGCGAGCTAAGACTTGGTGCATATAATATGACTTTGTTTCTTGGTTTCCCATGGTTTCCCTTGGCTTTATTCTTCTATTTTGTAGGAGTGTATAGTATGAACGTATGAATGGCCAAGGCTATGGAACCGCAGAAGTATGTTGACCTTCCAATATGGTACGGCGGGTTATGTTTTTTTTTGGGCCTTTTTCAGCGGCGGCCCGGAGTCACCCCCCTCTTCCTTTTGCGGTCTTGAAGCTTTGGTGCTATTTTATTTTTTCGGTATGAATCCGCAACGAAATGGCTGGCGGCGCTGCGCCAAACTTATCGCCGAAGGCATTTTCGTCAGCGAGGTAGAGAGTCACTCACGCGAGTCGCTCAAATCCTGCAGTGAAAAAAGGGGGTATATCAGAACCGTCGTCACATCCCCCCTACCCTGCAGTAGCCTTTTGATCAGGGTGCGAATGATGCTGCAGCTCAATCATGCTGGGCGATGTCGGGTGCCTGTGATAGAGTGCTTCCGTAACACTCAGAGGAGGGCAACGATGCTTGGAGCATCACCACCACCTATGTTTCTCGCCCCTGCTTTCGATAGCCTTTGACGTGACATGCTCTATATCCCATCAGACAACTGCGACATCCACTATGATGTGGTTGCACTTCAGCCATGAACATGGTTTGGTTTCGCGTCAGATTTGTAGTGTATCAATCTACTACGTAGAGGACTCTATGGCACGCCAAGCATAACAGTAATACTCGACGATATCGCAGCAGTCGTGATGTCGCACCATGACCCTGCGCGGGATTGTGGAGGCAGGCGTGGTTCGGTGTTCGGTGATGTCGCTTGGTAGTACGACGGTAACCACGGTGCTACGACCGCAACTGTGTTAATACGACAACAACCGCGATAATACGGCAGTAACCGCGGTACTACGACGGCATCGGCGGTAATACGATGGTAAGCGCGGTAATACGATGGTAAGCGCGGTAATACGATGGCAGCTGCGGTAATACGACGGCAACTGTGGTAACACGACAGTTACCGCGGTAGTACGACGGTAATTGCGTAACATACCGGTAGTTGTAGGAAGAACCACAATACGTGTCAAACATTTTGTTGCGGCGTGCGCTATCATCCGCCAACGTAACCAGCCTTTGATCATGGTCTTAAAATTCCATAATCAAGGCTCACTCACAGTTTAGGCTCCAATTTTTCAACCATGGCATGTCGTGTGTACTTCCAAACGCTTGCTAAAATTATACATGTCGCCGACATTGTCCCTCGTCCAAACAATCCCGGCGCACTGAACAAAAGCGATGCGATTTATGGCGAGTGTCCGTGACCCCCTCCCCCCAAATGACTGAGGCAAACAACAAATAAGAATGCCCCCGCCCCCCCCCCTCCCTCCCACCTGGTCGGCGAAAACCCGACGTGCTCCATCCCGACTTTGTAGGGACGCGAGGGTTTACTGGTTAAATACTGCAACAATGCATGATATTGATAACAAGCACCCTCCCTCCATGGCCTTCAGACGACGGATATGTGTTGTACGAGTACCCCCCCGCCTCCTTCGTATCACATACTACCTGCCATGCCACCTTTTGGTGGGGAGAGACACCGTGCTTTTGCTTCTAACCGTAGGAAGTTAAACGTTGGAGGTATCTCCGTTAGGATGTTAGGACAGTGCTCCGTCTCGAAAAGGGCGCGGAGTCAATGATAAAACAAATGATTCAACTCACGGCATGCAGAAAATGATTACCCTCCCCCCCCCCACCCCAACGATACGATGGTTATGTGGGATTCATTATTTGCTCGTATCAATGTCTGATGTCTGATGTCTGATGCCTGATGTGTACGACTGCATAGCATCTACGGAGATGGTAGTAAAGTAAAACTATTGATGTGATTGGCGGTCCCAATCTCCATTTGTTTGAGTTGAGCCCCATTAGGCTCAGTCATCTGCAGTCATCATCCAGTTGTTGTCTGGTTTTGGCCATCCTCCGGTCCACCTTGACTCATATGTCTTGGTTGTGACAATGTACTCGGATGTGCGTGACGATACCGTATTAGATATGTAATACACCATGATTAACACCTGGGACTTCTCTTTTATCTGCTGCCATCGCGCAACCTACGCTCCGCATGAGGTAGGCCACGCGAGCAAGACGACTCCGAGCATAGGTTATCCCATTAGGTTACCGTCCCACCCCCCCACTCGCCCTCATCAATGACATACTACCCCCATCCCCCCTGTCTCACCTTTGTGTCCGGAGAGACGCCGTGCTTTCGCTTCCAATCGTTAAAGTCGCGCGCGCTCGTCGTCATCGCTCCGGACCCTTTACGCTGCTGCGTCAATCTCTCCACGCTCACTTGCAGCTCCTCATCCGTCAGCTTCGTTCTGGCGTTAAAGCTACTACCCGAACCTCCTTCCTGTAAAAAAGGCGCACAAGGTGGATGGAGTAGACAGCACACGTCATCAGCAGGCAGGCTCTTGCTATACCGTGGTTTACACGGTTCACACGATATTTTTCCTCTCACGGATGTTTTTGGGGATTTCAAACCCCGGAGTGTGCTTTTTAGCGAGATGTGCACTATTGAACCATGCTGCTGCTGTGGTTTAGCAACAATATCTTGCACGTGTAACATCTCGTACAGAAATATCCCACAGCAGGGGTTTGCACTTTTTGGGCCAAACGTTTCTTACCTCTTACCGGTTGAGCTCCTCGAATCAGTGGGGAACTATATCTATCGGTTAGCATGATCATTTTTACGAGGATATCTTGTTTTGGGACCATCGCATAGAACTGGTGCCTGAGTTGCGTTAGAGATTGCCTTCGCAGTCACGGTTTTCGGGTGATACCTTGACAGATATCCTCATTTTGGGACCTCAGAAAATTCTTAGAACCCGCTGCATGCACCCCTCCCTAGCCCGGGATGACTCTAAAACACACAGCATTACTAGTACTACCCGAACCGGCCTTCTCCAAAACCACGCAAGGCGAGATTTAGACAACAGGCGGCGTCAACTACGGGGAGACTCTCGCTTCCCCGCATTTTTCGCGCTATTTTCTTCATACACATAGCGTTGGCAGAGCCATAGCCGAGCTTCTCCCTCCTGCGTGAACGCGAAATGGGGTTAGGCAACAGACGGCGTGCGTCAGCGAGGATGTTCTCGCATCATCGCGACTACAACGCTGATTCCTCCATGCATAGCGCTGACAGCACTATACCTGGTACCCGAACAACGTCCCTTCTGAACGAACGTGCTAGACGGATTAAAGGTCTCACCTCTTTCGCTTCTGTCTCGGTCTTCTGGGAGTACGATTCAGCGATCCGGTTTTCTCGGAGCTTTTTCGCCATGACCATGACCTTGGCCTTAAGAAGCCGCATTCTCCTCGATTGTTTCCGCTTTTCGTTTTCCTCCTGCTCATTTTCAATTCAACATTTTGATTGGCGCTCTTCGTAGTCGTTTTTACGTTACGGTTTTTTATTCAACAGCAACAGCATGGCAAGCCGCTGTGGGTGGATGCTGATACCACGACACAAAACAGGGTGTTGCGAGTTGCTGAAGGTTAGTCAACAAAAATGGTCAACGCAACTTCAGCACATTTTTTTGCCCGCGCGAGGTGTTCGGTTTTTCGGATTTCGACTTCCTTTCCGACTGCAACCAAGTCAACGCGTCTGACCAATCAATCATCCTCAAAAGGAAAATCGCGTGACTAAGCCAAGGCTAAAGAGCGAATGCATGCCTCCAGTGTTGCAAATCCTTCTTCGGGTGGGAACACTGTGCGGCACAATCCCTGTACCTTGGCCACCCCCCGTTGTATGTGACCAAACGCGGGTGTCTACAGCCGCCTCGAGCATGGACAGAGTCAGCAGGTTTGGAATAGCACCCAACCAACGGTAACGCGCAGCGTTGCCCGCGAACGGCAAAAAGCATGTGCAACGAAACCATAGGAGTACTACCGTTGTTTGCATGGTACGGGTTACAAGCTTTGGGTCAAGTGTGTGTGTTTTTCCGACCGGTTACGCTCCTCAAACGTGGAGCTTGTCGGTTAGGATGACAAAAATGTCCGAGCAAGTTAGACTTAGGACTATCGCACAGAAAAAGTGGTCGAGTTTGCGCGAACGAATGCCTTCGAAGTAGCCATGTTCCGGGTGATGATGATGATGATGATGCTGATGATGATGATGATGGTGATGATGATGCTATTGACAGATATCCTCATGTTAGGAGCGCTCAGAAAATTCTTAGAATCTGCTGCATGCACCCCTAGCGTGGCGGGATGGCTCTAACTCTTGTAGCACGTTTTTGCCCAAAAAATATGCGTGTCTTGTCTGCTGACGGGGCTGCCTCAACTCAGGAACTACCGAAAACTCCTTGATACTGGTGGGATCCGTATCAAATTATTTTTTACTGTAGTTTTTTCGAGGTATATATGTCTAGCTATCTAGGCCATGGGTTTGTTTGATTTTCGGGTGACATTTTTTCACTTTCTTTCTACATCGTTTTTTTTTCTCAGAGAGCTCCTCAAGCGAGGAAGGAGCCTCAGAAGCCCTATCGTACCCGGTACAGTACGGGTCCCCCAATAAGGCGGTCTGAGTACTACGATATACCGTTATTACGCGGTCGAAATCGCTTGGCGCGACTGGGGAAATTGCACGCATAGCCCGGAATGAACAGGGCGGCTTCCCCCCAAAAATATGGTGGTCATATTTTCTCTGGCACACGACCGCCTTAAGGGGGGGAAAACCCCTACCGTACTTCTCAGACGTTTTACAAAAAGATACCCCATCAACGGAAACGCGAAACATAACTCTTGCATGCATGACTTATAACCCTGAAAAGGTGAGTTGTCACCTCGTCATCCCTCTCCTTTTTCTTGAGCACGAGGCTCTCCAGGTACTTTTGGGCCTTTTCCTTGGCCATCTTCAACTCCAGGGATCGCCGCCGTCTCTCCCCCCTGACCATAACCGCTAATCTCGCCGCTTCCTCTGATGCCTGTCCAGTAACCGACGCCGAGGAAATTTCTCCGGAATTTCCGTTCGATGCACCACGCTGCTGGTCCTCGGGTTCTCCGCTGTTACCATGGATTGTTAAGATATTCGTTTGGGCAGTCCCGATAAAACAGCAGGTTGCGGTATCGTGCACGATCAGGGAGGAGGGGGGCATGTGCTCGTCGGACAGCGTATTCGACTTTGATGAATCTGATGTAGTACAACGAGCATGCCACAGCTGTATCACGAAGCCTTTCCAAGTAGGAAACACGTTGAAATACATATACCCAGGAGGAAGTGGTGAGATCGAGTTTGGAAATGCATTGGCAGAGTTCCCAAAGCAAGTGTGTCCTTCGTCCGTAGATTCTATGTGGTGAGGGTTAAGTTGTATTCGGTTGGACCTTAAGAAACGCTTGACGAAAACACGTTTTAAACGTTTCTTGAACGTGCCGCCATTGCTAGGCGTTTTTGTTCGCAGTCCGCATATGCATGCAGCCACATCCGTTTGTGCCTTGGTACAGGCTACCATATGGATTCAACGCGATCGAAGTATCAATACAACAACCAATATAACCCAGACGCGAACACGCTCTGACTGACGCATACGCCCTCATACAAAACGCACCTGCGAGAGCGAGCTTTCCGTATCGCGTTCAGACCGCTCCCGGCGACACCCCCAGCCCCACCCTCGCCCGCTTCCCCCGCCCCTACCGCAGTCGCCGCCACGGCGGTGAAGGCTACACCGCATAACCCCCGCTCCGCCCCGCCCCCACCCCCAGCCCCGCCCCCGTCGCCAACACGTTCGAAGGTGC
Organism: Undaria pinnatifida; assembly: GCA_012845835.1. Taxonomy (NCBI): domain Eukaryota; class Phaeophyceae; order Laminariales; family Alariaceae; genus Undaria; species Undaria pinnatifida. Next base: position 9,273,958 of record JABAKD010000013.1, read on the forward strand.
TCTCTCCGGCGGCTACAACTTGATGCTCCTCTGCGAAACCGTTACATTTTTGTGCCTGTTGGAGGGACAACGGCGATCGCAAGTGATACAGGAGCCGCGGCGTGTCATCATCCGTCTCGTCGTAGTTAACCGACGCGTTCGCTACGACGTACTAACAGTGCCGCAGAAAGACGTTTCGTGCCCGCAGTTTTTTGTTTGGTCGTTTTTTTTTCAGGGTGGGATTTTTTTATTGGTGGGAAATCCTCGGAAGGTAGTGGTTGCACCTGATTTTCCCAGGTTCCATCCACATTTGGGCAGAGCTCTACACCGCACCCCTCCCCCCCAAAAAACTGTTTTTCGTGAAAATGTGCACAGTTAACGCCCTTTCGGCTGGAAACCCGTTTTGGGGGAGAAATTTCTTGGAATTAGCATAGGGAGGGGTTTTGGGTCCCTAGCAGGGATAAAAAATTATCATGGCTTAGATATTATTAAACGAAAAATGTTACTGAACGAAGAATATGATAACTGATCTTCCCGCCCATCTAATACAGATCCAGCAAAAGCAGTGTCTGTGCCGATACCTCCTCCCAGACAGAGAGACGCGCTCTGCCTGTGGGCACAATCTACAGCACAAAGAGATACATATTTGAAACTACAGCAAGGCAGGCAGGCAGGCAGGCTATCAACATTGGATAGATAGCGCTATGTAACCAGCAAAAAAATATGCTTCGGGGTTCGATATCGATTTGGGCTGCCTGGTGTGTGCCGTGGCAGCATGAAACCAAAACCAACAAAAGACGCATTTTTGCCCCGCAAAATGCAACGTAGACACCCTCTAAACTTTGTCGGAGTAAATTATGTTGGCGAACCGGGTATCACATGCCAACATAACTCTGTACACCCTTTCGTTTATTGCCGGCTGTTGTATTACGGGGGACCCTAGTAAATAGGATCTACTATGGACACAAAAAACTATATATTCATCTATTTTTACTAACAATGTTTGGTCCTATTTACTATCGTCCTCCGTAATGGTGTGGTGACTTTTTCTTTTTGCCGTGGCTCCTCGAAAAAAATACTTGCGATTTTAGTGGACAATAAGGCCAGGGTGAAACCAGGGTGCTTGGGTGCGCCCTGACGGCGAGAAAAATGTATACCCTGGGCCCCTTTGGAGGGCTCACACTCGAGCGGAGTCAGGTCGGGGCGGATCAGATCAGGGTGTAAACCCTGAACATGGAGGAGGTGTGCAACGTTTTAATTTGCTCACTCCAGTAAGTGTTAGGGGTCGGCAACTTTGTCGGGGGGCTGAGATACGATCGCCCCCAACCAAGACCAGCGATTTTCTTCTTCAAAGAGCGTTTCATGGCTTCTCGACACGAGGACGGATGCTGTGAAAAAGAGTATCTTCACATGTTTTCTTGCTTGCAAGGGACTATGATTATCGAACGATGACGTCGGGGTGGCAAGAGGGGCACCGTGTTTCAGGAGGTACGGCCGGGAACTGGTTTCCAAACTGTTGCTTTCGCTAAAGAAAAGTTGGGGGAGCTAGCGTAGAGCGACTCGGGGGGGGTTCCATTGGTTGTGTTGCGGGCAGCGCTGGTGGTGTACCTATGAACCCATTTGGAGTCCATGTACAAAACGACCAACAACAAAAACAACGAGAAACACGCCGAATCGCCAAAACACACGCCTAGGGAGGGGGCGGCGTCTTAACCGGCAGAACGAGCAATTATCGTCTGCATCGACGACGGAAAAACAACGAATGTCTTTGAAATGGTATAAATTAAGTAGCTCTCACCCCCTCCCTCTTGCCACAGCAAGTAATGAATGTCTTGAAAATAGTATGAATTAATTATTTTTTCACCTCCCCTCCTGTGAAGGTTGTAATTTATTATAATGAACAACTCCTTGAAATGCTCGTAGTGCACTGCGGTTCCAGCACTAGATGCTTCATCCTCTACCGCACCAGCTGTAGCTGATGCTGCAACTATTTTTTTTTTTTTTTTTTCTACCGACATTTTTTTTTTTTTTTTTTCCGTTCGAGGTCCCCAAAAAATGGTTGTCACTCGTTGTACCGACCTTTTGAAGCCTTCGCTCCGCCCACATTTTGACGTTACACCTCTTTTCGGCCTCCTTGCGCTCTCGAAGGAGCCTGTCCTCCTGCATCGACAGCGACGACCGTCGCAGCACCGTCGTTTCGGCAACCGAGTCAAAGCGACACATGACGCATACACAACCTATATCCTTAATGAGGACACACATCTCGTAATACGCGCGATCGGAGTATCACACACAGCTTGCAAAGATGGGTTTCGACAAGATCTTCGACCTCACAGCTGGAGTGCACTTTTTTTAAAATAATATACGCACGCGGGGAAGTGTTGTTAGGAGCCTACGTGGAACACAGAGTATCGCTTCAGGTCTTCCTATCAGGCATGTCCTTGGTGTTACTCGCCTTCTTAACCTCAGAAGTAGGAAGAGAACCAGCTTAACACTGATCCCAGAGTCGTGATGGTATTTGGACGATGCGTGCTCCCGCGCGTCCCATCTCATGTTGTTTATTCCGAATTCAAAACTCCATCTTAACATACACGAGAAGGGACCAATCACCCACTTTTGGAGTATTATCCTGCCTTCCAAGGCCGTACCGTAACAGTGTGGTCAGCCAAGATTTCTATTACAATATACTGCAAGGTATGTGTCCATTTGACACAGGCTTCTATCATCGTATACTGTTTGCCATATACTGTAAGGTATGTATGTGCCCATTTAACTACAGCAGTAGTGGTCCCTCTATAGTGCCGGTTGAGTAGTGCCGGTTGCCCGATATTTAAGGGCCTGTATAATCGATTGGCACAGATGGGAACAACCAGTAGTAGCAGTAAGCGAAAAAGTGCCGGTTTCCGCTTACAGTGCCATTATTTCCCTCTATAGTGCGCATACCGGCATTCTAGAGGAACAACTGCTATATTGGTAAAAGGGTTAACCGATAAACCTGGTACGAGTAATAATTGCCCGCGTGGTTGTTCAGGAATCATCACCTCAACCTAAGCCTTAAACTAACACTTCATTTCGTCTGCCCGAAGACCGAAAATGAATTCACTCACTCTAGAATTAGCATAAATGTAATAAAAGAAACGTTGATACGTACGGCAACCGGGTGAAAAGGACACACGACACATGAGTACATGGAGTCTGTGGTGAGCGTATAACCTTCATTCTCACCCGTCCGCTTGAAGACCAAAACATAATACTAGGAGTGATCGACATTGAAAACTCATGCTGCGCATTTGTGGGAGGGGGAAGGCTGAATAACAATATTCTTATTTTTTCTTGAACACTTAACTGGCATTAAACCTTTCAGCACCGCAGTCCCAACAGGGAGACAAAACACTTGGAGTTTGACTGAGATAATATATTTTTCAGGAGTTGGAAACGAGTTTAAAAAGCTCTCCTGCATTACCAATGTCGAACAGCGAGAGGAACCGGTGCACCACGACCGCTGACGAAAGATCGAAAGCGCGAATTGGCAAAACGTTGGTAACAAATCGACGCGCAAAGGGGTATGGAGTGCTCTCCGTAGATGGATAGTCTATATATTTGGCCTGAAATCATGTCATGGATGTGGCAAAACCAGGTGATAGTAGATATCATATTCACGCCAAGGCCATCATAGATGGGCGATAATGTAAGTGGCGGTGGTGGCCCACGTTGGACTCCCCACATCGTCACTGCCCGGCTCTGCTTTATTTTTGTCTTTTAGCGTTCTTTTAGAGCAATTATGTGTGAGCCTTACTTTAGGCAGCGAACCTAAGGATAGATAGTAAAAACACCGGAACCCAAGAGGAAAACGCTTCCCAACACCGACCACCCTGCGCCCCCCTCGGGTATACCTTGACACAAAGGGCATGCTGAAAATTATGCAAACATGTACATATATGTTGCAGAAATAGAGGGATGTCTGTACGCAGCATCATCATCAGTCGACATTGACGTGCGCTACGATAAAGGTAGGTACACAATTTTTCGGCTAATATTTTTTTCGTAAAGATGGAGCTTCTTAACTCCAAAATCGTCGATTTTTTTTTTCTTTATATTTCAATTTTTATTTGTTTGTATATCTATCTAGCCCACGGGTTTTGTTCACGGGGTTGCGGTTTCCAGTTTTTCGAACCCACGACCCAATCTCTGTTGGTTATGTAGCGCTATTCACTAGACCACTCAGTCACGTAACGAGGGGTGAGATGCCTCGGAATTGGTTAAAAGTCGGTGGGATTCAACGAACCCAAAAATCCCAATTAATTTCTGACTGAGCGGTCTGGTAGATAACACTATACAACTAACAGGTTTACTCAAAATCATTTTCTTTTGGGGGGGGGTGAGATTTTTAGTGCTCATCAGGTTAAGAGCCTAATAAAATATTTGGTGCTCCTCTAGAGGCATCCCACGCTATCCGTAGAGGTGCAGAAAAAAATCTCAGGCTCTTAACCTGATGAGCTCAATGTCTCACCGTAAACATGGCTTCGAAGGCATTCAATCACGCAATTCGACCAACACTTCTATGCTTCAGTCCTAAAACAAATATTCTCGTTAAAGCATCACACTAACCGATAATTCCTGGCTTGAGGAGAGCTCGACGGGCCCGAAGCATCGGGCCTAGAAAGGGTAAACCCTACCGTGAGATGACTCTCTACCGCAGCAAGTGTCGCATTCAAATACCAACCCAGTGACTACAGTACGTCAAACATTCTCGGCGCACCTCCTCCTTTAGTGTTTTGAGTTTTTATAGAGCTCATCAGGTTACGAGCCTCAGAAAATAATTGGTGCACACCCCCGCCGTAGCCCGTGTCAGTGTGTCCCATTCAAATGCATACTGCTGCATCAGCGATTAACTACGTCAAGCGTTCTCTGCGCACCTCCTCCTGTACCCTTTTGTCTCTCAAGGCGGCCAAGAAGCGCTTGTGTTGCTCTTTCTGGCGCCGTCGGGTCGACGCGATGCGCTCAAATTTCTCCTGAAAGCGCACACACAATCGCAGTTGTATATTAGAGACGCCACGCGCGTGAAGAGAGAGAGAGGGGGGGGGGGTAAAGGATGGTGCAGACAAGTGCTGACAGCTTGAAAGAAACACAACTATACCAGGTAGAATGTAACGTCTCGGGAGTGAAATAAAGCATGGGTTTCCTTTTGTTTCCGACGTTTTCTTCTTCAGGGAATGCTGTGAGTGATGAACGTTGAAACTCATACAGTGTAGTGCACATTGGCGAGATGAACGTTGAAACTCATACAGTGTAGTGCACATTGGCGAATGGCAAGCACAAATAATCGTAATTAATTAAAAGTCCATATTTGAGGCAGGCGATAGTTTTCTCGGCCCTCACAGGAGCCCTTCGAACTCGGTCACATGGTTTGAGGAAACCCCCGTTAAACAGGACGACTATTTTGGCCCAAAACAGTGCTACCCCTATGTTCAATACGAGTCGACGAGCAAAGAAAAATACTTGAATTATGCTCGCGATAAAAATGAAGGCGCATACCGTAGTGGACCGAGGGGGAAGAAGCGCCTGTTTAGTGACCCAGGATCTGAGTTGAAACTTGGGAGGGAGAAGGAGGGAGCATACCGTGGTGGGGAGGGGGGAAAAGAGCCTGTTTCTTAGTTACCCAGGATCTGCGTTACAACTAGGGAAGGAGAAGGAGAAACAACAAGTGCGAAGACAAAAGAAGAGACGAGCAAAAAGTAAAATAAAAGTAAAAGTGGCACCTTTTCGAGCCTCTCTTTCTCTTCCTGGGAAGGCTCCTCTTCGTTACCCTTGCGCTCCACCTGCAACGCCAGCCGGAACATTCATAGAGGCATTTCGACGCGGTAAAGAAGAATGTACAAAACGCTAAATATATGTATATGCTTAACAACGTTGATTGAGCCCGCGTGTTATTTTTTCTGTGCCGGCCCGACAGGCTGACGTAATCCAGGCGGAAGCCAAAAATGAACAGGCCTGCGGGTTGCCTAGCTATATCAATAGGTCACTAATAGTAAATCGCCGACTAGATATTATATATATATTTATATATAATATTTTAATGTATATTATAAGTACATAAAATAATTATTCAAGGTATATATGGCTAGGTATTACGGTGTATCAAGGTGTATTAAAGTTAATTTCGCACGGCAAGTTGCGGAGCTCTGCGTGTTTGCGATGGTGGATTGACCTATGGTGTTCACTGTAAGGACGAGGAAAGACTGCAAGGTAGGTCGGTTGGTTGGCATTTTTCTTTTACCACCCAACGAACAAACCAATGGCAGCCATGAAATTTCGCCAACTTGCAGTCCTACACACCACCCAGTTGCTGCGTTGCACGACATCTATAGATACGTGTGAACACCTCATGAGGGTTAACTGCACACAAGCTCTTTCATGCACGGTATGCCTACGACGCGGAACCACAATCTTGCCGTGATGACGAAGCCCTCAACGACTACCCGGTTTGAAACCTATTGCTTCGAGGATGCCAACAACCACCAGCACACAGCGCAACCCACGGCATTCTAGACCGCCGGCGTGTCCCCTTCCGATTGACTACCAATCCGTACCTCGCATCAAACGGTTTATATCTGTTTCTATAACATTATTTTGCAATACATCAGCTGTGAGTTCGATATACACAAGCAAATCTACCCCCTCCCTCTCCCTAGGCTTATTCCCATCCTGCTATTTGTTCCAAGTTTTACGTTTTTCACAGGAAAACGAGCATAACACACATATATATATATGTGTATGACACCATGTTTTCCGTAACACGTCCAAATATGCCATCTGTTAACTCTTGCTAACGTTCAATTACGCAAAACAAGATGCTGGCATACCGGACGCTTGCCAACCGCTCCCCCGGTCTCGAAGTTAGTCCTCAAAAATCGCTGCAGCGAAAACAACGACCTCCGCACCCCTGAGGCTCGCCTTTTGAACCGTATTAGGAAACAAAACGCCACGAAAACATGCCGTCCCGCCCCCATATTCTGCAAACCTTGCTGTGTCGTGCTGCCGAGGTTTCCTGCGCGTACAGAGGCATTCCTGTCCAATCTCCGGGGAAAACATCCGCTGCCGCTTTTCCCTCTCGTAGCCCCCGCACCAGCGAAGCTTTGTCCCCTACACACCCAGCTCCCCCGTCTGATTGCTCGGTCTGCGCGGGGTCGTTCGGACCGGCACCGCCTACCGCGGCTGCTACGGCGGCGGCTAGAAGACGCTGCTTGGCTCTCTCGAGCAAGAGGTCGCGGGTTCGGCGGCGGGCGGCTATTCGACGTTGCGCCTTGGCTTCTTCTTCGAGACGTTCTTTGCGCTTTTCCTGCCGCGTGGGGAAACAGGGAGTTGGGGCGTGAGATTCTCAATGGTTCACGGGTTGAAACCGCGAGTAGGGTGTTTCGAGCAAGGTGCGAGGTTCCCCATGGTTTATGGATTGAAGCGGCGAGTAGGGTGTGAGCAGGACGTGGGGCTCCCTGCGGTTCATGGTTGGAGCTTTCGCCTCTGTGTAGGACGTACGCCAGGAACAATCAGGCTATTGACACGCGTGGAAGGGGAGGAGTTGCAGACGGTAAAAGCTACAGGGGATGCGAGACGGCCGGGAAGAAGCAACTGCTGCACCGAGCGTAGCAAAGGACATAATCGGGTGGACACTGTTGTATCCAGACGACAACGTGGCTTCGAGCAGATACTTTTTTGCCGCGAGGGGTAGACAAATATTGTGTGCCGACAAACCCCTGCTTTTGGAAGGACGTACGCAATTCGTAGACCCGGAACGAACATCCCATGCTCGGAAGCCTGTCACTAATACGATCCCCCTCCCCCCTCCAAGCCCCTTCCCTAGCAACGAGTACCAGGTAAACCTCTAGACTACTGGAATTGCTGTCGCAAAAACAGGTCCATCAATCATCTGCCGTCACCTCTCCGAGCCTGTCCAACCATTCCTGGTGCCGCTTTTGATGACCTCCCCCGCTCCCAATGCTACTGCTTCTCCGTCTTGGGCCCCCGTTGATGATGCTGCTGGATTGGCCGGGGACGTCGGAAATTCGGCTCCCCTCCTCGTCCTGACCTTCACCCACCGATGTTACGTGCTGAACTTGGTTCTTGTTTTGGTTTTGGTTTTGGTTTTGTTTGTGCTGTACCAAGTACCTGGTGATCAGAACGCAGGAAATCCGCAATCGAGTGGGTTTTGGATCGACGCAATTTTCCCCCCTTTAGAACTGCAACAGGCGTTTTAGGGGAAACATGCTTGCAAGAAGTGTGGGATATTTTTTAATTTGTCCTGGTCTTCGTCAACCGCCGATGGGTGCATGTGCGGATCCTGGTTCCCGTTTTGGTTCTGGTTTGTTTGTGCTGTAACATTTTTCTGGTAGTTAAAACAGAGCGAAAACAACTACGTATGTTTTCAGTACGGCGCAAGTTAATGCCCTTGTTGTAGACTAGGGATGGAACAAAATGATCAATTTCTGCGTTCGAAGGAAACGATATCAAGTTGCGACGCAACAGCAAAATATCCCCCACAAAAATCGCACATACAAAAGCTTTTGTCTTGTTTACCTTCCGCGACGGGGTAGAGAACTGCCTCGGTTGTGGCTGACAACGCTGGACGTTTCGTGCTGACCCCTTCCGTCGTCCTCGACCCCAATTTCGGCTGGACGGTCGGTGGCAAAACCGCCGGTGGCGTTTTTGCCATCCCGCTTCTGTCGCAAGCACATTTTTGTCGAGCACGCGACGGAGTAGTAGTCAGAAGCCTGGCGGGGCGGTCGTTCAAAGATATGGGTTCCCCTTAGTTTCTTCCTCTTGAGACGGAAATGTTCATTGGTGATCAAAGTTGAAGGTCATGCTCGGCATTGTCTAACGAACAATAACATCAAGTAATTAATGTACACGGACAGGCTTTGTTTGTGTTTCGGGCAGAGTAAGTCAGGAGCATGCTGGATGTCACCTACAGCACTGTAGGGGGCCCCCAGTAAGGCACAGGTGTGCGAGAGCAAAAGTGACCGCCTTATACCGGGATACCGCCTTGTTCAGGCGAATGCGCTACTGCTGTAGACTAAGTATTACAGTCTGCTTCAAGTTGAAAGCCCGAAATGAATTTCCCGGCGAATGTCCACGCCGTTTTTACGATTCAGACCGTGAAATTTTGCACGCGTCTTCTATGTGCCCTTGCGAAGACCTCCCCTGTCTTATTTTACTTATTTTTTTTTGCCTGATTTTTCGTCAGTTAGATTTTTTTGGGAAAATTTGGACAACCTTAGAGACCAAATCGTTTCGGCGAAAAAATCAAAAAGAAACCCCCCCGGAGGTCAGGCCTCGGGATGGGCATGCAGAACTTGTGTGCAAATTTCAGGGTCTATCTCTCAAAAAAAGGCGTGGACATTTGGACTTTTGTGCGCAAAAATGAGTAAGATACCTTATTTCCTTCAAATGACTTGGTTTGAGTACAGGATCCAGTTTTTTCGCTAGTGTCTGCTCAATGTTGAACACAGGCAGGTCAGCTCTTCGATTTTTTGCACGAAAAATTCTGCAGACATGCCTTGGAATACCTCCAACCGGTTCGTGCAAAATGCGGCGAATTTTAGATTTTCGCCCCCGCTTGGAAGCCTGAGTGTTATTGAAAAATTGAAGGCCTGTCATTGGTCGATACGAGTTTCGCTCCTAGAGACAGCCCGAGAAAGTGACCATGTCACGCTTTTCCACTGGCGATAGGGGTCAGTAAGATACCAAATATTCACCCTTTGACTAGATATTGCGAGCAGCATTCGTGGGGGAGAGAATTTCGGGTTTTTAACGTGAACCAGCCTGTATCTATGCACGATATGCACAGCAGAAGCTTTTTTTTAACCATGATAAACTATTTGCTGGAGCTGTGAGGCGGCAGGATTTCACGAAAAATAACTAATCGGTAAGTGCCGTTAGCCGACTAACTGACTTTAGTCGGCAAGTCGGCTGGCAAAGCCAGCTGATGGCCAAGCCGACTTGCCGACTTAAGTCAGGCGAGCGGCGCGAGCCAATTAGCTCCCCCCAGCCGGCGGGGGGGGCGCCCAAAATATAAAAAAATGCGCCCTACATTTAACAAGCCCTTCTATATACAGGTATGGAAACCTCATAAGTCGGATAGTCGGCACCTTCGGGAAACGACTTAATTAATAATCCGACTACTAGTTGGTGACTAACGTCGTGACGACTCACAGCTCTACTATTGGTTGTCTACAGTGTCATAGGCACTGTTGTACCTTGTTCACTTTTCCGAAGGACGCTGCCACGGACGGCCCCCATCCCTCGCCTTCCCCGGCGCCGTCATCTCGGCCGCCTAAGTCACTCCTGAAACTCCACGTGCGGGTGCCGAACAGTGGCTTGCCCTCGAAGGGAGGTGACGGGAATATAGGCGACACGTTGATTCCGCCGTCAAAGGGGGGCGGAAGAAGGTCTCCCTCGGATGGGGGTACCGAGGCCTGTGGATAGGGATAACAGCAGCGGAAAGAATTAAGGGGAGAGTAAAAATCGATGGGCCGGCAGCACAGGTTGACTATTTTCAGGTTTCTTTTTAAGCGGAATGAATTCCGCTTACATGCCGATATCATACAGGTGGGGGTACCGAAGCCTGGGGGTAGGGTTTTAACGTGAGTGAGGTCAACAGTGGATAGGGTTAACGGTGGGTAGGGTTGACGGTGAGTGGGGTTGACGGTGGATACGGCTAACGGTGGACAGGGCTTGGGGATGGACAGATCGCTGAGGCGGCAGCATTGTTTCACCGTATTTTCACTTTTTTTTTGACAATCGGTGAATACTGTTGTATTCTTCTACACCTTCATTGACCATTTGAAGCAAGTGTTAGATTAGATGAGGCCTATGTCATACCAGAACGTTCGGCAAGGGTAAAGCTTGAGCGACAATTGCCCGGCATCACTTTGCTCTACGTTATACGTGAATCGCCCTCCTCCCCCCCCCCCCCCCCCCCCTCCGTCTTTTTGGCAAGCATCGGTCCCGGTAGTTGTTCTGTTCACAAATTATGGCCAGTCTAGCAAGTACCAGTCCCGGCATCGATTTCTCTATTCGTGAATCATCCCTCCTCGCCCTAATTTTTGGAAAGTAGCTGGCACGACATTACTTGTTATAATCGGGAGCCATCCCCTCCTCTCTCAAGTTCTGGCAAGTATCTGCCCGGTCATCGCTTGCTCTATATCCGAATTGCCCCCCTGCCCCCCCCCCCCCCCCCCCCGCCCGCCCCCCTCTTCAGCGCCCCTCCCGATGTCGCTTACTTTATTCGCGAATCGTCTCCTCTACCCCATTATTTCGCAAGTATCTGTCCCGGCATCGCGTGCTGTATTCGTGAATCATCCCCAAAGAATTTGTCCTGGCATTTGTTGCCCTATTCGCGAATCATAGATGGTGGCCAAAGACGGCCAAACAGGAGGGAGACAAGGTAAGCTAAGTGTTTTTTCATGTGATTTGTGGCAAAAACGTACTGAGCGCCCAAATGTTGGAGGTGTCTCTACTAGGGGTAGGAACGGTGGCCCGGCTCAAAGGGGATGCATGCGTGGTCAATGGTCGGACGACTAAGGCAAGCAAAAAATGAGTGCGCCCTTCCCCCTCTCCCTTATGCCTTGGCAGGCATCTGTCCCGCGATCGCTTGCTCAAATTCGCAAATCACCCTCCCCAGATATTTTGGCAGTACCTGTCCCAGCACCGCTTAACCTGTTCGTGAATCGCCCCACCCTCTTCTTTTCGGGAAAAAGTTCCCAGCGTCGCTTGCTCAAATTCACGAAACAGCCCCCCCGCTCCAACTATCTGCTCCGTCTCGGAAGGGATGCGTGGTCAATGGTCAAACGACCAAGGCAAGCAACAAATGAGTACCCCCCCCCCCCCCCCCCCCCCCCCCCTTAAATGGTTGGCAAGTACCTGTCCCCTGAGGTAGTCGTCTAGACGAGGTGTATTGTCAGCGTTCCAAGAATCGCTCCCTCTCGAGGTGGGAAAGTCACCCGACGTGCCGTCCATGCCCAGAAAGTGGCTGCCACGTGTCGTTCGATCGACGGCAATGGAAGATAGAGCGATGACAAGAGGGGGCAGAGGGCGGCGGTTGTACACAACAGCACAGCAAGGAAAAGTCAGGCGCGGCTTTCACACTCGTCTCAATGGTGGTTCCCACGGATCAACGCCATGACTCCGTTTACCACTGCGCTCCCGTTTGGGGGAAAAAAAATATTCGGAGTTAGATGAGCATATTTTCAGGAGTTAAAGACAAAGGTTTCCGGGAGGTCGGAGCAGATTCTAAGAATTTTCTGAGCTCCTACCATGAGGATATCTGTCAATATCACACCACCCGGAGCATGCCTCCCAAGGCATTCAATCGTGCATCCCGACCCAACACTTCTATGCCCTAGTCCTACTGTAGAAATAAAACACACTCGTCAAAAGTGTCAGGCTGACCGGTAGTTACTAGCTTGAGAAGCTCAACCGACCAGCAACGTTGGGCTATAAAAAAAGCGCAACGTGTTCGCAGAAGAACCTCCCGCGAGCGACGAACTGCACGGGATTGTGAAGGTGCACCATTTTGTTGCTGGGGCTCCTGACTTATTCGGGATATTAGGATATATTTTCCTTCCGAGGCAAACAATTATTTCGACTTAAACCGAAAGTGCCACCCCATGACTAAACCCATGGTTCAGGTATGAAAATATTCATGTTAGCCAAAAAAACAATCGTGGTATTCCGACGATTTCGGACTAAGGAGCCTCGTTTTTCAGAAGAAGAAAAAATGCCCCCAAAAAAAGTGCTCGTAACTCTACAATCATAGCACGCGTCGCGCATGATTACTGCAAGACACTCGCGTGCGCACTGCACTGCGCTCCCTAGGGATTAGGCAGAGCAGACAACTTTTTTCCGGGCTTGGGAGAACGTGTTCTTGAAGCTCGCGGCGCCGGATGAAATCGCGGCCGTATCAATCACCGGTACCACCGCTAAATTCCGATCGATAAGGCCGCGACTGGATGCGTTGCCGTTCCTGGTGTATCCATTCTTACGAACCGTAGTATGGTAGGAGCTGCATTCTTTAGCCCGAATTTTGTATCGCTGGCGGGGCTCGTCTGCTGGGATGCTGCCCTGAACATCATTCGATCCGATGCGTATATTATCATCTCCTGCGTTAGTTAACCTAGTCCATGGATCAAAGGATTGTTCATCTGACCCAGCTTGCATCTCTTATCAAAATCGGTTATAGGGAGAAGTGCATAACTCCACTGACGTGAGGATCATCAGAAAATGAACGTGCCACCTCTGACGCGGGCTACGATAGAGGCGCACCGCTTTTTTTCTTAACACTACCCCTCAATTTGGGACACTCAAGACCTCTCCCAAAAAACTGATTTGGAGAAGAAAAAAAAAAGTGCTATAATCAGATGCAAAATCCCATGGCCTAGGTACACGACGAGAATCGTGCAAAAAGATAAATGGGGCGTATTTTCCGACGATTTTGGGTTAAGGAGCCCCGTCATTCAGAAAAAAAAATCGCCAAAAAACGGTATACCTCTATCGTAGCACGCGTCCTATACTAAATCCAAGTAGTTCGAGTTGGCACGAGTAGTACCTTGTGGCGGGACCCCTTGATTGCCCAGAGGCCTCCGCAGGAAGGGTTTTCCCCTGACGACCCCTCGATTCCGGACCAGACGTCTGATACCTCTTGTTTTCGCCGCCGCCCTTCCCGAACCCCCCTGACATCGCCTGTCCCCCCACCCCCGCCTCCATCGCCGGAACTCCCACCCGCCCGTCAATCCCCGCTCCCCCCCTCCCTTCACCCACCCCCTGTCCTGTTCCTTTCCTTGCCGCGATCAACACGCCCCGCTCCTCTTGCTCCTCCCACTCCCTCTCCTCTCCTCCCACGCTGCTTTCTGCCTTACCATAATCCCCACCGTCCTCCTCCGCACGCGCAGCCGCGTCTTCCCTGCCTCCCCCGTTACCCCAAGGAGGGGACGGAGAAGCCTGAGTCGAACCGACGACATCTGGGCGGGACGAATTAATTATATCCCCTACCCAGAGAGTCGAGTCGACGACACCGCGGGGGGCAGAATTACTGTCATCCCCTACCCAGAAGTTCGAACCAACGACACCAGGGGATGAGTTCCCGCCCTCGCCTATCCAGTGAGTCGAACATACGACACCAGGGGGGCACGAACTCCCGCCACCCTCTACCCAGTGAGTCGAACCAACGACACCAGGGGATGAACTCCCGCCATCCCCTACCCAGTGAGTCGAACCAACGACACCAGGGAGGGATGACTTACTGCCATCCCCATCGCCCACCCAGAGAGGAGGAGGCGTGTTTAACGCTGACCCTTCCATCACCGAGCGTGCACAGGGGGAGCGGAATTTCGCGGCGTAAGTGTCTTGCCCGGGTCCGGGACTCAGTCCGTTCAGCCCGGCATCTTGGATGGTTTCGAGAGACATCGTCTCCGGGAGAATGGGGGAAAAAAAATCGCCGTTCGAGTGCAGCCCAGCCATGCGCGGGTCGCAAGATAGCGAGAGGCCACCCGCTGTTCCCTCTGAACCCTTCCGCGTGAAGAAGGGTTTTGGTGTGTCAACATGGTCGGAAAGCATCCAGGGCGTGAGGAGGGGGGGCGCGAGGGGGAGGGGGAGGGGGAGGAGGAGGGGAAGGGGGAGGGAAAGGGAGAGGGAGAGGGAGAGGGAGGGGCAGAGGAGGTTGTTGTCAGTGCACTGACTATTCGATCTGTTCTGCGATAGCGTTGTATCGACTGTCCTTCACAGGATGAAATGCGATTATTTTTGTCTCGCGCTCGTGCGACCCCTTGACATTTTAGGACGGACCGTGGTAGACGAGCACGAAATCCCTCCCGTAGCATGTCGAACAGTTTTTTTAGGCGATACCTCGACAGCAGTAAGTAGCACCATGGCCAAACACCGGTGTCTACTCCCACACGCACAGCAGAAAAACAAAAAACCCCGACAAGTCGGGGCTACCGTGAGCAAAGGACACATGTTGCGTTAGTGGATGCGTCTGTTGTGTTCAGCCTCCGTGCTTGGGGATATGTATACCTCACCCAAGAGCCCGCCTTCGAGAAAAGGTGTACGATTGACCCGATGAAAAAGTCCCACTGGTGTCTAAACTGGCTATTTTCGCTGAAAGAAAAGGTTTGGGACCGGGGGGGCTACCGTAGAACGACTCGCTAGTGGATACGCAGTACATCTATAACTCACCCAAAGCCAATTCTTTTCAAAGAAAAATCGTACGTTCAATCCGATGAAAAAATCGCACCACGACATAAGCGGCGGTATAGGTGTTCCAATTATTTTCTGAGGCCTTTCACTCGACAAGCTGTATGCCTTCTGAGGCAAACACAAATCATTTTGATATAACCAGAAAAATGCAAAACCAATTTACCAAAATTCATGACCGATTGTGAATAGGAAAATAAAAATAAAAATAAAAAAGCAAACATGATAATGCAAATTAACAAACCCACGGCCTAGGCATACAAACAAGCGAAAAAAAAAAGGCAAACAAAATAGTGATACCGCACTCTCCGACGACATTGGGCTTGAGGATCCCCAGAACCCAGAAAACGAAAAACGCCAAACGAAAGGGCTACCTCTACCGTATAGGGCTAGAGACGACACGCGCCACGGTAGAGGTCCGCCGCGTTTTGTTCTAAACACTACCCCTCGATTCGGGACCAAAAAACTGATTTTGGAGAAAAAAAAACAAAAACTGCTATGTTCGTACATACATACCGGATGAAACATCTCACGACCTGGGTGTACAACAAGAATCATTGCGAAAAAAAAAATGGCCGATTTCCGACGATTTTGGGTTTAGGCGCATTTCCGACGATTTTGGGTTTCGTTCAGAAAAAAAAATTAGCCAAAAAACGGTATACCTTACACCTTTATCGCCTAGGTACGTGACGAAGAATGCTTTTTAAGCACACACCAAATAACGTCAGCTATGCTGGGTATCTCATCGTTAGAGGAGCCCCGGTGGGCAAAAACAATGCTCTGGAGAAAACAGTGCTGCTGTACCCCGTACGTGGCACTACCCACTGAGCTACTTAGTAACGCGAAGTGTACGCGCTGGGGGCATTGTGAATGGTTGTGATAAGTGCACTCCTCAATACCTACTTGTAGAGCGTAGCGAGGGGATAGCCCCGGATATCGCAGTTACGAAGTCGGCGAGAATCAATAAACCAACTCGGAAAAATGCCCTTTGTTGGTTATATGGCACTACCCACTGAGCTACTTAGTCATACAGTACTACCTATTGAGCTACTTTGTCACGTGACTCTACCCACTGAGATACTTGGTCATATAGCACTACCCACTGAGCTAGTTAGTCACGAGGCGAAGTAGCTCAGTGAGTAGTGCTATATAACCAACACGTCCATTGTACAAAGAGGGGGCGCCAAACTCTTGAAAGGCATGGTAAAGCTGGCGATCAGTTTCAGTGCGGGGGATGGATGGGGGGTGGGGGGAGCGTACTCGTTTGTTGCCTTCCTTGAGTCGTTCGACAATTGACCACGCAACCCCTTTTTTATAGAGACCGGGCACCGTTCTTACTCCTAGGCAAGAAACACCTCCAACATTTTAAGGCGCCCATTGCGTTCCCTCCGAATATTACATACAAACATTTTTTTCGCTTGTTGTTGTATTTTCACCTCCTCTCCCCCTTCCAGGAACTCTTCGATGCTGGAGACTGTCGGCGGGGCTTGCTCCGACGCCCCGGCCTTTTCTGTCAACATCACGCTAGGCGGGCAAGAAGTAAGCGAGCTTTGAGGGCTGGAGACTGGGATGAAACTGCTTCAGAGATCGAGCGACACCAGCCGGGCGGAGGGGGACGGGGGGGGGGGGTACGGGAGCCAGGATTTGAGGAGTGAAAACTGCGTTGCACCTGCACTAATTTCGAGAGGAAGCGGTATCAGTCGGAGGGGGGAGGGGGCAGGGGTGGGGGGTGAGTGTTACGATCATACCGTGCACGGGCGTAGTCCTGAAGACAATAGGCCCTCGACTCAATTTATTGCCGGGACCGGAGGTGGGGGGTGTAAATCGTTGTCGTTCATTGCCGTCGTCTGTAACACCGTAGGCCTTCGCATCCCTGCATTGCCGGAACGAAGCACGGCGGGTTTCCACCGACCAGGCGGAATTTCGGGGTGCGGGTATACAGGGGTTATTATTATTGTTATATTTTATTATCACTTATTCACCTTTACCCTCAGCGACCTTCTGGACAAGGTCATGCCGTGGTCACGGGGTGTCCTCCCTTCTTCCCCCCCCGGTACATGCCTTCCTTATTATCGCGCATAGCTTCAGAATTCCCTCTTTTACGTTTTCCTTCAATGCTCGTCCATGTGCATCAAAATTCGCCAACTCATGCTCTCGCGTTTTCCGCTATATTCATAGTTTTACGTAACAAAACGTCCCTACGAGCACGAGTGTACGGTTATATTGCAGTAGATGTAACCTAAGAAGGATCATTCCTAACGGAAGCAAAGAATGTCAGGCATCGTGACAATACAAAAGGGCGACGTTTTCGCGAATCGTGATATTTGTCAGAGGTACTCTGCTTTCGAATATATATATTTTTTTTCTTTCTGCACGAAAAATGATGACAGGATTCCTGACATTTCAAAATTTCAAAAAAAAGTCATCAAAATCGTGCGTTTTCTTTGCGTTCGATAGCAACCATCCCGACATAAAACAGAAAATTTTTGACCCAAGGTGGGTTTCTTATTCGGTATAGCGCACGTTTCACACAATTCAATCAGCGAAAAGAGATCCCGAATTTCTTGATTTCCTGTACACATGACAGCCTGCCTTTCTCATTCACTTGCTTCTTACTACAGGTATACCTGAAAAGTGAGAATGCTGAACCCTATGCGCAAAAAAAATGAAGGCACGTACCACCGGGGGGGGGGGGAAGAAGGGAAGACATCTAACTGTGACCGCGGCTTGTCCAGAAGGTCTCTGAGGGTAGAAGCCTCTCACGAGTTAATTGAGCTGGAGAGCAAAAGTGATGATCACAAAAATAAACATGTTTTAACCAGACATAATAATGTGCGTTTCACAATATTCTTCATTGCCACGGCTCTCGAATTTTTCATGTTCCTGTTCATGCCAGCCTGCCTTTCTTAACACCCTGTTTCTTGTTGGACGTCCTATCCGGTATAGTGGCGGACGGGTCGGCCGGGCAGGTTCCCAATCACACAGGACTTCATTTTCCCCAAAAAACAAATAAACAAGGGCCGTTTCAGCTTATTCGATACGCCGTCGGAAGCAAGACACTCTCTGGCTGCTTTACGAGGGTTCCTAGGGATTAAGGCTGACTCCTCCGTCCTAGCGGCGGAGGGACCAAATTTTCGTAATGAAGGGATTACCAGCCTCAAAAGGCAGTAGATACACTCAACGGAATAAGACAAGAACAAAAATACTGACCTAAGCTGGATTTCATACGAAAAAAAGAAAATCTGACCTACAGTAGGCTGGGTTTCTTATTTGGGGCATGTTATTTGGTACTCGAACCGCGACGGGAGTTTCTCGTGGTGGACAGTGCTGGGGGTGACGGGGTTGCCGGCAGAGAGCCCAATAGGTCATGCGTATTCAACGCTATTCTCGAGCATCCATTTGGACACCATAAAAGGGCATCCAAAAAGTAGAGTTCGGGTGCAGCATCACAATGTAAATCCCTACATCCCAATATCCCGCTACTATGCAACCAAAGGTTAACCAGCGTACTAAAAGCCGGACACTTCGCACTGCTGGAACACCGGCAGCCAGCTATAGATAGATCGGGCAACGACTGAACATCGAACGCTTGGCGCAAACTAAAACGGCGGTGGATGGGGAAATTGCAGCAACGACGGCCCACACACAGCTTGCGCCACCTCGGTCGGCTTACCTCGCGCCTCCCGCGGTAGATACCGGTGCGGCGGTAGCAGCAGCAGCCCCCACGTCTCCCTCACATCTCTCACTGGCAGTCGTTTTTCCCGGCTTATGAACACCGGTTTTGGTTAAATCATTTTCGAAGCTTATACGGTCGAAGCTGCGAGCCAAGCCGCCCGCGCTGACGCCAGAGTTGGAGAGTGGCGGCGTGTCGGAATCTCCGATATCACCCCTGTTGCTCTGGTGCGCATCGTGCTCT
Organism: Undaria pinnatifida; assembly: GCA_012845835.1. Classification (NCBI taxonomy): domain Eukaryota; class Phaeophyceae; order Laminariales; family Alariaceae; genus Undaria; species Undaria pinnatifida. Next base: position 9,293,096 of record JABAKD010000013.1, read on the forward strand.
TCTTTCTGCGGCGTGGAACGAGACGGAGGCGGTAAATGAGAAGGAAAGAAACTGATGAAGTGCCGAACGGAAACGTGGTGCATTTCAATGACCTCCCAACTCCACAACTTTCATGTGGTCAGCAAACCTACATGAAGTGCCCCAATCATCCCCATGTAGATAGATGGCTGTTGTAAACCGTCTCTCGTTGTTGGTGCTCCTCGACTGGCTCATGCTTTGTTTTCCGGTACGGTGCCGAATCAACACATCGCTTCAGGTAAGGTACTCAAACCACAGGCGTATTGCATCAAGGTGGGTGTAGATCAAGGAAGGGATGGAGCGTTACTTATTCTAACAAAAAAGGCCACAAATACGTCAACTATTGTGTTGGGCTGCCACAAGCTATCACACGAACGGTGTAGCCCTGGAGACGTCCACATATGCTGGGCAGTTTTAGCGGCCCGCTCATAAGAAAGTAACCCACAAGAAATTCATCCAGAAAACTTGCAAAAACAAATTAGAAAGCTCTTAGCCTAGTCACAGCCTAACTAAGTTGCAAGAAATTCATCCAGAAATTTGCAAAAATAAATTAGAAAGCTCTTAGCCTAGTCACAGCCTAACTAAGTTGCAAGAAAGTTGACCCCCTGGCAAAGAGTGAAAAATCTTTTTGCTGCACAGCGGAAAGCGGGCGCCGATACATGGAATGACCGAAACAAAGTTAATCGTGTGCGTGCGGGAAAACGCTTGCGCACTACAGCGTACGTCTGCTAACAAGAAGCTCCAATTTCATTTGGAGTGAGCCTGTCAGATTCTTACTGCTCCGCCATCCTCGAACAACCTTGCGAGCATAATGGGCTATTATACAGGATTTAGTGTAGCGCTCGCAGCTGAGCACGTTTTCTTAGTATAATTTTCTTAGCGCGCGCCCAGAAGTGAACGTTAGTTTCTTATCCTAGCCTTACTTTTTTATTCAAGTTTTCTTAGTATAATTTTCTTAGCGCGCGCCCAAAAGTGAACGTTAGTTTCTTATCCTAGCCTTACTTTCTTATTCGCGTGCCTATACCGTATTGAGGGAAATCGTTTTCTCGGCGGGACAGAAATAAGGAAGCTTAACATATAAGAAAGTGTGTTTTCGAGCGCGCCCAGAACAAGAAGGTCAGCCTACTCAGAGCCCGAAACCAGATTTCTTTTTGAGGGGGGCGGCTTGCACCTGTAGTAAAATCGGGTTTCTAGAAAATGAGGCATCGATGGTACGGGGGTGGCTCCATGATTTGGAACCGTTGAATTACTTGGAGAATCTAGGCCACATCGATCATTGTGCCTGTTTCCTACGAACCCAAAGCCAGAGAACATACGTTGTAGGAGAAATACTGAGAATACGAGGAGACTGTCGTCCGCGTCGTCCCAAGCGGCTCGGCTGTTGGGACTGACGGCCGCCGCTCTAGCCGTCGAGCGGACTCCGTGGACTCCCCGTGCCGCAAATGTTCGATACCAACCAGAAAAAAGATACGACGGATTTTTTCGCAGCCCCGATTAGCTCCGGCACCCAGATAATCGCCAGGCTTGCGTGCAGCCTATTCTACCATCGATTCCACAGTTCTCCGCCGACGAACGCGGGTGGGTGGATATATGGGTGATTCTCCACCCCTCGCCCATATTTGCGGTTTGGGCATACGTATTTAGGGACCTGATGCAATGGCCGCTTCGGCGGTTGTTGTGGCATGCCCCTGCGTGGGACGCCGGCGTGGGTGGAAGCGCCTTTGTGCCAGGTCTCGGGCGCAAACATATAGTTTTTTTTTCTTTCTTTAATCCTCCGGCGGATGGGGAAAAATAAAGCTTTAGCTCACCACACTTCCACGTATTTCCATACGCGTCGTGTGTCGTTTTAACTCAGTTGCTTTGTTGCTTTTAGCGTTTTGGGATGAGGTCGTCCAGCAGGAACACCCACTCCGTAACGAGCTTATATGATGCTGGAGTTTGGAACATGGAACAAGCAGTACCGTAATACCATACCAGGTATATATTTTAACGCTGCTGCTCTTGCAGGGAACGTGTATCAAACGAGTGACGACGGTGCTTCTAAGCAGACTCAAAGTTGGCTAATCCGCATTGATTTACCACACCCGCCGGTCCTTCGCCTCGTGCACGCCACGATATAGTCTAAATTAGTAGACTAATCATTTAAGTAAAGTATGGGTGAGACGACGACCCCAGTCCGGTAGCCGATGATAAGCATAAGGAACAACGGGAGCATGGGTAGGCCCACCGGCTGGGGAAGGAGGCCTCATCTAATCCAATACTTACTTTAAATGATCGGTGAAGCCGCAGAAGAATACTAAAATACAGGAAAGTCGAATGGATTCGTCTCCATGACTGACCGACCTCGCCAACAACATATAAACATACTCACGAAGAAAGCAGGTGGTGGGTGAATGAAGCCAAAACGGATCGGTTGCAGGTCATCTGTTCGTACATATTGCTGCTGGCAATGCAGTCGCATTACTAGAGTGGATTTATATTACATTCAATCATAGGCAGCAGTAGGTACAGCAGCAGCAGTTGACCAGAGTATATCCAGTTATTGCACCGGTATATCCACCATCTACTTTTCTACTGCTGATTCTTTACATACATACCAACCAGGGGCTGCTTGCACAGCAGCAGTGCCCTAGCGTTCTTGTCTAGTCTATACACACGCTACCTTTATGCCGTGATGTCAGTACGTCCCGTGACAACTGCAATTGTATCCAATTCAATAGACAGCAGTACAGCAGTAGTAGCAACCAGAGGATTTTCGTGCATTCAATAAGAGACAGCAGCAAGCACAGCAGCAGTAGTAGTAGTGGTAGCAGCCATAGAATCTTCGTGCGCACAGCAGCAGTGTCCAATACGCCAGTAGTGTCCAATACGCCAGGTATATCCAAAACAATCCTGCCGTACGTGCGTTTATCGCATTGGTCGAAACTCAAGCAGCAGCCCCTCTCGGCTTACCGGCGTGCTCTCCGCGCTTTCTGCGGCCACTCTTTCCCATCGTGTGCTAGAGCCCGACCACAGCATGGGGTTGGACGGGGCACCGCGTACCACCCGCTTGATGCCGGCGGGCGAGGGAGAATGTTATGGCTAGATATGGGAGGGGAAGAGGTGTAAAACTGCGGACAAAAAGTTACGGTTCAGTAGTTCGCCCAGAGGTTCCGCCGCGTTTTATCAAAGCAGCAGTTTGGATTTATTTTTTGGATACAGTATATCTAATCTATCCGGAAATATAATAACCGTTAATGTATTAATATGGGGATAATACGGCCATTAATTTTTTGCCTACAATATACAGAAACGTAAGGATCGTTTACTCATTATTTCAATAATAAATCGGTCCTTATGTTTGCAAATATATTGATGCCAGGCAAACTACAACTATTCGAAAAGTATCGCGGTGTGACCCCTTGACTGACCGCCCTCGTACACTAACACTAGTATATTTAGGGCAACAAAGGCCTTGACGCAACCTAAAAGACCGGTATCCTACCAGTACGAGTAACATATTTGCCTCGTACGTACGCACGTACGTACGTGCGTACGCACGCACGAGTACGAAAGTACAGCAGCAGTAGGGGTCCCCCAATAAGGCGGTCTGAGCAAGGCGGTACAGTATTGATATTCCGATATAATGCGGTCAAAGTCACTTGGCCAGACTAAGGAATGAATAAAAAAGCTGCTTTCCCCAATAATAAGGCGGTAAATACACGTATGTACGTCGAAATATTATTGCTCTGGCACACTACCGCCTTACTTACTGCCTGTATCTTTATGATGCACACTCGTAACCATATTCTAACGACATAGTCTAAATATCTAGTTGCATCTTGTGTGTTGTACGTGCCATACCACGTAATACCTCATGGTATCTTGTGCCGTGGGGTATCTTGTATTATTGTTACTGGTACGTGTTCAGTAGTTAAGGTGACCGACCTCAGGAAAACGAACGAATGCGATGTGGAGCTACAAGTTCACGAGCTCTGCCTCTGTATTTGTTGACCAGTGCCGAGTGGGCGTGCGGTTTGAGGCCGCGACACCGACCAGCAAGCTGCTTGCTCTGTTCGACGCTGTTTCCAAGGAACAGGTGTGCGAGAAAACCAACAGCAACAATAGCAGCAGTGTGTTGTTGCACTTTCACCACTGTATCTATGTGACGTCCTGTCATCAACCTATTTGGGACTTGATTATATCTTGATTATAGTGTAGCGACAAAAAAAAACGACGATTGCTTGCGATAGTTTCAAGCGTTTGCCAGTCAGTAATAGCGTGTGCGCAGCGGTACGAGTAGGATCATGCTGCCCGCGCCCATCCCGTGCGCGTCTTTGCATTATTGATTGTTGTCGTTCGCCAATTTTATCATCGCTATATATAACCAGCAGTGAGTGGCCGATATATGAAGCCGTAATCGTCCTTTTTCGTCGTCAAAATTTCCCCCCTGAATTCTCAAAGTGCCCTTCCTGCCCAACGAGACATATTATCAGCAGTGTAAGTATACTCCAGTGTCCGTCTTGGTTATTTACTCTGGACACACGCAGTGGAGGTACACCATACTTTACCTGCAAGTTGTTGGCTTGAGGAGCGCTCTACACGTCACCCAAAAAGCTTATTTTGAGTAAACTGAAAGTGCACAAACAACCCGCTGACCAAAAAAATCATGCATGGCCTAGTTATAAAAAACGGTTCTCATATATTGTCAAACAAAAATGACGAAATTCCGACGATTTGGGGTTAAGAAGCGTCGTTCAGGAATTAATTTTCCGAAAAGTGTTACCTCCTGTCATAGCACGCGCCCCCCAGAGAGAGGTGAAGTGTGTGGTCACAGCTGTGGTCACAGACTGCCTGTGAGGCAGAAGATCAAAACTGTCGCAATTTGCGTGGAGGAAAAGCAGAAAAATGAAGTGCCACAAAACGTACCGGGTATGATCTTGGCACAACGAAAACACGCCAAACGAAAAAACAATACTTCGTACATACGAGAACCATAAACAAAAAGAAACAGGAAAGGAGTCCTGTAAAGGCAGATTAGAAGGACCCAAGAAAAAAACCAAGTGAATGCGAAAAGAGCCCCTTGTGAAGAGGAAATGCTGCACGAACGAAGTAACACACCCAGGGAGAGAGAAACGCGACGACCGGATGAAAGACAACGGAGGAGAAGACAACAACAAAAACAGAAGAAAGAAGACAGACGTAACAATCCCAACCGTATAACACCATAGGTTTCGCGCTCTCTCCTACGTATGAGTCGAGCCCGAGGGACCTTGCCACACGTTCTGTCATCTCCTCCCTATTATCGTCGACAGCGGTGTCAAGTGTCAACACCGCCGCTGGCGCCCCCTTCCCCCAAAGGAAAAAGAACAAGCACAACAGCTAGACTTCGGGCCAGAAATAGGCTCCACTTCATATTCAAACTCGTGCTTTGCCACACCATCGGCCATCATTTTGTTTCGCCTTTCATCTACAGCGGTATCACTATACAGATACACCCCCCGCCCACCCCCCACGCCCGTACATGATATGTATACACCTACACCCCCCCTCTCTTCCCCCCCTTCCTCCCCCCCCCCCCCTTCCCCGCCCCCCCCCCGCCTCCGACTGGAATATGGACTTTGGAGTCCACTCGTACCTACCTGACTTTTAATCACTACGCGTAAGTACACTGATAATATTTTTCTATACGCGGAGACATACAATACGCGGCGAAACTTGGTTTGTTTCTTCTCGCCGGCGTATTGTATAGTCTATTCAAGTTGAAACTACTGTAGCTTACCACCATAAGTATCGAGGAACGTTCCAGGGAACACTGCTGGGGCCGTTACCGTAGGACGGACTGTCGGCCAGCACGGTAACCCGTTGAGCACATCTGCCCGTAGGATGGGCATTGTCCCGTAACCTTTAGGTGACGGCCTTGCTTATCTGGATATCTTATTACCATCTTTCTTCGTCTTCTCCCACTACCTTTTTTTCCTTCTTTGGTGTCCACCTTTTGGCCGCAAGCGCCACTTTCTACACTACCATCTCTTTCTTCTCTTCATCACAAGGGATCTTTACAGACACTTTGGTGCCATCCCTGTAGCTCTTATCACATAATCAGGTAGCTCTTATCACAGAAGCAGGGACTCCACGCGCATCATTGCATCACCCCCTCCCCCGTCCCTCGCCCCCCTCTCCCTCCACCACATCACTACGGCCATGCATGAATACCGAGTATCCCCCCCCCCCCCCCCACTGCGCGGGGCTTCGCGCTTGGTGCAAGCAATGTCTGCCTGGTTGGTGAAAACCCGACGTGCTCCGTCCCGGCATAGTAGGGATGCGAGGGTCTATGGTCATACGACTACGGCCATGCACAAACTGACTGAGCACACACACCTCCATGCGCTTCCGACGAAGAATCAAGCTGGAATCCGCTGTCCAAATATATGGCTGGTTGACGAAGTACACTCACGGCTGTGAAAGCTTTTTCAACTAGAGACTTTTGAAAAAAAATGCCTATCGTAGATGTACGTTAAGGTGCGCGTGCACACGATTTTTGCGGGGCTCCTCGCTTGAAGGTGCAACTTTTTCTTCTTCTGTCCTCGCTTGAGAAGCGCTATATATATCCCACCCAAACTGAGCTCTATGATCACACGACTACGGCTATACGTGAAACAGTAAAGTAAGCCCCCTGCACTCCTCCCGCCCCTCCCGCCCTCTCTCCCGCCTGGTCCACGCGATGTCTGCCTGGTCGGTGCAAACCTGACATGCTCCGTCCCGGCATTATAGAGATGCGAGGGTCTATGGTCATACGACTACGGCCATGCATGACATGAGTTCTCTCCCGCCCCTCCTTCGCCCTCCCCCCCCCCCCCCCCAAGCGATGCAAGTGTTTCTTCTTCGACGGGGGCGTTGAAAAGCACCTGGCTTCCTCTTTCAAGACGCTGCTGGCGAGACCGGATCGTGGCGGCAGGAAACGAGTTTTCGTCGGATTGACCTTCCCCCCGGACTTCCCCTGCCATCGCTCGCCGAAAGCCACGGCACAGCGAGTATCAAGCTTCATCATAGGTATGCCCATGTGTACATCAGTTTAGGGCATCTTAGCATCTATTCCGCGAAACCCGTATAATTTCCATCAAACAACAAGGAAAATGGGAGAGAAGGACGTCGGGGGGGGGGGGGGGGGGTGTCCTCAGTTTGTGCATGGCCGTAGTCGTATGATCATAGACCCTTGCATCCCTACTATGCCGGGACGGAGCAAGTCGGGTTTTTACTAACCAGGCAGACATTGCTTGCACCAATCGCGAAGCGCCGAGCAGTGGGGGGGGGGGAAACGGAGGGGGGGGGGGTGAACTCCGGATTGTGTGCGTGTTTTCAATGTTTCAGATACGTCAGCTGTGAGTTAGATCAATTTAAGGGTCGATACGCATCTTTGCACGCTGCGTGAAACTCCGGTCGCTTTTTTTTTTTATTTCTGTTGGAGATACACAAAAAACAGAGCTATACACTCAGCACTATCTGACTGCAGCTCAGTGGTAATGGGGTATACCGGGTATCTAACACAACTTGTTCGATGGCTGAGGCCGACCCTCTCGACTTGCTACGACCGACACTCGAGTTTGGTTGGCGTGGAGTCAGAGTGCTTGGTGAGCCCTGCATGTGCCATCACATGTGTGCAGGGGCAGTTCGGAGGGCTCAGGTCCGGGTGGGATCAGATCTGGATGGTATCAGGCTGCCCAAGCGTGAGCAAAGAGGGGCACACTTTGTGTGCGTGCGTGTGTGCGTACGCGTGCTGACCAATGAAACAAGCCGAAATATAAGTAAGGTTGGACCAATGAACGGTTTTTTAATTGAAACAAGCGGTAAGGTCTAATGTGCCGCCGTCATCAACATGTTGTCTTGGTTCAAAAATGACCTTACTCTACATACCAAGTAGGTTTGTTTGTGCCCCAAACAAGAGTCATCACACGGTCGGAGTTGCACGTTTTGGGCCAAAGCGTTTTTTTCTGATCAGTTGAGCTCGTCAGGGGTGGAACCATTGGCTAGCCTGATAATCTCACGAGTATGTTCGTCTTATTAATAGGACTAGAGCATTGACATGTTGGCCGGGTTGCGCGAACGCATGTTTTCCAAGTCATGGTTTGGGTGAAATATCGAGCCACTCACGTCTGGAGCTCAAAAACTTTTTCTGCATGCACCCCAAACGTGGGATGGCTCATACGAAAGGCGCAAGCGCAAAGGAAACGTGTCAAGAAACGATATTTGTTTACTTGTAGCCAGGTTCAAATCCTTCTTACTCGAGGCAACAGAAAGTCTGCCCTTTCGTACACGATTAGTTTTTGTTGCATGCAGCAATAGAAACGTTGTTTTTTACCCTGATGTATGTTTCCGGCCAACATCGACCAAAAATGTGCAAAAACTTCCAATGTCTTAATAAGAAGTGGTGTCTTTCAACACATGCCACGGTACAGGTGCAACTTTTTGTTTTTTCCGAGGCTCGTAACCTGATTTTTCATAAAAATCAAAGCGCAACTCGACGAACAACCGCACGGCCTAGGCATACACAAAAAATATACTCCGACGATGTTGGGTTAATAGGTTAAGGAGCCCTCAGTTCGGCATGAGACACAGGCTACCGTAGCGGGGATACCCTCGGTTTCACTACTGGGTGTAAGTACACTCCAATGAGTGACCCTCTACCCTCACGGACAAAATGACTCATAGACGGTTATTTTTTTCGGCGCAGCGTAGCCAACCATCCCATTTGCGTATTAATACCTCAAGGACAAAACGACTCGTAGACGTTATTTGTTTTTGGCGCAGCGTGGCCAACCATTTCATTTGCAGAAACACAACAGCACGGAAGCTGCAAAGGAACAGGGGGATCTCTCGCGCGAATAACCCTGAGCCACTGCAAAAACAAGGCCCAAAAACGTGACCTCCACTACCGTAGCCACGGTCATCGTGGAACTACGTTGTGTCCTGGCTGGCTCGGACACTCAAAACCTCTGCCGTCACCCTGGCTAGTAGCCAGCATTCCGCGGTCAACGAATGTGGCCGATGCTATCCGTAAGCATTTTTTTTTTCGACGTCGCATCTCTCTAAAAGCCCCAAGGGCGGGCTAACGGGTACCGTACAGAACTACATTACATCGACATCCACCCGATTCTCCGCCCACACAACCTCGCTGACGTCGGCCCGCCGCGTTTTATCCAAATCAGCGATGGGGGTAGAATGCCTCGACCTGTTAATTGTGCCGTGGCCTCCGGGAACGCAAGGGCACCGGGCAACGTCCGATCGGGGGGAGCGACAGCGGGATGGAGCGCTGTTTCTCAAGACTTGGAAGGCGTTGCGAAAGCTCGTGGAAGCAGGAACCGTCTGTGCATTAGGTTTGTTTCATATTTTCGAAAGCATTGCGCAAAAAAATAGGATGCAGGATTTCGTCCCTGCGCATTAGGTTTTGTCCCTTAGAAAAACCGATACGTTCTCTTCTTCTTCTCTGCGCGGCACCAAATTGATGCACATTAAAAGTCTTCAAATATTTTTGTTTTATAACCACGACTCGATCAATGCCGAGGCCGTGGGGAAGGTATACGGAGTCGCCGATCTATATCCTTGATGAGGACATGCACCCAGTAAAACGCGCCATCGGAGTATCACACACAGCTTGCAAAAATGAGTTTCGACGAAATCTTCGATCTCACAGCTGGAGTGTATTCTTATTTTTATCATCATATTTGTTTCAATATATACTTTAATATATATATTTTAAAACTCTTCAGGTGAGGGTCTTCAGAAGACAAAACATGCGCCCCTACCCGCTGAGCTACCGAAACATACCGAGTCACGTGACTCAGTATCTCAGTGGGTAGTACTACAGTATACAGCCAACGAAATTTACGTTGCCTTGGCCTGCGTCTCATACCTATTTTTGGGGGACTCCAGAGGGAAGAATTGACCAGTAACAGCAGTAGCGACGTTTACGACATCGGCCGTTTGAAGCATCGCGGGCTGCTTGGATATTGGCAGTATATTTCGTGTCCGAACTGCAGCATTAATAGTACAACAAAGATGCACGACATGATTGATCCCGTTCGAACTGCTGCGCACCGACGGAGACGGTGGACAATATCGCATCAATCATCTCGTTGGTCGATATTCTTTAACAAGGTCCATGAGGGTTAACCGCGATCGCCGTTCCCTCGGTACATACAGGTGTCGATCGTTTCGTACCTTGGCAGCTGGACTTCCTGGTTGCTCAGTCAGGCCCGAGACCGGCGGTGAATTTTCTACACGTCAGGTGTGTGTACGTAGATGCCCTGAGTGACGCGCAACAGGCAGATAAATGTAAACTCAACATGGTGTCCAGCACCCGGAAGGCGTGCTTGGAACAGAAAAGACGGCTTCGATCAACTTTGAAAGCGAGACCAGAAGGCTCACGCAGCATTTTGAAAATTTAACACCCTTACAGCTCAGAGTTGTACAGCCCAATGCACAGCAGATACGTCAAGAAAACGGCATTTTTTAGGGTGTCGTCAGTGATAACTTTTAGGAGATCCCACACTAAAATTAGTATATTTACGTCTAGACGGCCGTCCAGGCCTAAACTACCGTCTTATTATGGCATATTTGATACCTGGTACACAGTATCATAGCAGAAGAAAGGTCATAAAAGAGCTCGACGAAGCCATGCTCGATACGAAACAACGCATTCCAAACATTGTTGTTATGAAAGAAGCATACTACAAACATTAGCCGCCGACGCAAAGCGAAGTAAACTTATTATCTTTCCGTGTGCCATCTGAAAATGTGTATAGCGCTTGTTCCGGTCATACAATGTACATACAAAGGAAACCAAGAATCTAATTACTTGAGATAAGACAACGAAGGTGTTGACCAATCCGACCGAAACGCCACAAGAAAACTATATTAAGGGTTTACTTCTGGATCGCCTGCAACAAAAGCAACACCACCAGATAGATGCTGGTACGGTAGGCAACTCCCCGGGATTTAATCCACAGGGTCAGCAGGGGATTGCAAGGAGAATATCCTATTTAACCGGGTGTTGAATTATTAATAGCAGTAGTAATTGATTGAATGTTTGCCACCTCCCTCCGTATACTAATGTATTCTCCGATGGCAACTTTAATAATAACAAAAATAACAGTAATAGGCATAGAAGGGAGTTGGACTCTAGGCATAAGTTTTGCTTTTTCTTTTTCAGGCTTTCTTCTTTCGGGAATGGCAGGTCAAGAGAGTGATCAATGTTGAAACTCTTGCTGTACTGCACAATGTCGAAGGGCTAGAACAACAACAAATAATGCCTGGTAACAATAGTTCCTATATTTATTAAACCACACCCAAATCTCGGCCGCGAGATCGAGAATGTCTCCGAGGAGTGGCTTTGCAAGCACGTGATATTACTGAGATCGTTCGACTGATTCTACGATAGCCCCCCCCCAAAAAAAACCAGTGATTTTCTTTAACAAACGTTTCATGGCTGCTCGACAAGAGGAAGGATGCTACGACGACAGATACGTGCTTATATTTTCTTGTTTGCAAAGGTTCATCGAACGATGACGTCGGGGTGGCAAGAGGCACCGTATTTCAGGAGAATACGGTCGGGAGTCGGTTTCGAAACCGGCGATTTCGGTAAAGAAATATTGGGGTGGCGGCTACCGCAGAATGACTCGTTCGTATTATACCTCTGGGGGGGGTGAAAATTGTTTAATCGTGTCACCCCCACACTATTGCCTACATATAGTTCTAAGAATACAACATTTTCTCCAAAAGACAACGACGGCATTAACAACAAGCGCGCTTCCCGCTCGCGCCCCACCTGGAACAGCCTGAGTAGCCAGCAACAGACGCTTACGAACTACAGCCAAGCGCGGCAGCTCGAGGTTGTTGCCAGCCTTGACACGGCCGAAACCAACGACAAAAAAACCGCGGGCACAGAAGCCGCAGGCAAACAAGCCGCAGAGGAGGCTTCCAGTGCTCACAGCGGCGTTAACAGGGAGATTGCTGAGACTGAGAGCGACCAGGAGATGGGGGGAGACAGGGGCGGGGGCGATCAGACGGAAAGCGCTAGCACCGCCACGGCGCTGGTGGCGCCGACAGTCGACGCGGACAACGTCGCGGTGTTGTCCAGAATAGCCCTGGAGACTGACATGGTGAGTTTTGGCGAAACCGTCACAGTAACGCCATTACGGTTTTCCCTAGTGGTAGTGCAGTACAGGACACCTCGTAATAAGAAACAGGGGTTTCTGGCTCAGACTGGAGTTCTCACGTTGGAAGGGGTGCGTTCTACATTAACTTCAGCTCAACGGCTCCCGAGTTTCTTATTTCCTGTAAACATCAGCTGGGCATAAATACATGAAAATTATTATTTAATTACTACTAATTCGAGTTAAGAATGTGAGCTACATGGCTACAGTGGATGGAATTATTACTTTAGATCGGTGAGTTTCTACAATGCATTTTAGCATAAGGGCTCCTGAATTCAGTATTTTTCTGTAAATGTTAGTCTGGGTTTCTGCTTGCCCTGTTTTTCTTTTTCGGCGTCCTGTTCTGTGCTGCCGCCACAACATATATAAGGTCAAGACTGTCGTCCGTACTACCAATGTTACCGCCACAATGGCACAATTAAGAATAATCATTGCTGTCGGTACCATCAGTGTTGCTGTCACCACTCCATACACACAAAATCAAGACTGCCGTCGGTACCAACACTGCTACCGCCAAAATTTCATTGCGTTTTTTCTTTTTTCTTTTTTAATCGTCACTTGTTCCCTCTAACTCAACCCGTAAGAGGTTTACCCTCAGCGACCTTCTGGGCAAGCCGTGGTCACAGGTGTCTTCACTTTCCCCCCCCCCGGTAGTTGCCTTCATTTTTCGGCTTATTTTGCTCGTCGATATTTATCGAATTATCTTGCGTTGTGCCTTTACCCGAAAGCTCAAAAAGGTCTACGCCATACACTCTTACAGGAAAATCGGGGTCCTTCGATTATGACTTAGCGCACCAATCATTCGACGTGGTGAGCCATTATCCGTTCATCCGAGGCCGAAAAAAATAGATCATCGTTCAACATACACATGCAAAACGTTACCAGGTATATACGTACAATAGACACTCACTGACCTGTGTCTGTTGCCGATTGCATGGTAACATTTCGGCAACGGTGCCCATTTCCGAACGAGTGTCTGTCAACCTCTCTGACTCAATGCCAGTCTTTCAGCAGCTTTTCTGAATAGAACGTCAACAGGTTCGGGCGAACAACGTCAATCGACAACAATATTTTTCCGTTGCCTCTCTTAGCGGGGGCCAAGGTTGTTTTTCGCTGCTTCAATTACTGGACTGTTTTGTTTTTGGCTCATCCCATCCGTTAATCTTCCCAATTTTGATTTATATTTCTCCCTCCTCCCTAGACGTAACTCAGGTGCGGGGTCACTAAGCAGGATACCCCTCCCCCCCCCCCTCGGTCCACTACGGTACGCGCCTTCATTTTAATCGCGAGAAGATTTCAACCCTTTCGTCCCTCGTCGACTCGCACCACCAAGCAGGATCTGGTCCTCATTCCCCACTATAAAACGCGCCTTCGTTTTTGTCGCGAGAAGGATTCAGTTGCTTGTTCCCTCGTCGACTCGCATCGAATTCCCCCACGCGCGCTGCTAGGCGCTCTCTAAATAAGCGTGTATCTAACTCTTAGTTCCAAGTGATATTTCTCCGAAAATGGGAATGCAGTACTTTTGATAGAAAGGTAATCGACAATGAATGGGGACTGCCATTCCATTGTCTTTTGGGTAATCGTCCCTCTGCTATCTATTAATTTGCTCAAATGCACGCGCAGATCCCCCGCACCAAGTAATAGCATTTTCCTTTTTGCTGCATTGTCAGCAACAGAGGCGATGACTGAGTGGTTCAGTTGTTTTTATTATTTTATACGCGAAGCAAACTCGTCTCTTCTGATTTTTTTTCCGCACGTCCCGCTGTGGTTTGATCACTCCTACGTGCAGACCCCGGCGCAAGTGACGACGTCTTGGTCCATGCACCGGGGCCATATCGCGCTGCACACCGCCGGAAGCCTAAACGTTAGCGAATCCATAATGCCACCACCGACGGTTGCGAAGGGGGGTGCGTGTCGGGGCTCCTCTAGCGATGGGAGTCTAGGTAAGGCTAAGGTCACGGTTGTGGAGGAGGTGTGAAGGCGTACTCGTTTGGTGTTTGCCTTTGTCATTTGGCCATGGACCACGCATCATCCCTTTCGAGACAGAGCACCGCTCCTGTGCGCAATACAGACACGTCTACTATATAATCGGGGTCATCTCCTGCTGCTGCTGCTGCTGGTAGTCGCGGCGGTGTGGCGGTTGGGCGCTCACTGCGTTATTTTTCTTCTTGAAAAATATTGAAGTACTACAGTTTTTGTTTTGCTTGTTTCCTGTAGGGGAATTACTTTTTCAGTGGCACAGGGCAACTCGCGCAAGGGGCCACCCCGTTGCGTCGCTAGGCCTTAACCTCTTGTGCTTTACAGCGTCGCGAAATACGCCGCCATCGATCAGAACGAAAATACGGGGTACCTTGGAGGTCTCGCTATAGCGCCTGTTGAGTAGTGCCTACCACCGGTATAGCGCCGATGGAATCGCTTGGCGCGACTGGAACCCGCTACGAACCCTAGCACCAGCATCGGTTTTATGCCCCAATAGTGTCGATGTCTGGTATACCGCCACCGCTGTTGGCTGGAACACACCGACATTACGGGAGAAACCACCACTGCTGGTCTTGGTCCTAGCCATGTTGCTACTATCCTCGATAGTTAACTGCACAGCGCGCATTATAACGCAGAGCGAATTGCACAGCAGCAGTGCATAACTTTTCATCACACTTACAGCCATAAGAATTGGCGTACTCCCTGCGTATACCAATTCAAGAGTCGTCTGCGCGAGACCACCTAGACTTGGTGCAAGCTGAATATCCAGCAGTTCTGCACAAACAGCGAGAGCCACGTCGAGACCAGCGGAGACCTAACCAACGAATGGTGCAGTTGAGCCTAACAGAAACCTTGCGGGCATGGCTTGATCCTTTTACTGCCGCACTTTTTTTCTATACTAATTCCAAGTAATTCCCCCCCAAAAAGCGCGGGGGGAATTCTCCAGGGGGTAATACTCCCAAAGCCCAAAGCGACCATCTCTACAGCATTATGGTATTATACATAGTGATATAGCCCCGTTTTCTTTACCAGGCTCAGGCTACTTGCGCGTATTGCTCAGCGTCCAACTCAAAAATAGACTTTAAAAAACAAACAAAAAATGTTGGTGCGTGACAAAAGAAAAGCATCCCATCGCGG
The DNA here is from genome assembly GCA_012845835.1 of Undaria pinnatifida. Lineage (NCBI taxonomy): Eukaryota > Phaeophyceae > Laminariales > Alariaceae > Undaria > Undaria pinnatifida. Next base: position 9,308,422 of record JABAKD010000013.1, read on the forward strand.
AGGATGTCGCGCAACCCAAAAGGCGCATAAATAGGTACGAACCATTCGCGCGCGCGAACGGTTCTGAGACGCTGAAAAGCGACTACCCTACCGTATATCACGATAGCCTTGGTCGACGCGGGCTTCACAATGACGTCACCCTAAAGCGCGATGTAGCTAACCCCCGAAGCGCGTTCCCATGGTGGAGGACAAGTAAGTATTGGGACAATGCGCACGCTTTTTGGAAATGAGCTTCGCGACACGAGGGGAAGGGAAGGCGCAAACGACCGAGGGAAGGCAACAATTAGCCCGCATCTCCCCCGCAGGACCGCTGGCAGAAACAAAAGGCGAACGAACGTAAGAAACCAACACCCCTCTGCTGCATTCGTGCTGTGTCGTTCGGTGCCTCACCTTTCGGCCTTCTTTTGCCAAACACGTGCCACACACAGGCCGCAGAGTGAGAGAGGTGTTCGCGTTGCTTCATCCCCTCGCTTCCCGGCCACCGGTGTACTCCCCGAACAAGAAATTCGGCTTTGAGCTCGGGCCCGCTCACCTGGAGGCGATAGAAGCTGTCGATGAAGGTGAGGTCAACATTTTTGCGGTACGGTACGTCCAGCGACAGACTCTATCGGCGCACAAAGACACGTTTTTCGTTTCAAAGTGTTCCACCGCAGATCCACCGCAGATCCACCGTGGAAGACGCCGAGGGGGAGGCATTTTCTGATCGGATTTTAAGCATTGGCCAAGGCTAAGGCAGGGGGGGGGCATTCTTCGGGCCTTTTCTTGCAGTGGGTCGGGGGTCGCTCGTGCGAGTGAACCCCCCTGTTCCCGTGCGGTCTTGAGTTTTCGTTTCTTGCTTTTAACTTTTGCGATGTGAATCCGCAACGGAGTTCGCTGTGCCAAGCAAATCGCCTCCAATCTTTTTTTTGCCGGTGAGGTACAGGTTATCCTCGAGCCTGGTACGTGGAAGCCAGTTTCGCGAGTTCGAATCCCCCCGAGCGCATACTCGTATGAATTCGTGGGGACTTTTTCTTGCGCACGAATTGACTTGCGGAAAGCGCGAGAGTGTGAGTTAGCAACTCTCGATGAAAAATCGGCGAGCAGTGAATGGGATTGCTCAACCCTATGCGCGATACAAATTGAAGGCAAGAACCGGGGGGGGGAAAAGGGACGATACTTGTGACCACGGCTTGTCCAGAAGCTGGAAATCAGAAGTGTGAAAAAAAAAGAGTCACTGTTGCGAGGGATGAAAACCCGGAAGTGCGAAAAGGGGGGTATTAACACGCACTGTAGCATGTATAAACATGTATTAGCATCCCCCCTACCGCCGTACCCTTGGTCCGTTCGACGACGCCGTTATCACAGCTAGAGTGGAAAATATTATTTGCCGTCCGATAATGCGTATGTAGGATGAGCTTCAACGCCCATCGATCACGAAAAAGTAACATGGGCTTGAGCGCCCTTCACTCATTAAAAATGTTCTCAAAACGAAGAAGATTACGTTATGTTCAGGCGTTGTGACGTCTTTGGCGTGAGGTGCGACGGCAATCTTGGCGCAGCGTGGTTATTTTGTTTCTAGTCGTTGACGGTTACACGGTAGGTGGTGGGTGGAAAACGAACTAATAAGAACCCCTTTGAGACTCTCAGAGGGAAAAAATGACAACGGAAATCGACGATTCCGGCATCGGCCACTGCTATTAATAGTTGACGATGACAGAAAACAGGTGTCCGAACGACAACAATGCAAAGACTCGCATCGATCGGGACGGGCGCAGCATGACCGTAACCATACCCCTGCGTGCTCACGCTACCAGTAGATGCTTGAAATATCACAATGGTTTCTTTGTGTCGCTATACTACAATCAAGCCACGACAGGGTTAAAAGCCGTTCAAGGAGGGTTGAACCTCCTGCTGCCATTCATTGCGATACTCTCCCAACGGTGGCTAATTCTTACCTGGTAGTGTTTTTTGTCCAAGCGAATGCGGGTGTAGTCTTAAAGATTAAAGGGGTGTAAAACGAGGGCTTTACTCAAACGTCAGATGCGTTTCGATTTTCTGCGCACATTCATTTCGACATCAGTAGTAGGCGTTCCGCAGCAAGGCGGTGGTGTGCCAGAGCAGTATGACCGCCTTCTTGGGGGAAGCCGCTTCTTATTCCTTCCCGGTTGGGAGTGCAATTCGCCAGTTGCTCCAGTTTACTGGGGTTTTCCACACAACTACTGCTATGCTGAATCGTTTTCCCGTGACATTCCCGATCCCCCTTTTGCTCCCCCTGGCCCCTTATTATTATGATTGGACAGACGGAGCACCGGGTATTGCACGGTAGCGAGGACCAACATCCTGAAATCCCAACGGGCTCCCTGCATCACTAACACGAGAACGAGCGGCGATGCGCTTGATGCGCACGGCCGTAGAGGGCGGCAACCTACACCTGCGATATGAACATTTACCAAAGAGGAACATCACAGACTATACCGGCAGCGAGCATGAAAAATATGTGGGGAAGAGAAATTGGGAAACGGTTGACAGACGGCCATAGGAGAGATGCTACTGCTTTGCTGAAGGATATTCGATTTTATATCGGAACAGCATCTATCTACGCTATATTGTCGGAGGACAAAATATAATAATGATATTTAGACAATACTGATTGAAGGCATCTCTACTAATTTCCACCTTCGAAGGAGGCGATACCGCCGTCCTCCGAACGAGCTGAACTCGAGTGAGCACAATTAATCGAGCGGGGATGGTGAAATTTAATTAGTTCATATCTGGTACAATGTTAGTATTCCAATACATTAATTAGTGGCCATGTTTGAGGGAAAATATCGTGGCGAGGATGGCATGTTTGAGGGAAAATATCGTGGCGAGGATGGCCACTAAACACACAACAGGTGTCCGTGGAGGCAGTGTAGTTCAACCTACCTGGAGGTGTCTTTTAGCCGTTAAACCCCTTGCAACTTCACCGATGTTTATTAAGACAAACAACTTGGGATTACTGTGAGGTAACTGCTGCGGCCGTATAAAGGGTTAAGTGACGATGCCGAGGATGTTTTTGAGTGTGTGTAACACCTTAAAAACACTTTTTCGACCGCCGTCGAGTGATTTCGACTATCGTCGCGTCAGCGACAATGGGAGACGCCACCGAATAAACGTGAAAAAAGCCAGTTACTGGTCGACCATTCTACTACGCTGTAGAAAACATTGTAGATTCCTCGTGAAAATGAACGCTACGATTTTCATGATCAGCCGGAACAAAACATTCACAAGGTCTTCCACAATCAATCCCCACCAACATATATACTAGCCTAATCATGAATAGCACAGTCAGCCATATCCTCTCTTCCTGCCCCTTTTTCATCGGTATATTATGCCCTCTTATCAAAGCCTTCGGTTGGTCCATACCAGGCACGAAGCTATGGTGGTTAAATGCCACGACGACCACTCATCCAAGGTTCATACACAGCCCGCGGTATGACGGACGCGTGCTACGATAAACGGAGCATTTTTTGGGCTAAAGTGTTCTTCTGAATGACGGGGCTCCTTAACCCAAAACCGTCGGCATCTTGACATTTATTTCTTGTTTGCAATCATATTAGATTTTGTCTACCGGGGCCACGTATTCGTTTTAATCGGGTCGTACTTTCGGTCGACTCTATAATCGTTTTTTTTTTTTGGGGGGGGGTTAAGAAAGGTATTATAGAGCTCCTCAAGTGAGAAGCCTCTGAAAAAAAAAAGGGTGCACCTCTACCGTAGCACGCGTCGTATGCTGCTGTATATCTGGTATAACCTATACCCAATTGAAAAACCAAGGGACAGATTCAGGAATCTCTCTGATGACCACATAGCGTCTACAGAACCTATTGCAGCGAAAGGGGAGCCGAGGAAGATTGGAGGATGGGTTGCTGGATGCAAGTCGCACGCTGTTACCGGGTTGTGACCAGGATGCTCGTCTTGCACCGAAGATAGTTATAGTTATGCGTCGGGCAGGGGGGGTGTTGCAGCGATATACGCCAGGCGGTAATACGATGATGAGCGATCACTGCTCTGATCAGTACCATGTGGTAGGCAGATGTCGAGTTGTCGGGAAAATATCCGTTGTCTCGATGCAGTTAACGGAAAGAGTGTCCGTGTCCCCGTGACCAGCTTTTCTTGCTGCTTACGGTCGAGTAGAGATAGAGAGCTGGAGCATTTCCCGGCTAAAATTGCTCTCCAAAACATCAGACATTTAAGATTCCTACATTGTCGATTACTAGGACAGGCAACGTGATCGACTTACGAGTTATCAAGTCGTCTCGCGTGGTGACATGCAGGCACAGCAGGTGGGCATGTGACAGGCAGGTGTACTCGTACAGAGAGGTTGACTTTGATCGCTTAGGGGCGGCGTTCGGCGCACACCAGGCATGAGCGAGGTCCGCTCATGGATTTCCACGCACAAACGTAAACATTCCCCGTCTGGGGACATACCTTCATTTTTCTCCATTGACGTGACAGAGAGCCTTCCGACAGCTCGATCTCTGCCAATACGACACGCCCTCCGTGTGGTGCTGGTCCAGGCAGTCATCGCTCATCAATGTACGACTACCTGGCGCACTCTAACGCATCAAATCCGGGTGTATGATGTTGTGCTTCCTTTCAAACGTTCTTCATTCTATTCCGTCCACCAACGACAGGGTCGCCCGAAATCGATATGCTGTCCCTATCAATACTTCCCCTGACCCCATACGTTGAGGGGGGGGCGTGCACCCAGGAACATTCATTTGGGTCGGTCAGTGCAACAATGGCCCGCACAGTACACCTTCGTAGCCGTAGAGCGTGCATCTTGCCGAGCAAGGATGAAGCGGGCTATTCCAATCTCAACTACTTCCTACCCTCTCTTTTTGATTGCGCGTCTGCCCCGTCTGAAATACATACTACTTATCTACAGTGAAACGCATTGTCGTTGCCCGAGCTTTCGGACGCAAGAAATGATGCCCACAGACCGTCAACCCAACTAGTTAGGCAAGTTAGGCAGTATACTGGGAAACAGTAGGGCGACACATGTCGCTGGCGCTGCAGTACTAATGCATACTGTTGTACCTCGTATCACTATGCCACTCCTTGTTCTCGTGGGTATAAATGATGTCGTAACTCGAGTTGTACCCTCGAAAACATCGACCTCCGAAACGTGCCTTGCACAAGTCTGCACTAATATTATAACAAATGAAAATACACTCCAGCTGTGAGATCGAAGATTTTGTCGAAACTCACCTTTGCAAGCTGTGTGTGATACTCCGATCGCGCGTATTACGGGTTGTGTGTCCTCATTAAGGATGTAGGTCGGCGACTCCCCTTCCAACTACAACGTAGCTATGAGGGTCAACAGGGTGATGTTAGTCAGTCTGTGCGCGGAAACTATGAAAAAACCCGTTTCCGAGGGGGACAAATTCTGACAGCTGTGGAGGGAAATGTATCCGTTTATCAAGTGAATCCTGTAAGTCGAATAACCGGTGAGGGGAGGGCGGAGTTTTTAAGGACGTGGGGGCCTGATTTTGATGAAAAGCGAGCGGGGTTGGAGCGGGGGGGGGGGGGCACAGGGGGGGGGGGGCGGACGGTCGGGCAATTTGTGCGTGGAAGCTATAAATCCTTTAACAAGGGGATAAATATGACGGTTTTGGGAAGAAAAAAAAATATATATATACCAGGTATATATATAGACCTTTAGTCTATAGACTATGGACTATTATACGAGCGCTTCCATTCAAATTGGAAGGAGGTTTATAACCTGTTGATACGAAAACAATTTGGAAGATTGCGTACACCCGGAGGCGGCTGCAAGACAGGTTGACGCTAGTAGCGACCAGACTACCGTGCAGAAATAGTATAATAGTTGCCTCTAGATTGCGAAGTATATTTGTAACTGTGTCGTCGGCGTGTGTGCGTTGATCGCCGGCGGACGCTTCAGGCTTGAAAGGGGTCCGTCCCTATTTTGGCGTGGTAATTATTTTGAAACTCGCAATACGATACTGTATATAGCATGCTGTAGTATTGCCAGTATTAGCTGTTCATGTTGGCTTAGAACCACGCTGCTACTTGTTTGTGCCCGTCGGTACAGCTCACGGGCGAGCTAGTGGGACCGACGCAACGCTTAGTAACTAATTTTGTCGGTGTTGTCGTTGTGCGAGCTGCGACCTATGTGAACGCGTGCGCAGGGAAATGTCAACGGATACGCATCTTGAATTTCAAATTTTTTGTCGTCGTACGACACAATTACGACGCGGAATTCGTCTCACCAGCTCCAGGACAGAGCTCGAGTTGAGCAAGAGGCCGATGCAATGCCATAGTGAGGGTGTACCACGGCGGTGTGCGAGCTATCAAGCACCCCCTGGGTCAATATTAAAAAATATTTCTACACGCTAAAAGCGTACCGCATGTCTTCTACTGAACTAATTAGTCTAATCGTACTGGTCTCACCGTCACTATACTAAGTGCCACGAACGATGTTCAAGTAGGTTTAAAAACCTGCCGCAAGTGGCTTCAAAATTAAACCTCGTGGGCTATCCGAAGTTGTTTGGGAATTTCGTTTCAAAGTTCTTTAGACGGTTGTTTTTGCCCGAAGTTAGAACCGGAGAGTAGACTCTCAGGAACTACGTGGTGTATTGACGATAGATCTTAAGGACTTTATTCGGGTAGGGGGGGTACAAGTTGCCACCGGTTGCAACGAACGCAGTTATTTCGGCATCGAGTTAGTTTTACATGACACACCACACGTGCGATTACACCAGTATGATGATCTTGAGCTTTACCGCACGCGATGGCCAAATAGCGAAACAATTACTTGAGCAGGAGTAATAACGGTTCGGTATCAGCAGCAGTCAATGTTGATATGCCATGAAATTACTGGATGGGATGGTTGCAAATGGGTAAGCTGGTCGTGAACAATTGCGTGCCGTAACACGCAGAGTTGTTCAAGTCTGCCGCGCAACCTGTCTGTACATAAAGCGTACAATGAAGTACAACAGGGACACGTACTGAGGCGTACTGAAGTGTCCCGCAGTGTGAAAAGCCTACCGGGTGTGCAAACAACGCCCAAAAGCCTTCGGGGCGTTAAAAAAACTTCGCTGCCTCGATTGAGGTATGAGGGTAGAAAATATTCGATGAACGCCGTAACGAAACGTAAAGACACGTCGCACGATCATAGCACAGCAGAGACGCGGCATGACGAAAGCTGCCGAGTGAGAGAGTAACACCAATAAAAACCCCGTGACAAGTGTGAAAACACGCCAGATCGTTCCACCACGCAAAGACATGGGGTACCAGCGTGTGAAAAAACATGCCAACTTGCGTCACGCGAAAAAGGGGTGTCGACAGTCGGGAATCATCAAACGCATTGAAAGAATCGCGCGAAGCATGTCGCGTGTAAGCCACGTCAGATAGTATGAAAATATATTAATTGTAAGTACGTACAGAAACAAGACAGATTTACAGAGCGGCAGGGTACCAGTATACCGCGATGGGCCTACAAGCACACTCACTCCTCTTCCAAACCGCCTCCCGGCTAATTGCAATAGCGACGCCAAACTTTTAACAAGCCGTACGTAGACTGAACTTGTACATGAGAGACACAAGACGCCATTCCGTGCGAAGCGAAGAACACAACGTCATCTACTGTCGGCCGTTGATCGACTGCGCACAGCGATTCTACTGCTATCACTCTTACAACTGTTGCATGATAAGTCATTGTTGTACTCGCGCGCAAGCTACCTGCACAGAGTAATCCTACTGCTACAACTACCACAACCGCCCTATGGCAGTCGTTGTTGTTATCGCACGCAAGCTACCTGAACAGCTATCCTACTGCTACTACCACAACAACTGTTGAGCAATAGCCCTTGTCGTTGCACGCAAGCTTCAGGAGCTCGATGAGAAGAGTTAGTACTCCTCGCCGAAGTCCTCCTCCTCGCCCTCTCCCTCGGCCGTCTCGGCGCCGACCTCTTCGTAGTCCTTCTCCAGCGCGGCAAGGTCCTCGCGAGCCTCGGAGAACTCACCCTCCTCCATGCCCTCGCCCACGTACCAGTGCACGAAGGCGCGCTTGGCGTACATGAGGTCGAACTTGTGGTCGATGCGCGAGAGGGCCTGTCGTCGGGTTGCAGCAAGGGGTAACAGAATGTTGACAAGTTAGTTAACAGGGTTAGGAGATGGACAGGCAGGCAGGCGGGGGTGAGCGACAGCGGTAGCAGAGCAGCCAAGAGGAATGAAAACTGCAAAATGGAACAAACATACACCCTGATATGTTGGTAAACTAGCTGCCCATCGCAAATAGCAACAGCAGTTGACCCACGCTGACTCCTACTAGCAGAATCGCACAGTTGAATAGCACCCAGATCAAGTGACACCATAGACATCTCTCAACCCCTATCGCACATAAGCGTTGACAAACGAAAACAAGAAGGCCTGACGACTTACGTATACCTCAAGCCAAACGGACGGCAAAGCCACATTTTCCTACTGATTGCATCTCAAAAATTACCTCGGCGATGGCGGTGGTGTTGGCCACCATGCACACAGCGCGCTGCACGCGGGCGAGGTCGCCGCCAGGCACGACCGTGGGCGGCTGGTAGTTGATACCGCACTTGAAGCCGGTGGGGCACCAGTCCACGAACTGGATAGTGCGCTTGGTCTTGATGGTAGCCACAGCGGCGTTCACGTCCTTGGGCACCACGTCTCCGCGGTACATGAGGCAGCACGCCATGTACTTCCCGTGGCGGGGGTCGCACTTGGTCATCATGCCGGCGGGCTCGAACACCGAGTTGGTGATCTCGGCGACCGAAAGCTGCTCGTGGTAAGCCTTCTCCGCCGAGATGATGGGGGCGTACGAGGTGAGCATGAAGTGGATGCGGGGGTACGGCACCAGGTTGGTCTGGAACTCCGTCACGTCCACGTTCAGGGCGCCGTCGAAGCGCAGCGAAGCCGTGAGTGACGAGATAACCTGCGCCACGAGGCGGTTGAGGTTGGTGTACGTAGGCCGCTCAATGTCGAGGTTGCGGCGGCACACGTCGTACAGCGCCTCGTTGTCAAGGCAGAACGTGCAGTCCGTGTGCTCCAACAGCGCGTGCGTCGACAGCACCGAATTGTACGGCTCCACCACCGCCGTCGCCACCTGCGGCGCGGGCGTGATGGCAAACGACAGCTTCGACTTGCGTCCGTAGTCCACAGACAGACGCTCCAGGAGAAGCGACCCCAGGCCCGACCCGGTACCGCCTCCGGTCGCGTGGAACACCAGGAAGCCCTGGAGACCGGTGCAGTTGTCCGCCAGCTTGCGGATGCGGTCTAGCACGAGGTCTACGATCTCCTTGCCGATGGTGTAGTGTCCGCGGGCGTAGTTGTTGGCCGCGTCCTCCTTGCCCGAGATGATCTGTTCCGGGTGGTACAGCTGGCGGTACGTGCCGGTGCGGACCTCGTCGCACACCGTGGGCTCCAGGTCGACATACACCGCGCGAGGCACGTGTTTGCCGGCGCCTGCAACAAAATTTAGTCATGGAGGGGTGGACTGACTGATTAGTTGCGATGGGAAGGGATTGCGGACAGCGAAATTCATATCGTGAAACAAAATTGAATGCGGTGCAGGCTGCACGCAAGCCTAAACAGCAACAAAACAGGTCACTGCTGTCTTGTGTCGTGAACAAAACGGGTGACCTGCGGAGCTTTTTTTTTACGACCACGTAAGGTCTAAAAAGAGTAGCCTTAGCTACTCCCGGTATCATATCGCCATTATTTTTATCGGCAATGAATCGCGACAAAACATACGATATTTATAGACTGCTGCTGTAACTCTCATCGTATCGACTTGTTTTAGAGCTTTTGATGTTAACACGACAACTGGCTTCGGGGCGGGTCGGCGGTAGGGTTGGCTGGCGAAGTCACCGAGAATGATTTTCGTCAAGAGTGCACAATTATTGGCCACTGCTACGAGCTGTCTATTTCTTGACTTAAAAGCACTTTTGACTCCCCATATATAATAGGTATAATATACGGTGCAGCTGTTACAATAGTTTAATTAGTATAAGCCGTGTATTCGTACATAAGTGTGCGTCCTACAGCAGTACCAGGGTAGATGTTACTGCTGTATCACAGCAGTTATGTAAATAACTAGTGCGTGCAATTTATAGGAAAGCAGTCGGGTATCATGGGCTGGCGAAGTCGAAGGAACAAGTTCCGTCAGAGAAAAACGATCAACCTGCTGTCAATTCTACATCACTTTTCATTCCCCGTTTTCCATACGTATTTATACAGCAGAGGTGATAGTATAATCGTGCACGTACTACATAGATGGCACGGTCACGAGACGAGACAAGCAGAGACCGGGCGAGCGGTGGGGTATGCTGGCAAAGTCGCAGGGAACGAATTCGTCACAGAGCAAAGCAGTCGGCTGCTGCCGCATGTTCTCAGCCTTGATTTATGTAACTGGTAAGCAGTATGGCTGCGGCACTCCTCACTCACCGTTTTCTATACTTTATCCGAGATGTAATTAGTACTACAGTGTGTACGTACGTTCATACAGCAAAGCAACAAGAAGGAGAGAAGTCACGAGTCGGGAGAGAGCACGCAAAACAACAGCATTCACGTTCTGCAAGACGAGATTCATCGCTGCGACAGCCCGCAACTTCAACGGGCATCCTCGATAATAAGCTGCATGTAATCAACGAACTATCATCCACGGGTGAAATCAGGGGTGTGCTCGATTGCAGAGGCCACAACCGAACGGGGCACAGGAGATTCCCAACAACGGGAGGGATCATGGATGGACTGGATTCTTCAAAACTCGAAAACTCGGGTCGAAAAACGGAGCGCAATCGGGGAACCAAGACTCCGTTGCACGTGTTGCACAAGGCGTCACCTTCGAACTATGTGCTTGGTTGACGAGCTATTGAAGTGGTTCGGGGGTGGGAGATGAGTGGGGACAGGGCGAAGTGGGCATGCTTCAAAGCTCTCAAAGGACCCTTGTCGAAGACACGAAGAAAAAAAAAAAACCGTTGCATATATTCGAGTGAACTGATAATTGCTGCAAAAACTTTTCGGGGGGCAAAATGACTAGAAAAGAAAGTATCGAACAAAAAAATGCAGTTCCAAAAAGGTTGATCTCACGGGCGGTGGCAAGGACACTCACCGGTCTCGGAGAAGAAGGTGTTGAAAGCATCATCACCCCCGCCGATGGTCTTGTCCGAGGGCATCTGCCCGTCGGGCTGGATGCCATGCTCCAAGCAGTAGAGCTCCCAGCACGCGTTACCTTTGCCGAGAGCGATGGTCACAAAAACAAGAATAGAGAAAAAAAAGGGCGCCAGAACCGAGTTTGATTTTCTGTCAGTTTTATGTATCTCGAGTGCAACCCAAGCGGAGGCAAGAATGGTGAGCATGTAGACGGGGCAGCAAGATCATCACCCAAGATGATCCACGCCAGAGACGGTGCAAAGAAGCCGGCCGTGAGGGGTACAGCGGGTGCACCACCTGATATCTCCGAGCATTTTGAGCTACCAGAACTTCGGCAAATGCTGGTGCTCGGCTGCATCGCGCTATTATACTGCTCAGAGTATACACGCAGCAATTCTCGCAATTTTTGCAACTTTCGCAATTTCGAATTTCTCACCGGTTTGGATGCCGGCCTGGCCAATGTGGATGGAGATGCACTCACGCATGGTGTTAAAGGGGCAGGAAAAGAGATAGAGAGATGACGAGGAGTATGGGGAGGCTGAGCTTGGGGAGTTATCGGGCGAGTCGTCACGCGATGCGACGGCAGGTCCAAAAAATGTGGCCGACGGGTGGGGCTCCTTCCCCGAAGAAGAGAGAGGCAATGGAACTCCTTCTTGAAGGCGTGTTCACCGGCTAAATAACGGCCACTTGAAACGGCTAATTCAGCCGTTTCGACTTTCGACTACTCATTTCGCAGCCTACACCCTACACTCGACCACTCTGTGCCTGGTACTCTCTACACTCTACATACCGTACTCACACTGCTGTCCCCAGGCTCTACCCGCCGACCAGCCGACGCTTGCATTTGAAAACTGTTGTTGCGGTTGCTGGCGTTGTTGTTGTGTTTTGTTATTTTGCAATAATCACCATAATAATCTGATCCGTCATCGTACTAAGCTGAACTGGCACCAAGGCGCACTGCATCCTGATGCTACTGACCCACTATTGACTACAAGTGCTGCCGACGTCGCTTTTGGCACTTGATGCTCGATACCCGATACTCCATGCCCGATACTCGATACTCGACACTCAATACTCGGTACTCGGTACTCAATACTCGACACGCGCAGCGCGTAACAGATCGCCGCGACGCCGCCTGAGCCGATTGTCGAAATTTCAAAATTTGAATCGATCGAAAGGTTGATTTGACTGAAATGTCAGCCGGCAGCTACACACTGCTGCTGATCTGACGCCAAATCGTATGGTTGGATAATCACATTAACTACGAGATAGGAAAGGTTCCCTCGAGGGCAACGAGAACGCGCGGTACGGTGATACTGTGTATACGAGCACAACGCTGGAGCTCGCGCAGCAACATCAAGTTTCATACAAACACCAAGCAGACACGAGCACATAAAGCGCTGAAAACCTGCTGCGACATCGTACGGCTCCAAGGACGGGGGAGGGGGGACGGGGGAGGCATCAGGAGAGCGGCCCTCACCGTAGGCAGAAAAGTTATAAAAGCTTTAATACAGGGGGGCATCGCGCAGCTTGAGATACATGCAACTTCGGTGTTGAGAGTGTGCAGGTGTTGACAGATACACCGAAAAAGGCTCGTCACCGTCATGTTATCGTCGCGAAAGTCGGCTTGTCTATCCGAGAGAAGAGCGACCACATCTTCTACCACCACCCGTGGTACCGGGGGGTCGACGGTGCGGAACACGTCACGAAAGGATGACCGAAAAAACATGTCGACGTCGAGACCGTCCGCACGGTTGAAAGGCCCTCCACCGACAGTAAGCGACGTCTTCGAGATCGTGGCGGACGGAAACGCGGACTTGTTGGCGGAGGTTATCGAGTTTTCGGGGGCGGCGCACGTGTGTGAACTGCGGAGCAAGAACCAGGACGACTACGGACGAAATCTGCTCCACTGCGCTGTGACCAACGGGCAGTTGAAGACGCTGCAGGTCTTGCTGGAGCACGACGTGTTCGACCCAAATCAGGTGGGGTTAGTGTGCGCGGTGTGACGCGTGCTGCGGTCGAGGTGTCCGTTTTCGTCCGAAAGTATTTCTGAATGACGGGACTCCTTAACCCAAAATCGTCGGGAAAAGGTCATTTTTTTTGCGTGGTTCTCGTTGTATACCTAGGCCATGGGATTTTTCATCCGGTAGCCGTTTTGATTTTTCTCCAAATCAATTTTTGGGACAGGTCTTGAGCTCCCAAATTGAGGAACCTCAAAAAAAAAACGGTGCACATCTGTATCGTAGCACGTGCCGTGGGTCATCTTAAATTCGACAAACTCTAGCATAAAACTCTCGCATGTACAACATGAAATTCAACATGAGTTTTTTTGCGTTGCGTGCTCGTGCATGTCACATATATTTGTGGCTGTTATGGTTCGAGCTGTTTGTACGGTGTTATCAGCACGAGCACGGGACTTTTTTTCTGCGTGCCTTCTGCATATAGTACGAAGCGTAGCTGTTGTTGATCGAGCTGTTTTTGTGTTGGCAGTAAGAGTTCGTGATTTTTTATAGTGTGCGCGTGCATTCCAGAGATATAACTGTTGTTGCTCGAGCTGTTTGCGCAGTGTTGTCAGCATACGCACGTGCCTTTTTTTATTATGTGCACATTCCACCACATAGCTGCTATATAGTTGCTCGACCTTTCTGTACGGCATTGTCAGTACGAGTACGCACGTGTATGTAGTATTGAGTGTAGGTGTTTGCCTGTCGGGGAAATATATCGCACTGACAGTGTCTCCACGAAAACTTCCTTCTCTGCACACAAAATACCAAGGCATCGTGAGTCACAAAAGCGCGACACGTCCATACTCTTAATAGTATGTAGGGTGCTGTTTCTACGGCACAGCTTTTTGCAGGACACCCGTGCACATGAGCAAGACAACATAGATGTGTCCGTAAGCCCAGACCTCGCGGCATTAGCTTATATATACACATAGCATTTCATGCGCGGCAATTGGGTATATTATTTGGAAAATTCCATTTTCCAAACATAGAAAACCATCAGGGTTGCGCTCAGCTACAGGAGTTAATCGTACATCTCACGACACGAGCTGACGATAGCCATGCAACAACTGAAAATCCCAAAATTCTTAGCGTCCTCAAAAGCTTACGTCGTCATGAATTAAATGGAACATTATGGACAGGTGGGATTTTTTTATTGAGCTTGGATGAATGCCGCTCCCCACTAAGTTAAGGTCCACTCGATGGTTATTAATATGCATTGTTCGGGACCCGAGCACGTTGTGGGATAGGCCATGCCGTGGAATTCAGCCTCACTATTCCTATCGCATTATCTGGCGGGGTTATGTCCGATCCAAGAAATGCAGTGTTTTTTACGCTGTTCTCTCATCTCTGCCCACGTTCTCCATGCGCGCGGGCTCCATGCGTTTTTCTGATTAAGAGGCCGACGTGTTTCACATTTCTCGCTCTATGCAATAGTGCTCTCGCTCCATCCAAACAGGAGAACATTGTTAGAAGCACGATGCCATGTTTCCAAATGCAACGGGTCGTAAAGGGCAACGGGCCGGAGCTTTCATCTGCGTGATTCACACATCATGTACATGAGCTGCTATATAACGCTCTCGGAATTTCTTGAATCAGGACAACAGACCAACACTATGTCAATCCAGTGGGAAATGCCACGTGGAACTTGAACAACGACGCGCATATGACTCCTGCAGGCGTGTCTACCCCCCCAGACCAAGGGATCCCTCCGTGCGACGACGACACGTAGCTGTAACCGGTACCCGTATAACCGGTGTTCAGGAGAACGTTCTTACTGGGAACTGTTATCGTAAGGGAACTATCACATAATGCCGCGATGGCGCGATCTATGTCCCCATGCTCGATTATTCGCAATAACAACCAGCTACAACAAATCCCACTTAAAAAAATATAACTCCTTAGACTAAAACCTTTTTTCGTAAAACTTGATTTAGGTGGACAGCGTGTACACCCGAAGCACGCCTATGATGGAGGCGGTCAAACTCGGGCGGCTGGACCTTGTTGAAACTCTCATCAGAGCTGGTGGTCGACTGGACGTTCAGGTGCAAACGGCCAACCAATCATATCTTCTTATATTTAAACGTGCTACCGGTTAGCCAATGATGTGTTGTTCTAGCGAAAAATGCCAACGGCTATCCAATCGTATTTTCACCAAGTGAGACATGTGGTTGTGCGCTGTTAACCCATTCGGCGCTTGAGAAGGGATAAAGGCGAAAAACCGATGACGATCACAGCATGGGTTGCATGGAGCAGGCCGGGATGCGGGGATAGAGGGGGGGCGTCCGAACCGCATTGCTAGTAAGGGTGATGCAAGAAACGTGCACAGCACGGTGGTTGCTCGTACTGTTGCACGCTCAAGCTTAGACCGTTGACTGTAACGCACCCACCGTTTTCCCGTCACCAAACATGAGTCCTCAAACGGTTCGCCCTTTTTGGGACCCAGGGAGGAGGACAAACCTCCCCGGCAAGTTTATTTTTCTCAACCATCTACGAATAGAGTGGGCGCGGAACAATTTGCGCGTGGGATTCTATCGCGCCCGTGTCGTGTGACTCTCTGCATCACAGTTTGGACACCCTTATCTGTCATGTTCCAAAGCAACCCGTGGCCGACTCTGTCATCGTCGTCAGTTTTGCATCGTCAGTTTTTACAGTCAGTTTTTTAATCGCCAGTTTTTATAGTCAGTTGTCATCGTCAGTTTTCATCGTCGAAACTCATTAACGTGTGCTATATACACGATAGACTAGCATTTTTTGGTCGATTGTTTTTCTGAATGGGGAGGCAGACTCCTTAACGCCAAAACCGTCGGAATTTGATTAAAGAAAAATGGTATAAGTGGATCAAGGGTTTGTTAATCAGACTTCCCTTATAAGGTGGTTCAAAATCGCTTTTTGGGGGGGTTAAGAACGGTAAGGAGCTCCTCATCAGGTTATGAGCCTCAGAAAAAAACGGGTGCACCTCTACCGAGGCATGGGTCCATTTTCGGTTTTCATTTTCGGTTTTCATTGTCGATGTTCATTGTCGGTTACCTAAAACAATTTACCAACCAGAAAATTGCGCTCACGAAATGTCTTTTCTCTGCAGGACAATCGTTTCGTTCGCAATAAATGTAATGAATTTACGCTTCTAAGTAAAAAGTGTGATTCCGTTAGTAAATGCGAGCACCGTTCGGGTTCCCCAGGACGTAAACGGCGACACCATCCTGCACTGGGCGGCCCGGGAGGTGTCCGCGGCGTTCTTGAGGGACGTGCTGCAGCTGGCGAGGAAATATGGCAGCACCGTACCGCAACTGACGGCTGCACTACAGGCAAGCACGGAACGAGGGGGGCATAGTTCGCACTGTTAGGGGTATTTACTATGCGTTTTCTCTCGGCAAGTGTTTTTGCGTAACAGCTGTATGTGACACTTGACTGACGGTAGTCGCAGGGCACAATAAGTGATGTGCAAGTGAAGCCGCCGCGCAGTTCTTCGAAAATAAAAGATTCGCTTGCAGGAACCAGACCGTGTTTTTCGCCTACTTTAGGTCTGCAGCAGTACAAAATGCAGCCAACTATGCCACAAATCACCCCACCCGCGTATGCGACACTGCTCATACCGCGTTTTCCTAAGAGTTTACTTTTTGGCTGTCCCCTTCGAAAATGAACTTATGAAGCTTACATCAAGCTGTCATATTTACCTGAAAAAAAATTGAAGCACCCTTCCTGTGCTCATCCTTAGCGTCGCTTGTTTCCCACTCTGTTTTCTAGCTCCAAATTACTTTGATGTGGGAACCCCTCCACCGATGACTGACTACCGCTGTTTACGTTCTTGTGCAACCTTTTCCAACGGTCCTCGTGTCAAAATTCACCGCCGAAATTTCAGCTGAAGAACAACAACGGAGAAGATGCGGCCGACGTCGGAGCAAACGACGTCGCTCGCGAGTCCATCCGGCGGCTCGTGGCTGGCGAAGAGGCTCCTGGATCGACAACCAAGAAAAGAAACTCCACTGCCCCGAGACCCCGCCCATCCGGATGCAAAACCGATACCCGCGCCTCGTTTGCGGGACGAAAACTAAGCCAGGCGATAGGTACAGGAGGAGCAGGAGGAGGCGCAGGAGGGGGAGTGGGGGAGGGGGCGGCAGGAGTGGGGGGGGGGGAGGGAGAGGGAGGGGAACGAGGAGGACGAGCCGCAGTACCGCAGCTCCTGCCGGTGACAAAGGGACGAGAGAGACCAAAGTCGGCGTCAGCGACTAAAACAACGGCGCCATCGCCCATCGCGGCGGGGGGGCTCGTTGCGGTGCAGTCGACTGGAGCTTTGCCGCCGGCGTTGGTAGATGTGGGAGGGGTGGGGACGAAAAGGTTCATTCTGACCGTTCCACAAGAGCTACAGGAAGCACGTAGAGAGGTTGAATCGAGCGCTAGTCGGAGGCCGGTACTGTTGGAGACGCAGCAGGCGCCGTTGCTGCCGAAGGTGAGTTGGAATGTATTTCTCACGCGGCTGCATCCTCGCTTTCGTCGCTCTCAATTTTCTCCACGACATGTCTTCGGTCGTCTGAAGGTAAATACTGAAAGTACTAACGTCGATTTCGTGAGTTTGAGATACCCGAAAATGACGTTATATATTAAAAGTGGCGTGCCGAAAGTACAAGAGCGCGAGTTGGCAAAGTCCGGTGCAAATCGACGAACGGTGGGAATGCCGAACCCTCTTCGTCGTAACAATGACGGCACGTGCCGGGTTAGGCAGGAAGGCATGAAACCTAAACCTGTGACCGCAGCGTGTCCAAAAGGTTGATGAGGTATAATCTCCTACTGCTTGAGCTGTAAAGTGAAAAAAATATGAAAATAACGATGTCGGTGTGTGGTATCATGGCTCCAGGAATATACGTGACGCGCAGATGGTCAGCCAGTGCAATACGTGATACAGCTTGTGGCGATTTTCGTCGATACCGGTATGCCAATATGCGGCAACGGGGCGTTCGAGGTTAAGGCCTGAACCTTACCCTTAACCTTGACAAGGTGACGAAAAAAAAAACACATATCATACGGTATCGGCACCGCGAAATCACGGGGCCGCCAGAAGCATACCGCCGCTGATCGGCACTTGAAACTCCAAAAGCGGAAGATTAACGCTCTTTAATGCTTCCCTGTGGTGCGTTTACGTATCTACGATTGTCCACGTTTTTTTTCCTGTTTTTTTTTTTTCAATTTTGAGGATGGCACTCGTACTGCACATTTGCCGGGTGGCAAACACACTCACGAGCGGATGAGATTTTCTACTTCCCACCGCGCAAAAAAATAGAGACTCCATTCGAGATCGCTGACGCCGGATTGTGCGTCCACCACCGCCGACGAGCAATATACAAAATGTCCTGCTGCCCGAGTTCCCGGTTACAGCTATACCATTCTTACCAATGAACTGTTCCCTTGGTATTTCCGCTGTTTGCGTCCGTCCAAAGGTAAAGGGAGCGGCGACAGATGCTGCGGTCGCTGGCGCAGCTACAGACACGGCGGTGGTAGCAACCGCGGTGTCGAAAACTCGGGCGAGGGCCCAGTCCACCTCGCAAACCTAGACCTTTTCGCGTCGGGACATCAAGATAGTGCAGCAGTCAACCCTAAATCCGTCGTGATTGGGGCATCAAGACGCTGCAAGACATCGCTGCCTTCGCGAAACCGTGTCAAAACGCTGGAGCGAGAGCCCAGTCCACCTCACAAAAAAATAGCACTGTCGCAGTGGGTCAGGCATCAAGATGATACGCAGGATCAGCCCTGGATCCTTTCGCGGGGGGCAACACCATGATACAGGATCAACACATATATATATATGTTCGTAGGGGTTTCCTTTTTTGTAGGCTTTCCTTGGTTTTCTTCTACTTACTGACGATGCTTTTGAGTTATCGACGTTGGAGCTCGTGATAAGCTGCACAGTGTCGGATGGCAAGCACAACAAGTTTACAGGACCAGCCCTAAACCCTTTGCGGGGGGGTGGGGGGACATCAAGATTGTGCAGGGTCTGCTGGCTCGCTTGTCAGCACGTCTAGGTAGAGAATAAAAGTTGTGACTGAATTTTGTTTTTCGGTCGTTTAAAAACAAACTCGGGATTTTTCGTCCTGTAGAAGACGATGAGCTCACAGGAACGCGCTTTCCGTTGGTGTATTCAGGCTGGCCAATGATTACTACATTGGTCCCTTCGAAGGCTCGTTGACAACTAGGTATTGTAATGCTCGGGAGGCATTGCCGAGCTATTCCCCAGATTTTACTTTCAACTACTACGTCAGCGAGAACCCCGGTCAGTCATCCTAGTCCTAGCTATTTCAGCCCCGTCGGTTTGGCAATTTGATTTCGTTGATCGACCTGAACTAGCAAAGCACCGCCTTCGTCAACGGCTGGGTGGGACATGCCGGAGCAAACAACAAATGCAGCTCTCGGAGCAAAACATGTTGTAGGTTTTGGAAGGGCCGAGGTTCGGCTGCATCACGCGTGGATTTTTTTTGTCGTTCCGCTGGCGAGGGGAGATTTGTGTACATACCACGGCAGCGATACCAGCTGCGTGCGAAATCGCAGCATCGAATTTAATCCCACAGGAAATTGAGTGCTTCTAGTTGAGACCATCGCACGATTAATAGTCGTTCTGCTTTTGCAAGCCAGCAAAAAATCTCGAGTCACATTACCGCGGCGCATAGGACGATATTGTCGCGCACAAGGATGAGAGGTCCACTGCGAAAGGGAAGATGTCTGGTCAAAAGGGGAAAACATATGTATAAAACTCTTGCTATGGGGAGCAAACAGCAAAAAACAAATCTACCTGTCAATGTAACCTAAACTGCTCTCGTTTCTGCCGAGAGCGTCACGAAACTACCGTCTACGATTGAGCGCGAGGACTCCAATCCCGTGAGCGGCTGCCACTGAGTTAGGATCGGTTACGACACTTCACTGCACTCCGTTTTCACAACACCGATCGAATGCGCTAGCTAAACATCGCATCAACAAAGACGGGTGATAGACCAAAAGCTGCGGTAGTTGTGGTGGCTCCGGACCGCTCGCGCGAGTAACCCCCTGTTCCCTTGAGGTCTTAATTTTGCGATTCGAATCCGCAAGGGAATGATAAGATACACTGCGCCGAAAAAAAACTCTTGAACGTCTTTTCGTCCGTGTGGTACAGAGTCAGTCATGCGCGTGGCTCAAATCTGGTACTGTAAATGGGAGTATGATACTACAATACTGAAGCCTTGGTGGTAGGAAACAACGGAACAACCGAGAGACCGATATAGGCGTCTACGATTTAGCGCGAGGGTTCCAGTTCCGTAAGCGGCTGTCAACGAGTTCCAATTCTTACGAGAAATTTGTGCGCCCCGTGTTCACGCTACCGATTGCACGGGCTACCAAAAAATGACATCAATGCAATAGGACGGTGGAAAACAATGGAAAAAACTGGGCGAAAGGCACAGATAAAAGCCAAGACATATCAGAACGGTCGCAACAACGCGCTCCAAATTTGTGATGCTTTTTGTATCGTACGCAGGAAGGGATTGGTGTTAATCTATCACGACCCACTACGGAGGGAAAACGGGCTCAGAATGCGCACCAGTGGTCTTCCCAAAACAAGCTTATAATGCTCAACGGCGGCCCTACAAAACACTAATTGAAAACTGTCCCCCCCCCGTTTACAAAGTCCTGTGGACAAGAGGGCCAAGCTTCGCACCCTTTGCGACCGCCTTATGAGCGTCGGAGTTGTACAAGCTTATATATGCATAGCCCCCTTCTTTTTCAATAACCGTATCGATGTCAAACGGATACAGGGTGTAGACTACGCTGTACACATAGCCTCCCGCCTCCGCCTCCGTCTCCGCCTCCCGAAAGACATGCCGAACCGTTACCCTCCCTGCCCTAGCGCCAGCATTTCTTCTCGCGGTGTTTGGAAGCCTTCTGGCCTATCGTACTGCGTCCCCGACGTCCTGAGAGACACATGTACGACACACGCAGTATGTACCGGGTGTGAACACTACGAGCTTTTCAGCAATGATATTGCGTTTGAATGTCGTGAACGACGGCTGTATGGTATCTCGCCGGTCCAGGGGGGGCGAGTGTTGTGAGATTTGGTTCGGGTTGGTAGTTGGTCAACCTTACACCGTTAGCCCAACGGACTAACACCGTAATATTGCACACAATACTTCATTCAGCGCGGTGAAAACTATGCCGCAAGCAGCCGAGGAATTGCAGCCGCGACGGGTGTTCTGGAAATTCGCTTAAAAATGGATCGATCTTTTCTGTGCTTCCTTTTAATGTGTTCTCCGCGCTCTACATTATACCCTACTAAGCGTGGATGTTAGTTTTGTGGTGTTGCAAAAGCTACCAGATACCAGCTTCCGGCTATGTACACAGGAAGAGTGCTGACCTGGGAGACGAACCATAAATACCTACCAATTGCGACATTTCTCTGCTTGTTGCGAAGGAGCTGGGTGGGAGACACTGCTGTAGGTATTTCGTGACGGGTTAGCCCATTGAGCAGGTCCTTCTAGTATCTCGTAACGGGTTAGCCAATTGAGCCGGTCCTTGTGGTTGCTTAACGTGTGCTCGTTGCATAGCGACAGAAGAAGGGCAGCTTTACTCAGTTCACGCGCCGGGGTAAAAGGTGGGCCAGATGGCTGCACCAACCTGGTCTCTTCCTCGTATCATTTTTCGAAATGCCTTCCTAATTATACTAAAACGTCCAATTACCCGGTAATTCAGGTAATTACCGGCCACCCAAGGTAACACCAATAGCATCATTGTGCCGTGCTGAATGTATGACGGCAGCGGGGAAACAGAGAGGGGTTACGTCGTCGTCCCCGATGTAGGTGTACAAACGCCTCCAGCCAAAAAAGCGCCCACTTAAATTGACGATATTCTGGGGATAATGGTGAGCGGTCGACGTCGAAAAACACATGCTGCACGTTGTCGGATGACAAACAGACTGGGCACATGCACGGGTAGAGGTGCATCATTTTTTTGTAACCTGGCTTCCATTATCACCTTTTTTTCTTGTTAGGTGTCCTGTGCTGTTATCTCTAAACAAAAAGCAGACGACGGGGGCGCATCAGTCCACGGTCGGATAAATAAACAAAACTTGATAGAAAAATTGAGCTCCAATGAGTGTTCGTCATGGTGGTTTTCGCGCTTACCTAAAGTTGTGGTAGTAATCCACGGCGTACTCTGCATCGAAGTATTTGACCCACTCGGCCGTAACGTGATATTCCCCCTCGCCGCCTCCCTCTAAACTAGCTTCGTTGAGTTCCGGTGGTTTCTCGTACGTGGATTCCCCAGTCTCCTGCGTCGTGAGCACAAGGCGGTGCGCGGATAGAAGACGTTTACGGCTAAATCAGTGATTTCTTCGATCGGCGACTTTCTACATTTTGGGTGTGCTCCGCGCAGATGGGTAAGATGACTTCCAGCAAAAACGAAACCTGCTTCGTGTATGATACGTGGCATAAACGCGGGTATCGCCTGTCCCGTGTCGACTTAAGGAAGAAACTCTATCATTGCGATAACTACAGTTTTAAGCAGGGTTCAGGTCGGGATAAATCCCGACGTCAGTATCCCAACCTTGTGGGCGGGATCCGGGATACCGGCATATCCCGGCATATTTAGGTGGTCCCTGATACCGCCGAAGGACGGCCGAAGGCGGTACCGGCAAAAAACGCAGTCCCGGTAACCGTTTAAAATATCCCGACAGATGGCACTAAGGCCCGGATGAACCCACGTGATTTTCGAGTCCCGGATACCGCCCAAAGGGTACCGGCATATCGCAATCCCGACAAAAAAGTACCGGTTCATTTTAGAGCACCGGATACCGCCCAAAGGGTACCGGCATATTGCAATCCCGACAAAAAAAGTACCGGTTCATTTTAGAGTACCGGATACCGCCCAAAAAGTACCGGCATATTGAAATCCCGGCTAAAAAGTACCGGTATAATGGATTGCCGGGATTTCGTGCACTTCTCCACTGGCCGAGTGGTCTGGGAGATGATACGTAACTCTAGAAGATCTAAGTGCGGGGTTCGTTTCCTTCCAAACAGTTTTTTTTTTTTCTTTCGAGTTTTTTTTTTTATTATTCTACAGAAGTTTTTTTTTTTTTTTTCGGTGCTGTGAGGTCCATTTGTATATTTTTTTTTTTGTTCGGGGCCGGTTCCTTTTCGGCAGAACCAACCATTTTTTATTGGGTGGACGGCAGCCGTGCAGACCAACACCAGCCACCTGCCCACACCTCCTAGCGTGTGCGGTCCAGCAGAACAATGAGCGCTTCGGATGGGAACCCCAGTGCTGAAAGTAGTGCAGGGGCCGCGTCGGCCGAGGTGTCTGTGCCTGGTTCGGGTGCAACCGTCCCCCTCTGATGACCTGGCGAAGCCAACCGTTTTACCGGTTAGGCTAGCTAGCTGGTTTACTTTATTCGCATCAATTTCCGGCATGTTGCGTTCCCGGCGAAAAAAGTAGTGACACATTTTGCTGTACCGGGTACCGCCGAAGGCGGTCCCGGCATGTTGCGTTCCCGGCGAAAAAAGTACCGGCACATTTAGATTGTCCCGGATACCGCGAAGGCGGTACCGGCAAAAAACTTAGTCCCGGCAACCCTGCCAAAGTATCCCGGCACATTGCATTCCCATCCCGTTGTGATCCGACAATAAAACCCGTCCCGACCTGAACCCTGGTTTGAAGGGAACGAACCTGGTAGCAAGTAACACATATCGCGACTAACAAGTACCAATAAATGAGCACCGCGCCATCCAGATGAAGGCGAAATGGTGCCCGTGGAAGATAAATCGCAGACCCCCACACCGTAACGCCACCGCAAAGGCTTCCCACATCGGACAGATAATGATAGTTGCCGCTATAAAAACACCTTTGTGCGAGGGTAATGTCATACATATCGCACCGACCTGTATTCTTCACGAGGATATGTACACACCCCGTAACACGCGCGATCGAAGTATCACACGCAGCTTGCAAAGATGAGGCTTGATCAAAAAAAATTTTGGTCGATCTCACAGCTGAAGTGTATTATTTCATTTATTTTAATATCTCACCAGACAAACACGTTTGTATGCAAGACACGTGCGACACCGATCCCACCCTGCCAACATGATCTGGATCGTACAGATCATATATAGATCAAGGAGATATCTGGCACCTGAAGGATCGAGATCACGTATTGGGGGATCTAATGTGTCTGATCTTTGAGCAGTTTTTGCTGCCTCGGCACAATCCTTGAAAATGTGCTGCTTTTCATCGCAGACGACCGGCACAATGGGCAGAACCAGCGCTCTCACCGTGTTGTAGTAGTAATTACAGTTCCCGACGTCGTCCCAATAAGTTTGCCATAACCCAGCCGGTTTCGTCACGAGCTGACCGTCCCCCGCCTCCGCGGCTTCCTCGCCAAAACTCTCTTGAGTCACCTGGAAAGGAAAACATGTACGAAGCGTCGCGCAACACTAAAAATGAAACGGACGTATCACACCGCATGGGGGTGCTGTGTTTGTCTTCCGGGTTGCGCTTAGCTCGTTTGTATGCCGGTCTACCTATCTCAAGTGCCCCTCGCACAGCTTGGGTGGATTTGTTTCTGTGTAGGCTTCGACGCACGGGCCGCGGTGCCGTAAGAACCAGGGACGCACGTTACCCTCAATTTGCGACGAATGTTACCGGTAACACAAGAAAACAGCGCATGGCACTTTTTTTGCCGCGTTATTACCGCGAACCCCCCCCCACGCTAATCCGCTGATGGCGTGGTTTTCACCGCAGGGGGTTTACAAATTCGACATATTTTCCGATGTAAACGGAGGCGTTTTCGTTCAAGGGACGCTATGATACGCAACATTGAGTTACCGCATGTAAATATTCCCACCCGCAACTCCAGTTACCTTTTGAGTCACCATTACCCGCAACGTACATCCCCGGGAAAAGAACGTATTTTGCTTCACGCACACCTGCCTCGCGCCAGTATTTTCACGCCAACACTCTAAAAAGCGAGGACACGTCCCTGGATACTGCGCACCCGAAGAGGCTGCAAACGCAGCCGGTGGGCAGGTGATTCCTATTCCACGCGTCATTTCGCGCGGCGGTGTTTGACGCGCATACCGCGCCACTGCGCAGGAATCACATCTCACCCAGAGTTTCGGCTTCGGTATAGGGTGGGAGTCAGGGTCATTCCTAACGAGCGCAAAAAGAAAAGTTAATCAGTGACGTTTTGGGAATTGGCGTTATGTTACGTGCTCTGAACCAAAAAAAAAAAAACGCAGGAGTATGCCATGTTGCGAATCGAATCGTGACGTCATCCGTTTCCATGATTTTTTTTTCTCCATATAAAACCTTTCATTTTGTTCGCACCGACATATATTTACTTGCAAAAACGTCACTTTTCTTTCTTTTTTTTTTCGTCACGATTCGCGCTTGTGTGTGTGTTTTTTTGTCTTTATGCATTAGAAATTCCACCAAAAGTTTCGCAAAAACTATACAAGTAAACGTCACGTACGGTGATTTTTTTGTCCCTAATCGTGCTGTTTTTTTTTCGCGTTAACCCTTTTAGAGCCCCCAATCCCCTCCCTATACTAAATCCAAGTCCCCAAAACGGGTTTCCAGTGGTAAAGCGGTTAAGAGCCATTCATCCAACGGTAGGGGCTGCAGTTGTTGGATTAACTAATTGTGTGTGATCGGTTGAGCCCTTCAATTGAGGAACTACCGGTTAGTCTGGTACTGGTACGAGAATGCAAAGTATTCGCTTTAGGACTAGCGCACAGAAGGGCTGTTCGGGTTGCGCGATGGAATGCCCTTCGAAGTCATGCTTCGTTCGAGTGATGTTGATATTACCAGATATCCTCATGTAAGGAGCTCAGAAAGTTCTTAGAATCTGCTGCACGCACCCCTACCGTGTCGGATGGCTCTTCAAAGAAGAAACGACCCTCATGAAGGAAGGCCCGTTACACTACTGTAGTGCACCTGACTGATGTCGTAGCTCCAGTCGGTGTTGCCACTTTCCTCCTCGTAGGAGGCCGTCGCAAGGTCTAATCCCGCCCCCGAGACCGTCTCCGGTTGCGACCAGACATATGCCGCGGGAGGCTGGTAGGTCGACTCGCCTGCTCAAGAAAAACGGGTCGAGGGTTATCTCCTCGCAAAGTCCAGCCAGAGACGATGAGAGTACATAAGCTTCAAAGTTGTAATCGATCTATTTGTTCGGACAGACATGCAGCCACAGGCAGTAGTGTGCTGATTGTGCTTGGATATGATGCAGCCATGCCAACGGTTTGTTTGATGATACTAGGGAGTTCCAATATTAAATTTTCTTTATTATGGTAGTGAGAAATTCATTAGCAGAAAACTCCCCGGTTTGGCGGCATTTTCCATAAGGACGGAACGCCCAAGTCCGCGCTCTACTACTCTACTGTCTTGATGTATGCATGGATGCCCGAGTGGAGCGCCCAATACATATATGAGGAATTGGACCATCGGGCGGTAACCCCGCCGGTAACCCCGCCATATCAACACACTGTCCGCACGACGGGCAAGCCCGCTATGCTTCGAGGATCAGGTAAGATATTGTGACGCGTGTTACGAGAGAGGTAGCATATTTCTGCCTTTTTGTTTTTGTGAACGACGGGGCTCCTTAGGCCATTTCTTACTCAGTCGGATTCCGCCAGTCGAAAACGGCCCTGTTCGACTGGACTATTTTTCTACTGGATTCTTCTGGTCCTTCTTCTTGTCGTCAGTCGAGCCGATTTTATAGCTTTTGAGCTCTTCCTAGAGGCGGTTGGTGTGAGCGAGTACTGCTGTATGGCAGTCGAAAGTCGGTTGGCAGCTCTGTGCTTTGCGCGTTCTTCGCGACCAACGCGTGCTTCGCGCGCGACGAACCTTCGTCCAAGCGGGTTGGTGGCGTTGAGCTGAGCCGAAAGACGCCAAAACTACGTTCATGGCGTTGCATTCAGCCAAGAGCCGCCAAAGCTACTGCAGCAGGCGTAGCCGTTGTTGGCAAAATTGCATCGATAACGCGCACTGCTGCCGTCGCGTGTGATACACGCTACTGGCGAGCGGAGCTAGGAGTGCGCCACGCTGACTTGCGGCGAGAAGCAACAGCAGCGACAGCCAAGGCAGCGTCGGCGCTGTAGTGTGATACTGCTGTGTGGTACCTGGCATGGGTGTGTGGGCGTGTGGGTGGTGTGTTTTGTGGTGGGATGAGCGATGATATGGGTTAAAAAAACAGCTGTAAAACCTTTTCGACTGAGTTTTCGACTGACAGATCCAGTCGAAAAAGTCAAGTTTTCCGACTGGATCCCCCAGTCGGAAAAGTCAGTCGAAAAAAGTTGAGTCGAAAGAGCCCTTTTCGACTGACAAATCCGACTGTGTCAGAAATGGCCTTAGCTCAAAATCGTTCGAGTTTCGTTTTTTTTTTTCCAAATATTTTTCGTTGAATACCTACAGTAGGCCAAGGGATTGTTCATCGGGCACAGCACCTTTTTTCCCCCCCAAAATCGTTTGTGTGGGAGAGGTACAGAGCTCTTTAATCGACCACCCTCAGAAGGCAAAATGTTGTGCTCCTCTACCATCGTGGCGTGCGTCGTGTGGGGGGTGTAGTGGTTGCCGTGCATGGTGGTTGTGTGAAGGGCGAAATGATGAATCAGCGTCCACTGTATTGTCTCCGAGGGGAGACAATATATCGATAAAGGCTGTGAAGCGCCGCCGTGCCTCCTCACCGGTGGTGGCGTTGTAGTACATGTCTTGCCCGGGATAAGTGTCTCTGTCGCCCGTGTACCTCGTCCAATCCCCGTTTTCCTCCACCGCCTCTCTCTCAGGGGAAACCCGCAGCTTCCACCCGTTTTCGTCGTCCTAAAGGGAGCCGAGCCGCCCCGCAGAGGTATTCGTTGGTTGGTTGATTATTCATGGGGCATAGGCAATGGTTGGTTCTGTTAGAGGTATAGCCATTGGTTGCTTCTTCTTGAGGTATGGTCATTGGTCGTTTCTTAGTGAGACATGGTTGTGGATTAGTGTGTGCCTCCGTGAGGCCATGTAGCCGTCTGTACGGTCGAAAATTCTAATGTGACAGCACGGTTGACGACGTCTGGTGCGGCAGAGAAGCGCCACGATATCCTACGGATATTGTTATGATTCACATTACTATCTATTTTTTCCATCCCACCCGTTGTCTTCGCATTTTTTCTCCTGTTCCATGATTTTCGTAACTTAGGTTCGGGGGCACATAACAGGCACCCCCACCCAAAATATTCACGCTGAATTTGTGCGCGTGTTTTCAAGTTTGTGCGCGTGTGCGCTCGTGGACAACGCTCGCCTGTGCCATGTCGGTTGGCCACCGAGAAGGGAACTCGCCCTCCCCGTAGTCGACCCTCTTGCCGTAGAAATCGTACAGGGCGCGGAATTCGTGGCGGAGGCGTTTCCCCCCACCGTGCACCTGTGTTAACGTATTAGGCATCAAAGGGCATTAGTCCGTTAGACTACTGGTACTAGGTTAGCATAACGCCTTCGCAGACTTAGCATGATAGCTATTGCACGGCCCCCTACAAAATAAGCACATGGCGAAATGCTAAAACCGGGAGACCCCAAGCGAAGTGCCTTTGCCGTGCCTTCTTGTAGCGTGCAAAGCCCATCCATTTTTTTTTTTCTTCCTTTTTTTTCTCCAGGGAAAGATTTCACTCCTAAAATCATCACTTTTCTAATTCCAAGGAATTTGTGGAACTCGTGACGGAGGCGTTTCCCTCCACCACGCACCAACGTTAAGGCAGTAGCGGGTATTACTTCACAATGTAGGCCGTATAAAGGTGTTAAGCTAGAGGGTGGTGTATAACTCTGTAGCCTGTGTTGAGGCGTCAGAGGGCATTGGTCCCGTTTGACTACTGGAAAATAATTCCCAGAGGTGGCAATGTGATTAGTTAATTAGATGTGGGAAAATTTGGGTGCACTAATGTTCCCTCCATAGTGCCTGCACGTGATGACTCTATAGTGCCGGTATCTGCACTATAGAGGGAAATACCGGCACTACAGCGGCAACCGGCAATGCTCCTCATACTGACACTACAGGGTTGTTCCCACCCGTGTCAAATCGATTTCACAGGCACTACAGCGGGCAACCGGCACTACCCCTCCACCAGCACTACAGAGATACGCCTACATACAGAAAAAAATTATTCTAATAATGCGTGGAGACACAACGGAAAAACCCCCGATCACCTTCCCGAAATTTTACGGAGGACCCCAACACTAAGCAGAACCTACGACATACACGAACTCCTATAAGCCGGTATTCCCCTGTCTTTCTTTGCTAACCTTACTTGCTCCCAGGCCGCGATGGGGGTCCCTTTTAAAGGGACTTTTCTTGGCAGTGGCTCGGGGTCACTTCGCGCGAGTTACCCCCCCTAGGGGTCACCTCGCGCGAGTGACCCCCCTGTTCCTTCGCCGGTTGTCAAGCTCGGGTGCTGTATTAATTGTGCGATAGGAATCTGCAACGGAATTGCAAGCTACGCTGCGCCAAAAAACAAAGTGACCAAAGTTTTTTTTGGGTCGTCCGCGAGGTACAAATTTACCCGTGCGAGAGTGGCTCAATCCAGTAGTGAAAAAATGGTAGTGAAAAAGTGGGGATTAACATTCCCCCTTCCTTGACAGTCGTTTCGGCTACTAAGAGCACTCGTGCGGATGACAACTCTGTTTTACGTAAAATTATCATCTGCCGAGAGCACCCAGCAGCGTGGGCAGGCGCAATTCGATGCGAGTCGACGAGGGAAGAACGGGCCGGAGTCTTCTCGCGATAAAAAACGAAGGAACGTAACGTAGTGGGAAGGGGGAGAGAAGATCCTGCTTGCTTAGTGACCCTACAGGATCTGAGCTATGTCTAGGGAAGGAAAACGAGAATGAAAAAGTGCGAAGATAATGAAGATGAGATGGGCAAAAAAAAAAAAGAAAAGAAAAAATGTAGCAGGTTGTAGGGGGTGGTGATATTATAATAATTCATAGCACGCGGAACAAGTAGTCGCATTCATTCAGCGCGTGCTATGCGTAGCCCACCTTTTGATAGCATACGGAACAGAAGTATTCGGCGCAGTCTGCGCATTCGCTGAAGGCCTCGAACAAGCCGCAGTCTCCGCAGGCAGGACGCGGGAGAAGCTCCAGGAAGTCCTGGGGTCGCCTCCAACGGATCTCGCCGCAAACCTGATCAAAATTCGGAAATATGAATTCCTTAAGTGGTGTTATTGTTATATTTAGCAACCGACAATATGAAGCATGAGCTTAAGCGTCAATCGCTTACTCATAAATATTCCCAGAAACAAGAAAACCAAAAGGAAAACTCCAAAAACGAAACCTGCGCACAAAGCTAAATTTTTATCAACTTGATGCATGTTGTATTTCTTGAACCTATAAGCGTGGCGGGCTTACCCGTTGGACAGACAGAGCTGAGGTGGTGGGGGTTACCAGCAGACGGTAGATAGCATCATGAATATAATAATGGCGCTTCTCGAGCGTCCAAGTAGTAATCAATCAAGCATGTAAAGAAGGAGAGCGTAAAGTAGAGAAGGAAAGCAGATAATGGAGCGAGTAGAAGGTGGGCTCGAGAAAACCATCATGGGAAAACACCGTCGAACCGGGGACGGTCCGCTATGAATCTCTCACTACAATTACGCCAATCTACTATTGGAACTATCTAATATCATCAACCATCGCCATATTCGTATCGCATTTACGCACAATCAACATGTTACATTTTTCATCTCGACAGTATTGTGCAGCACGAACTTCACGGTTAACCGCTCACAAGCATTCCCAGATAGAAGAAGGAAACAACACAAGGGAAACCAGAAAAAAAGAAAAATGACCAGGAAAACCCATTCAAATATCAGAAAATAAACATTTTACAAGGAACCAATTCAGGTATCAGAGGCTACGTACCTCCATTCTGCATATACCTACTTTCGTATGATAAAACCCGAGGCGTTTGCGCGGCTCACCTTAGTTTGAGTAGAAATCGTCGCCTCTCTCGTCGTCATACATTCAACAGAACGGAGATAGTCTAGGCAAACCTTATATGAACGAGTTTTTTTTTTTTTACAGGCTGACGTTATTGTAGTAGAACTACGAGGCAAGCCAAGTTTTTATCCACGGCATCCTCACCAGGATCACCACCTTGTTGTGGTAGAAGCTGTAAAACTATAGTACCGTTAGTCTTGTTATTGCTGTTTCCCAGGTTTTTTCACGGGTCGGATCTCTTGAAATAAAAAACAGCTGGTGAGATTTGAAACACCTCCTGACCCGACTCGACCCGCGCGAGTCGGTTCATGGTCCATGAAAAGCCCGGTTATTTTCTCACTGTTGTTATAACTGTTTCTTTTTCACGATTGTCATCCGACAAATGTTCACCATGTATATCGTATGCTTTCCAACGGCGATCACCCTCCCAAGAAAAGTATCCCTAGAATACCAAAAAAAACACGTGGCGTTGCGGCCCAGCCCACCTTGTTGTAGTAGAAGTGGGCCCCTCTCTCTTCGTCGTACATTTCTTTCCACCTCGCCATGTGCTCCAACCGACGAGCCGCCGCCAACGTCCTGCCGGCCGCCCTTCTCGTCAAGGCTTGGATGCGAGTAGCCGCCCAGTCTTCGAGCCTGGACATTGCCCTCACTTCGTCTTCGTGTTTTTTCTTTGAAGCCGCCGCGTCCAGCCTTATTCTGTACCGCCGATAAGACTGCGTGGTGCGTATATAGGTGTGTGCATAGCATCCGCCGAACGGGTAGATAGGAGTTACGTGCAGGCACAAAAGCCAATCAATAGTTTCATGCGAGGGTGCAGGGGGGGGGGGTGGTAGGGCACAAAACACACGATGAAAGTAAGTGAGTAGCCGCCCAGTCTTCGAACCTAAACGTTGCCCTCATTTCGTCTTTGTTTTTTTCTCCACCACCACAGCAGCGCCAAGCCTCGGCGATAAAGCTAACCCTCAGGTGCACATAATTGAGGTTATCCGTTTTGACTTGATTTTAGTATGGCCACATGTTACGGTGGAGGTGCACCGTGTTTTTCTTTTTTCCGAGGCTCTTAACCTAATGGGGATGTCTATGCCTTCTGAGGGCAAAAAACCGACGAACAAGCCCATGGTCTAGTGATACAAAAATAGTGCATATGTGAATACCAGGCCATGTTCCCTAGATCGTACCGCCTCGTTATCACTATAATCCTTCAAGACCACCCTGGCTCCTCGAGGGGCACTCTGAGGTGTTCCCTCATCGTTGACTCTCAAGGGTGCGGTTGCGCACATAGCCCATCCCGGTGTGTCTCCACAACTCCTTGCAAAAAAGATAAACCTGCGAAGGGACTGCCGTCTCACACATATTTGCAACAGAAAAGAGAGATTATTTATTCTGAGAACCCTCTCACTTTTGAGGAGCTCTATACCCCACCCCTAAAAAACAAATTTTAAACACAAAAACGAAATTTCAATCCGGTTAACAATACCATATACGGCCTAGGTGCACACAAAGGTCATACTGAATTAAAAAAAGCGTTTTTCGACGAAAAAAAAAATGGGTCAAGGAGACCACCCGCCTTTCAGACAGTAGTTTGGCCAAAAAGCGCTCTATGTAGCATTAGGGGTTTCCCCGTATAAGGCCGTGGTGTGCCAGAGCAATATGACCGCCTTATTGGGGGAGGCCGCGCTATTCATTCCAGGTTGTGCGCGCATTTTCCCCAGTCGCGCCAAGCGATTTGGACCGCCTTATAACGGGATACCGACTTACTCAGACCCCCTTATTGGGGGACCCCTGCTGTACCTAACTCCGGGTTAGTATCGATCTAATTCACCTACAGCACTATAGGGGCCCCCCATTAAGGCGGTGGTGTCCCAGGGCCATATGACCGCCTTATTGAGGGAAGCCGCCTTATTTGTTCCAGGGGATGCGTGCAATTCCCCGGTCGCGACAAGCGATTTCGACCGCCTTATAACGGGATATCGCCTTATATAAGGATACCGCCTTATTTGGGGGCCCCTGCTGTACCTTGATCGTAGCACGCGTCCGCCTTGTTGATGGAAGCCGCCCTGTTTTGTCGATGCTATATGTGCGTGCAGTTCCCCAGGTACGTCAAGCGATTTCGACCGCCTTATAACGGGATACCGCCTTACACCGGGATACCGCATTATTGGGGGACCCCTATTGTAACTCTATCGTAGCAAGCGCTTGGCATGAAGCAAATACTAACCCCTCCCTCCCCACCCCTAACGCACACCTCAGCCAACTCACAGTCCTACTATTCCGGCTTGTAAGCACAGAAGCCCCCCCCCCTACCCCCCCCACCCTGAACATGCCTGCTGTATCTTCTTCGTCGCCTTAAGTTCACGAGCTTCCATGAGTTGCCTGTTCATGGCCATGATGCTGCGCAGCGCCTTGCTGGCCTTTACACGGTGCCAGAGCTGCAGTTGAAGCGCCGCAGACGTCTCCTTCTCCGCCTTCAACATGTGTTATTTAAAGGTACATAAGTTGAGAAAACACGGGAGGCAACATGAGGCCAAGCTAGTCGCGATGAACCAAAGATCAACAGCATCTGCACAGTACACACGTGCTACAGAGTAGCCCGTACGAAGCCTACTTGATGGGTCACCCGACTTTTCCTTCTCCATCCTGCAGTGAAAGATCAGCAATAGTAACAGTAGTATATTGTTTTTGCAGCGTTGGTTTTGCAGGAACGTGTGAAGCTCGTGGAGAGCATACGCATGTTACGGGCACTACCAGGGTGTTGTTTTTTTTCGTGGAAGTTGATGGAAGCTTCCATGGAAGCCGTGGAAGCGTTCATTGGAAGCAATGGAAGCTTCCATGGAAGTCGTGAAAGCTTCATGGAAGCGTGGAAAACTTCCATGGAAGTCGTGGAAGCTTCATGGAAGCGTGGAAGCTTCCCTGGAAGCTGTGGAAGCGCCTGGTGAAGCGGATGGAAGCTCCCATGGAAGCCGTAGAAGCGTCCATAGAAGCGTGGACGCTTCCATGGCAGCCGTGGAAGCGTCCATTGGAAGCGGTAGAAGCTTCCATAGAAGCAGTAGAAAATTCCGACGCGTGCTACGATAAAGGTAGCAGTTTTCGTCTGAAATTATTTCTGAATGACGGGGCCCCTTAACCCAAAATCTTCGGAAAATACGCCCCATTTATTCTTGTATGATATTCTCGTCGTGTACCTAGGCCATGGGATTTTTCATCCGATGGAGGTTTCATTTTTTTCCAAATCAATGCTTGGGAGAGGTCTTAATCCCCCAAATTGAGGGGTAGTATTAAGCAAAAAAAACGATGCACCTCTATCGTAGCACGCGTCTTCCATGGAAGCGTGGAAGCTTCCATGGAAGCTGTGGAAGCGTCCATTGGAAGCGGGGGAAGCTTCCATGGAAGCCGTAGAAGCTTTCATGGAAGCGATGGAAACTTCAGTAGAGCACGTACTTTTTCTGCGGCTCCTCTTCGCTGGGAAAAGGTACTCTTACTTCGAGGGGGGAAAATTTTACTCTTCGCCCGATGAACCAATCCATGGCCTATACATATATGCCTTACTAATATGACGTGTGAACGCTCCCGTGCAATCGGGACAATTCGCCCTACTCCCAAAACAGTACACTTACAACTCTCCGCCCTACCGCTCGCCACCCGCCCCCTAGCGACCGCACGCCCGTGCCACGCCCGCCCCACACATCAGCCCTCGGCGTCCCCGGCGACACAACGGCCGACGAGTCCCAACTCCGCGAGCGGGGAGCATGAAAAGCTTCTCCCGGGGACGGCTCGCGCTCTCTCCCGGAAGGTGGAGAATCGTAAGAAAGTGCAAATCCCACCCATGAACTTCGCCCGATGAACGAATCCATGGCCTACATATATATTTATATACATGTATGTTTGAAGAAATGAAAAAAATGCACATCAGCTGTGAGATCGACCAAAAAGTATTTTGACAAAAACTTGTCTTTGCAACCTGCGTGTGATACTACGATCGCGCGCGTTATATATAGAGTATCAGTGCGCAGAATGGTTATGGACCGAAATTCGTAATTCGTAAAATTGTCCTGTTCGCTCCGGCAGAAGGGGAACTATATCTTCCAAGACACCTACCTCTGTAAGAACGCGCGCCCGGAGTATCACGCAGCTTGCAGACATGAACATCGACCCTTAAATTGATCGGACTCACAGCTGACGTACTTGAAATGATATAATGAAAATCCGTGGCTTACTAGGTCTACGAGCATAGCGAATAATATTTTTTGTTTCTCCATTTCCCTTCTGACAATGTGTAGCGCTTGTTCCGGTCATACGCTCATCATACCAAGGAATTCCGAGAAAAAACAATTACTTGAGATAAGACAACGAAGTTTTTTTCGAGTCCGACATAAAAATAAATGCCTGACGGAAAGAAGACCAAAAAAAAACACACGTCCCCCCCTAATGAACAACTCTTTGACTGGTCGGCTCCTTGTATTTCCAAACGCCACACCCAATCAATAAAATCTTAACGAACGGGGTCACCTTCACTCATGCTTTAACTAATCGAATCTGACCAGGCGACGAAAAAAAAAAGGAATAATTTGAAAGAACGTGTTTGCCATCCGATGATACCGTCATACGATAGAGGTAGTAAGGTGTACCGTTTTTTTGCCGAAGGCAGTAAGGTGTAGGTAGCATAGGTAGTAAGGTGTACCATTTTTTGGTCGAAGGCAGTAAGGTGTACCACTTTTTGGCCGAAACTATCTTCCAAATGCCGAAGCTTCTTAGTCCCCAAATCGTCGGAATCTCATTCTTCAAAAATTTACCAGGTATGTAAAATTGGTTGGTATACCCGGGCCACGCGGGTTTGTACATCGGAATGCACTTCCGTTTCTTGCTCAAAATCGGTTTTGGGGGAGGTCAACACCTCTTCAAGAGAGGAGCTCGAGAAAAGAAAGGCTGCACCGCTCTCCGTAGCGTGTGTCGGTAGCGATGATACTATCAGGTATTGCGAAAACACAAACCACATCCCAGCGATTTTTGAGCATTTCCTCATGGAGAGGGGCCTGGTAGGACTGAGTCACGTGACGCAGGAGCTCGGCGGGTACTCCTATATAACCAACAAAGTGTATGTTTTTGATTTCCTCGCCACGTGACAAAGTGTCCACCAGGAATACTCTTATCATAACTATATCAGTAAAGTCTCCGGCGCGCACGCTCGAAAAAGAACAACGTTCGGTCAGGTGTATGTATTAACCAACGCGGCTTACAAATATGAGTTTTGACCCTAATTTTTGTCAAACTCACAGCTGGCATTGTTGGAATAAATTTATAAATTTCATACCTGGTACGACAAAAAGTGCTGCCTGTCTATTACGGAGATCATGTTGCAAAAAATTCACCGGATATTTCTCATAATTTTCGCAATATCTCGGCCAGAACATCACATTTTTTATATGTTAGTTTTGCGCCGTGACCGTACGGCCTATGCAAACAATCCGAGCTACCGTTTATCGTTATCGACGAAGAATTGACAGAGTTATGACCCCCATAGGCATTAGTGTAGGCATTGAATGACCCCTGTTAACAGTGGATCTCCGTGATAGATCATAACACATGAATCTTAGCTTCATCGAGTTGACGCAAGCCACGGCAGGTGGTGCAAACCCTGTTTATTCTGCAAAGGCTCCTTCCTCACACGAGGGAGTTCTAAACCCCACCTAAACCCCGTATTTTTTTTTCAGCAAATCCTGAAAAAAAAAAAGAAAAGGTGCAATCCGATGAACCACCCCATGACCTATTATATTAGACTAATATGTATACGAAGAAAATCGTATCGCGAAACAAGAATGGCCATTCCGACGAGTTTGAAGACAAGAATGGCCATTCCGACGATTTTGAAAACAAGAATGGCTAAGGAGCCCCGTCATTCAGAAAAAGGATGTTTCAGCCGAAAAGTGCTATGATACATACCCCTATCGAGGTGTGGAATACTTGTGCAGTAATTACTTTCGCAGAAACGTGCCTGCCGCCGAGAGCACAGCTCAGTATACAGCGCCCTAGCGCAGCACCCTCGGTAGTGCCGTTGGATCACGGTTGCGTCGGCGTTCCTCTTTGCCCTTTCTTTGCTCTTTTGCTCCAGAGTTCTCCTGCGGGAGAAAGAACCATAGACGCATGAGAAAGGAAGGACACATTTTTTTAATTAACCTGAGAGGTGTTCTTCGGTTTCCGGAGTCATTGGAGTCTGTCCTGTGACAACAACAGCAACAACAACAACAGCAACAACAACAACAACAACAACAACAACAGTTCACCTCTACTCTCTGCCCTGCACCTACCTGCAGCGCGACGCTCTCACAGCCTTTGCTATGCACGTCGCGGCGGCCGCCTTTCTCGCCCTATTCTCTGCCTGTAAGCGTTTCAAGCCCTCTAGCTTTTTCCTTGCACGGTAAGACCTCCACCAGGTCTGAACCATCCTCGCTCCCGTGTCACAACGCTTTCGAAGACGCTCGGCGGCCTCGCGACGCCCCGCGTACGTTAGTTTTGCCCTGTGTTCGGTTGGCGCAAAAAAAAAGGCCAGGCAGAAGCGATCAAGGAAGCGCGAGGATGAGCAGATGCAGCTCAGATCACACTGGGTTTACGTAGATATTATACCTGCTACGGCAGAGGTAGCAGTTCGTGGCATTTTTTTTTTCCTCTAAAGTTTGAGACTCGGTACTTAGCCCAATTTCGCCGGATAGTCATTGCTTCGTTTCATGTATTTTTCAACATTCTTTTCCGTTTTATATACCTAGGCTATGGGATCAAGCACCTTTTTTTTCACACGCTACGGTAGAGGTGCAGCATTTTTTTTCTAAAGCCTTCTCGTTTGGGAAACCCCATTTCTTCTGTAACATATAAAAATTAAAATGCGACCCGATCAACAAATCTCAATGGACTAGGTGCACAAAAAAAGGGATATATATATTCCAAAAACCAAAATCAAACATTTTTTTGGGTTAATAACCCTAACCCTTCACAAACTGGAACCCCCTTTGGGGGGGGGGGGCATAACTTGAGGAAATACGTATAGAAAGGCGTTTTGGGGGCGGCTCTAAAAGGGCTAGCAGCCCCCGATATTCGGAAAATATCTTTGCCGAAAAGTGCTACTGTAGCTGTAAAACCCCATCGTAGGAGGCGTCTTTTCCCCCGACTTTTTTTTTGTTTGGTTAAAATTTGCTGGACTAATCAGAATCGTTCCTCGGTAGCCCTCTCAACTTTTTTTTCAACAAAATCGCCGGTTTTTAACCCAGCTCCCGGCCGTAACTCCTGAAATACGGTGCCCCTTGCCACCCCGACGTCATCGTTCAATAGTCCTAGTAGTCCTTTGCAGGCAAGAAAAATACATGAAGACGTGTTTTCCTCGCATCCTTCCTCGTGTCGAGCAGCCATGAAACGCTCGCTAAAGGAAATCGCACGTGTTTCGGGGAGGGGCTATCGTAGAATCAGTCATCCATGACCAGGCGTTTATTTGCACGCATGTGCAAGGTTTTCGGAGTTGCACGTAAACTCAATACTGCCCCTGCCGACCTTGAGAGCTGACCTCCAGCCCCCCGAAGGGTTGGGTTAGGGTTGGGGTCAGGGTTAGGGTTAGGGTCAGGTCTGGGGTCGGGTTGGTCTGGGCACCTCAACCGTTGTTTTGCGCGGACCTGCACATAGGGAGCCGCCATACATAAACCGGTATTGAATTTATGTGCAAATTCGAACAGCCTGGCACGTACGTGCAACTTCGCGGGGGCTGGTCATCCAGACACGGGGCCGTTGGTTCCCTCACGAGGAGGGGAGGATTGCGCACGGCACCGCCATGGGCCGCGCAGGAGGCACAAGACCAGGTATAGTTACGGTAGTAGGTAGACCACATGAGGTAAATTAAAGTGAGCCAGAGGGGGGGGGGGGGGGGTTCCACCCGATCATGTGGAAGATTGGGGCCGCCAAACGATATAAAAAAATGAATAATCAAACCGCCTTCGGAAACTGTATCTATGCGGTCACACCCATCAAAAGCAGTGAGCAAGCAAACCAGTAGACCATGGATCTTACACCCAGTAAACCCTTGGTCGATGATCAAGCGAGGCAGTTTAGAAAAATCAGGTACACCTATACACCGTGATGCCCATAATCGTATGACTATTAATAGCCCGGTCGAGTAGATTATCGCAAAAAAAACAGATGCAGCTCAGATCTTCTCTGGTCTACATAGTCATGTATGTATGTCGCTCTAGCTTGATCAGCGGGTTCGATTCCCCGGGCGTCGTCATTTTTTATTTGCCTGAAAAAAAGGCTCGAAGATTATCTTGATTTCCCGGAGCAGTCACTTGATGATCGTGTTTGTGTACACCAGGGGGTGCTCGTAGAACGCTATCATCATCCGATCTGGTGCTATTTTCGGGTGTCGTAGGGAGATTTTGCCGCTGAACGAAAGTCTACCTACCAGGTGATCGTTACCTATCGTTAGGTCTGCGTCGAGCCAAAACGTTGAAGATGATTGCTGCGATGGGTGTAGCAGCACTTGTTTCGGCGAGAAGTATGTGCTCACTCGAGCATCCGTGTGTAGCGATCATACAGACAGAGTCCATACATAGAAAAGAGCAGAGTGCGGGCTCTAGGGGTATGATCCATCTTCTTGGAAAATGCCGCCAAACCGGGGGCATTCCGCAAGGAAGTTCCCATTGCAATAAAGCCAACATAATATTGGAACTCCCTAACATAATCAAACCACCGTCATGGCCAATATCGTATCCAAACACAATCAACGGTTGGAACACAATTTGTGTGTCCCCACCCCCACCATTCTTGTCGCCACCCCCGGAACCACCACCCGCACGGGTACGGTCCCCGCGGTCGCGACTGTCGCTGCGGCACTGCTTCCCCCGGGTGCGTTCCGCCAACTCTTTCTCCGGGGTTGACCAGAAGAAGGGGTCGGGGGGCTCGTCGTGGGCTATCCTCAGGGCCTTGCTGAGAGCAAGAGTCGGGGAGGCTCTCGACACAAAAACGGTTATATCCGTTATCGTATTGTTTGTATTTCTATTTATTTTTTATCGTCAATTTGATTCTCCGGCTCAACCCGCAAGAGGTTTTACGCTCAGCGACCTTCTGTACAATTAAGCCGCTGTCGCAGGTGTCTCCCCTCCCTCCCCCCCCCTCCGCAGGTACGTGGTGCCTTCATTTTTGTCTCGCATAGATAGGGTTCAGCATTCTCGCCTTTCAGCTTTGAATTCTCGTCGATTTTCATCACAAAAATTGCGAACTCATCACGCTCTCGCGCTTTCCGCTCGTCAATTTTTTACGCAAGAAGAACCCCCTACCTACAGGCCCCGGGGTTATTGATCGGGGCGGGGCTTGAGAGAAAAACACATGGATTAACGAAATTAAGGACTGCAGTGACATCGACTACACGACGCAAAGCGGCACTGATGGCTTGCGGGGATGGTTAGTTTACCCTCCGAAATACAGTCCAAAAAGGTGTATGTACGACACCGCGCGTGGTGTCACGCTCGAACCCCGGAAGATCCAGAGAGTTCCCCTCAAAGCAAGTGAGGAACCGGAGGAGCCTCATAATTTTTTTTTGCTGCTACACCGCTCTCATGTCATCGTAGCAACGCATCTCTACAGAGGGTACCCCGATATAAAATCGCCCCGTGACAAGCCGAAACAATCGCTCTTAACTACACATCGCTCTTATAAGTAGTGAGAAATATGTAACTTTTAGTATAGGCGGGACATGCCAATTTGGCCGCTCTTGAGTCCGGAACGCTCTTATCCTGGCCGCTCTTAAATCGGGGTACCCATTGTACCGCAAATTGTTCCTCCTCCACACCCACCTGTGAACTCTGAAGGCTCGCTGTATCGTGCACGAAGCGGCCGTCCTCTTCTTCCTTATCTCCACCATCTCCACCCGTCGTCTAAACCCTCTTCTCCTCCCGAGCACCCCCCGATAGCTTCGCTGAATGTCCGTGGCGCGACGAGCGCGGACTCGCTTTTCATTTTCTCTGAAAAAAAGCCGCCCGTCAGGTATAAAGCCAAGAAAACGATCCAAGCATCATCACGCGCAGCTTGTGTGCAATGATGAGTTTCCTTTCGACAAAATGCTCGATCTCACAGTTGAGTGGACTTAAGATTAGTTGAGGTACGATGAGTTGAATTTAGCTGAGTTGAGTTAAGTTGAGGTGAGTTAAGTTGAGTTGATCTTAGTTTGAGTTGAGTTAAGTTGAGTTGAGTTGAGTTGTGTTTCCATTTTTTTCTAATCAAAAGTCGGGAAGGTCACAGGAAACTTTATATAGCAATATTACACGCAGCTTGCAAACAAAGATGAGTTTCGGCTAAATCCCAATAATACTCCTCGATCTCACCGGCTGAGAGGGGTGTTGCTGTTTCGTTAAAAAAAAAGCCCGGAAGGTCAGTTCAAGGTCATTGTATTTTTTTTTTGTTGCCCTCGCGATGTATCGCTTGAACAAAAAAAAACGCAGTAATATACCGCGGGAAAAAGCAATCCATTCTATCCATTTGTGCCAAAAAAAACTCGGGTGCAGTGTAACCTCTTTAGCGCTGCATCTTCGTTTTCTGCGACAAACACATCATGAGTGATTTTTCTCTTTTTTTTTCTCCCTGCTAAGACGTAACTCAGATCGATACAGTACGGGCACTATAAGCAGGCTCTTCTCCCCCCTCCCGGCTACAGCACGCGCGTTCATTTTTACCGCGAGGAGGGCACAACAACACTTTCTTCCCTCGTCGACTCACATCAAACTGAAGCGATATATACATACGGCAGTGGATGTAATAAAATGATACCAGGTATACTGCTAAGGGGTGTAAATTGATTAGTTATTACTATTTATTGCTACCTAAGTGCGATAAAAGTGAAGCCATGTACCGGGCGGGAGAAGGGAAGACACGTACCTGTGACCACGGGTAGGTTGTCCAGGGGGTGGCTGAGGGTAAAACCTCTTGATATACGAGTTGAGCTAGAGAGCATAAAACTGATGATTACTTTTAAAAAACAAAATGTGCTTGCCATCTGCCATTCGACAATGTGCAGCACAGTATGAGTTTCGACGTTGATCACTCATAACATTCCCGGAAGAAGAAAGCCTACGAAACAAAAGGAAACCTATCTATGCACAAAGCCCGACTCCCCCTTCTATGCCTGCTTCTCATTAAAGCTGTATTTACAGTACTCTCACATTTATTGCCTTGGTGTTACAACGTTAATTAATTATGGGATCATTATGGGTTGATTATTGTATTTTCGGAATCCTGGGGAGACGGCATAAATAGCGTGCCTTCGAAGACGTTCCTTGAGCATTCTGGCGATTGCTTTCCTCCACAGCTTCTGAATCGTCAACGCGCGGTTAGATTCAAGGTCCCTCAGCTTGCGCAACGCCTGCATAATAATAGCCCCCAACAGGGGTTCAAAAGCATTTGCGGAAATGTTTTTTAGTGATGACAAGGTTTTTGAACGTATGCTAACCGATTTTATCGATAAAACAAGGTTTTGGAAGTTCGATGAACGATTTTATCGACCAACAAGGTGTGTCGGAC
Organism: Undaria pinnatifida; assembly: GCA_012845835.1. Taxonomy (NCBI): domain Eukaryota; class Phaeophyceae; order Laminariales; family Alariaceae; genus Undaria; species Undaria pinnatifida. The sequence goes on from JABAKD010000013.1 coordinate 9,351,102, forward strand.
GTTCGATAAACGGCTTTTATCTGCCAACAGGCTTCAAGCATTTATTTCGACAAGATAAAAATCAACGAGCTATGGGTCAAGCGGCGATGGGTGAAAACGCCCTGTTACTTCTGGTAGTAACAGTAATAAACGGCCCGCTGTTCAACAACAACAACGCGTAATGCGATCGGATCGCGCCCTTTTCCCAATGAGGGTGGTTGCTTGAGGAGCTCTACGATAATTTTTCCAAAAACCGACTTAGGGGGGATAATTTAAAGTGCTACGCCCGATGAAAAATCCCATGGCCTAGGTATAAAACAAAAATTAATCAAAAACAAAAGACTAAAAAAAAATTCCGACGATTTGGGGTTAAGGAACCCCGTCATAATCAGAAAACGTTTCAGCCAAAAAGTGGTATGCCTTGATACTTCTATCGTAGCGTGTGTCTAACAAAAACAACATCAACAACATTCATCAGCAACAATCATCATCAATCATCATCATCGTCGTTGTCATCATCATCAATTATCATCATCATCGTCATCATCATCGTCGTCGTCATCGTCGTCATCGTCGTCGTCATCATTCATCATCATTCATCGTCATCAATCATCGTCATCATCATCGTCATCATCATCATCATCAATCGTCATCATCAATCATTATCATCATTATCATCATCATCATCCTCATAATCAATCGTCATCATCAATCATTATCATCATTCATCATCATCAATCGTCATCATCAATCATTATCATCATTGTCCTCATCATCATCGTAATCATCATCACCATCAATCATCGTCAATCACAATCATCATCATCACCATCATCATCATCATCATCGTCATCATCATCATCAATCGTCATCATCAATCATTATCATCATTGTCCTCATCATCATCGTAATCATCATCATCGCCATCAATCATCGTCAATCACAATCATCATCATCACCATCCTCATCATCACCATCATCCTCATCAATCATCATCAATCATCATCATCAAGCATCATCATCATCATCATCATCATCACCACCATCATCATCGTCATCATCATCACCACCACCACCACCCTCATCATCACCATCATCATCTGTCTACCTGCAGTTTCGCCTTGCCCCTTTTCTTATGCCAGACCCTTAGGATCATTCGTCCGGCCTTGTCTTCTGCGAGCCTGAGTCGACGAACCTTCGCTGCCTCTTTCGCCTTGATCGTCCTGACGGGGGGGCGTCGAGATTCAATGCTTCGTCTTGGATGGGTTGACTGCATACGCTCGAGGCCATGTATCTTGAAAACTTTTTCGGGACTCTACTATGCAGCGATAAAAATACGGCGAATAAAATGTTCAAAATTCCCCACCTAAAGTAAAAATACTAACACCAATCATTGTAGTGGAGAAAAAAAAATGTTCATAAAAGAAAAGGACCCCTCCCAATAAAAATTTTACCCACATAGCATAGTACAAGTACCAGCAAGCAGCTTCAAAATATGAGTACTGACTCGAAATTCGTCGAACTCACACCTGAGGTCCTGAAAATATGTATTTTTTGTTATAAAATGTTAGAGTGACAGCGTATCAATTTGGAACCGTGGGTTCGTGTCCCACAGATTTTTTTGATTTTTTTTGGGGGGGGAGTAGCTGATTTTAATTCTCGAACGCTGTATTAAGAGTAACATATAAGATAACTAATAATATTATGTATTCATACTCTTCCCGATATTAAAGCCGGGGGGAGAAAGAACAAAATAAACCGCCTACCATACATATGATAGAGCAGTATAGTGGAAACTGCAGTAATAAATGTATATAATAGATGTGATGTTTGATCTAGCTCAAAATTCCCCACCCAACGTAAAAATACCAACACTCACTATTATAGTGGACAGAAAATAGGACCCCTCGCAATAAAAACTCACCTATATAGTACATTACAAGTACCAACAACGCAGCTTGCAAAGATGAGTATTGATTGACCTGAAATTCGTCGAACTCACGGCTGACGTCCTTGAAATATTTTTTATAAAATGTTACCAAACCTTCAAGAAATATATTTTTCGTTGAAAACTTGAAAAAAAAAAAAAAAAACGAAAAAACATACCAGGTACGAGGATTTCGTCGAAAGTCATATGTTGCAAGCCGTGCGTGATTAGATAGATACTTCGACCCCACGTGTTACGCGGTGTTTGTGTGTGTCCAACAAAAACCGTCGGGGATTTCATTTTTTTTTTTGTTCTGCAATCATTTTTTTGTTTGTATAACTATTGCAATACGTCGTGGGATTGATTGTTCTTAGAGTACGAAGCGCACCTTTCGTTTTTCTCGAACCAGTTTTTGCCTTCGGAGCAAAGGATTTTCTCAAACGAGTGGAGGGTACCTTACTGTGTTTTCTAGAAAATGGTTGACATACACAAATTATATATACCCCAACCCTAACCCTAACCCTAACACAATGAAACGCAACCAACCAATGCAGGGTGAACCTCCTTCGTCTCGTACACAGTGTGCGTCAACCATCGTCTCGAAAAAGTGGTAAGCTTTACTGAACGAGGGATCCAAGAAAAGCTCTGCATGTCATCCCACCTTGGGGGTTTGCAGGTGCTGGGCAGACCGTTTCTGGTCGGTTGAGCTACCGGTTAGTCTGACACCTTTTACGAGTATGTTTTGGTTCAGGACTACAGCGCATAGAAGAGTTGGTGGTCGGATTGCGCGAACAAACGAAAGCCTTCGAAGTCATGTTTTCGATTGAGAAAATTGAGCTCCATCACGTTTCCGGCTCAGCAAACTTCTGCTGCACCCCTGCCGCCGGAAACTTCCGCCGCGCCACATTCCTCCGAACCCTGACGCTAACCGCTAACCCTAACCCTGACCCAACCTTTACTGTGTTGTTTTGATTTTTTAGATAGGATATCGTCTTGCCTGTAGTACCCCTGTATTTTATTCGCGGCTTGTTGCAGGGCGGCGTACGATTTGATCGCCTTTCGCTCCTCCATCTTCCGCAGGGGAGACAGGCCAAAAAACTTCGGCCCGACCTGACAAGTGGGGGGGGTGGGGGGGGGGCGAGGGACGGGCCAGTGTCACGCAAACTTTCAGTGCACACTATTCGTCTCCATCATCTGTTTTAACGCTGTACGCTAGAAGCACGTACGTGTCAGACTCTGAAGAACGAAGCGTTCACCTCCACCAGCTGTTGTCGCGTTTTCACGCGCCGACGTACATTGTTAAATTTCTATTGCGCTACTACGCGTACAGCAAAGTCTCGGCTGTTTGTCAAGCTACCACGCACAAGAAGCTCCACATTCCAACTTCACACCGCATAACAGCGCCCTTTACCCCGACCTCGATAGCATCGGAGTACATATCTATTATCGTTCCGGTTGCCATCAGAGTCATCCCACGCTACATAGGGGTGCATGCAGCAGATTCTATGAATTTTCTGAGCTCCTAACGTTAGGATTTCTGTCAAGATCTCACCATCATCATCACCCGAAACATGAACTTCAAAAAGTATCCGTTCGCGCAACCCGACCAGCACCAGTTATCGTAAAAAAATGCCAATGTACTAACGGATAGTTTCACGCTTGAGGAGAGGTCAATCGGAAATAAACGTTCGGCCCCAAAAAGTGCACTGCCCCCTCTTTTTGTTTTTTTTGCGCACTACTACTACTTTCCAGCTTCTGGACAAGCCGTGGTCACAGGTGTCGTCCCTTTCCCCGCCCCCCCCCGGTTCTTGCCTTCATTTTTTTTTTATCGCGCATGGGGTTCAGCAATCCCACTGCTCGTCGAGTTTTCATCGAGTGCCTAACTCACGCTCTCGCGCTTTCCGCAAGTCAATTTATGCACAAGAAAAAAGTCCCCACGAATTTATACGAACAAACATGCACTCGGGGGGATTCGAACTCAAGAAACTGACCTATACCAGGCTCGAGCATAACCTGATACGCCACCGAGGCGACCGGTCTACCATGAGATGACTCATTTTGACAGCGAACGCCCGCCACGACAGAGGTATCAACGTATACCTCTTTGTGGCTCTGAAAAAAAAAATCCGAGGCGACGAGGGCCATCTTAACCCGAAATCCTCGGAACGTTTCTTACAATTTTTTGCCTTGCAATACGATATATAAATATATTGACCCTGATAGCTACACTGTAGTTGCATGGGGAGTCGCCGAACTATATCCTTAATGAGGACACACAACCCGTAATACGCGCGATCGGAGTATCACACACAGCTTGCAAAGACGAGTTTCGACAAAACATTCGATCTCACAGCTGGAGTGTATTTTAATTTTTATAATATATTGTATACCTAGGCCATGTACTTTTTTTTTTTTTCAATTACGTGAGGTTAGGAGCATCTCTGTACCGTAGCACGACGAATCATACGTCAATGTGGCATCGCTTGTTCCGATCTTAACCATCCACATACAAAAAAAAGAAAAACAGAAATCCGGAATTCTGTCGGGTGAAAAACCAACAGCAGTAGTGCCTTGCGTTCGCTCGTATTTCTTAGAGCAGACTTGCCTTGATGCGGACGTATGGGTAGCGCTCCTTGACGATGTTGAGCGTCGTTAGCGTAGCCTCGGTGCCTTTCACATTCAGGGAAGACAGCAGCGGGCATCCCGTAGCGAGCCACTGAACCCCCGCTCCCGTGATCTTGGGGCAATTCATAAGGTTAACCTGAAAGCAAAGCAATCGCGTCAGTGCTTGGGTTCTAACCCTTGCAAACACGTTTCTCGCCTCTCGCGAAACAGCTCCAAAGCTACGGTGGGGGGAGGGCAGATGCTTTGGGGGACCTCTCATTTCGGTGGCTTAGGATCTCTCGCGCGAAGTGCATGCCCTGTTTATTATGTCCAATTCGTAAGTTTTTCTTTCGTGCAGCGTGCTATTTATTTATTTTTGCGGTCTGTACACCACCATGGGAACACTTTTGTTCTTACATTTGCGGTGTTGAGTGAGATGCAGGGCCGTTAGCGATATTAATAGTGGCCTTACCCGCGAAAGGGACAGTGCCTAATATGAAAAAGTGAACCTCATTTTTTGGACGGACGCTAAGAAAATTGGACTAAGAAATCGTGCTCAGCGGCGAACGCTACATTATATCGTATATAATTGCCCATGTGCTCAAGGTTGTTCAAAGATGGTATCACAAAAATAATCTGAGGCTCACTCTTGTTGGTGGGCATATACTATAACCGTTGAGCTATTCAGTTAGCGATGCCTGAACGTCGTGCTGCACAAATCCAGGGCAGAAGTAGCGCCGTGATCCTGCCTGTTCGGGGCAGCGCTGACTTTAAAGGTACTGCGGCCCTTGAGTAGATTCGAGGTCCAGGCTAAACCGCCAGATCAACCCCGGATTGTACTTTAACTAGAGATACACCAAAAACCACTGAGGACTGATTCTACGACGCCCCCCCCCAAAGACCAGTGACTTTCTTTAACGAGCGTTTCATGGCTGCTCGACACGAGGAAGGATGCCATGGAAAATTGTTATAATATATTTTCATTTTTTCAAAGTACTAATATATTTTCATTTTTTCAAAGTACTATCGAACGATGACGTCGGGGTGGCAAGGGGCACCGTATTTCAAGAAATGCCGTCGGGAGCTGGTTTCAAAACCAGCGATTTCGTTAAAGAAATGTTGGGGGGGCTACCGTAGAACGACGTTGAGCTATGCGGCCAGCGTTGACTGCATAGCTCAGTGGTTGCGGTGTATATCTAATAACCATTTAGAAGCGCATCCAGGCTTTTTCGGAGCAACTTACTTGAACTTAATGTGGGGGGAAAAACAAAGTTTTACATGGGGCGTGGTGGCCCTCCCAATACTCACCCGCTCGAGCTTCTCCATCTGATAATCGTGAAAAGCCGCCAAAGCCGAGTCTTCCAGCCCCCGTATGTCCCCGAGGTCCAGCAACTCCAGCTCGCAGCAGTAACTGCAAACCGCGAGAACACCGTGTGCCCCCAGCGGGGGCGGCACGCCCACGACCCCGCGCAGATTCAGCCTCTGAAGACCTCGACAACCTTTCGCGAACGCCGTGACAGCCGCGTCCGATGCGGCGCTTCCGCAGCTGATCATGAGCGGGGCATTGGGTGTACGGTATTTTGTAGGCCAGATGTCATCTGTGACATAGTGGCAGCAGCGTTTGGTTTTATGTCCCAGCCCTACGGCAAATGTGAGGTCTTGGGAACAAACAAGGAGGGCGAAGAAGGAGGATGGGGGGGGGGTCCGAACCCCAGATTGTGCTTTTTTGTTGGAGGTGCACCACGACTACTGAGCTGACGGTCAGCGCTGAGCGCTGATCGTTAGCTCAGTTGTTATAGTGCACCTCTAATAAACTACTCCCCCCCCTCCGCCCTAAAGACTACGGCTATGCATAAAAAAGGTTGCCCCCGCACCCCCCGCCTTCTCTTCTCTCGTCTCATCATCTCGCTTGGAAACCATTCCTGTCATCCCTGGGGAACAACGAGATAATTAAAATATCGGACATAACTGAGCACGCTTGCTCGATCGCTCGACTGCAGAACGGGAGACGAACGCCAACGGCCAGTACTCGCGGGTTTCGTTCCGAACATGATAAGCGTTCGTGTGGCCAAAATAAATCGCCGCCACTCGTGTGCACTCACATGGGCAAAGCAACACACCGCGATGCACCATCCTAAGCACTGAAGGTCGCGATAGCATCAATCGTTTTGCTTAGCCTACGTCCATAGCGTCCTCCAAGGAAACCGTGCGATGCTCTGGCCCAGATAGAACCGTTTTTTTCTCTAATACTGGACGATCACATGGATCTAACGGTTGCTCGAAAAGCGTTCGTTGGGAGGTTCACCATCCTTCATTCTCGGATTAGTCTGGACTTCTCCACAGATTCCATGCACTCACGCCTATCAGAAGCAATGCGCAAAGTAACCGGCAGACCATGGATCTTACACCCAGTAGACCTTTGATCGATCAGCCTCCCTAATTGAGGCATTGTCGAAAAAAGTGTGCACGTCGTGACTAAACCACCCGAAAACTCTCCAACCGCTTCCCCTTCCACAAAAAAAAGGGCAAAATAGCAACGGATATCGTAACATTTTATCAAAAAGATAGTTTTTGGCAAAACTTACGAATAAAAAACGAATCAAGCTCCCGAATGTTGGAAGTTCTTTTATAATAATAGCAATAGGAACCGTGTTTCGTCTCGAAAGGGATGCATGGTAAATAATAGTCAAACGACCAAGGCAAGCAAATCAACGAAAATTTCCTTACCCTCCGCATGTTACTGCTATCACATTAACTCGCGTAATCAAGTCCGTGATCACAGGATAGGCTCCAGCCACTGTACAGTGGAGGAATACCCTGGGGAAGACATAAAACAATCTAAAAGCGGTATACGTGTATCATATATTACAGCTGAAGCAAGTCGTATGTCCGCCCCAAAATATAAGAGTGATATCGGAAGTCAGCGTACGTACATAACAGGCCCATACTGACCCTAACGCAATGAGCGCGCAAATGTTGCAGTCGTCTTCGCTTGGAATAGGAACAGCGCTTCACCTCCAAAGGTATGCGTGATCAACATATCAGATGACTAAGGCAAGAGTAACAAGTGAGTACGCCCCTCACCCCCCCCCCCTTTCGTCTCCATAGGGACGCCTAGTCAACGATAAACTGACTGCGGCAAGCAGCAAATTATTGGACCTCGCCCCCCGCCCCCCCTCTCCCGTTGGTGCAAGCAATGTGTGCCTGGTCGGTGAAAACCCGACGCGCTCCGTCCCGTCATGGTAGGTATGCGAGGTTCATTTTTTTTTCCTCTTCTGTTTGTTGTGATAATCTCTTTTAGTCTCCAGCCTATATTGTGAGAGCTTTTTTTGCCCTCAGCGACCTTCTGGACAACCTACCCGTGGTCATAGGTGCCTTCCCCTTCCACTTCCCCCCCCCCCCCCGGTATTTTCCTTCATTTCTATCGCGCACAGGATTCAGCATGCCCACTTTTCAGCTTTTGATGCTCGTCGATTTGCATCGAATTTTTGCTAACTCACGCTCTCGCGCTATCCGCTCGTCATTTTTTATGGGGAGAAAAGTCCTACGAGCACGGCCATGCACTCGGTGAAGCCTGAACCCACGACCTTGACGTTACTGCTCCATCGGGCACGTCGACGGCCTATGACCATGCTACTACAGCCATGCACGACAACGAGTACACAGCGCCCCCCTCCCCCCCCCGCTCCCGCCCGCCCTCATTTTTCCTTCACCCTGCAACTCCACTCACTAGGAAAGGTTCAAGTCCGTCAGGCTCGGGCACCCTTTAGCCACGGCAGAAATCCCTTCCAAGGAAAGGGAGGGACAGCGGGCCAGAGACAACCGTCGCAGAGATTGTAGCCCTCCTCCCACCGCCCGCAGGGCAGTCTTGGAGATCTGAAAACAACCGTCTAAAACGAGCGTCTGCAATTTGACGCAGCCTTTGGCGAGGGCCTAAGCTTTGCGTGTAGGTTTACCGTTTTGATGTGTTTTGGGGGGAGGCGGGGTAGAGGGACAGCGGGAACGGCACACACGTTAGTCGGATGACGCCTTTGGTGACAAGCGCCTGACCTTTTTGCAGGTTTTGGGATAGTTGTTTTTTGGGAGGGATGGGGGAGGGCGGTAGCGGCACACACGTGAGTCAGGCGCAGGTTTCTCGTGGGGCCGTATGGTATTTTGTAGGTTTATCGCTTTGGATGCTTTCTGAGGGGTTAGGGGAAGGCGGGAGTGTCACATGTGCGTCAGATGCAAATTTTGACGACGGGCTGACAATTTGTGTGTTTCAACGGTTTGGGATGTTAATGGGGGGGGATAGGGGAGGGTGGGAGCAACACATGCGAGTCAGATGCAGCCTTTGGAGAAGGCCTGATTTGTTTGGAGGTTTTCGCCGTTTGGGGTGTTGTACGGACGAACAGGGCGGGAGCGGCACACGCGTGTTAGGTTGCGAGTAATGGAGGAGGGGAGAAAATATCCTGTCAAATATCTGACAGACCGCGTGTTATTTGTGTGCTTACAGCTATTGTGATGATTGGTCAACCAATGCTCTGTAAAAATCGTTTTGATATATGCTGTGTTTTTTTATTTCTCACGGCTATTTTCATTATTTATCACCAAACTGGGCCCAAAATAGGCCACGTTTACATTGGCTTATAGTTAGTAAAAGTGGTGTATATTTAGACCCCAAACGGTATTATCCTTGCCATCCGACAATGTGCGGTACAGCATGAGCTTCATCGTTGATCACTCATAACCTTCCCGAAATAAGAAAGCCTCGGAAACGGAAACCGTGCACGAAGTTGAACTCCCTTCAATGCCTACTTCCCGCTTAAGCTTTTATCGACAGTACTCCATTTTGTTGTCCTTCGCTCCCTCCTTCTTAATACGTGCTCTTTATATTATACTATTGTTCACTTTCCCTTCCCCGAACAAACAGTGACGTAGTAGTTTAGTATTTCACTGCAATTAGACTATAGATATATCGCTCTGGTCAAACAAGTACGAATCGTTTCGCGCAAAACTCACCTGCGAAAAAGAACAAATACTAACACTGCGCGCCAAAAAAATTTCCGCCCAAAAACGACAAATTACTAACATTTCGCGCAACAAGTTGTCTGGGAGAACGACGACTCTTGGCATTTCGCGCAAATTTGGCAAAATAAAAAGTATTGGCATTTCGCGCTTTTTTTTTGGAAAAATGAAAACATCGTCGGCATTTCGGTTAGTTTGCTTACCTGGACCCCCGTGAGGGCAAAGTCTCTCTGCATCCCGTCCGACAGATTTATCAGCCCGGACATGTCTAGGTGGGTGAGATTTGGACATCCAGCACTGAGCCTGGCAACCCCTGTCTCCGTGACGTGCTTTAAGCCTGACATTCCGAGGTGGGCGAGCAGCGGGCATCTCTCGCAGAGGCTCGTCACTCCCGCATTGGACACCTGCGTGTTGTTGTTGTTGTTGTTGTTGTTGTTGTTGTTGTTGATGTTGTTGTTGTTGTTGTTGTTGTTGTTGTTGTTGTTGTTGTTGTTGTTGTTGTTGTGGTTGTTGTGGTTGTTGCTGATGTTGTTGTTGTTGTTGTTGTTGTTGTTGTTGTTGTTGTTGTTGTTGTTGTTGTTTTGTTGGTTGTTTGGTCTGTAAGAGTAAAGGCGTAAAACAAAAAGAAGCGGCACTCTATAAAATTGTTTCAAGTACGTCAGCGCTGTGAGCGTTGGATACATTTTTTAAAGGTCCATATACTCGTCTCTGGTAGCAAGCTGCGTGATACGCCGTCCGGCCGCTCGTTTTTACAGATAGGTGTACAAAAAAGCTTTCCCTTCGGGATGCGGTTGCCTTGAAAATCCCGGGGGGTGCCTGTCGCAATTTGAAAAGGGGGACAAACCTCTTGAAAAAAAGCGAAAATAATGAGCCACCGCGCAAGTAACCCGGCAAGCAACAAGTACGTAGTTATAGTTTATTTTACAAGGTTCCCCTGCGGGATGCGGTTTGCTTGGAATCTCGGGGGGGGGTTGTGGCAAGTTAAAATAGGGACATTCCTATGAGCTACGAACGTAGACCAGATACTTCGTATAACACACCAAAATAAGTGTTTGGAAACCCAAGAAAAAGTGTTTTAGTCACCGCACAAGTAATCGGGCAAATAACACTGACCAGCACAAAAACGAAATTAAAGTTTTTATACACATCCTCGAGCGGACGGGGCAAAATAAAACTTGATTAATCTCACCACACTTCCACGTATTTTCATACATGCCGTGCGTCAACTTTAACTCGATTTAATTGTATTCCCAACGCATCGTAGCTCACGCATCCTTCAGTTTTCGTGGTATGGCTCAGTCTATTCCTCTTTGAAGATGTAGGTCAATTGTTTTTTGCTTTGTTTTTTTAAGCATCACATTTACTTCAGCCCAACTCGTAGTAAGAAGTTTTACCCTCAGCGACCTTCTGGACAAGCCATGCCGTGGTCACAGGAGGACCTGTCGTCCCTTCTCCCCCCCTTCTCCCCCCGCCGGTACGTGCGTTCATATTTATCGCGCATACAAGCTGGGCCGGCCAAGACGCTCAAAATAAACCAATTTCGCTGTGTCCCGCTCAGTTTTTCGAGTTCGGACCTGAAATTTTGACACGCGATTCAAAACAGGCTCGCCGAGACATTACTTGGCGAGCTCAAAAACAAAAATGAAAATCCGTTGACTTTTCGTCCATTTCATGATCATGGAAAACTTTTAGCAGGCCGTACGTCGGCAGTTTTTTTTTTTTTTGAGCTCGCCAAGTACTGTTTTGGTGAGCTTGGCCCGAATCACGTGTCAAAATTTCAGGTCCTATCTTCAAAAATTGAGAAGTGCATGGCCAAGTTTCCACCGAAGTGCCTCTGCATACAAATTTACATATAATTCAGGGATTCATCCATAACGTTTGAACGAAAGTGACCCATGAAATGAAACGCATATGTCACTACTCCTCGTCCCAAGATGTACATGCCCAGAAAAATTAAGGCAATTCCATCCACGTTGTATTTCGACAAATTTTACAAAAAACAATACACACAAATCATGAAAAAAAATGCTCGAACTATGACACGTGAGTGGCAAACACTTTTTTTGGCGCCAACTTCGCAGATTCTCAAGCTGGAGGGCTTAAAATGACCACCGCATCTAGCTGATTACGAGGATATGCTCAGTTTTCAGTAGGTCACTGTCGTTCAAAAGATATGCCCGACTGACGGGTTATGGGTTTCTTGGCCGGCCCAGCTTGTAGGGTTCCGCATTCCCACTTTTCAGCTTTTAATGCTAGCTCGTCGACGATCTTTAAGACAAAAAAATGATTCCCCTGGATGCTTACAGAGGGTGAACAGGGCAATTTTACTAAGCTAAGGGCAATTTCGGTCGGTCTATACTCCTTTTGCGCTCTCATACTCTATAACCCGTGCAAAGGGGGGGGAGGGGGAAAGCTGAAACTACTACAACCAATATTGGTATTTCGTTCGCATGCTACTAATAGTGCGGTAGGTGAATCATCCCACGCTAGGCAGAGGTACAGCAGATTCTAAGAAGTTTCTGGGCACCTAACAGGAGGAGCCTAATGTCTCACGCCCGAAACATGACTTGGAAGGCGTTCGTTCGCGCAACCCGACAGAAACTTCCTGCGCAATAATAGTCCTAAAAAAACTACTTCGGTATACTCTTGCAAGTATCATACTCCAGGAGCTCAACCGGTCAGAACGTTTGGTCCGAAAAGTAATACCCCTATGTACTACCTACCGTAGGATGACTCAAGGTGTTCACCTAAACTTTCTAAGTTTTTTTTTTTTTAGTCTGAAGGAGCGCTTTACCCCCCCCAAAAAAAACTGGCTCTTTTCGAGTTTTTTCTTTTGTCTGGAGGTGCTCTATACCTCTCCCCCCAAAACTGGCTTCTTTCGAGATTTTTCTTTTGTCTGGAAGAGCTCCATACCTCTCCCCCCAAAACTGGCTCTTTTTTAGTTTTCTTGTCTGGAGGAGCGCTATACCCCTCCCCCAAAACTGGCTCTTTTCGAGTTTTTTATTTTGTCTGGAGGAGCTCTGTACCTCTCCCCCCAAAACTGGCCCTTTTCGGGCTTTATTTTTGGGCAGACGACAGGAAGCGGTATGCCGCAGCTATTCCGCGCCACCGTGCGGTACAGCAGAATGCACCTAGGATTTTCACCCCGATCCGCGACGCTGATAGGTCAATTCAGCCTCGTACCGGTTTCTGACACCAACTCCTTGCGGTATATCGTACCGCGGCTTTTCAGCTTGGCCGTCACCGCTTTCTGACGTAACCCATACCGCTTTCTGTCGCGTCATGTAGCATGCATAGAACTGCGCGCTGTCATATTTCGGATCCCTTCAGAGCAATCATTGCAACACCCCTTCGGCACACAGCACGAACCGTTGCTAAACCTCAGACAGCTCGCACACCCCACGTACACTTATCATGTATGTATGAATGGCGGAAAAAGGGGTCGGACAAAAAAGAGATAAAGAGGGAGTGACAGTTCCGCTACACGCGCACGACCCTCCTGGCCTACACATACACCACCTCGCGTCCGCCTTGCGCGTTCTTACACCGCATTCTGTTTAAATCCTCGCTACCGATGGCGCCACCATCGACCCTGACAATGCACACACACCAATCTCTCGTCGGCCTTGCGTGTTCGTACACCGCATTATGTTGAAATTCACGCCAAGGGAGAGGACGCCACCACTTAAACTTGATGGTTAAGAATTTGGGCTCACTTGAGATACCCGGAAAGTAACCTATAATACACTACCCAAGCATACACTAAGACCTACAAAAGATGCCCCATTAAGAAATAAGAAGAGTAAGAACCGAGCCTCGGGCAGAAAATATATATACTCCGTACTTAATAAGTGATGGCGCCATCTGAAGTGACTTGTCGTACACTGCTGGTTATTATGTACGAAACAACGGCTTTTTCGACTGTTGACATGTGGACCTTGAAATGATCGGGAGCGAGCATATTATTATGTGTAGTCTTCTACATGGCCTTCTATCTTCTATATGTATGTGTAGTCTTGTAGCCACGCAGTCTACGTGACGTGGCGCCCATGGTTGAGATTCGGTCGGAATTTGAAAGGGTACGGGGCGTGAATAGCCTCGAGCAAAGTCGGTCCTCATGGTAAATTTTTCGACAGAAAGCGGTATGGGTTGCGTCAGAAAGCAATGACGGCCGAGCTGAAAAGATGCGGTACAATGTACCGCAAGCGGTTGGTGTCAAAAACCGGTACGAGGCTGAGTTGACCAATCAGCGTTGCGGATCGGGGCCAAAAATCTAGATGTATTCTGATGTACCGCACGGTGGCGCGGAATGGCTGCGGTATACCGCTTCCTGTTGTCTACCCTTTATTTTTTGTCTGGAGGAGCTCTATACCCCCCCTGAAAAAAAACTGGCTCTTTTCGAGTTATTTTTTTGTCTGGAGGAGCTCTAGACTATACCCCTCCCCCCAAAACTGGCTTTTTTCGAGTTTTTTCTTTTGTCTGGAGGAGCTCTATACCTCTCCCCCCCAAACTGGCTCTTTCGTTTTTTTTTGTCTGGAGGAGCTCTATCTATACCTCTCCCCCCAAAACCGGCTCTTTTCGAGCTATTTTTTGGTCTGGAGGAGCTCTATACCCCTCCCCCCAAAACTGGATATTTTCGAGTTTTTTTTGGTCTGGAGGAGCTCTATACCTCTCCCCCGAAAACGGACTCTTTTGTAGTTTTTTTAAATCTGGAGGAGCTATGTACCCCTCCCCCCAAAACTGGCTCTTTTTTAGTTTTTAGTGTTTGTCTGGAGGAGCTCTATACCTCTCCCCGCAAAACTGTCGCTTTTTGAGGGTAATTGAACGTGCAACCCGACAAGCAATGTCATGTCTCTAAGAACACAACGACAAGCGCTGTCGTGAATAAAACACAACATGATTTAACGGCATTCGTTATGGAGTGGAGTCGTATCTAGTTGTACATGTATATGAAGATGGGTTCCTAGAACGGTCCTCGTGGGCCTGATGATGTAGAATTTGGCTGTTCCAGGAGTTGTGTCCGTTAGGTCCCAAAGTGACCACCCGTCGTAAGTGTGGCGGGGGATTGATGGAATCCACCGTCCCAACCCCGTCACTCCGAGCCTCGACCTGTTGTACTAAGCCTTAAGCCATAAGAAAGGGGCAATCCACGAGAATAAGCTATACAGCGCGAAGTGTATTGGAATATGGAATCTGCAAAAGGTGTTGAACCTCGATATGCATCATTGTAAAAACGCGGTGCCTCCCAGCACCGATACCTCCTGTGCCCCTACCACTCGGCAGCACTTTGACACATTGGAGTGATAGAAGCTATCGTTCCGCAGTCAATCCCTTTCGAGCCCCAAAAACCCCTTCCTCTATATTCAAGTCCAAACAAATTGTCCTCATAAACGAGTTTCCAATCGTGAAGGGGTTATTTAAGTGAGTCCTTAGTTTTGGGAGCCCCGTCAGTCGGCGATAATATGGTAAAAAAAAGCACCGCCCCCGTCTTAGGAGGGTCGTTCCCAACGAAAGAGCGCAAAAAATCACGATTGATTCAATCTAACAAAAAACAAAGTCGCGATTATTGATTCCTGACATTTTGAAATTCTGAAATGTCGCCCTCAAGTCTTCAGAAGAAAAACAACATCACGTTTTTATTTTTTTGTCAGGAATCCTGACATCATTTTCTTTTGGGAAAGTAAATCAGAACTATCCAACGTCAGTCGGGATTCTTGACAAAAATATCGTAACGGTTCGTGAAAAATCCCTTTTTTTTTGTCATGATTTCTGACGCTTTTTTGTGCGTTCGTTAAGAATGGTCTTTACTTAGCACGCGTGTTTTTCAGCAGAGAGAGACATGTTGGGCGCCACCTCCTGCAGCGAACTACCAGGTAATCCGCGAGGCCACCACTCGTATTAATAGCTGATCATGGGAATAAGCTCGACACCAGCCTGAACCAAACAGAGGAACCCGAGATGTAAGAGACAGCATCCAACAACAGCCTGCTTATACTACAGGACACCCCCACGCCCCGACCCACCTGAACGCAGCCAACAATGTCAAGGCGTTCAAGCGCAGGGCAGCCGCTGGACATCCACGCAAGGCCGACGTCTGTCACGGTTTCGCATCCCGTCATGTCTAGCCGCTGCAATCCGGGACAGCCTTCGCCTAACGCCTTTTCTCGCAGTTAAGGAATAGCAACGGCAACGAGCGGTGGCAGCGGAGGTATTGCAAGGGAGAAGCAGATGCACACGTTTTTAATTTCACCACCGCCCCGATATATACGGGCTTATGTTAAGGTATTATTGGGGTATTAGTCTGTTTGACCACTTGCAAAAGGTTAACCAATGGCTTACCCAAACTGAGCCTTATAACACTCTCCCCCCCTGAAACGGCGGGATAGCAGGTCGGCCGGATATTCGTACGGGCGGACCTGTCAATTATCCAAGCCGTTTCATTTCCTGGGTATACCGGGGAGAGTATTTTTCAAGTTCGACATGTGGGGAAAGTCTGAAAAAGTTTATTATGGTAGATGTGGGATTTGAACCGACGACCCAAAAACCCATGGTCTGTCGACGACGCCATTTGTTAAGGTATTGGTGGGGTATTAGTCCGTTTGACCACTTGCAAAAGGTTAACCAATAGCTTACCCAAACTAAGCCTTATAACACTTATCGTCTCCCTCTAGCACCAAAAAGGATTAATGCCTAGCTTGAAACAGTATGGATTCATTAAATTTCACCACCCTCTCCCTACATACTAAAAATATAAATGAATCAACTGCTGAGAACGCCTAGCAACGTGGGTAGGCGCAATTCGACGCGAGCGGACGAGAAAAGAAACGGGTGAAGTCTTCTCGCGATGAAAATCAAGGCACGTACCGTAGTCGAGGGGGGGGGGGGGGGGGGGCAGAAGAGCCTGCTTAATGACCGTTGATCTAAGTTATGTCTAGGGGGGATAAAGAGAAAGAAAAAGTGCGAAGGCAAAAGATGGGATGAGCAAACAAACAAAAAGTGAAGAAAAAAAAAACTCCAGATAAAGATGATGTGTACCCCTGATTGCTTAGATCATGTAGGTGCATTCCTAAGCGTCAGAAAGTTACATTCATCCCTGCCGTAGCACGTGTTAAGGAGTGATGTACGTATATATCTATATATACATGGAGAAAGGTCGCTAGAACGGTCCTTGCGAACCTGATGGTTTAGCGCTTGGCTGTTCGAGGATTGTGGTGTTTTTGTCCAAAAAGTGACCACCCGTCGATAGAGGTAACCGGACAATATTACGAGGGTGGCGGGGGATTGATAGCACATGCCACCCCCATCGACTTGCTTGGAGTCTTGAACCTACCAAGCCTCAAGCTGTTGCATATGGTCCAGAAAGAAGCAATCATGGAGATAAAGCTAATAAACAACGCGAAGCGGTGCCTCTCAGTACCGATACCTCCTGACGTGTCCGGACCCTTACCACCCAGCAACACTTCGACAACGTGTCAAAAACGTAATTGAAGTGGGTACAGAAGGGAGGTAGATTTCCCTCGCGTGCATAAACTACCGTAGGGTTCCTTTTTTAAGGGTTTCCCTTTCGCTTTTTTCTACTTTCTGTGAATGTTTAAGACTGATCGACGTCGGAGTTTATGCTGCATCATCCTAACAATAACAACTACAACAACATCAACAACAAAAACAATAACAACAACAACAACAACAACAAAAACAACAACAACAACAACAACAACAACAACAACAACAACAACAACAACAACAACATCAACATCAACAACAACAACAACAACAACAAGAGCTGAAGCCCTGCTCACCAGCAGGGTAACGTCGCCGACTTTGAAAGGGAGCTCCGAGCGCGATAGGTCCAACGCTGTCAGCGAGCTGCAACGCCTCGCTACCTCAAGCAAACCCGTGTCTGACACCTTAATTCACATGATGGGCACACAACAAGCAGAGCGGCGACGACAGTGATGCACTCGTTTCGGATGGGCGGATCTCTTAGCCAGTCTCTGGCAGGTCCCGCGGTAGGCGAGATAATAAAGATCGGAGGTTGGAAGACGGAACGAGTAGCACGGTATTACATCGGAACTACTACTAGTGCTTCCGCGGCGGCTTCTAAGCCACGGCGCGAGGAAGGGTCTAAGTGAGATGCCGACAGGAAGTACGCGACAGATATCGGCTTACCATTGCCCCCAACGTTTAGGGGTGCTTTTGCTACAGTAAAATAATAAGACGAGAAAAGCGGGCAGTGTGTTACCCTTCACACGACGCGGTCAGTGCGCTGCAACATCACACGGCCTCCAGCAGACCCGTATCTGACACCTTACAGCCACGTGATATTCACACCACAAGCAGAGCAATCACGATAAGGGCGAGAAAAAACTCGGCAGTGCAGTAACCATAACATACCGTCGACATTAATCTGGCGTTACAGACCCGTTTGGGACTTGATTTAAGTATACCGACCAGAAAAAAGCGACTATCGATTAGTCTATAGTGATAACATCATATTTGGGGCTTGATTAAAGTGTACCAAGCGAAAAGGCGACGATCGATTATTGCGATAATATCATACCCCCAAAAGGCGACAGTTATTGCGATAATATCAAGCGTCCGTCTAGGAAGTGCGTGCAGCAGCAGCAGCAGCAGCGCGGCGAGTGTCACCACATACATACTGCATGCATGCGTGTCATACATACCGCACATCTCTTTCCTGCGTTGCGGTTCGGAGACAGAGCCCAGCCTCTACCCCACCCAGTGGCCCGGGTTGCTTCGTGGGATCGATCCTGTAATCATCACATCATTAGTCTTTTTGTCGATCTCTTGCCCCTCTTAACCGAAGTTTTCCCACAGGGGTCGAGTTAACTTAAGAGCCCCAAAACCCCTCCCTATACTAATTCCAAGTAATGTGTCCCCGAAAAACGGGTTTGCACCTGGAAAGACGTTACACGATGTCCTTCAGAACAGAAATAAGTTCGATCAAACACGCGCTACCCTTATCTATCCTATGAATACTACGCGCCTCCCTTCACCTGGTTGCAGTTCTTTAGATCCAGTCTAACGAGTCTGCGGCATCCTGCTCCGAGCTCTTTAAGCTCTTCGTCTCCCAACTTCGAACAGCGCGCGAGCGACACCGTCTCCAGCTCGTGGCAACCCCTGAAAACCCTCGTCAAAGCCCATTTCCCAATCTGCTTTTTTAACATTTGTTTTCGTCGTTCGTACGTACATTTGCAGAAAAAGGAGCCAAAACAATAATAAAATAAGTAAAAAAAAACCTTGAGATAAATAAACCAAATAAAGTGAACGTTTTTTCGTAGGCTGCGGGTGACACGAGCTTTTTTCCTCCATGAAGAGAGTATATAGCTGTTGGTAGTGTAGGGTATGATAGAGGTCTTGACCCCTTTAGAACCCCAAATCCCTCCCTATACTAAATCCAAGTAATTTTGTCCCCCAAAAGGGTTTCCAGTTTCAAAGGCGCTAAGGTATAGCACTTTTCGGCTAAAACATTTTCTGAACGAACGACGGGGCCACAAAATCGTCGTCTGAATCTGACATTTTTGTTTTCGCAAAAACGATTTTCTGAGTGAACGATGGGGCTCCTTACGCCCCAAAATCGTCTGGATTCGACATTCTTGTTTTCGCAAAGACAACTTTCTGAATGAACGATGGGGCTCCTTAAGCCCCAAAATCGCCTGAATCTGACATTCTTGTTTCGCAAATAAGTTTTGCTGAATGAACGATGGGGCTCCTTAAGCCCCAAAATCGCCTGAATCTGACATTCTTGTTTCGCAAATAAGAGTTTTTTGTATGGCTAGGCCATGGGATTTTGTTCATCGGGTTACACTTTTCATTTTTTCCCGAAATCGTTTTTTGGGGGGCGGGGTATATTTGTAGAGCTCCTCAAGCCACCACCCTCAGAAGGCAAAAAAGAGCCAGTGCACGTCTGCCGTAGCCTGTTTCCTCGGACGGCGGGATATCTTGTATGTATAGCTGTGTCTTGGTCAACCTGCGTGGCGTTGATGGATGGTCGGGGGACGTTTTCGGCAACTCGAAAGAGACCCCTGATTTCTTGGCGTCGTCAAACGTCAGAGACTCGCGTAATACAAGGCTATATACCATTATTAATACTGATAACATCATGTTGTTGATGTTCACCTTTGCAACATCCATAGTAATAGTCATATATATACATATATTCAAGGGATATTGCATCTGTAAAAACGAGCGGCTGGTATATCACGCAGCTGTGCAAAGAAGAGTATCGACCCCAAACTTATCGAAGTTACTACAGCTGACGTGTTTAGAATATTTTTTTGACAAAAAAAAACGACGAAAAAAAAGCAGAGGGTTGATACGGTAGATGCACACCGATTTGTTTATGAGGGTCCTCACTTAGAGGAGCTCCATACCTCGCCCAACTGATTTTGAGGCGAAATAAAAGTTTTACCCTGATGCACAATTAATTCCATGGCCCAGGTACACAGCAAAAAAGTTTGCAAGACAAGAACGAAGTTCTGATGATTTTGGGTTAACGCCTTTACAACTGGAAACCTTTTTTGGGAGAAAAAGTACTTGAAATTGGTACGATAGGGAGGGATTTGGGGGCTCTAAAGCACCCAGTCACCCAGAAAACGTTTCAGCCAAAAATTGCTACTTCCACTCCAGAGTTCAACTGGAGTCTGTCCTGTGACCACTGACTTGATTGTGCGAGTTATTTTGATAACAACAGCACAACAACAACAAAAACACCACCTACTCTGATGAAGGCGCGAAATCTTGTTGTCGCGCCAACTTTTGGTGCCCTTGAGCACACAGACAATTATACACGAAGTAGGATTTAGTGTAGCGATTGCCGCTCTTTGCGTGGTTTCTTATTCCAAGACTAATAAAACGCCTCCCCGAGAGTCTTGCTAGGTTCTTAATTCAACTTTCACAACATCGCCCTAAGTGCTCTTACTCAGTTCTTAATCCGATTTTCAGAACGACTCCCCAACTTCCTTACTGTTGACAAGTTATTAATCCAAGTTTAATAAACCTATCGCTAATTTTCGTACTGGGTTCTCAGTCCAACTTTTATAAAGGTTTCGCTACCTATTCTTACTAGGTTATTAACCCAATTTTTTTAACGTCTGCCTAATTTCCTTGCTATTAACAGGTTCTTAATCCAAGCTTCATAATTCACCCCTAATTTCCTTGATAGGTTTTGAGTCCAAGTTTCTTAACGTCTCCTTAACTTTCCTACGATTAGTAGATTCTTAATCCAAGTTTCATAAACGCCTCCCTAAGTTTCTTGCTAGATCCTTGATCCAAGTTTCAATAGCGTCTCCCCAAAGGTTAGCCCTAACCCTGACGCTCCTATTGCGTTCTTTCATTTTTTCGCGGCAACAAAATAGCTTAGCCCTGTCGATGACGCCATTTGTGAGGTGACCGGGTGGAGAAACAGACTATCCCCTAGCAGGTCTACCAATTAAGCATGTCCTTGGTAAACACTCACTTTCGGTAAGCTTAGAAGTTGGACAGCTTAATACCCCCAGGAGACGTGATGACATCTGAACAGGAAGGGGTCATGCCCTTCCCACCTTATATTTATCCCGAATACGAAACGCCATCCAACACAATACGAAAACGGACAAATTGCCTATTTAGAGGTAATTGCCGGCCTTCCAAGGCCGTACCATAACCTGTATCATGCTGCATTATATGTCACCAAGATAAGTGGACGAAAAAGCGTCGTGAACCGCCGATTTCGAAGAACGACCACGCAATAACTTTAATGCCATACACAGACAGTTGGTAACCTCTTTTAAGGAGTTCCGTCAAGAAAGGCGGTATATAAGGAATCTCAAATTTATTTCCGCCGTCTTTGTTCCTACTTTAAGGCACCTGGTTCCGTTTAAGTGGACGCAACACTCATTAAGGAACACCACATTACTCCATAAAAAAGGCCACTAAATACCCTGTCTCCCGCTTGCAAATGCCACTTAGTTTACTAGAAAAACGAGTTGCGCGCTACCCAAGTGTCAGGTAAACGATCGGGTCCGCTTTATTTAAAGGACTAGGCCTCTTCGTTAGGGCCAACATGGCTAACGGACGTCGGTATACAAAGGACCCTGCTGCTCCTACGCACTATGACCCCTTAAAAGGGGTTACCTTAAATTACTCCAACAACGGAGTCCTTGCCTGCTTGCACCCAGAGATATCGAGGTCCACCAGCTTCGGACAGCATTCTCCGACGGCTGCTAAGCCGGGCCCGCAGATGCCAGTGCACCCGCTCAGGTTGAGCCGAGTAAGCCCGGTGCAGTTAACGGCGAGGCAGCCTTCAATAGGTGGATTTGTGCAGAGGAAGGCAACGACCGCAAGGGAATATTGATGGTAAGACCCGTGCTACGATAGAAGTAGTAGCAGTTTTCGTCTGAATTTTTTTCTCCTTAACCCAAAATCGTCGGAATCTGGTATTCTTGCTTCGTAATGTAATTTTTCTGTATGCCTGGGCCATGGCGTTTGTTCATCGGTTCGCGTTTACTCAAAAATCTGTTTTTTTGGGGGGGGGGCGAGGGGGGTGAGGTACATCTACTTTCTGGGACTGTTCGTTGATGATGAGTGCTGGGCGACAAAGCTCCATGCTACACGTTGTTGGATGATGAACCTAATAATTATTATTTTGAACAAAAATATTGTTGTATTCTTAAATACGATGTTTACATCTAACACATAGGGAGATAGATGTAATGTGCGTCCGGTCGTTAGGAAATCGCTGTTTATAATCGTAAATAACGAGGCAAGGGCTGTTTTGTTTTCATGGATTGGGCGTGAAGTTGTACAAAGTTGGTGTCGAGCTTTTGGTGGATGATCTGACGCCTATCCGTGCCAAAGCGAGCTTGACCGTTCTCCAACTACTAAAAAATACCCCGACACTAAATTCAAGTAGTATGTCCTACAAACGGGAGTGCAGCTTTAGAAGGGCAAAATGATGCGTGGTACGATGGAGGCAGCGCTTCTTTTTTCCAATGTGTTTGGTTGAGTACGTAGGCCATGGGATTGTTCATCAGGCAGCACTTTTTTTTTGTTTTTTCCCGAAATCAGTGTTTATCTCGGACACATTCTACTAATAGTACTAAAAGTACTGTAGAGGTGAAACTTTTTTTTCCGAGGCTCGTAACCTGATAAGGAGAGCTATATGCCTTATGCCTTCTGAGGCTAAAGCTTTCTTTGAGAAAAAAAGGTGTTAGCGCAAAGTCGATGCCCAGTTTCATGGCCTAGGTATGCAACGAAAAACACTGCAAAACAAGATTGGGTTAAGAAGCTCTGTCATCCAGAAAAAACGCCACCGAAAAAGCGCCTCCTCGATCGTCGCAAACGCCCTTTAGAAGGAAGGCACAAGAGATAGATCCTCAAGCGACAAAGAGGGGCCTCAGAATAAAAAAGGCCCACCTTTATCGTAGCGTGCGTGGGGTGTGGCCCGAAAACGGGAGTGCAGCTTTAAAAAGGTTAATGCAAAGGCGTGTTTTGCGCGTCAGTTAAAGAGTGTCCGATGCCTTCATGACGCCCAAGGGTCATTTATGCTACATACTACCTGTATCGGAAATACGTAGAACCTACAAGAGGACGCGGGCTGCGATGGACGTGCACCACGTTTTTTTATGAGGTTCTTCATTTTAGGAGCTTAAGACAAGTCCTTATGTCTTTCTTAACGCAAAAACAACGGTTTCTCGAGAAAAATCAAAACTGCTGTGATACAGGGTGAAAAATTCCCCATGGCCTAGGTATACAACGAGAATCATCATTCAAAAAAAAAAAGGGCTATTTCCGACGGTTTTGGGTTAAGGAGCCCCCGTCATTCAGAAACCAATTTCGCCAAAAAAAGGTATACCTCTATCGTAGCACGCGTCGGTTGTGCTTGTATGAAACTGCTACCGCAACCTGTGTCCGTGTGTCGCCGTTGTTCGCTTAGGCTCCACCGCCCGAGTTACATCCAATCCTGTCTCAACCGATCGGTAGCGAACGCTCAGAACAATCACCGTGCAAGTTTTGTCAACCTTGTTGTCTCAAGTTCAACCCTGAGGACGACGCCGATCTGAGAAATTTCGATCCTTTGGATTTTGCTGGACTTCCACCATGTTTGCGATCGTCGTGACTCTCTCTCCCTCTCCTTTCCTTATTCAAAGATGACGGGGACAGGTATAGTTCAGTCCCGTCCGTCAAGACCTATTTAGACCCGTCGAGGCTTTTTGAGACCCGTGATGGCCTCTTTGGACCCGTCAAGATCTTTGTAGACTAACCAAATGCCTCTTTAAACTCATCAATGCCTCCTTGGACCCGTCACGGCGTCTTTCGACTGCTTATACTAGCTTTAATGTGGGGAACACCTTGACGTCGGTTCGTCAAGGAGAAAGTGTGCCGTCAACCGACAACTTGATCCTTAAGCCAAAGTCATCCCACGGTAGGGGTGCGTGCAGCAGATTCTAAGATTTTTCTGAGCTCCTAACATGAGGATATCCGTCACTATCTCACCCAAAGCATGAAATCGAAGGCATTCGTTCGCGCAACATCCGGCCAACACTTCTTATTAGTATGCGATACGTAGTTCTAAGACCAAACGTGCTCGTAAACGTGTAATTTTACCCGATCGTTCCACGCTTGAGGGGCTCCACCGATCAGAAACTCTAGGCCCAAAAAAGTACAGCGCCTGTCACGGGATGAGTCCCACACCTATGGATGGCACTCACGGATCGCCACGTCTGTAACTCGACGAGCGCCAGACATGTTCAGCGTTTGAAGGTGGCGGCACTGAGTAGCCAGGGCCACGATGCCCCCATCTCCCACTCCTTCGGCCCCTGCGATGTCGACGGAGCGAAGACCTTCTTTCGCCGCCAAGTAATCCTGGATCAAACACGTTTTTCGGGATGGTGATACATACCAAATACCAAGGACGTTAAAAAATAATTTACAGTGAGCGGGATACGGACGGTGCCACACAGCAAGGCCTCACAAGATACTCCTGAATTGAAATATTCCGGATTCATGATACTGAGGTTGCCTATTTTTTTTATTATGGAGCGATGGTGTTACATACGGGTCGGGTCGGGTCGGGTCGGGTGGGGTCGGGTCGGGTCAGGTCGGGTCGGGTCGGGTAGGGTGAGGAGGATTTCAAATGTCACGGTCGGGCAGGGTCACCTTGACCCGATTCGACCCCAGCGAGAAGTTATTTGATCCGTGGAAAGCCCTAAAACAAAAAGCGGCCGGGCTCATGATGCTACGGACGTCAACCTTTGTTGAGCCGAAGAACATGTTCTGCGTGAATTCCAAGTAGTTTGTCTCCTTAAAAATGATTGTCAAGCTATCGTAGCTATTTTAGATACTTCAGAGAGAAACAATTACGATTACGGACGCATGCTATGAGAGAAGCACGAACACTTTATTGTGTCCGACACGTTCTCTAAATGACGGCGCTCCTTACCCCAAAATCGTTGGAGTTCTATTTAAAAAAAAAAATCTCGCTGTACACCTTAGGCCATGGGATATCAAGATATACAATCAAGTTCCTCAAAGAAAGGGTTAAGCTTAAATTTAGAAAAAAACGATTTATGGTGATACACAGCAAGGCCTCACAAGATACCCCTGTGGATCGAAATCTTTATGATTTTCCCGTTGATGATGCCGCGTATGCATGTTAAAGTTAATACTTTAGGACAAACAGTTCTGATGCTAGCAAGGCCTCACCCGATGCCCTCTTGCGTCGAAATCAGCATCCGGGTTCACGATACCAAGGGTGTCAACCCCTTTAGAGCCCCCAAATCCTTGCCTATACTAAACTCAAGTAAATTTGTCCCCCAAAGGGGTTTCCAGTTGTAAAGGCGTTAAGCATGATCCTTAGTGCGATACATTGACGGTAATAACAAGGCCTCGCATGATAAAATCCTGGGCCGGAAATCGTCGGGGTTCAATATTGAGCTCAACTCTCGGGGAGACCTCGACGACGCCAAACAAGACCTCACAAGAAACTCTTGAACCGAATCGTTCGGGCTTTCGGGGTTCATGAAACCAAGAATCGAACCTTCTCTTATCGTTAGGAGAGGCAGACGCCGTGATTCACAGCAAGGCCTCACAATTTCGTCGTGGGTCGAAACCGTCCGAATTCATGATAGATACTAAGAGTGCTACTCCCTCTAGGACTGACTGAACCCACGCCTTCGCGGAAAAACTATTTGAAAATTTGGAGTGGGTTCGTTTTTTTTTCGCTGCAGAAAAAGCGTTAAGTTCAGTTTTAGGAGAAATATCGACGGTGCTAGCTGGCAGAGGCCTCACAAGGTAGCCCTGCATATAAAATCGTCCTTGTTGTTGTTTTTGTGATATCAAATGGTAGTAAACTTTGTCCTTTTTTCTGCTATAAAAAATGATCCTCCTCTAATTCTAGGCACTTTTTTTCCCCACAACCGTGGATGGAATTTTTCTGTCCTGAAAGGGTTACGTTAAGGAGAGACAAGATGGTGTTTGATCAAAACAGCAGCAAGGCTTTTCGCGGGTCGGATCTCTTCTCGCGGGGTCAGATCGGGTCAGGGTGATGACCCGGCCCGACACCCGTGAGATTTCCAACACCTCCTGACCCGACTCGACTCGACCCCCGCGGGTTTTTGAAACACCTCCCGATCTGACCCGCGGGCGGGGTCATGACCCGCGTAAAGCCTTGAAAAAGAATCGAGATTCGGGACATACCAAGGACGCTAACACTTACAAGTAGGGGACATATGCGCCACCGTGCTATTAATGACCAAGGCCTCACAAGGCGCGTTCTTCCGCGTGCTTCGTCAAAACGTCATGCGAACCAACCTCGTCATCAATTTATAAATTGGAAAATAGTATCCTACACTGTTTACAAGTATTTTTCAATAAAAAAAACAGAATTGACGCAGTTTCTACTAAAAAAGGGGTTAGACGACCGCGCTTCGTGAAAATCATGTGAACCAGGTCATAACCAGCATATAAAAAAAAAACGCTGGCCGATTGGAAAGCCTTGTACAGCGCTGACAACGCCCTACATCGTCTGCTCCGACGTCGGAACACGATGAATGTCTTGAATTGGAACGAATCGATTACTGCTCGGTGTACGTACGTATACCGCATATAGCATGAATGCGTTTGGTCGCCTGCCATGTCGCCCCTCGGCAGAAACAATATCAAGAGATACTATAGGTTGCAGGCTGCAGTGAGAAGTTTTCGTTCGTAAAACGATGAAGACCGAGAAAAACAGAGGGGGGATGCCAAACCCCCCTGCGCGGTAATAGTTAACGCACGCCCCGGAGGGGGGGGGGGTGAAGGGATCACACCGGTGCCCACGGCTTAACTGGCCAGGAACTGGAAAGAAAAATCGAGATTAGCATACAGAAAAATAAAACAAAATAAACGGGGCGGCGGACGGAACGAGGGAAAAGATCGCGAGCAAATGCTAAAACAGTTTAAACACCCCACGGCAGAGGTTACTGTAAGGAGAGTACACCCCAATTTTTTCCAAGTCCCCATTTTCACCCCGTTTTCGTTCGAGTGAGTGGCCCTGCACCAAACTCAAAAGCGGATTTAGCCCCATTTTCAACTGTCCATTTTTTTTTCCCTGCGTTTTTTTTCCCCATGTCGAGAGTGCGGTGCTACAAAACGGGTTAAAGCCAAAAAAACTGATGCTATTGGCGCAGCGTACTATCAATAAACAGCTCCACGGCCATGAATACCACGAAGGCGCAACGCCACAACAACAAAAAAAAAACCAAGGCTGCGTAGAAAAAAAGGGTAGCTGTATTCCTGGTGGTGCAGAGCTGCTGAAAACAAGACTCCAGCAAAGCGACACACCCCCCTGCCAAACCGTCGGTCCCACCTGAGCTTGTTGGATGTCTTCCGCCTTGATCCGGTCGAGGTTTTCCCTCTCTCTCCAGGCCACCATGGACGAAGCGTCAAATTGAGCGACCCCAGAGGCGTCTACGCCTTTGAACGCGTGGGTGAGTCCCATCGCCTCGATGTGGCTTTCGACCTAACACCAAAATCACAGGTTCGTCTCGTTTCTGAACACCGCCACACTGACATTAATTGATAGGTGCATATCGTTTTTAACGCAACCGATAACAGCTGTGACAGAAACATGTTTTTTTTTATAAATCTTTTTTCAACACCGCCCTTAATTTTTTTGGGGGCCCAAGCACATCGAGCTCACTAGTCGAGTCGTTCCACGGCAGCCCCCACAACTTTTTTTCAACAAAATCGCCGGTTTTTAAACCAGCTCCGGGCCGTATCTCTTAATTTACGGTGCCTCTTGCCACCCCGATGTCATATGTTCGATGGTCCTAGTAGTCCTTTGCGAACAAGAAAGCATGTACATGGAGACATGATTTTCATAGCATCTTTCCTCGTGTGGAGCAGCCATGAAACGTTCGTGAAACAAAATCGCTGTTTTTTTTTTTTTTTGGGGGGGGGGGCTATCGTAGAATCAGTCCGTCACCAATCTAAAAAGAGCGTACAGCAGCGCGAACATCCACCACGTCGCCCGCGTGTCGTGCAGCACGCCTCCTTACATTTCCAATTCAGACATGTATGTTCCTTCGCCCATCCCAGCAAAAAAAACGGACTTTCATTTTCATGCTGTCGACGATGCTGCATCTTCTCGTCATTTTTTTTTTCGTCTGAAAAAAAGTCCCAAAGGGGGGTGTAACGCGTAACGCTTTAACGCCTTTCGCACCGCAGTCCTCGACATTATGGGAGTTAGACTCTTAGCATTATTATGTCAGAAGTTGGAAATGGGTCAGCAGGTACCAGGTACGTACGAACGTCTCGTTTTGAACACTGTCCCTCCTATCAGACACATAGATACATACGTCTCTCTTTCTTTCTTGACAAGTGCTGCGTGAATAGAGGTAAGCGCGCACTTATTTTTTTTTTCGGCTGAAAAAAACCCCAGAAAAAACAGTCTGAAAGATTCGACGGAGCTAAACCCCCTTCTTAAAACCCGAAATCGTTGGATTTTGTTTTTTTTACTCTCTGGTATATTCCGATGCTAACTTTTTCAATAACTAGGCCATGGGTTTTGTTCATCGGGTGGCATTTTCATTTCACGTCTACTGTAATAAATCAGTTTTCGCGTCAGAATGGTATACTATTGATAGTATAGTGAGTCGTTCTACGATAGCCCCCCCCAACTTTTCTTCAGCCCAAATCGCCGGTTTTGAAACCAGCCCCCGGCCGTACCCCCTGAAATACGGTGCCCCTTTTGCCACCCAGACGTCATCGTTCGACAGTCCATTGCAAACAAGAAAATATATGGAAGACCCTGATTTTAATAGCAACCTTCCTCGTGTCGAGCAGCCATGAAGCGTTCGTTCAAGAAAACAAAAAAAAAATCGCAGTTTTTTTTTTTTGAGGGGGGGGGGCTATCGTAGAATCAGTACAGTGTATACTATTAATAGTATAGACCTCCTCGATAGGTTAGGAGCCTCAGAAGCATAAAATGGTGCACACACCTCTATACTCATGCTACTACTGTAGAGGTGCTCCCATTTTTTTGTTGTTCTGGAGGTCTTAACCTGATGAGGAGCTAGCTCTCTTCCCCGCCCAAAAACTTGATTTCGAAAGATAATGAAAAGTACAACCTGATGAACAACCAACCCCATGGCCTAGCGTATTCGAGTAATTATTTTTTTTCGAAAAAAAGAGTAAAGGTTCCGGCGATTTCGGGTTATAACAAGGAGCAGCACCGTCATTATTCAGAAAAAAAAATAGTAGCCTAAAAACGCCTCCTCTATCAGCAGTAACACATGTCTCTCGTTTGCAATACCGCCCCTAGCACCAACAGTTGCATCTCCTTTTCAACAAGACTACTAGTGGCAACAGCTACGTCCCACTTTCGACGCCGTCCTCAACGTGAACTTTTAGGGTCTTCTTGTTTTCTAGTACCGCCCCTTACATGAACAGGCACGTCATGTTTTCAATACCCTCCTGCCCATCGTATGCACTTCAAAAGTTCTCGAATTCAGGGGATCGTTCGGGTAAACACGAGGGAGCTACGTACGCAAACAGAGCAGCTGCAAGGGAAAATCACAACACAGCTTTTTTCGTTTTTACAAAGCTGGCTATGCCCTTGAAGAGGAACACAACAGCAGTACAGGCACGCTGCCGAAGTGCTACGCAGCTTGCACAAGAGGGGCATCGACCACTCGATTCGAGTCGTCATTCCACGGTGGGAGTTGCGATTTTCTGAGCCGCAAAGGCTTTCTGGCCGGTTGAGCTCCTCAAGTAAGTAATTTCCGGTTAGCCTGAGTTTTTTTAGGAATGTGTTCGTTTTAATACTGTTAATAGTGCTACAAGGCTTGATTTGGGTAAGCTAAAGGTTAACCTTTTGCAAGTGGTCAAACGGACTAGTACCCCACTAATACCTTAATAATAGCGCAGAGAAGCGCTGGTCGGGTCGCGCGAACGAATGCCTTCGAAGTCATGTTCCGGGTGAACTATTGACCAGACTGATTCTTACTACGATAGCTTCTCCCCCCAAAAAACAGCGGTTTTCTTTCACGAACGTGTCATGGCTGCTCGACACAAGGAAGGACACAAATAAAAACAAAGTATCCATATATTTTCTTGTGTGCAAAGACCTGTCGATCGATGGCGTGGGGGTGTCGAGGGACACCGTATCTAAGGAGATACGACCTGGAGCTGGTTTTTGAAACCGGCGATTTCGTTAAAGAAAAGTTGGGGAGGCTACCGTAGTAAGACTCGACAGATATTCTCATGTTAGGAGCTGAGGAAAATTTTTGGAATCTGCTGCATGCATCCCTAGCGTGGGGCGACTCAGATTGTTGGACTCAAAGCTGACGTATTTGAAATATTTGATTTTGGTTAAACAAAAAAAAGAAGCTGAAGGCACCTTACTGACGCCGCTCTGGCGCGCAAGTCCATCTATCCGCTTCTGGTCTTCCGCCGCTATGCACCTCAGCGCGGTGTCGTTGACGAGCAGCGACCACCCCGACAAGTCGACCGACCTCGTGCCCTCTCTGGCCAGGCAGAGCTCCGGCGGGACATCATCGTAAGGCAGGCTCGTGCTCTGTTCGTACGCTTTAATGGCGTCTTTGACGTGGGATGCTACCCTGACAAAAGGGGAAACGAAACCGACACGAGCGCATACAGTGTAAAAACGGAGGCATGCACCGTAGTGCGGGGGAGGAGGGACGGGAGGGAGGGCGGGTTTGTTCGTTAGCTCCACGCGGGGTAGGTTTCAAGTCATTGTATTACGTCTCCCAACCACAGGGTAGAGGCAAGTCGAGAAGAGAACTCATGCATGATACCTCCGAGAAAGAGTGAGCTCCCGAGCGAGAGCTCACAGCAGTCCACCATCAAGAACGCCAGCCAGGTACTACTAGGTACTCAATAATAGTCCAACACCCCGAACCGGCACGAAACTGATAATCAACTGTCATACAGAAAATCCCAAGTCAACACGCCCCCTGATTCTTCACAAAACCGTGACGAATCAACAATGGACTCAATTACACGTCACCTAAACCAACACAAATGGCAGGAGAAAACTCATCCTCGTGAACGAAAACCTCTTCCGTACTCCCACCTACGAACGATTGTAACCACAAGAAGAGATTACAACAACCGCACCTTCAGGGCAAAAAAAGCTAATGCGACAGACAAAAGGCTAGAGATTGCGAGGTCACCCGGACAAAGGTCTCCCGAGTCATCCCACTGTAGGGGTTGTACGTTTTGGGCCAAAAAGTCCCTGGGCAATTGAGTTCCTCATGTGGGGAACTGCCGGTCAATGAAGTAATTTCACGAGCACAATATATTTTTGGGCTAAGGCATAGAAGCTTGGTCGGGTTGTGCGAACGAATGCCTTCGAAGTCATCTTTCGGGTGAGATATTGGGCTCCTCATGTGAGGAGCTCAAGGACTCATGCTGCAACCCCTACCGTGGGATGGCTCTCCCGTTGTCCCCTACTACCGCCAGTGATGAACAGGGTTGCCTGCTGTGTGACTCCGGATCTGGGTTACAAAAAGAGAGGGAGCTGGACAAAAAGTGCGAAGGCAATTAATGGGATGGAGGTATACGCAACGGTTACAAACCAGCCATGCATTTGGGGCAGCGGATCGCCGTTTGATGCTTCTTCGGGAGTTCATGGGGGGGGGGGGGAGGGGCTTGGCCCTGGTGGGTGGAGGGGGTAGGATCGGGAAGACATGGACGCACATCTAGTATTCGCGCTTGACCGCGGCTACGGTTGGGGGGGGGGGGTAACGACAAAAGCCACGGTAGGGGAGGTGCTCCGATTTTCACTGCCGGGTTTGAGCCACACGCACGAGTGACTCCGCACCTCACGGACGAAGAAGTTTTGAAGTTTTGTTTTGGCGCAAGCGTCGACGACCATTCCACCGCGGATTCGTACAGCAAAACAAAAAACAGCGCAAAACGCTTAGCACCGCATGGAAACAGGGGGATCCCTCGCGCGAGTGACCTCGAGCCACTGCAAGACAAGGCCCCCAAAAGGGACCCCCCCCCCCCTACTCGCACGAGTGACTCTGCACGACCTCACCGACGAAACGACTTTTAGGAGGTTTGTTTGGCTGCGCGGCGTGGCAAACCCTGCCATTGCGGACCCATATCGCAAAAAAATTGAAACATCACGAAGGCTTTTACGACCGCGAACAAAAAACAGGAGTGTAACGATCGCGAGCAACCCCAAGTCCCTGCACAAATGACGAAAGAAAAAAACCCTACCGCGGCTTTCTTTATTTGCCGGTTGGTGGGTTGACTATCATTGTCACCATTGTTTTTCCCTCCGACAATATAGCGTAGATCACGCTCCGATGTACGTCGATTGTCCTTCACCGTGAAACAGCAGCATGTCCCCTATTGTTGAGCTATACAGCAATAGGGGAGTCCCTCAGTAAGGCACAGGTGTGCCAGAGCTATATAACCGCCTTGTTGCGGGTTGCCGCCTTATTTAATCCAGGTTATGCGTGAAATTTTCTCAGTCGCGCCAAGCGATTTCGATCGCCTTATATCGGGATACTGCATTCTACAGGGATGCCGCATTATTGGGGGAGCACTGGTGAAATTATTGTGCGCTTTTGCTTTTTCGTGGTCTGAATTTTCGGTGGTTACAACATTCTGTTGTTGTTGTTGTTGTTTTTGTTGTTGTTGTTGTTGTTGTTGTTGTTGTTGTTGTTGTTGTTGTTGATGATGTTGTTGTTGTTGTTGTTGTTGTTGTTGTTGTTGTTGTTGTTGTTGTTGTTGTTGTTGTTGTTGTTGTTGTTGTTGTTGTTGTTGTTGTTGTTGTTGTTGTTGTTGTTGTTGTTGTTGTTGTTGTTGTTGTTGTTGTTGTTGTTGTTGTTGTTGTTGTTGTTGTTGTTGTTGTTGTTGTTGTTGTTGTTGTTGTTATTGTTGTTGTTGTTGTTGTTGTTGTTGTTGTTGTTATTGTTGTTGTTGTTGATGTTGTTGTTGTTGTTGCTGTTGATGTTGTTGTTGTTGTTGTTGTTGTTGCTGTTGTTGTTGATGATACTATTAACAACGCCGCATATTGTCGGGTATGGCAAATCAAACAGAAATACAGTGGGTTCCCCGATTTAAGAGCGCCCCGTGACAAGCCGAAACAAGCGCTCGTGACTACACATTGCTCTAATATGTATTGGGAAATATATAGCTTCCAGTAAAGGCGGGACATGCCGATTTGACTGCTCTTAAATCCCGAACGCTCTTGTCCCGGGTGCTCTTAAATCAGGGTACCCACTGAAATGAGATGGAGGAAAGAAGAAGAGGTGAACGTAAGCGATTTATGATGTACGATATGATGACGACAATGACGTTCTCACAGGAGTAATAGCTAATTTTCCTGCTTTTTTTAGCCCGTGCTCACAAAGACAGTCTAGAAGGAAGAGTGTCCTGTTGGAAGGAAAACAAGCTCAAAGCAACTTGTGACACATGCTGCTGCGGTAGACGCGCAGGCGTCTCCTGTGGGGTAGCAGGTGAATCTCATCTATACTATTACTACGTCAATAATGTCAATTCGAATCCTTCCCGAATGCTTTCTATATTAAAGATGATACTGTCAGCAACCATCATGTCGTTACTTGATAACACTTGAAGTCATGATATATACATTGCGAGTTGCTAGCACAACAGGCAGTTTTCAGCCTGATAGTTGGCATTTATCGATGCAGTATGCCGCATGCAGAAGTCTCAGCAGTAATATCTTAGATATTATATGATACACAACAGTTTACAGGCTAATTACATCCAGATACCTGGCACATGTAGTACGTACTCGTACACGTGGAGAGGGGCAGTCTTCGGTATCCCTCTTAGAACCGGCAGCAAGGCATTCAAGATACAAGACATTTAAGGTACGAGTTGTTGCTGAAGCAACAATGCAGGCTGCGTAGGGTCATGATTACGTACCCCGAGGTACGAGCTGTTTAAACAACAAGGCTATAGGGTCTCGTATTGGGGTAGTCTGCTCTCTTGGGGTCATAGCTTGTTTTTGTTTTGTTCGTACCGGATTATGAGGGTATCTTTGCGCTTGAGCTACGAGCAGCGCACTACGCACACGCCCCTCACGTGGTCACTCCACATCTATACATCACATCTCTACATCTGAACCTTGCTCACCATCAGCTTTCATCTGCTTCGCAAAGCAAACCAATTGATGAACATATCGGCTTGAGGTCGCCGAACATCATCATCAGCTTCTCTTCTGTATTGGGAGCTCTTCTCCTACACGCTCACCTAACCGTGGCCTGCGTTTGCCTCGAATCATATAGGCTGTGTCTTCATCGCGTCATCCGAAGCGAGCCTACGAGCGCACACCAGCTAAGAGCTGATACACGCCACGTACGTGCCATCTCGTATATAAGAAGTCATAATATACTATTAATAGTGTGCTCGTAGGGATTTTTTCTTGGGTAAAAATATTTTGACGAGCGGAAAGCGAGAGAGCGTGAGTTAGCAAAAAAAAACGACGAAAACCAACGAGCTTAAAAAGCTGAAAGGTGGGAACGCCTAGCCCTATATAAACATGCGCGAAAAAAATGAAGGCATGTACAGGGGGGGGGGAGGGAAGACACTTGTGACCGCGGCTTGTCCGGAAGGTCGATGAGCTGGGTACACTTCTCACTTCGAGTTGAGCTGGAGATCAAAAGTGATGATAAAAATGAAAACAAAAAACAGGCGCGCACATATTTTTCTGAGGTTTCATTCTCACTCGAAGGGCTTTATACCCCACCCACCCAAAAAGCCGATCGACCCGGTGGAAAATGAAAAATCTCATGGGGCCTACTCTGTGGTCTATAGACTAGGTTTAAAATAAAAAAAAAAACTTCATTTTTTGGTTATGTTTCAGCGATACTGGGGTAAAATATATGTTGGCCAAAAAATGCCCCACTTCTATCGTGGCAGGTGTATTTTGTGGCATGGCAAGGACATGGGCCGCAAAAAATGTCGCGAGTACGGTAATAGTGTCGAAACGCCGCAAAAGTGTGTACTTTTACGTACCGGTAGAGCCCGACCCAACATGCGGGATGCCAGGCACACAGCCGGCCACACACAGCAGGTCGACCTCATATGCTCGTTCGTGTGGATTGCGGCCCAGGGATATATATCTATAGACTAGTCTATCTCATTGTCTGTCCTGGATACAAGATATGGATGCATTCGTGCGCCACATGCGATCGCGGTACAGTGGACACAGGTACTAAAAACCAACAGGCTGAGTTTCTTATTCGAAAGAAGGTGCGGTCTACATTAACTTTAGTATAACGACTCTAGTATTTCTCAGCGTTAGTCCCTCCCGTAAAACTCATGCCTTGCTTTTTTAATGCTCATTTTCGTATGGTGTGTAGCCTGTCCTGTGCTGTGAGCTAGGCCGGTGGCTTATTATTATTGTCCTCTGGATCGAGAGATTCAGGCTGATGTATGCTCACAGTTCTATGTAACGTAATTAATTTGAACAGCTCGATCAAGCTCCCATTGTCGCGTATGCCAATTCCGCGGGGGATTTTGAATAGGTCTAGTCTATAGTCTAGATGTACAACGCAGCTTACAAAGTCGAGTTTCAACCATTCAACCGGTCGTACTCACATATCACGTTTTTCAGTGTGTAACGTAAAATTAACCGGACATGACATTTTTTCCAGGGCTTTTCACGGGTCGGGTCAAATCTCGCGGGTCGGGTCGGGTCGGGTCGGGTCAGCTGACCCGACCCGACCCGCGAGATTTTCGAGACGTCTTGACCCGACCCGACCCGACCCGCGAGATTTTCGAGACGTCTTGACCCGACCCGACCCGACCCGCGAGATTTTCGAGATGTCTTGACCCGACCCGACCCGACCCGACCCGCGAGATTTTGAAATCGTCCTGACCCGACCCGACCCGACCCGCGACAATCCGGGTGACCCGCGAGATTCGGGTCGTCTGGCGGGTCACGTGAACTTGACCCGTGACATTTCTCACGGGTCAAAGTCAAAAAGTCACGGGTCAAAGCATGTATACCTCGGTCGGTTGGTTGGTCCTTGGTCCCTCGTACTTTTCCCAGTATGTCGTGTTCTCTGCGTTTTTTACAGGCATTGTTTGCAGCTGATGATTATGTCATGTGGTGTGCGCGCGAGGAATAGGAAAGAAACCGCAACCCACATGCATGGACATGCCCGTACCGTTAGACCACCCGGTCGACCCGACGAGCGACCCGACGAGCGAGCTAGTTATAATTTACAAGTGCAATCTCCGGCCCCGGCAAGCAGCCTAGCTGAGCCGCCTCCGGCAGCAAGCCCACAACTGGGGCGGTGGGTCTGTCAGCAGGGGGTGCGATCCGCGAGGATGCGTTGTCTGCTGCTGCTGGTGCTTGCTGCTGCGAGGGTGCTGCTGCTGCTGTGCTGCTGCTGCTGCTGCTTGCTGCTGCTGCTGCTGCTGCTGCTGCTGCTGCTGCTTGCTGCCGCTGCTGCTTCGACAACGGCTGCTCTTCTTGCTTTTTTACGTTTGGTCACATTTATATCGTACTGGTATGATAATTCTCGAGCTAGCTACTACTACTACTACACTGCTGTATCTATCTTCTATCTGTGCAGTCTCCAGCCCCGGCAAGCAGCCTAGCTGAGCCGCCTCCGGCAGCAAGCCCACAACTGGGGCGATGGGTCTGTCAGCAGGGGCTGCGATCCGCGAGAATCCGGGGTCTGCTGCTGGTACTTGCTGCTGCCAGTGCTGCTGCTGCTGCTGCTTCGACGACGACTGCCCTTCCTTGCCTTTTTACGTTTGGTCACTTTTCGTACTGGTATGGCCGTAATATTACTGCTGTTGTTACGGCTTCAGTAGGTACGGGATTCGCGTCACACTGCTGTATGCCTTGTTACGAGTAGCTAGGGGTACTGCCTGGTGATTGTTCTGCACGCTGTGATGACACATTATGATCGGAGCATCGGCACGAGGGAGGCAGGAAGCCGAAATGTTTGTATTTTATTGGCGGACCCGCGGGCCTGACCCGCGGGGCGCCTACACGGCCTCAACGTGGCTCTCAGCTGTAAGTTTGAAAAAGGCGGATCCGCCTGCTAGATCCGCGGGTTGGACCCGCGGGTCAGCCCAAAACAACTCACGGGTCATTATGGCTTGACCCGCGAAGTGACCCGTATCTCGCGGGTCATGACCCGACCCGACCCGCGAGATTTTGAAAACCTCTTGACCCGACCCGACCCGACCCGCGAGATTTTAAAGCCTTTTGACCCGACCCGACCCGACCCGCGAGATTTTGAAAACCTCTTGACCCGACCCGACCCGACCCGTGAGATTTTAAAACGTGATGACCCGACCCGACCCGACCCGCGAGATTTTGAAACCCCCTTGACCCGACCCGCGGGTCGGGTCATGACCCGTGAAAAGCCCTGATTTTTTCGCATTCCAGCGTTTATACTAACTTTTGTACCGTTAATACAAGACTAAGGTGCAACCACAGCATAACACTGCGCAGCAGTGACAACTACCAGGTAGAGCACATCACTGCGCGGCTGTTCGTACGAAACCTATAGACTACATCACAATATTGCCTGCACTAGACTACTGCTGTATGATAAAACCGCAGCACTGCGCCCGGCTGAACTGTATTAGGATAACCATAGCAGCACTGTCTGTGCCATTGTATGGCACCAAAAGCACAGCAATACCTGCTGTACTACTGCCATATGGGAGCTACAGCACAGCATAGCATTGCCTGTTGCAGTGTATGGCAACTACCTGGTAAAGCATAGCACTGCCTGCCTGCCTCCCTGTACTGTACCTGGTGTGACAAAATACATCACCGCCCTGCCTGCTGTACTGCTGTATAACAACTACAGCACAACACTGCCCGTGCTCTGCAATCACTGCCCGTACGGTATATCAACTACTACAGTTAGCAACACAGCATGTATGGACAACAGCAGTGGAGTGTTTTACTGCAACACCAACCAAGCCGGTTGTCCCAGTCGTCCCTGTAGCCGCAACAACTCAACACGCACACCGGCGTACGTACCCGCCGAGAGTAGCCGAAATAGCATCAGCAGCCGAAGAGCCAGTCGTCTCCGACGCCCATCCTTCGAAATCCAACGAACCCCTCCGCTGCTCAGCAGACGCGACAACATCCCCACCCAATCCAGACGAGATGCCGCCGACGCCGCCGCTTGCGATGGTGCCGCTAGCACCGCCTGATTGCGCCGCCCCAGGCTCATCGAAGGTTGCCACGGGGGCACGAGGTGCAGGTTCAAGTGGGGCCAGCGAAAGCTTGCGCTTCTTGACCCGGAAGGCAGGTTGGACCCCCATGCCCACCCACTGAAGGGGGGGTTGACCCTGAGAGTGGAGTGTTATCTTCCGCCTACCGCCTACCACACATACATGCAAGCACGCATATTCACACTACTGAACTTGAAACCTAACGCCAAGATGACAAAGAGCAAGCGAACCGCAATAAGTTACGCCGCAAATATTCAAGCGTTTCACTCCAACCGGCACATCGTTTTCGGTTCATTTTTCAAGATAATTGTAATTTGGTCGAGAGCCACACATTTTTTATATCGTACGAAAAAAAATCCGGCGATCGCGACGCAAGAAGCAAACAGCACCGCCGTACGTGTCCAAAACTGATTGACTCGGGCGAGGAGACGAGCATTAGACCGGAGAAGAAGCTGCTGCTATAGACTAGGCGGAAGTCGTTTGTGCTGTCTTGCGTGTCAAGCCGTCTACCACTGACCGTTTGCTTGTTCGCTTGTTTGTAGATCATGGGTGCTGGTGCGTCAGTCTCAGACGAGGCGGAGTTGTCAACTTTCAAGGAGATGCGCGCGAAGTTCGAGGCAAGTCCCCGCACGATATCGTTAATTGTCGGACATGAGGAGATACGCGCCAAATTCGAGGCAAGTCTACCACTGTCTTCATGCTACCAGTACGAATATGAACGATACTCGATTTATATCGGAACCACGGCATTCTCGACTGCTGCTACACTATATTATCGGAGGGTACTCGTACTCGTCGTATATAGACGGAGTGCCGGAGTCCCCTGTAGCCCAATCCCAGGTAGCAAGCCGCGCAGTAACTATTTAGGTAGAGGCCGTAGGTTCGAATCTCAATCACAAGGAATTCTTTTTTACAATTCGAGAGGGCGAAAAAGCGCGAGAGCGTGAGTTCGCGAAATTCGATGCTAATCGACGAGCCTAAAAAGCTGAAAAGTGGGAATAATTATGCTGAATCCTATGCGCGATAAAAATGAAAGCAACTACCGAGGGGGGGAAGGGGAAGGCACCTATTATATACCTGTGACCACGGCTTGTCCAGACGGTCGCTGATGGTAAAAATTTCTCACGAGTTGAGCTGGAAGGCAAAATGATGATACATAACAACAAATGAAAGACTAACTCCACCGTTTACAAGGCATCGCTCGGCAGGCGGCTGTACGCCACCCGCTGTGCTCGCTCAAGGAAGCAGAAAATAACTACTACAACAACAACAACAATAAATAAGTGTCAAGCAGACAGAGGGCAGAGGACGTTCACGATTTGGTGCAATGAGCGACTTTCAAATGCCAAGAGGTAAATGGTGCAGGAAACTATGCCGGGCCTCGTCGTGATGTTGTGCGCAGAAGAAGCAAGTTCAAAAATAACATAAAACATGCAATGAATGTCTAATTTTATGTAACAACAGTAAAATGAGGATCAAAAACGTTCAAAAAGAAGAAAAAAAACACGTTCCTGGAGATCGATCCTGAAAAAGTCATTTTCTCGTCGGCTTAGTGAAGATGCTTGAGAGGTGGGAGGATATGCAGAGGGCGCCCTCCGGAGTGGGGTTGGAGTCAGCAGGTCTATATTGCGACATACCCGTACAAATACTGAGTCGTTGACCTATCTGTCTTCAAAGAGGACTAGTCTACATCTATCTGTGAAGACGCGCGGCCGGAGTATCACGCAGCTTGCAAGGATGTGAGTATCGACACTATCGAACTCTCTCACAGCCGAAGTATTTTGCAGTAATTTTATGAAATACTGCAAAATACAAAATAGCTCGTACTTGTTGTTCCTACATTAACTCGCCTAATCAAGTGTGTGGTCACAGGACGGGCTCAAGTCACTCTGAAGTGGAGGAATAACCCACGGAGAAAAACACAAAAAAAAACAAAAGTGGTACGCGCATATGTCATAGCTGACGCAACTCATGCCTCCGCCAGAAAAATATAATAACGAAAACGGGAGTCAGCCTACGACGTGCCGGGTTCATACTACTGGTACATACGTCTCATTACACGCGCCTCTTCTACCCGTCGAAGCCATCTATCTGCCGGCCTTCTGTGCATCATTTCGCCACCCTTCGAACTTCGTTCCAACGACCGGCATATCCTCCTTCAGGTGCATCACCCAGTCTTTCTCTTGGCCCCCTGAGTAGCCCTTGCCCCAAACAAGCTCCCCAAACATCACCCTCTATTTTAGACGCTCCTCTCCCATGCGTGCTACGAATCTCGTAAACAATATCATCAAGAAAAAACTCACCCACATAGTATAATACAAGTACCAACAACGCAGCTTGCAAAGATGAGTATTGACCCGAAATTCGTCGAACTCACGGCTGACGTCCTTGAAATATTTCATAAAATATCCTCCGTTTGTGCACTATCACCTCTATGCTCTCGGAAGCTGTCTTGGCAAGCGCGTCGGCGTACGATAGGGTGTGGTCGTCACGTTTCCGTGTCCGCCATCCGAGGCACCGAAGGAGCATGGAGTGGTAAACCCGTCGTAGCTTGTCATAGTCAGGCTTGTTCGGGCTCCACGTCGTGCAACCAACCGTAGAGTAGAGTCTCGATCACCTCGGCTTTTAGCAACCGCACCTTCAACCGTAAGCGCACACCCGGGCGGTCATTGGCTTCCATCTTGTACCGCTGGAAGCACGCCCGGGCTTTCTGAAGACGCCGCGTGATCTCGATGCTGAGGTCTCTTGTGTGTGTTGATAGCCCCGCTCAAGTTCACCAACTCGATCGTTTGTTTGTATACCTGGCCGGCTGCATCGATGGCGAATGAAACCTGCCCGCCACCTTTAGTCTACAGGCACGTGATCTCCGTTTTGGCCTTGGAGACCATAAGCCCGAACGCCGAGCACGCAGTCACGACCACCGTCATCATCCTCTCCAACCCTTCTAATAATCGCGATACGATGCCCGCATCGTCAGCATACAGCATACCCCACAACCTCTGCACCTCCTCCTCCTCCCTCCCCCCCCGCCCGTCGACGTAGTGTGCCCCTCTTTTCCCCTTTCTCCTTCCTTCGTTGGAGCCGCACCATGTTGTCCGTGATGGCTGCATCAGAGAGGAAATGTTTCTCGATCACACGCAGTACCGCCGTGAAAAACATGTTGAACAGCAGTGGCGCAAGCACGCACCCTTACCTGAGACCTTGCCCCACGTCGAACTTATCCGAGCACTCTCCATCATCCAACCGCAACGCATGCTTGCATGCCGTCGTGAAATTGGCGGATGACGGCGAGCATTCTCGGTGGCACGCCAAAACGAGCGAGGGCATCCTACAGAAGGGTTCGGTCGATGGAGTTAATGCTTTGATGAGGTCGACAAAGCACAAGTACAAGGGGGTGTCCTTCTTTCGCGTCAGTTCCTGCAGGCGTTGTACTACAAACATTATGTCAACCGTCGAGCTTTGGGGTCTGAAACCACACTGTTCCTCCTGCAAAATGTTCTCGCGTTCGCAGTAGTCACTAAGGCGACCCGCAATGACTTTGAGGAGTACCTTGCCTGCGTGAACCACGAGGGAGATGCCACGGTAGTTGCCACACTCTGTCCGATCTTTCTTCTTGTGCAGCACCTCAATCGTTGCATCGTTCCATTCATTGCTGCGGCACGCTACCTCCCCTCAACACAGCGACGATGACATCGCGGAACTTTCCGAGCGTGTCCCATTCTCCTTCGTCGGCCAAGACCTTCAGGAGCTCGGTCGGGAGGCCATCGGGGCCTACCGCCTTTCGAATAACGCACGGATCGCCCCCTCTACTTCGTACCTGGACGG
Organism: Undaria pinnatifida; assembly: GCA_012845835.1. Lineage (NCBI taxonomy): Eukaryota > Phaeophyceae > Laminariales > Alariaceae > Undaria > Undaria pinnatifida. The sequence goes on from JABAKD010000013.1 coordinate 9,393,145, forward strand.
GACATCGTCCAGTGGTCTGCACGGGGGGCCACTGCTTAAGCTCGTCCACAATGCTCGGATCAAGGGTCGGCGACTTGGTGTTACGGAATTCATGAAACCACCTCAATCACCGCTCCCGGATGAGGGCATTATCACGCAGCAATCGACCTTCCTCGTCCTTGATGTACTGCGAGTTAAACGTCCTCTTCCCTTCCACATCCATCCCCTTGAGGAGTTTGTAGAAGCCAAACCGATCATCTTCTCGGATATGCCCTTTGAGTTGGCTGACGTAATCTTCGAAGAACCTCTCTACAGCTTTCGCCCTCGTGCGTTTGAGCTGCTTACTGGTCGCCTTCAAGGCTCGCCATAGACCACGATCATTTGGGAGCAGAACGAAGCCGCTTCCTCGCGTCTTCCCTACATATCCTGCCATCGTGCATCCAAATCCGCTTCCGTCTCCTCGGTCGCACACCAACCCCTCGGTACTCGCTTGCGCCGAATAGGGGGCGCTATGTCGGCCGCATTCGACAGTAGAGTCTTGGGTAATCCCGAGGTGATGTTATCAACGCTTCCGGTATTAGTACCGGGTATCGAGGAGGAAAACTTGGCGGCTAGATAAACGCTTATTGGAGATTCATCCGGAGATGCGGGTCCGCTATTAACCTTGGTAGATCAATAGCCCGCTGGTTCTTGATGACTCTCTTTGGGTGATTTGGTGCGCTGCGATCCAAAAGGGGGAATATTTCATAATACGAGGTTGTCGTCCGACTCAGCGTTTTAGATACTACAACAGTACTCTAAAACCAAGAACCGCGTGGTTGGTCTCTAAAACGTGGGGTGCGCGGTTGTATGCAAAAGGTTCCACACCTCGGACAGATCACGATCTAGATCATATATTTTATGTAGATCATATAGATCAAATAGATCATTCAGATCATATAGATCACATAGATCATATAGATCATATACATCGTAGATATCGTATAGTTCATATAGGTCGCACATATCATATATATCACATACATCATTTAGATCGTACAGATCGTATACATCCTATACATCCTATACATCATATCGATCATATAGATCATGTAGATCATGTAGATCCTATACCTGTCGTTTTTTATATGTTGTGCAGGATCTGTGCAGTACAAATCCAACCTAGGGAATGTGTGATAGATCATGCAGATCATACGGCTCTGTTATATGGCTTAGTTTGGGTAAGCAATTGGTTAACCTTTTGCAAGTGGTCAAACGGACTAATACCCCACTAATTCCCTAACAAATGGCGTCGTCGACAGACCATGGGTTTTTGGGTCGTGGGTTCGAACCCCACCATCCACAATAATAAACATTTACGACTTTCCCATGTCGAACTTGAAAAATACTCTCCCCGGTATACCCAGGAAATGAAACCGATTGGATATGGACACGTCCGCCCGTATACCCGGCCGACCTGCTATCCCGCCGTTTCAGGGGGGAAGAGTGTTATAAGGCTTAGTATGGGTTAGCTATTGGTTAACATTTGCAAGTGGTCAAACGGACTAATACTGTAATGGAGTGCTCTCCGTAGAAGGATAATTTATAGATCTGACATGAAACCATGGTTGAGGTGAAACCAGGTGATATTAGATGTCACACTCACGTCAAGGCCATCATAGATGGCCGATACTGTATGTGACGATGATGGGGCAAGCAGGACGCCCCTCATCTCACTTCCCTGCCCTTCCCTGCCCTACTCCACCCTACCCTGCCTTGTCTTTCTCTGTCTTCTGGCGTTCTATGTAGAGAACTAATGTACTGTATAGTCTAAGCTTTGAGCCTAGCCAGTGAACCTATGGAGAGCCAACAAAGACACCGGAGCCCATGAGGGGCACGCTTCCCAACACCGACCAACCACGCATCCCCCACTCACTCGGAGTACCGTGACAATACCCAACGTATCCCTTAACAAAGAAAGCTCCTGTTGTGCAGCCCCGATGCGCATCTGACGATACAGGCGGTTGGTTTGGCGGTGTTGGATCGAAGTGCCAGCCCAGTAGAGCAAGATCTGCTGGCGTGAGAGCTGGAGGTTCATCTTTGCGCGCCCACGAGCACCCCCTCCGGACTTCCACGGCATCAGTGGAACAGGCGATCCCGACACTGCCCGCCGAACCCGCAGTGACTCCACAACCTCCGGTCAACGTAACCGGGGTATCTGCCCGCCACTAATTCCTCAACATCTCCCACCCGGCACACGTGATCTATAGGCCATGCAGATCGTGTGGTCCCGGGATCTATCTTACCTCAGAGACACATATCGTATATTGACCAATAGGGATCTGATCTGTCTGAGGTGTGATTGGTTCACGCCTATAGCCTACCAAGTAAGTACAGTACAGCAGTCTATTTCCAAGTACCATGCCCCAACGTCCTAAACCTAACCATAACCCTAACTCCAACCCTAGTCATATTGATATCCATAGCCCCACGGGGTTCCGATGAACACCCCATGGCGTCCCACGGTACCTTACGGATTCCCACAAAGCGTTCCCACGGTATTTTTTGGCGAGTCCCCGTGGGATCCCGCGACATCTCAGGCGAGATGCAGAGGCGTCCCACGCCATCCCGCCATATTCCATACTTGGGATATCGTGTGGGAAGCCGCGGGTTTCGGCATGGGAAGGCGCGAGGTTGTGGCCTCCCGTGGCATTCGGCGGCGTCCCGCGGCATCCGATGGGACTCCCCACGGGAACCTGGCTAAAAAAAAGCAATACCGATAACTCCTTGTAAATACGCTGACCCTTTCGTGTCGTTATATTCGTTGTGTCTCACTGCTGTTCATAGTCATACGTGCAGCTAGTAACAGCCCCCCCCCTCCCGCATTTGTCACCCCCCCACGCGGGAACCCGCGGTATCCGATGGAATGGAACTCCCCAAGAGAACCTGTCCAAAAGCCCAAGCATGTATAAGGCACTGTTAATGTGCGGGCCCCTAGACGTGTACCTGGTACCGTTCAGTTACCTTCGTTGGGTCTCACTGTCCATGTATATGGTGAGATAAGACACATACATATACTGTACACATATAGTGGTAAACTCACTCTACCCCCCTCCCCTCCTCTCACTGCCCCCCCTGCCCCGCCCCTCGCCTCCCTATACCCCCCTCTTATGCGTCACCCACACTCATGCCGTGAACACCATTTTTCGTCTTCTTCGTGAACCCACGCAGGAATTGAAGGACGCGGGTATGACCGATGAAGACATCTACACCGAGCTCAAGGCCTTGTACAACGCCATCTCCACCCCCACGTCCGACGCTACCGTCGCTTCCGAGGATGCTAAAATAACTGCTGCAACACCTGCTGGTGCTGCAGGTGCTACAGTTGCTGCAGCGGACACACCTGCCGAGCGGCCGGGGGCGGCGGGGGCGGATGCATCGGAGGCCGCAGACGCGCCAGCGGAAGGAGGCGGAGAAGCAGCCGTCCCGCCGGCTGCAGCCGAATAGAAAAAACGCGCATTGCAAATTGACGAAGAATAGACTATTAGCAAGCTAGGGACGTATCATAGTAGAATTTCGTGTACGTGTTGTGTGTGCATACGTACGCAATGTGGTGCGTTGTTTAGTACCTGGTGCCAGGCATGTGTTGATCCCCACTGCCCCATTCTGCAATTACTTAGTGTAAAGATGGTTGTATCATTTTTAGCAGTTCCAGCGATTCTCCCCCAAATATTGGTGCAGATACGTACATATGACAAGAAGAGTTCTTAAAAGGGATTGATATACAATATAAACCTTCTTTAAGAGGGATGGATATCATAAGACAAAACAAAATGTATACCTGGTACATAATACTGGCATATCATGGGCGTGTGTGGATTGGTGAGAGAGGGGTATTGCATGAACCAGTAATTAAAAGTGGGCATTGCGCTGCTATCGTTGTCAACAGTGAGTCATAGCGTGAAAAATGCGGGCGGGTTGTCGAACGCCGCGATGTTTAATGTGTACTCGAGAAGAGCTGGCTTTGTTTGCATTGCCTCTTGCTCTCGTGCATACTATCAGCAAAAATCAGGGATTGTGCACGGACGGGTCCGGAACTTTTCAAGTTTTTGCGGGTCGAGTCGGGTCGGACCAGGAGTTGATCGAAACGTTATGGGTCGGGTCTGGTCACCTTGCACCGATCCGACCCGCGAGACGTGATTCGATCGTGAAACACGTCGGCATGGAGCTCTGCCGGTTTACCCCAAGCTGTGTGCCGTTGTTGGCGAAGCACGTGTTTGTCTGACGTGGGGGTGGCGGTTGCATTGATTTAACGTGTGTGTGGATGCAAAGAAAACAGAACTCTGGTGCCCAAGACGATGCCCCAAGCTTCGTGTCGTTGGCGAAACACATCGTGGGGACGATGGTTGTTTTCTGTTTTTATTTCATTCTGTGTTGTTTGCGGATGCAAAGCCACAAGAAAAAAACTACTACTGAATTATATTAGAGATTATGATATACGGCCGATGTTGTATTCGTCTTGGTTTAATCCGTTTTCGTCCCTCAAAAGTCCCAAAATGGCTGAAAAAAAGCGGCCTGTGGTCCGAGTGTGGAGAGCACCCACCACCTGGATTTCGCCCCGTTAACTCCTTTTTTAGCGTTAGACCCACCCCGCAAGTTTGGGGACACACCACTAGAAATTAGTGTGGGGAGAAAAAAATACGCTCTGAGGGGAAAACGTAACTCACCGTGTGTACGATACTCGTGGAGGCGGAGCGGCGCCTAAGAGCCTGGAACGTCGGACTCGGCTATGATGTGTAGATAACGCTAGAACGCGAGAAGGGAAAAAAATAATGCCTCTCGCTCACAACTCGCACCTTTGGTACACACAAGCGCACGCACCACGCACCCTCGTAGAGGTATCCATTACATGTGCTCGTTTTCCTTCTCGACTGCGCCACAACACAAATCAAGAGCTTACAAAAAGACAAACAAAAATTGGACCAAAAGCTCCATGGTTAAAAAAGCAACATCGATTTAGTCGTCGGTTGCATTTCGTCCAAAAGCCGAGAGGACACCAGAACGGCCCTCCTCGCGTACAACACGGCCCTCCTCGCGTAAAAAACATCGTACGCGCAGGACAACATGCAAAAACCCACAAAAAAGGCGGCGGGCGCGCGGGCGCGCGGGAGGGGGGGGGGGGGGGGGGTTACCCATTTAATGCATGGCCGTAGTCGTACCTGGTATGATCAAAGACCTTCGCAGGGGTGTGTGTAAAAACCACATGTACAGCGCTCGTCGGGTGCCTATCGGCCGTTCCCACGCGTTCGATGAACGCCTTTCACTTTCTCATCACCGAAAATCTCGCGCTCGACGGAGAAACTACCCAGAAGAGACAAGACACACGGCTCGCTGCTGCTCAAAATTAGCACGTTTGTTGTTGTTGCTGTTGCTGCTGCTTGCGGCGGGGGTTGATACGTAGAAGGCGCCGAAAATCTTTATAACTAGTGCACCAGTCTGACAACGAAATATATGGTTCTCGCAACACGTTCCAACACTACGATCGCAAATATAAGATACTTCTGATATTCCGCCAAATGTCTCAGTCTCCCATATACTTACGGTCAGACTGGTACATTTTTTGGCTTCGTACTAAATATAATACGGCCAGAGCCGGCGTCGACGCAGCTATCAATCAGCACACCTTGTGGAACAAAATATACGCTCGATCGCCCTCAATAAGAATAACAAACATTCGAAACTTTTCTCCTCTCGGCGAGAACGTAGGGCAGACCACCACAGCCAGAAAGCTCTGCAAAGTTGGTCAGGGGCTCTGGCCCTCTAACGTCCTCTCACAATTTGACATCACACGCACTCCGAAAACTGAAGCAGCAGCAGCAAAACACACAAGAGAGCACGAGGTCGATCGCTTCCCTCCCAAGAACCAGCGATTTTCACGGGTCAGGCCGCTTCTCGCCGATCGAGTCGATTCTGGGTGATCCGACCCGACCCGACCCGGTCCGGTCCGACGCGATACAACCGTTGACCTAAAAAACTTTCTGACCCGACTTGGCCCGACCTGCGAGATTCAAACATCCTCTTGACCCGAGCCGATCCGACCCGCGAGATTTTGGAAAACCTCCCGACTAGACCTGACCCGTGGAAAACATGCCCGAACTATCCAAAACAAAAGAAAACGCCTCCTCTGACGCCTTCAGACCGTACCCTCTTTTTGCCCGATCACACAATATCTGCGCCCACCAAGCAAAACATAACAGCGTTTCTCACCGGTCTGGTCCCTTCCCACGGTTCGGTTCGGTTCGGTTCGGTTCGGTTCGGTTCGGTTCGGTTCGGTTCGGTTCTGTTTTGTCATGCTCTTTCTGTTCTGTTCTGTTGGGTTCTGTTCGGTTTTGTTGGGTTCGGTTTAGTTGGGCTCGGTTCTGTTGGGATCGATTCGGTTCGATTCGATTCGGTTCAGTTCAGTTCGGTTCGGGTCGGTTCGGTTCGGGTCGGTTCGGGTCGGTTCGGTTCGGTTCGGTTCGGTTCGGTTCGGTTCGGTTCGGTTCGGGTCGGGTCGGGTCGGGTCGGGTCGGGTCGGGTCGGGTCGGGTTGGGTCAGGTCGGGTCGGGTCGGGTCGGGTCGGGTCGGGTCCGGTCGGGTCGGGTCGGTTCGGGTCGGTTCGGTTCGGGTCGGGTCGGGTCAGAGTGATCCGACCCAATCCGTCATATTTGAAAACTTCCCGACCCGACCAGACCTCCTGACGCGTGCAAAACCCTGAGAATACAACAACAGCGCCACAAACGGGTGTGGTGCGCTGTGAGCCACACCACCCGGGACTCTCACCTAGGTATTATACACAGCACCGATTAGCATTTTCAACCGCAAACGTGACAAAAAAAAAAAAAAAAAACGACCGGCATTTTCGACCGCAAAGGTAAAAAAAAAAAACGAAACAAACCAAAACAAACGACGAGTTTTATATCTCGTGCGCGCCTTCGTACGCCCCTTTAGATGCCCGCACGATCGTTAGCACAGATTGCCGTAGGGCACCTATCAATCAATAAATAGTGAGGAATCTTGTGCACGGCCTGCCGTAGGGGAAGCCGCTACACCGCGATGGGCGGGCGGGCGTGCAGGTGCTCTCTATTCAAACGTTTTCTACAAATATCTCCCGAGGCGGGCTGCCGCGCGCCTGGCGGGTCACATCACGGGGTTTGGACCACAGCACCCGTTTTTTTTTGCTGCGCGCGTGTGCTCGTACATCGCCCTTTCTCCGGTCTCTATGGCAACATGACACATAACACGATACGTTTGACCCGCGGTTCAACGGCAAAAAAAACCCACACCGTCCAACCAATCAAACACCAACCAACCAACCGACCAACCAACACAACAGACACGAGACACACAGACACAACATAGAAGAGTACACACGCCGCCGCCAAGTGGCAGCCTTACCAGGCACGCAATTCACAAAAACAAGGACGGGAAAAAAAGGGGGGAAAAACCACCCCCCGCTTTCCCAACACCCACAACACCAAAATACCACGCTCAAGGCGAGTGTCGTCGAGGCGGGGACCTCAGCGACCGCGACCCCCCCTTTCCCTCGTCGTTATCGCCGGCACCCATCCCAACCGCGCTTTCGTTGCCGCGCCCCTCTCCCCCCCCTCTACCCTCCTCGCAGTGGGCGCCGGTGCGGTCCTCGGGAGGGTACCAAAGACTCTCTTCGGAGTACGAGAGGCCGGCAAGAATCCACGGGTGACTCAATGCTTGCTTCGCCGTCGGCCTTTGCCATCGGGGAAGTTTGAACATCACATGGCAGAAGGGAAACGGGAAAACGGCGCGCGTGCGCGTGTTGGGGCTGGATATTAGCTAGCAGTTGTGGCGCTGGCTGGGATAAGCGACGCCAAGGAGCATCGAACGCCTTGATGTCAAAAGCAACATCCGACGAATTGATCCCCCACAAAAGTTAATCGGGACTTGGAGGCTTCCTACGGTCGGCCCTCCCATGTTGCTTTCACCTCAAGGGTTAGGGTTGTGACCTTCGTTACTTTTTTTTCTTTTTCAATATCAATTTTTATCTCCACCAGCTCAATTCGTGAGAGGATTTGTAACCCTCAGCGACCTTCTAGACAAGCTGCGGTCACAGGCGTCTTCTCTCTCGACCCCCGGTACCACCTTCATTTTTATCGCGCATAGGGCTCAGCATTCCCACTTTTTAGCTTTTATGCTCGTCAATTTTCATCGAATTTTGCTAATTCACGCTCTCGCGCTGTCCGACATAACTCGCCGACTAGTTATTAGTTGGTTAGTTACTAGTTGGGTGCTGCGTTTACAGTTGATTGCGTGCGGTAATTTTCGGGGCTCTTGTGTGTTTGCACCTTGACTGGAGCGTTTGTGGCTCGACGCAAGGCGTTTTATAAATAAAGACCAAGCCCGTCAGTTGAATCTTACTCCTCCACCCAAGCAAACAAGTAACTAGCCACTAGCCATGACGCCTGCTACGATCGAGGAGCACCACTATTTTTCTCAACACTACCCCTCACTTTCGGAGCTCAAGACATGTCCTTCTTAACCCAAAGAACGATATGGGAAAAAAAAAAACTGCTCTATCGCGGATGAAAAATCCCATGGCCTAGGTATACAACGAGAATCATAAATAAAAGGGGCGTATTTTCGACGGTTTTGGGTTAAGGAGTTCATCATGCAGAGACCATTTCAGACGAAAAGTGCCACCTCTATGGTAGCACGAGTTCCATGATGAGGTTCAGCCAACCCGCAGCCCTACAGAAGGACAGGCCAAGAGCGCTACACTAAAAAACCATACAATAAAAGCATAAAAAAGCCAGATCCCGACTTGATGTGGTTACGACTACATATAGTGACTACACACAAACAATCGTGTTTTTTTTTTTTGGGTTCATTCTCAACATTTCTTTACAGTCTCCCTACTCCCTACCCCGTACCCTCGGGACATTCTTCACCTGCGAGTGGGGTCGACTGAGAGCAGTTTCTCCACGAAATCCAGGAACATGTCGTCCTCCACTCGAAGTCGCCGCTTGAGGGAGGTTCTCTTCGGGTAGATGAGGGCGTACCTAGTGGCAGGGGAGTCATCCGGGGGAGGGGACCGACCCGAGTCGTCCCCTGTGCTGGGGCCGTCGAAGCGGGCCGACCCCACCTCCGACGAGCCCAAACCTGCGCGATGCGGGCCGAGCAAAAAGCAAAGAGGGACGGCGCGGAGCAGGGAGGAAGCGAGCTTAGCCAACACGGAGCGTATCGTTGTGCTTTTTATTTAGCACGGAGTTTGGGGGATAAAATGCTCGGAACTAAAAGATGAACTTCGTTTTTTAGCGGTGATGCCTCTCGTGTTGGTGGGCAACTGATAGGGGATAAAATACTTGGAATTAGAGTGGGGTATTTGTTTTGCAGTGGCGATGCCTCTTGTGTTGGTGGCTAACTGCTGCTACCATGGCAGGAGGCAAGCCGACACGAAGACCCCCTCCCCCGGCACACCAGAAAACACATTATAAAGCATTCGAAGCTGCCATCTATATGCAACAAAGTACTCACAAGGTGCCGAAAAAATAGCGCCTCACAAAAGTGAGCGGTTCATAGTAGAATGAAGCTCAGCCTTTATGCGGCTCGTCAAAACACGTAACGGCGCTTCTCGTTTAGTGCACGCGATGTCTGCCTGGACGGTGAAAATCCGACATGCTCCGTCCCGGCATACTAGGGATGCGAGGGTCATACCATATGGTCATACCACTACGGTCATGCATGAAATAATAACCCCCGATTCCCCCCCTTAGCAAGGATCGTTGGTAGCATGCGAGTCATCGCAACAAAAGGCAAAAGTAAAAGCAAGGCAAGCAAGCAAACAAGCAAACAAGCAAGCAAGCAAGCAAGCAAACAAGCAAGCAAGCAAGCAAGCAAGGGGACCCCTCCCCTCCCCCCGCAAGCAATAAAATGAGCAACCTTCCCCTCCCTCCCCCCTAGCAACCAAATGAGTCCCCCCCCCCGTCCGTCCCCATGCACGCAACAGCACCCCCTTCTCCCTCTCCTCACAGGAACCGTCGTCCATCCTTTGGTACACGCAGCCCTCGGCGGTAAAGTACTTCGGGGCCTCCTCCCCCTCGAGCATCCAGCCAGGGAATGGGCCCACAATGCCCTGAATTCGGGCCAGCATGGTCTGCGGTGCGATTACGGAAAATAGGAGAGGGGAGGGGGTAAGGCAAGGAGGAAGCGGGAGGTGAAGCATGGTCTACGGTGCGGTTATAGAAGGGGGGAGATGGGAGGTGGGCATTCATGAACATTCCAGAAAATAGGAAAAAAACAACGGCGACCCACAAACGAGGAAACCCTGTTGTTGATGGTGGTGGTGGAGGAGGGGGCGTGGTCATAATAGTGTTGTTGGGGGGCGCGGGGGGGGGGGGGGGACTGGGAATGGGGAAGGGGGAATGATATGTATTTGGGGTGTTCGATCGATGGTATGGGCGGCTTTAGTCGATCATCTGCCAGCTGTATGCGTAAGGGCTGACCTGTGCCTGTGTCCGCATTTCACGTGGGTCATGGGGGTTGGGCTCGTGCTGTAGGAATCTGGTCGGGACCGGAGGGGCAGTTGACGCAAGAGCCACTCGGCTATGACGTCACACGCCAGAGGGCGAAATACAGACTAGAGGCCGACCAACCATACGGCAAGACACCACTAACAAACACCAAATAAACCATAGTTGTTGTTTTTCTGACACCAACAAACAACACACACCATAAAGTAAGACAACTGTGGACCAACAAACGCCACAGAAACCACCACACAGCAAGACACTGTACGCCAACAACGAGTAACACATGGACCGTGAGCAGCACACTTTACGTCAACCACAAGCAACACAAAAACCTTAGCAAGACAGTCTACGCCGCCAACGAACAGGAAACGTACCGTAGCAGGACCAGATTACGTCGCCAACAAGCAAACCCGCCATTCAGCAAGACCCCTTTACACCGCCAGCAAAAAAAGAAACCTAGCGCAAGACAGACTACACCACCAAAAAAAAAAAAAAAGCACGTCGACCATAGCAACGCATCCTACGACACCAACAAACAGCGCAAAACGTACCGCAGCAAGACACTCCACACCACCGACAACCAGCACACACCACCGATCAAGCCACCTTTACACCACGAACAATAAAACACCCACACCATACAGCAAAACGTTTCCACACCACGGACACATCATGATCTAGATCATCTACAGATCATCTAGATCATCTGGAACAGTACATATCCTACAGCTGCCGGTATGACATGTTGTGCAGGATGCGTGTATGTGGAGTACATATCCAACCCAAGAAAAATGTGCAAGATCACGAAGATCGTACGGCTCCCACCGGGTAACACGAATTAGACCATACAGATGTGCCATTAAATGTCTAGCTAATCCAGTAGGGATCGGCGATCTGTTGGAGGTGTAGACGCTTTACACCACCACCAAACAACCAACACATTTGACAGACCTAGAGCAAGACACATTACGCCACCACGAAAAAACAATGCGCACCCGTAAACCAAGCCGCTCTTCATCAAAATCTAAAAAAAGTAACCCCAGCTGTCAGGTCGAGGAACTCTAGATGCTTGCGCTTGGCAAGAGGACAATTTATACCACCAAACAACGCCCAAACTCCCCACAAGGCAAGACAGCTCTACAGCACAAAACAAAAAACAACGACGCCGCCAAACACGTTCACACATCGGACCGAGCACCCGATCCCGCTTTATGATCTGGATTTTTTTCAGGGAAGATCTGTACGGTTTAGCTCACGTTATCCCGTGAGATCCGTATGATCTGCATCATCTATGGTACATGTTGCCAGGGACGCATGCTACGATAGAGGCATTAAGGTATACCACTTTTTTTGTCTGAATCGGTTTCTGAATGGCGGCATTCCTCAAGGCCATTTCTTACAAAGTCGGATTCCGCAAGTCGAAAACGGCGCTTTTCGACTGGACTTTTTTTTTTACTGGATTATGTACGCCTCGTAGGTGATGGAATATTTCATCCGTGAGAAGTTTTTTCCCTCGAAAATGTAGCTTTTGGGGTTCAGACGCGTCTTAAGACACGTCCTAAGCCCTAAAGTGGGGAGTCTCTGAAAAAAAGTGGTTCGCCTATATCGTAGCACGCGTTCAGGGTTGGACCCGTGCTCTTTTAAGTACAAATCCTGCGCGACAGATCACCATGGCCGACACAGTATGTACTGCAGATGATCTATAGATGATCTAGATGGCCTGTAGATGATCTAGATCGTGATCTGTTCGAGGTTGGAACACTTTACATCACAAACAAATACACGATCGCACAAACCATAAGAGCAAGACAACTTTGCACCACCAACAGACAACACACATCGTCGTACGAACAAGCAATCGACTTTTCAGTAAAACCAAAAAGACATCTCCGATGTGAGATCGAGAGCTTCCTTGAAACTCATATTTGCAAGGAGCAAGCAGACAACTTGACAAAATTATTTTGAACACGTCAGATGTTACTTCGATGAATTTACAGTCTCGATACTCATCTTTGCAAGCTGCGTGATACACCGGCTAAGTTCGTTGTTACAGGTGTGTTATTCTACTTCATACCATCAACAAACGCTGCACGCAAACGGGTCCTCACCTGCACCGACTCGCTCTGTAGCAGCACGTGGCCCGTGACCAGCTCGGCAACGACAGCCCCGAGAGACCACTGTCGTCACGAAATCATGGATCAAAATAAGAACGCCATGCAGGAGCGACCGGGCAACCGGGGACAGGGGATAGGGATGGGGAAAAGCGCAATTGAGCCGGATAAAGAGGTTTCTCGCGCAAAGTTGGCTCGGGGCGACAGGGGACAGGGTGTATTCCATGCGAATCGACGAGGGAAGAAAATGCTGTACCCTTCTCGCGATAACAACGAAGGCGCGTACCGTAGTGGGGAGGGGGGAGAAGAGCCTGCTCAGTGACTTTACTGGATGATCTGAGCTACTTCCGGGGAGGGGGAAGGAGAAATAAAAAAATGCGGAGATAATAGATGGGATGAGCAAAATAACCAAAACTAACTACACAGGGGATACGCGCAATTGAGACGGATAGGGAGGTTTTCGCACAAAAGCCGACTCGGGATGACCGGAGATGGGGCAAGGGGCACGGCAGGGGGACAAGGAATAGGAAAACACATGAAATATAGAGTACTACTACACAATTCCGACTTGGGGTGACCGGCGACAGGGGACGCGAAATAGGGAGCGATGGGTAGGGGATACAGGATACAGCCATTGAGACGGATACGGAGGTTTTCAACCAAAGCCGCGGCTCGGAGCGACCGGGGGAAGGGGGCACAGGGGGGAAGGGTGTGAAGTAAAAGGCAAATGAGACGGACAAGGAGGTTTTCGATCCAAGCCGAATCGGGGCGATCGGGGGAAGGGGACACAAGGGGGAGGCAATGGGCAACTGAAACAGATGGGGAGGTTTTCACACAAAGCCGACTCGGGGTGACTGGGGGCAGTCAACAGGGGACAAGAGAGGGGGGCAGGGGATACATAAATTGAGACGGGATAGGCCACGCGTGCACCGCTGCGCGCTCACGCAAAAATAGAGGTATTTTCGGTCGCCATTGCTGAGTCCCAAAGGGATGAAAGCCTTGAGGGGGACAATGGTGCCTATTAACAGTATCTCACCACGTCCACCTTCGCGCCGTACGGAAGACCCAGCACCACCTCCGGAGCCCGGTACGACCTAAAACAACGAGCACACCACGCGCCACCGCCATCGGTACGGGGTGGGGGGGGGGCGGGGGGGGAGGAAAAGGGAGGACGCCAACCGGGTTAGGCGACCGCACCGAGGCGGACGTGGCACGCGAGAAATATTTTCGCTGTTCGACCTGTCACGGTTTTGTAACCCTACAACAGTACGGTGAGGCTCACACTTCCATCGCGGCGCCGCAAACGCCCTAAGCGGAAACAAGTATATGCTAAAACACAAACGGACCAGAACCCCAATGAGAGGACGCCCGACAGCCCTTCGCTATCGTAGTTATTGCGATGCAGTATCGGGGATAACCGGCCTTGTCAAAACTACGCAGGATCGTGTTAGAAAAGACAATACACTAGGCACCTCTGTCCGGAATGTGTAGTAGAACCGTTTCGTTGTTAATACAAATACCCAACCGACCTATATCCTTTACGAGGACATACCGGTACACACCCCATGACACGCGCGATCGGAGTATCACACACAGCTTGCAAATATGAGCTTCGACGAAATCCTCGATCTCACAGCCGTGTAGTGTATTTTTCATTTTGAAGAAACATACCCAACCGGTTCTTACATTTCCTGGCAGAGTGATCCCCCTCCTTCCCCCCTTCCCGCCACTAACAACGTATTCGCTTGTTAATACGAATACCCAAACGGGTCTTACATGTCCGGACGGAGCGGTAAAAGTTATCAAGTTCCCCCCCCCCCCCCCGCCCCCCGCAATATATGTATAATAGTTGGCCTCGGTTGGCACCGACGCCGTACAAACATTATGCGTATATTGGGGTTGGCGTTGGTTGGCAACGACGCTGTAAAACACGCTATTCACTGTGTGAGCTAGACGGCCAGGGTAACGTTTTTTTGTTTCTCTTTTTGCGGTCACCGTGAAAATTATCGAGTTACATCATATTGCGCGGGGTCGAGAACCCCAACTCCGTACAAGGGGAATGATCGCATCACGTAGTGAGAATATGGTAAGGCACCCTCGAGGCAGTTACATAGTAATACTCATTGCTGTCTCCGGAGTGGTCACACCAGAAAACAAAGTATAACTAGTTGGCGCTCTCATCCATAAGCAGAAAGTAGGCACAAGGCGCCGAAGTCCGTCTTACGAGCGGTTCTTGCAAGGATGCAGTCCACCCTTCATGCGACTCACCAAACACCTCACGGCGCTTCGCGCTTGGTGCAAGCAAAGTCTGCCTGGTTGGTGAAAACCCGACGTGCTCCGTCCCGGCATAGTAGGGATGCGAGGGTCTATGGTCATACGACGACGGCCATGCACAAACTGAGTACCCCCCCTCCCGCTGCCCCGTTGCTTACAACACCTTCGCCACCCAAAAACTCACGAACTCACGCGCAATCGTGTACGGACTCTTTGATTGCGAATACGAGCACCCCAAAACGGTCTTAAAATTTCGGACAGGGTGGAATAACCCGAGGCTTTTTTCACGAGTCGGATCGGATCGGATCGGATCGGGTCGGATCGGGTCAGGTTGACCCTCCCGACCCGACCCGATCCGATCCGACCCGTGAGAGTGAAAAAACCCCCGACTTGACTCGACCCTGACCCGACCCAACACGATCCGACCCGCGAGAGTAAAAAACAATATGATGACCCGATCCGACCCGTGAGAGTGGAAAACTTTCTGACCCGACTCGATCCTGACCCGACCCGAAAGAGTGAATTTTTTTATGATCCGGCTCGACCCTGACCCGACCCGACCCGACCCGACCCGTGAGAGTGAAAACTTTGTGATCCAACTCGACCCGACCCGAACCTACCCGTGACGATTGGAACACCCCTTCCCCGACCCGATTCGACCAGCGCAATTTTGGAGACCTTCTGACACAACCTGACCCGTGAAAAGTCTGGTAAAACCTCATCAGGCTGCCCCGCCGCCCCCCTCCCCCCCGCCTCCCCTCCACATGTGTCATCCAAAAACGCACAAAAGCACGCACCTGCTTTGGGTGTAGGTAGTGAGGCGGTCCGTGACGAAGCAGCTTGATCCGAAATCGATCAACTTCACCTCGGCCTTCCCGTAATTGGACAAGAGGATGTTCTCGGGTTTGACGTCACAGTGCACCAGGTCCAGCGAGTTGATGTACGAGAGCGCCTGTTGCCGCCGCACGTGCGTGGTGCACGCCGCAAGGATGGGCCGGGGAGCCGGGCAGGCGGAATGGGGGAAGTGGAGCACGGAGGGAGGGAGGGAGGGAGGGAGGGACGGGGGGAGAGAGCAGCATTACATCCAGCATTACAGTAGCATATGATAATGTGAAGCATAGCAGCAGTCAGGCAGTACCACGCACAGCATTACATCGGTGTTACACTGTAACACGGCAGCACCACATACTTGGAGTAGTACTACAGAGTACGTGTCATATATACCAGTATATCAGTCCATACTGTAGCATTACGACAGCAGTACAACAGTTACAGTAGTACTAGTTTCACAGCAGCAGCACAGAGTACAGCAGTAATGCGTGCACGCAGGAATGATACCGCAACAAGCAGTATTGCAGTTCGTACAGCAGTAGAACTGCTGCTGCGGAATAATGTTACGCCTCCGTCGATCATTCAACGCAAAACATTGGCTTGGACGGCCTGAAGCCGCGGGGCCACGCCCGCGACAAACCAACCGCAACCGTGCACGTAACCTCAACGTGGCGACATATCCCTGACGAGTACGACAACAAATACCAGGTGCAGACTACAGTACACGAAGTATAGAAGAACGCGCAGAGCGGTATTGCGTGCAACGGCGACACGGCAGCAGGTCTACTGCTGACACGACAATATACCTACCGCTGTGTAAGCAGGTACACAGCTGACACAGCAGTTGGTCCACTGCTGGAACAGCAGCAGGTCTACTGCATCATCATACCAGCGCGCGAGCGAAGGCCGGGGAAAGCGAACCGTTACCTCCAGACACTGTCGGGCTATCTTGCACAGACGGGGCAGGGTGAAATACTTGGGGTGCCCGGCCTCCTTCACCGCCTTCGAGAACTCGTACAGGTTGTCTCCCAGCAGCTCGCTGACGATCACGAGGTGCTCCTCGAAGTAGAAGAAGTCCAACATGTGCAGCACGTGGTGGTCATCCTTTTTTCACATGTAACGTTTTCGAAAAGTTTTTTTGGGAGGGGAAGGGGAGTCGTGTTCATTGGGTTAGCATCACATCACTTTTGGTACAATAACACGAACACAGATACGGGATGTGCTGTAGACAATTTAGATGATCTATGGATGATCTATTAGACTATAGACCATGGTCACCATTCGCCACAAGAGAGCCACCTTTACCGCAGCTCTGAGGTATTGTCTGGGATAAAAGTATGGAAACCGGGGAAGTTGGTTTGGCCCACGTGTGCTGCCAACATTATGAGAAGGAAAAAAAAAAAAAAAAAACGTCCAATACACTAATAATTTAGATCCTAGCCCTAACCTATATAACCCCGACCCTTCCCCACCCATACAACTTTGTCCGGAAAAAAATCCGACCTTTTTTTTGTTCCTGAAAATTCAGCCCACCACAAAAGAACCCATGAAACAAAATATTCCTCGATTTCCACACTTTCATTTTCCCTAGATGAAACCCAGAGGATCTCGTAAAGGCTGCTTACTGCCACTCGAACAAGTTAGGACTACAGCGGAAGGGGAAGTATAGTCTAGTATCCGGAGCACAACCTTAGGATCTATCCTCTCTGGTATACGAGAGACGCGCTGCAGCATGCTGGTTGGTACTCGTACGGTTGGGCGCTAACCGTGCCCAGACCATTGATAAAAAATCGTCGCACTACCCGTAGCCGTATGTTAGGTGCATACACATCGGCCCCAAAACACTTTTTCGGCCCCAAAACACTTTTCTTCGCCCAAAAACGCTTTTCAGGTCGATGCATGCTACAATACTACGGGTGAACTCCTGTCTTGACCCTTTTAGCACCGCACGCCCGACATGGGGACAACATACTTGGAATTAGACTGACGAGATCATTTCAGAAGATGGAAATGGGTTGATAACCCAAACAGTGCATTCTTCAGGGCTTTTCACGAGTCGGGGTCGAGTCAGGGCAACCCGTCCCGACCCGCGAGATTTGAAAAACCTCTGACCCGACCGACCCCCCGACCCGTCCCGTGAGATTGCAAACATCTCCTGGCCAGACCCCACTCGACCCGCGGGGTTTCCAGCGCCCCCTGGCATGATCGGCGGGTCGGGCCATGACCCATGAAAAGCCCTGGTATTCTTTCATTGTTTTAAATAACCGAAACATTGGCTTGTTAGAAAAACAACAAGCATACACCCCCGCGAACCATCTCACGGGGCCCGAGCGTAAACCAAAAAGCTAAAAACTCGAAGGGGGCTGGGTCGGTGTTACTTTTTACCGGCGGCTACTTGCAAGGTGGCCACCCTCTGTTTCTCTTTGGTTCTCTCAAAACACTTTCTGTGCTCTCCCTTTTCAACTTGCGGCAAAACACGGCGGAATCCTACACGAACAAAGCCAACCACATCGTGAAGGTGAACCTTGTATGCCGAAAAGCAAAAACGCCAAAAAAAAAATTACGTTCCTACGATGTAAGGTCCTTCCGAGCTTTGACCAGTACCACGTGGTTTAGCCAGAAAGAGGTCTGGCGCGTGCTACGACAGAGGGAGCATTTTTTCGTTTGTTTGTTTTTTTAGTTCTGAACGACGGTGCATCTTAACCCAAAAATAGTCGGAACTTCATTTTTTTTTTTTAGACTATTTTTTTGTAAGTACGTAGGCCATGGGACTGTTCATCGGGCTACCCTTTTCGTTTACATTCAAAACCAGCTTCAGCGCGAATTACAGCTCGCGCTATCGCGATCACGGGAACCGAAGGACACGCCAGCTAACGCTGGATTGCGAAATGCAATTGACTTCCATTGACACATGACGAGTTTGAAAACACGTGGAAGTGTGGTGAGCTTAACCTTTATTTGTCCTCATCCGCCGGAGGATGAGAAAAAAAAACACACACACACAAAGTTTTTTGCTGGAGAATAGAGCCCCTTACCGTACCCGCGGCGATGGGCGCTTGCGCTTGCAAAAACATGGCATCAAGGTTGAAATAACCCCCCCGAAACATCCCTCACCTCAACGACTCAGCTCAGGGGGGGGCTAGCGGCCGACCTCCTCGAGGCGGACGCGAGCCTAGACACCCCGAACGACGACCCTGTCCGCGTAACCATGGCCGAATTTCTATCAGTTTAGAAGCCCCAGATAAAAATATGGGTGCATCTCCACCGTATGAAAGATGCGTCACCTTCGAAACAAAAAATGCTAAACCCTATCGTATCACGCCTTCGTCCCGAAAAGATCAACTGTGGACCGCCGAAAGGGCTTTCATGTTGCTGGCGCTGCTCACCGGGTTTCCGCAGGCCTTGATTCGCTGGAGGAGCTTAATCTCGTCGAGGCTCTGGTCGAGGAAGTCCTTGTTGTTCTTGATTACCTTGAGGCACACCGCGTCATTTCCGCGTCGGCGGCGAAGGTCGCGGCATTCCAGCGCCGTACTGAACGCCGCCTTTCCGATGTACCCGCACACCTTTAACACGACGAAAAACACCCGCAAAAGGGGGCGCCCATAAGAGGCGGGGAGGGGAGGCGCAGGCAAGAACAATAATAAACAGGGTGGGCCAAGAGCAACAGCAGATATCTCATCAGCGAAGAAACAGCGCGAAAGAACAACATCAACATGAGCAGCAATATATGTATTGTGATAATCCCATCTTATATTTAAGTTTTGAATCATGAAAACTTAGTAAAAACGGACGACCGGTGAAGTATGCAGCTTGCAAAGACGAGTATCGACCCTAAAATCGTCGAACTCACAGCTGACGTTAGAACAGCTTCAAAACGTCATGTGAAGACCAATACCAACATCTATAACGCAACAATAACAGCAACATTGACATCAACAGCAAATAACTAAATCATCAATATGAGCAACGTCATCAACATCGACATCAACAACGAACGTCTAAAAAACATTGTCAAAATGAGAAACAAAAAGCATGAAAAAAAAAATAGTATCGGCGTCACCAATAGGAACAATAGTATCGGCATCACCAATGGGAACAATAGTACCATCAACACTCTTAACATCATCAAACATCAATATCGACCACAACAACAGCGAAAACAACAGCAACCAGCAACACCAACACAACGCCAACATTTCAAAAGCATCCACGAGAAAAATCAACATCAACGCAACGAAAAATATGAACAACAACAGCAACAACAGCAACATCAACAAAAGCAACAACATCTACAACAACTACAACAACCAACAGCACCATACAACAGCAACGGCAGCAACATCAACAAAGCAACATCTACAAAAACCACAACCAACAGCACAATACAACATCAGTATCAGCAAGGCGGCGGTTCTGATGGCAAGCTTTTTATCCCCCGTCACTTCTAGACAATCATTGCCAGCTCGAAAAAACACAAGAAAAGGATTAACGGTGCTGCTACCATACGAGTACAACCACAAAGTCTGACTCGCACCCACCCAACCAACCAACCAAGAGCCACCCATTGGAAGGAAGCAGCATGATGAAACGTTCAGCAACTTTCAATCCACGCAAAAAACAAAACAAAAGGGGAGGGGAGGGGTGGGCGAGGGGGGGGGGACAGACACGGGGGAAGGACCCAAACCATGCAGTAAACGAAACCAAATAATGGAACAAACGAACGAAAACACGATCAACTAAAAAACAACAAACACGAGCGACCAAGCGAAGTAAATGAACAAACGAAAGCATGCGCAAAGCATACCAACAAAAGAAACACCGCCCAACCATCGCACCTCGTATCGACCAGCCACAAGCGACCCCTCCGGCCAATTAAACGCCTTGCTCTCCTGGAAACCCGTCCTGCCCTTGGCGTAAACCACGCGCAAATTGAAGCTCTCAAGCTCCTCAAGCTTCCCCTCCTCATCCACGTCCGCCCCCTCCTCCCCTCTCATCGCCACGGGAGCCTCCTGGCGCGCCCCCTGCGCGGACTCGTAAACCCCCCTCCCCCCCTCAGCCACCCTGCGCGACGATCCCGACCTACTTCTTCTGGAAACCCGTCCATCTCTCTCCCGAGCCTCCAGCAGCTCAAGCTCGTGCAACTCTGGCTCTGCTGCCGCTGCCGCCGCTGCCGCCGCCGCTCCTCCATCGAGGTGATGTCCCCAATCCCCTCCCCCAACATCCGGTAGGAAAGGCGGGTGACCCCTCACCCCCCCGTGCGCCGCGTCTCCTCCGCTTCGATCCCGCGACCCCGCCAGCCCTAACCCCAACCCGGTTGGCGCTCTTGCCGCCGCCGACATCACCGCGTGTGCGCTTTCGTTCGCTTTCGCGGTCAGCGGGTCTATCCGCCCGCCGTCGTCCCTCAAATTCAACACGAGCTTGGGTGGGGAACGGGGCCCGACGGCGCCACCGCCGCCACCGCCGCGGGAAGGGGGGGCGCGGTTAGGAGGTGAAGCAGGTCTTACCTCACCCCAGGCGGGCCTTGTCCCGCCCCCGGCTCCGCGACCCCCGCCATTACCACCGTCGCCACCGCCATCGTCTCGGCCGTGCCGCGTGTGGAGTGGCTGCTGTCGATTAACCTCCCTCGGCTCGTGAAACGCCTGGTAGAGCAGGGTAGGGTAGGGTAGGGTAGGGCAGGGTAGGGTAGGGTAGGGTAGGGTAGGGTAGGGTAGGGTAGGGTAGGGTAGGGTAAGGTAGGGTAGGGGAGGGGAGGGTGGAGTAGGTTAGGGGAGGGAAGGGGAGGAAGGGAGACAAAAAAAACTTGGGGCACACTAGTGAAGGGTAAAACATAATTAGATACCCGTGGACGAAAGGCCCGGCGAGAATACGCGGTCACGATCCGCCGGGGCGCAAAATGAAAGTAACGTCTGCTTGAACTACTTTGCAGTATGTATGTGCGTACGACCACATTTCAGGAATGACATTGTCCCGGTAGTATCACTGCAGTTTCGCTATTCTATGGCCTGATCCCACAAACCTCGTCGAGGGGAGTCCTCGCGCTGATTCGCCGCGCAAGCCCCGCCTCCACCGCGGACAGCCCTTGCTCGTCCTCCAAGAAAGCCGCGTTCTCCGCGCAGTCCTGGCTAAAAGCGAAATCCGTGGCTGTTCTCGGCCACAGCGTCGACAGCGGGTCGAAGCCCCCCCCTCCTCCTCCTCCTCCTCCTCCTTTTCGCATTTGTTACAAAAAGCAGCAAAAACACGAAAGAACAAGCGCAACAAAAACAACAAATAAACAAAGCATTAAAACAACACAACATTTGACAAAACACCGCCAACCCAGAGAAGTGGTCTGCACTATACCGTACGTTTTCACCGATACGCTCCCATCCCCGCCCTACGTCCATCCCAGGTGTCCAATTCCCACCCAAGCTATATATAACACACGCGGACTAAAAACGACTAAAACCACCAAAACAAGTACAGTTACTCCAAAAAACGTCGGCCAGAAGACGCTATACCCCTCCGCCCGCCCCCGCCCCCCCTCTGCCCTCAAAACCCGCCTCACCATGTACGGCGTCTCTGGCGCCTCCTCTCGCGCCCCCGGCGCCACCACTACCCGCCGAGGTTTCGCTGAACGCGAAGCTGTGCTTGCGTCGAGCGGGACGCCTACCGCCGCCTCCGCCCCCGCCCCTGCCGCCACCACCACCATCAATCCCCCCGCCCCCGCCCACGCCGCTGCGACCACCGACGTCAACGTCGACGCCACTCTCAGCGCCTTCGAGTGCCCCGTGGCCCATTCTCTTCCCGGGCTCCGCCGGGTTCCCCCCGCCAAGCTCCCGGCCATCGCCGTAGCCGCCGAGATGCCGCTGCCCGCGAACATCGCCCCATGCGCCCGCGTCAGGGACCCCCGTCGATCTATCCCCGGACCGCGAGGCGTTCGTTCCCCCCCCGCCCCCGCCCCCACCCCCCGCTCCACCTGTCCCGCCTCCTTCCCCCCCTCCTCTCCCCCCGGAGTCGTGCTCGTCGCCTCCCGCGGCAATCGGTTCGACCGAGCTGCGTCGCCGCTTCAGCATGTCGTCGCGGCTTATCCCTTCCCCATCCCGACCTGTGCCGCCGCCGTCCACGCCGCTGCTGCTGCCGCCAGCACCCCCGGGGCTGCTGCTGAACGAGTCACTTCTCCAAGCCACCGCCTCCTCCCCCTCCATCGGGAACCCGCCCTGTTCCAGCAGCGCAACGGCGTCGTCAAGGTCTCTCTCGTACATAGGCCCATCCCCGTAACCTTCCTCGCCACCTCCGCCCCCGCCCCGCCCTCCTCCTCTCACCCCCCGTCTTCCTCCTGCCGGCTCTCCTCGCAGCAGATCGGACACGCCCACGCCCCCCAATCCCAGGACGTCCACTCTCCCGTCCATCCCCCTTCCCCCTTCCCCAACCGCCTCACCGCCGACCGATCTCCGCAACGGTGGCAGCTGTCCACCGCTGCCAAACCTGCTCATGATACCACTGCCGCCACCCGCCCAAGACCTTCTCCTGTCCTCGTCCACGGCGCCGCCGCGCTTCAAGCTTTCCCCCGCTCCGATCCCGCGGCTATCGGCACCGCCACCACTACCGCCACCGTCACCGTACTCGCTGCTCCCGTGGCTGGGGGCGCGGTCTACCTCGAAAGCGGCGGCATCTCGAGTCGCGGTTGGAGGAACACGGAGATCGGGTGCGAGGTCGCGGAGGCCACTGCTGCCTCCACCGCCCCCGCCGCTGCCGCCGCCGCCGCTGCCACCGGAATCATCCACATCTTGCCCCTCCTCAAGAGGGTCACCGCCCATGCCCAGCGATCGTGGGTTGAGCTGTTCCGTCGCGTACACACAAAAAGGTAAAAAGGCGTTGTCAGGAAGACCAGTTATGAAACGACACAAACTGCAACGATTAAAGGCGGGTTTCTAATCAGGGTGGGGGTAAAAAATCACAAGGGAAGCAGGAACGGACGGAGTGCCGTCGATCTGCGGACGAGAGCGCAACACGAAGCGACCGACAAAAGCAAACAACACGATATATAAAAAAAAAGTACCCCGCCCCCCGACCGAAATCCACAGCCCCTGCCCCCCCTCTCCGTCCATCCCACCTGTCCGTGGATGAACTCCTCCTCCGAAACAGGAACAAGCGTGTATCCCGGATCCAGGTCATCCAGCCACTCGTCGATTTCGTCATCATCGTCACCGACACCACCGTCCCGAACGTGGAACCCTGCCATCTCCAGCGACGCCGCTAACCCCTGCTGCTGGGCGCGCCCCATCCCTCCATGCGGCTGCTGCTGAGCCGGGGGCGGTGGCAGCCCGGGCCCGCCGGGTCCCCCGGGCCCCCCAGAGGGTGGCCCGGATCCGGGCCCTCCAGTTGTCGCCCTACAGCGAGGGTCCCCTCGCATCTCGTGGGCGTTGACATCAGCGATTGCCGCAGCAAGCTCCAGGTCTTCGTGCGCACCCACCTGCATCGGAGAAGACAGGATTCCCTCCGGTACGAGCTCTTCCCCGGTCATGTCCCAGCCCGGGCCGCCGTGTTCGTCGCCCTGCTCCCCCTCCGCCAACTCGTCTCCACGAAACCCGTCGTTAACGTCACCGTGGTCTGTCCGAGCCCCTCTCAGATGGACGGGGGTCCTACTACCGCCGCCGCCACCACCTCCGCCGTCGCCGCTATCGCCCATAACAGTATCGCCCCCGAAGTCGTCGCCGGGGCTGCGGCACCCGCCGCTAGAGAAAGACTGGGTGGGCGACGAAAATGCTCCCGACTCTCGCGCTAGGTGCGCGACGCGAGACCCGACCCCCATCAAACCACCATCTGCGATTAAAGCCTCATCGGTAGTAGTACTCGTTGCCGCCCCCGGTCGCGGTCCCGGCCCAATCCCCGTCGATCCCACCGCTGCCGCCGCTGTCATCACAGGCGGAGGCGGCGGCGGCTGCAGCAATGGCGGCATCGCCACCCCGGCCATCTCGGAATTAATATGTCCTGCTGGTTGTCGTTGCTGCTCCTCTCCGCCGCACGACAAGCACGCCTTCCAGGCGCGCATAAGCTCCTCCTTGCTGGCAACCTGTGCCATCGCTCTCCCGTGTCCGTCGCCACCCCTCCCATCAAAGCCACCGCAAGAACAGGCCCTCCACGGCTCCGTCGTCACGCCCCCCCCGTCCGCACCGCCTCCGCCGACACCGCCACCACCGCCTCCGCCGCCGGAAAGTTCGTCGCTTAAGCGGAAGTCCGGAATGCATCCGGTCGACGAAAACTTGTCGTCGAGCGGCTGGTACGGAGAAGGGACGGTCCACGACCGGTCTCGCTGTCGAGGAGTCACGCTTCTTTCCGCCTCGGAAACTTCCTCCCCCCGTCCTCCCCGTCCTCCTCCTCCTCCTTCCCCCCTATCTCCCCCCGCCCCCACCCCTCCTCCTCCTCCTCGTCCCTCCCCTCCTCCTCCTCCCCCCCCTCCCGCTCCCGCCTTCCCAACCCCTCCAACTCCTCCTGCTCTCTCCTCTCCCTCAACTTCTCTCTCCATCGCCGCCGCCCAATCCCAAGGGCTCCCAGCGTGGGCGCCCCCGAACGGACCAGGAGGGGGCAGCGCCGTGGGGGACACAGCGCCTAGGGACGGAGCCCGGGGTATCATAGGGTGCGACGGCGGCGTGGTCGAGGGCAGCGAAGCTGCGTGCGAGTAAGGGGGGGATGCCAGAGGCGGGGACGCCGGCGACTGCTCGCCGATGGCGGATGCGACCTGCTCTTCCAGGGAAGGATCCTGCCACGGGGTGTAACGGTTAAGGGCGGTGGCGACAAGACCTTATGTTACACACGAACACATACGTACACATATACACACAAACGTACACACAGACACAAACAAAAGACACACGCAAACTTGAGCGTTCTCGCCGGTCTGTTTGTGGTTTTGGTGGCCTTGGGCTGCTGCTGCTGTGTGTGTTTTTTCATGCTGCGTTTGATATATATACTCATTTTATTATCTTCGAACGCGCGACGACCTGCTTCGTGTACTTGCCACACTGGTCTCGTTTACCACTCTTAACAGTAGAAATGCGGCCGGCCGCGATACACATTCAGACAT
This sequence comes from Undaria pinnatifida, assembly GCA_012845835.1. Lineage (NCBI taxonomy): Eukaryota > Phaeophyceae > Laminariales > Alariaceae > Undaria > Undaria pinnatifida. Next base: position 9,418,926 of record JABAKD010000013.1, read on the forward strand.
CACACGCACAGAGACAAAACACAGATACACCCACACCCACAACAAAACCAGCAGTCATTCCCTTCCTTACCAACACCACCCCTGCCCGTCGACACGCCTCCGCCATTTTCTGAACCAAGCTCTCGGGGTGATCCGCCGCCGCCACCTCCACATCCAAGCCGACCGGCAGCCCTCTCGGGCGCCCCCCAGGTTCCATGTGCCCAGAGAATTTCCTACCGGCGAGGCCCTTAACGTTCGGGGGGCGAAGAGGAGGTGAGGATACGGGGGAGTGAAGGGGCGGCCGCAGCTGCAGCGGTAGCAAGAACGATTCCATGTTCGCTTCAAGCCCCGCGTCTTCCGTTCCCCCTTCTCCCCTCCCCCCCCCGCCCCCCGCCCCCTCCAACTCCCCCTGCTTCTCGTCCGTCTCATGTCCAAGCCCCCCTTTGGGGTAGCCATTCCGACCTCCCCCCTCCTTGCCCCCTGCCTCCTCCAACTCCTCCTCCTCATCATCGCGGCCACCGCCCCCCGCCCCCACCCCATGGCCGAGGTTTTCTTCCATTTCGCCCTGCCCCAGCTCGCCCTCGCCCCCCCCGCCCAACGAGTGGTGGGGGTATTGCTGGACTGTGCGGGACGAGTCTGTCCGCATGCTGCGGCTAGATCCGCTGCTAACACCGCCACCAAGAAACGCGACGGTCCTCGAGGGGGGGGTGGCGGTGGAGGCGGAGGAGATGGTCGGGGGATGGGGTTGGGGGGGGCAATCGCCTTGCCCGCCGGGGAATGACGAGTGGGCCTGCTCGCCTGACATGTCCCGGTCTGCGAGGCAGTTAAAGAGGGATAGAGGCGCAAGAATACATCAGTAAGAAACGAGCGGCGGCCGGTGTATCACGCCGCTTGCAAAGATGACCATCGACCCTAAATTGCTCGAACTCAGAGCCGAAGTACTTAGAATAGTTTTATAAAATGTTACGCAGAGAGAACAAAAAAGTAAAAAAAAAGTTACACTGAGAGGCCAAGAAATAAAACACGTTACAATTAGAAAGAGGTGCGTACAGAGTGACTACAGAGAAAGAGGGAGAGGGATAACGCTTACGACCGCAAAAGGTTATTGTTACAGCCAAGACAGCGATAACGACCACAACCACCATCACGTTCACGATTACGACTCCAACATCCCAATCGCAATCCCATATCCCAATCCCAAATCCCAATCCCAATTTAATTTTCAATCTCTATCCCAATTTCATTTTCAATCCCTATCCCAATATCAGTTTCAACCCCGATCTCGATCCTGACCCTAACCTCAAACCCAGTCTGAATCCCAAAATCCCAATCACGATCCCAATCCCAATCCTAATCCCAATAGTAGTCCCAACCCCAAAATGACAATTCCGATTCCCAATCCCAATCCCAATCCCGACATCATTTTCAACCCCGATCCCAATCCCAACCTCAACACCAGTCCGAATCCCAAAAATCCCAATCACGATCCCAATCAACAATACACTCCCAACCCTAACCCCAATCGCAATCCCAACATCATTTCCAACCCCGATTCCACTCCTAACCTCAACCCCAGTCCGAATCCCAAAATCCCGATCACGATCCCAATCAACCAACACACTCACAACCCTGATACAAATCCCAAAATGCCAATTTCGATCCCAATCCCAATCCCAATATCGTTTCCAACCCCGATCCCCATCCCAACCTCAACGCCAGTCCGAACCCCCAAATCCCAATCACGATCCCAATCCCAATACCAACACACTTCCCATCCTAATCCCAATCGCAATCCCACTGCTCAAGTGCCAATGCCAATTCCAACCCCAACCCCAATCACAATCACAACCGCTTTCCCAGTCCCAATCCCAGATGCCATTCACAATCCCTATAATCCCAAACCCACTCCCGATGGCGACAACGGCGACAGCACTCACAAGGCATCGGTGGCACCGACCACCCCTCAGCGGCCTCGCGCGCCAGATCGGCTGCTCCGCCTATCACAAAAAACAACGGGGGGAAAAACAATGTGGGGAAAAACAATGTGGAGCATGAGAAATCGACGGCGAAAACAACAAAACCAAAGAGCAAGACGGGCGGGGGCCTGCTCGAGGACCTGCTCGAGGAGGTCAGAGGAAAGCGCGCTCGAAGCAAGTAAGAGTTTAGTTTAAGAGTTGGCCCAGGTTCGCCAACAATAGTTGATAGCCAACACTAACTGTCGTTGTTGTTGTTCTTTGTTCTCACATCAACTCAAGATCGCAGTAATCAACTCCGTGGTCATAGAACAGGTTCCACAGGACACGTTCCAGTCACTCTGGAGTGGAAGAATGCCCCAGGAAAAAAGACACACCCACACACACCGAACACTTGACTCCTGAAGCTGTCTTACACCGTGAAGCTTTCCGGGCGGTCGGGGCGAATGGGTGATCGTACACGCGAAAATGGTTGATATAAACAGCTGGCGCATTCCACAGCCTTCCGATACTGTTTTTTTGTGCGCAGGGTAATTTAAGACTGAGCGTCTTGTGTATCGCCATTTACAGTTTCCGCGCGCAGGCAATTACAAGACTGAACATCTTGTGTATCACCCTGTTGACCCTGGTACTAGCCATCACCAAGGGGAGTCGTCGACCTGCGTCCTTCAGGACGACACAAAACACTCCGTAACACGCGCGATCGGAGTATCACACACACAGCACGCAAAACGACTACTTTCGACGAAAAATTTCGACCTCACAGCTTAAGCGTGCTTTTTTTATTTTTTCCTTGAAATGGCTGATAGTCAAACATCAACTCTCATAATACATCTTCACTCAACATGATTTCCCAGACCATCGGAAAAACTAGGTGCGTCCCCTGAATAACGATCGCCATTCTTCTAGGAGACATCGTGGCCACAGGCGGCTGAAGAGGAAAAGGAGGTAGCATCTTCAAAAAAGAACGGGAAAAAAGTAAATACGTGGGAGAATCGTACCGAGCGCCCAAAATGTTGGAGGTGTCTCCGTTTACGAGTAGGAACAGTGCTCCGTCTCTCGAAAAGGATGCGTGGTCAATGCTCAAACGACTAAGGCAAGCAACAAATGAATACGCCCGCCCCCCTCTCCCCCCCCCCCCCACCACACCATACCATGCGCCAAAACGGTTAACAGCTTCACTATTGCAAAATAACCGGGCCGCGGGTCGGGTCAGGAGGTTTTCATAATCTCGCGGGTCTAGTCGGGTCGGATAACGAGGTGTTCGAAATCTCACGGGTCAGGCTAGGTCGAACCAGTAGGCTGTTAAATATCATGGGTCGGGTCTGGTCGGGTCGGGTCGGGTCGGGTCTGGTCGGGTCTGGTCTGGTCTGGTCTGATCGGGTCGGGTCGGGTCGGGTGACCTTGATCCGATCCGACCCGCGAGAAGTAATCCGACTCGCGAGAAGCCCTGCAAAATGTATCGAAGGACGCGAGCTACGATAGAGGTAGGTACACCATTTTTTGGCAAAAAATCATTCTAGGAATATGACAGGGGTGCTCCCTCACCCAACGTCGTCGGAACCTGACATTCTTCATTTCACAATATTACTGCTTGTACGCCAAGGCCGTGGGTGTGGTGTGGTGTGGTGTGGTGTGGTGTGGTGTGGGGGCTCTTGCTCGGGTTTGCACTTTCCTTTGTTTTTCATCAACTTTTGTGTTTCGGGGTGAAAAAGGTATAGAGCTCCTTAACCCTTTCTAGCATCGCAGTTCCGACGTGGGGACAAAACACTTCGAATTAGACTAGAAAAAAAAATAGTTGAAAATGGGTCAAGTCGGTTGCCTCAGAAAAATCAGGTGCACCCGCGCCGTAGCACGCCTCCAAGTCTAGTTCCAAGTAGCTTTGTCCCAGAAACGTGGGGAGCACTTCCTAAGGGGTTCGCCGCTTGCACAACCCCCCCCTCGCCAATAAACATAACACCATCACCCCCTCGGCCTCCCCCCCCCCCCCCCCCCCCTCCTTCCCTCCCTCCCTCCCCGCCCCGAGCCCAATGCTGGAGGCGTCTCTAGTAGGAGACGGAATTTATTCAGTCTCGAAAGGGACGCGTGGACAACAGTCGAATGACTAAGGCGAGCAACAGATAAATACGCCCCCCGCCCTCTTCCCCCCCCCCCCCTCCCTCCTCCCAAACAGTTTGTGCTCGCTCTGCTTACCATCCCTGATGGAGTCCTCTCCCCCCCCCTGAGGCGCCGCGGGGAGACTGTAGCTCAGCGGACCTAGGGTGGGCACCTGCGGCTGGTGTCGGGATGAATCTCTCCCGGTCCCTTCGAACTCCATCTGCGATACATAGCGTGCGGGTCAGGTTGGGTGCAAAAACAAGGAGGGGAGCGGGGGAGGGAGGGAGAGGAAGGAGAGGACAGGGTAGGGTTAGGAAATCTGTACACCCCAGAAGTCGGCCAGAGTCTAGACTATAAAATCATTGGTTTAGTGTGGGGGGGGTTAGGGTTAGGGTCAGGAAATCTGCACCCTCCCCCTAACGCCACCCGAGGCGCAATCGTGCTAACTTTACTATTGGGGAGTTCCAGGGGTGGGATTGTTAGGATCAAAGATGCCTGTCACCCCTCGCGGCGGGCGGCCGACACGTACACCAAGCATGTGCTATAATAAAAGGAGAACATGGTTCGACTTCGGGAACGGGACCAAGAAGAATAATGCGTCTGTTGTCACGAGGAATAACTACGTAGGCGTTTTGCAACAAAATTGTGAGTCCATAAAATTGCAGCTCCTGAGGTGCGCAGTTTTCGTGTGCCCGTGCTACATATAGCGATACAAAGTGGATACCCGGATTTGAGAGCACCCGACTTTGTTTCAAGTGCCGCTGGCACTTACAAGTAGCCCTGTGGCGGACCGCCGTCTACTGTAGACGCCATTCGTAGTTTCTAGCATGGAACATGAGGTGCGACTGACCTGTGTGTTTTTGATTCACCTATTTCTTCTTCTCATCAATGTCCAGCAAGCACACCCAGTGTCCGTTCCCGATCTGGGAGCATTCGGGACTTACGAGCGGCGAAATCGGCACATCACACTAAAAGACATACAAATCCCACTGTAGACAATAGCAAATGTGCGCCTGAATCGGCTTTCACGGGGTGCTCTTATACCCCTTCAGAGCCCCCAAAAACCCCATTCTAAACTAACTTCAAGTAATTTGTCCCCCAAAAAAGGCTTTCCAGTTGTGAAGGTACCCGCTGTAGCACTTTTTGGCCAAAACCAGGGCTGTTCACGGGTCGCGTCGTTTCTCGCGGGTCGAGTCGGGTCAAGGTGTTCCCCCGTCCCACCCATTCATTCCATCCGACCCGACCCGTTACTACCTCCTGACCCGGCGCCGACTCGACCTGTGAGATCTCGAACACCTCCAGACCCGACCCAACTGGACCTCGAGATTTTGAGAACATCCTGAGCTGATCCACGGGGCTGGTCATGATCCGTGAAAAACCCCCAAAACCCCTCCTTATACTAATTCCAAGTAATTTGTCCCCAAAAGCGGGTTTCCAGTTGTAAAAGCGCTAAATCGCGGTGTGGGTACCCAATGTACTAATTTTTGGCCAAAACAATACTAGTATTTGACTGGCGGGGGCTTCTGAACCGAGGACGGATGCAACCAAGATACCGTTAAGATCCATCTTGTTCAAGAAAAAAATATATACATAAATATATATTCTAAACACGTTAGCTGAGAAGTTCGATAAATTTAGGGTCGATACTTATCTTCGCAAGCTGCGTGATACACCGGCCGCTCGTTTGTCCTACGGGTATTGTCAGGCTGAACACCAACAGCAAACAAATCGTTGTGATAAATCCTTCCCATGCGTGCGCTTTATAATACAGTACCAGGTGATTGCCTACAATAAATCCATCCTATCTGTGTGCTTTACAAAACAGCAGTAGCAACTGGATGCTTGTCGTATCGTCGTCGGAATCCATCCTACTGGTGTGCTTCACAAAACAGCAGAAGAGTCATCGCACCGTACGGGTTGTAGTTTGGGGGGAACAAACGTTTCTGGCCGCTTGATCTCCTCAAGCTTTTTTTTTTTTCTTCAAGATCTTCCTGCACCTCCGGGTAAAAAAAGCTCAAGCCCCATACACTCCCGTTTGTGTACCAGTTTTTGTCCATCTGCAAAATGCGGACTTGATGTTAACCTCGCCCCTGCGGTTAAGCCAACACCGTGGACTTGCCGGCTTTCTTCGGCCGAACCCTACACGGTTCGGCCAAGAAGATGAGATAGCCACCCAGGAATCGACTACTGTGTGAAAACACCGGACCTAGTAAATGCGATACTTGGTACTTCGAGTACAACGGTTGTTTTCAGGACCAGCGCATAGAAACATTGGTTGGATTGCGCGAACGAATGCCTTCGAAGTCATGTTTTGGGTGGGACGTTGAGCTCTCCCCGTGTTAGGAGCTCAGAAATTTCTTAGAATCTGATGCACCCCTGGCGTGGCATGGCTCAGTACTGGATGTTTGTCGTATCGTCGTTGGAATCCATTATATTATGTGCTTCATAAAACAATTGGCACCAGATATGTGTCTTGGATGTATGCCAATTTAATAGGCTATGGAACAAGTGTCCATCGGCCCAAGAGGAACAACGTTTCTCAAAGTCAAGTGTCTGGGTGGAGCTATAGAGCTACTCCTCGAGACGCCTGCTACGATAGAGGTAGCACTTTTTGGATACCCCCCCCTCCGAAATTTCATAATTCCTGAACGCCTCTAGAACTGGAAACCCTTTTTCGACAAATCCTCGAGACGCCTGCTACGATAAGGGTAGCACTTTTTGGATCCCCCCCCCCCCCCGCCCCCGATTTTTTAGAATTCCTGAACGCCTTTAGAACTGGAAACCCTTTCTTGACAAATCCTCGAGACGCCTGCTACGATAGAGGTAGCACTTTTTGGATTCCCCCCCCCCTCCCCAAATTTCAGAATTCCTTACCCCCCTCCCCAAATTTCAGAATTCCTTAACGCCTTTAGAACTGGAAACTCTTTTTTGACAAATCCTCGAGACGCCTGCCACGATAGAGGTAGCACTTTTTGGATTCCCCCCCCCCCCGAAATTTCAGAGTTCCTTAACGCCTTTAGAGCTGGAAACCCATTTTTGATAAATTCAATTCAAGTTAGTATAGGGAGGGATTTTGGGGCTCTAAAGGGGTTATAATAACCTAATATCGCTGCTACGTATTTTTTCTTTTTTGTGTTTTTTTCGTTTGCATACCTCTTATAGGCCATGAGATCGTTCATCGGGCTACATCCTTCTTTTTCTCAAAAACCATTGGTCTGGGTAGGCTATATTATAAAAATCCTGTGACCACGGACTTGATTATACGAGTTAATGTGAGAACAACAACAACAACAATTATAAAAATAAAAATACTCTCCAGCTGTGAGATCAAAGATTTTGTCGACACTCATCTTTACAAGCTGTGTGTGATCCTCCGATCGCGCGTATTACTGGATGTGTGTCCTTATGAAGAATATAGATCGGCGACTCCTTATGGGTTATATAGACGCGTGCTAAGGTGGTAAAGGTGCATCACTTCTTTTCTGAGGTTCCTCAATTTCGGAGGTTAAGACGTGCCTTTCCTTCTTAACCCAAAAAATGATTGTTCGAGGGGTCGTTGCCAGCCGAGTTTTTTGTTCGTTAGCTAAGCAGTCAGACGTGCTCAACCCCAACACAGGAAGCCGTGTTTCCAAACGTTACCTGAGGAATCAAGTTTTGGGCAACGGGCAATATTGCCTATATACCCGATAATAATACCAGGTACCAACATATAATGACAACATGAAAAAAAAAGGTTCTACTTGTATTTGTAACAACGTTTTTTTTTAAAAGGTTCCACTGGTGCAACGTTTTCTTCTTGTCAATTCCGAAAATAAAAAAAACTGCTATGATACCGGACACCTAATCCCATGGCCTAGATGCACAACGAGAATCATGAAAAAAATAATGGGGCGTATTTTCCGACGATTTTGGGTTAAGGAGCCCCGTCATTCAGAAAACATTTTAGCCAAAAAACGGTATACCTTACACCTTTATCGTAGCAAGCGTCTATATTATCAGTAGTATAGACCTTCCCAATCGAGGACAAAAAAAGAAAAAGCTGCACTTCAAGCGAGGAGCCTCGCAAAATCGTGTGCACGCCCACCTTAACGTGCGTCTACGATACACATTTTTTTGCATGTCTCTTGTTGAAAAAGCTTTCACAGCTGGGAGTGTACTTGGTCAACCAGCCATATATCTGGACAGCGGATTGCAGCTTCATGCTTCGTTGTAAGCGCATGGGTGTGCGTGTGCTCGGTCAGTTTGTGCATGGCCGTAGTCGTATGATCATAGACCCTCGCATCCCTACTATGCCCGGACGGAGCACGTTGGGTGTTCACCAACCAGGCAGACATTGCTTGCACCAAGCGCGACGCGCCGTGAGGTGTTCGGCGAGTGGGATGAAGGGTGAACTGCATCCTTCCAAGAACCGCTCGTGAAACGGACTTTGGCACCTTGGGCCTACTTTCTTGCTCATGGACGACAGAGACCAATGAGTTACTGTGTTGTTTGGTGTGGCCACTCCAGAGGCGGCAATGGGTATTACTACGTAACTGCCTCGTGGATCCCGTACCATATTCACGCTACATGATGCGATTATCCCCTTGTGCGCATGGGGACCTGGACCTTGTGGCTGGAGGGGGTAGGGCCAAGAGGATGACATAGACGCACATCTAGCATTCGTAGTTGTTGGTTGTTGGATTAACGGTTTTCGCTTTTACTTTGGATGGTCTGGATTTTCGATTGTTTCACCACGTTGTTTTACTGTTGACACTAACTCTGCACATCGTCGGATGGCAAATGAAATAACAAATACCCGGAACTTTGTTTTATAAATAGCTTTACCTCGTATTGACCGGAGGCTGTGAGTGTCAATAGTAACTAGTAGTGAGTTATACTACAGTAAAATCGGAGAGCAAATAAAATCGAATCAAGTATGGGACTCGAAGGGTGCGCCAGCTAGCGCTGGGCTGCGAAAGCAACTGAGTTAAATCGACACACGACGCGTATGAAAATACGCGGAAGTGTGGTGAGCTAAAGCTTTATTTTTCCCCATCCGCCGGAGGATGAAGAAAAAAAAAAATTAAGCATGCTTTCCATGATTTGAGATCCGAAAATAGAAGGGGTATATGATATTGCCCTTCTGACGCATTGTTTTCGTCACCGGACCAAAAGCGACCGACTAGAGGCCTAGAGCGACGAGGTCTGTCATGCTGCGGTCACAAACTACAAACTAGAGATACACATTGCAACACAGCAAAGCGATTTGGCCATGCAATGCTGAACGCAAAAAATGCCGCGGCGGAGCACAAGCAAGCCAGCACCAGACTACGTGCAAGGAAGAAAGAAAAGAACCGAGGAAGAAAAAAAAGAAGACAAAACATGGAAAAAACAAAATGGACGTGGGCGATGAGGGAATAGTAAGGAAGATTGCACTATTGGCCACTGATTACTGGGGGGACAATACATCATGATATATGCGTGTACCACTTTTGGTTTGTTTGCGTTTTTCCCCTGGGGTATTCCTCCACTCCAGAGTGACTGGAGCCTGTCCAGTGACCATGGCCTTGACTATGCGAGTTAATGTGAGAACAACAACAACAACAATATAATATATTGATAGTGTCCTCACTACAATGCAATACAGTATTAAGAGTGGTCCCTCTATAGCGCCGGTTGAGTAGTGCCGGTTACCCGCTATAGTGCCTGTGAAATCGATTGGCACATGTGGTAACAACCAGTGGTGGCAGTATGCGGAGTAGTGCCGGTTGCCGCTATATTGCCGGCTGGAAAATACCAGCATTATAGAGGAACCACTAACTGTACGTAATACGCGGGCGGAGCACGATTCTACTCGTGCTGCTGAGCGCTCATACTGCCTCTAGACGGCTCATGAGAGCAAGCACACAGTAGTGGTCCCTCTATAATGCCGGTATGTGCACTATAGAGGGAAATACCGGCACTATAGCGGCAACCGGCACTACTCCACATACTGCCACGACTGGTTGTTCCCATCTGTGCCAAGAGATTTCGCAGGCACTATAGTGGGCAACCGGCACTACTCAACCGGCACTCTAGAGGGACCACTAAGGTATATCATTGCTTTGGTCGTGATCTCTGGATCAAAACAGGTTCATATTACAGTTGACTCGTACGATATGACAGTGGACTTCACATCGACGGCTGGTTGTCATCTGTTTACCTCTTACAGTATGTATAGTTGCAACAATGTATTTGTGTGGTGTTCGTTAGTTTGCACGAAGTATCTCTTCGCACGCGCGATGGTTCGCCGAAACCTCAGAAAGGTTGCACGGGGGGGTGGGGGGGGATTCGTCGTCACATTATCATTGAGGTTTGGGCGCACATATATAATATAACCGATAACCGCTGGAGCGCGGGCGGGGTGGTGTCATTTGGCGGCAAAAAGGAGGCCACTGGCTGCTGCCGCAAAACACCCAGAGAAAAGGGTGACACCAAATACTCGATTGAGTGGAACAAATATTGCCCTTTGCTGTCGTGTCCATATGATACGTGTGAGACGTCTTCACTTTTTCTTTTTTCTTTCTTTTTGCTCATCCCTTGGTCATAAAAAAACAAAAAGTGACTACGTACAGCTGTGAGATCGAAGGGTTCGTCAAAACTCATCTTCGCAAGCTGTGTCACCCCGGTCGCGCGTGTTACCGGGTGTATGTACATAAAAACGTCGGCGACTCCCCTTAGAACAACCTTGTACCAGGGTCAAAAGGGTGATGTTGAATCAATCTGTGCGCGGGAATCATAAAACTCAATTTGAGGGGGATCCCTTCTATTATCTTCGCACTTTTCATTCTCCTACTCCGTCCCCTGTCCCCAGGCGGAACTCTGATCCGGGGTCACTACGCAGGCTCTTCTCCCCCTACCCACTGCGGTACGCGCCTTCATTTTCATCATCAAATCGGTTCTTTCCACCCAACGCCATCAGCCGAACACCCCGTGTTCAGCCCGATTCTTCATCCTAGAGACGACGCCTTATACAATAGAGGTATTTCACTTTTCGTCTGAAATGGTTTATGAACGGCGGGGCTCCTTAACGCCTTTACAACTGGAAACCCTTTTTGGGGACAAACTTACTTGAAGTTAGTATAGGGAGGGATTTTGGGGCTCTAAAGGGGTTAACCCACAATCGTCGGGGGAGAAAAAAAAGGTCACTTTTTACGCTATACCTACAATGGGACCCGAAGGGTGCGCCAGCTAGCGTTGGGCTGCGAAAGCAACTGAGTTAAATCGACACACGACGCGTATGAAAATACGTGCAAGTGTGGTGAGCTAAAGCTTTATTTTTCCCCATCCGCCGGAGGATATGAAGCAAAAAAAAAAAAAAAAAAAATCATTTTTTTCGCATGATTCTCGTTGTGCACCTATAGAGGCCATGGGGGATTTTTCATCTGGTATCATATTATAGCAGTTTTTATTTTTCTCCAAATCAGTTCTTTTTTGGCAGAGGTCTTGAGACTAACCCTTTTACAACTGGAAAGCCGTTTTTGGGGACAAACTTACTTGGATTCAGTATAGGGGGCTCTAAAGAGGTTAAGCTCCCAAATTGAGGGTAGTATTAAGAAAAAAAGTGCTGCACCTCTATCGTCGCACGCGTTAAAAAAAACAAAACACGTCCATACCACAGGTCCGAGGCGGGAAGGAAATGTAGCCCTTGCTGGCCGTGTACTCGTATTATATATGCGAAATATCAGAGACGGGAACCGCGTGAAGACGAGGAGTACAACGAGCAGGAGCGTTTTTTTTTTCCGCGTTCGCTTGCTTGCCCGCCCGCTTGCTGTCCATATACTCGTATTATGTATGCGCAAAATTAGGAGATGGGAACCACGTGAAGACAAGGAGGAGAACGAGGGGGAAGAGGAGTGTTTTTTTCTTGCGTTCGCTCGCTCGCTCCGATTCTCGTGCTCCTTATCTTCGAGGACATCGCTTCGAGCGCATCGACAGCGGCGGCAGCAGCAGCAGCAGCAGCAACAGCAGCAGCAACAGCAGCAGCAGCAGCAGGGCTTCTCAGCCGGTTCACTGGCACACTACCTTCCAGGTCAGGCCGATCTACCCGTGTCAGGTATATATTTTGCTTACTTGGACGCGGACACCACGCGGGTGACACGTGCCGCGCTTCGTCGCGGCAACATCGTCGGTTACAGTGGCAACCCTTGGAGTAGCCCAGACGCTGCCGAGGTTCTGGAAGCGACCTCGTGAAAAAAAAAATCAGAAAACAACAAAACTTACCAGGTACTCTTTAGAACAGGCCCCAAGTCTTGGGGGCACACCACTTGGAATTAGAATGGGGTCATTTCCGGAGGTGGAAAGGGATATGCACACGCAAGACATCGGTCCATTGCCAGGATTGGTCGCTTGCTTGGACGTACGTGGATACACGGGTGGCGGGTGGCACGCAGCGCCGCGCCGCAGCTGCAGCGGCGACCCTTTGAGCCCAGCCGCGCGTGATTGCAAGTCGTCGCTGAATCGCCGGAGTGACCACGTCAAATAATCCGAAAACAAAAAAAAAGCACAAACTGCTCCTGTCGGATACTGGTGGTACGCACATATATGGCCGTATTATATACAGAATAGCAGATTCAGCATGTAACCTATATATGATACGTATCTGTACATAAATTACACACGAGCTGGGTCAGCCACAAAACGTAGAATCAATCATATGGGGTCGTACCTCGTGAACTACATACCGTATTCTACACAAGATAACACACTCCCGGTGATACATTTGAGCGCTTGAAATTATTATCACCGGGTGTGGTATCCTGTGGGGGGTGTGGTATCTTCTGTCGCCATGTTACTTGGTATTAGACTAAGGCGCTATATTTCGAGCCCCAAAAATTATCACCGGGGTGTCGTATTCTGTGGGGGGTGTGGTATCTTATGTGGGTGTGTTATCTTGTGTAGAATACGGTAGTCTACTACCAATTAGGGCATGGATTTGGAAGCAGCGACCCTGACACATCAGTGCACGGGAAGAAAAACAGAGTACACGAAAAATTATGACATAATTATAACTCGACTCGGACCAAATTCCGCAATAAAGAAAAATAAACAGCTTGCAAAGATGAGCATCGACTCTAAATTCGTCGACCTCACAGCTGACGTCGTTAGATTAGTAACATAACAAATCTTCTGGTCAATTGAGGTGAAAGTTGGTGGAGACATCACTGGGGACACAGCGAAAAAACCAAAATCAGTTTTGTTGAAAAATTAGTCGATCGTCACGAAAAATGGCCAAAACGAGACTCCATACTCGTACACAATTACAAGTGCAACAATAATAATGAAAGTGCAACGAGAAAAACGGTGTTCACCGCGATGTACAGCTCAACTTTGCGATTTTCGATCTGGAAATTTAACCCCGTATTCGTGACGCCCGCGCGAAATTATGTCTTGCCTGGCCTTTTTACTACCCGGCACTATTTTTTCAGATAAGAATCAGTCGCGTTGCTATAATATTGTTTTGGGTGGCATTTTCGGTCATACCTCTCGAAAAAAAGAAGTAAAAAGCCCGGCAAGACACGTCTCGGTTGGTGCATGAACAACGCAGTGTAAAATTCATGTCCAACTGCGTACAATTGGGCGGTGCGTGGCCGATCTCCTGTTTTGACACGTCTTGGCTGGCCCAGCTCACAACTCTACCTGAATTAGTTGGGTCGAAAACACATCATGACCAGGTACACATTCATACATAGATGCGTACAGAGTCTAGCCACATAGGTACGCACAGCATACAGACAGAAGTCGGAGCAGAGAGCGCGCGTACGAGACGAACAACGCAAAAGCGTTCAAGCGTTTCCCCGTTTCCCCTGTTGTCATCCGAGCACGAAACGAGCTCACCGCTCCAGCCGCGGCTGCTGGAGCTACTGCTACGGCGGCTGTTGCTGCTACGACTGCTACCGTTACGGCTGCTGCTGCTGCTGCTGCTGCTGCCACGGCTTCTATGGACAGAAGGGCACAGCCAAAAACAGAAACCACCACAACTACCGACGTACCGAATAAGAAAACGAGTGCCACAGGCCACCGGCCGTGCGTTGTGTCACCAGCTTCCCAGCTCTTCGACTTTCAGAGCAACTACTCCGCTCGTATTCCTAAAACATCCCTGGTATACGACACTACATACGCTACGCTAATACGACCAACTCGTGCAACAGAAACAGCAACGCAAGTCCAAGAAGTAGAAGCCGTACAAGGAGCCGCGCGCGTCCGTTCATGCGTGGCCGAGGTGGTATGCATCCGCGAGTCACTGCAAACCCTACGGTGCGAAAAAAATACGGCAAATTGGCTCAGGGCAGGAAAGGACGCAGCCCACGGCACTTCTCTCGCGGCCCATTCAGCTCTGCCGGGGTTTATTAGTTGTTGCTCAGCTGTGTTTACCTGGTACATATTACATGTGACCACGAAGCTGATAATGGCGACGATGAGTTAAGTTGAGAACAAAAACATCACCAACAACCATAAGTGTGCCTGTCTTTGTGCGAAGTATATGTGTGCTGTCTGTATCTGTGTCCGGATATGTGTGTATGTCTGTGTCTTGTTTGTGGGGTTGCCCTCCGGCCTGCGTTCGTCTGTCTGTCTCGTGTTTGTGTCTGTCTGCGTGTCAGCCTGCCTACGTACCTGCCTTGCCTGTTTTTTCGTAGCTGTCTGCCTGTCTCTCTGTCTGTCTGTCTGCCCGCCTGTCTGCCCATCTGGCTGTCTGCGTCTGCCTGCCTTTCCGCCTGCCTGCCTCTTTGCTTGTCTGCCTTCCTTCCTTCCTGATTCTGCTTATCTGTCTGCCTGTCTATATTTCTGCGTGTGTCCGAATGCCTGCCTGCTTCTGCTTGTCTGTCTGCCTGTCTATATTTCTGCGTCTGTTCGCACGCCTGCCTGCCTGTCCTCACCGGGCACCAGCGAGCGAAGCGCCACATGCCCAGCGCGGGCGCGCGGGCCGCGGTACGCAGACCGTCCGAAAAAAAAACGTCGTGTCGTGCAACAGCGAAACATGAATTATACCAGGTATAAATACAAAAATCTGCAAACAGTTTTCGCTCTACGGTCAACCCTTTCGGGACCCGTACACACCGACCACCGCGCGAGAACTGCGATTTTTGTCAAACCGCCTGCTAACAGGAAGGAACTTGCAGCAGCACGAGTATCGCCATGCTGCGGCGTGCCTGTCGTACAGTTCCTTGTACAGCCGTGGTCGCTCTTCAGCACCCCGATGCGTGCTACGATGGAGGTAGGTGTACCGCTTTTTGGCTAAAAACGTTTCTGAAGGACGGGGCGCTTCTTGACCCTTTTTTAGCACCGCACTCCCGACATGGGGACAAAACACTTGGGAGGTAGACTAAAAAAAAAATGGGAGCTGGAAATGGGTTGAGAGCTTCAGAGGGAAAACAAAATTGACGACGAAAAATCGGCGATTACGGCATCGCCCACTGCTATTAAAATAGTATTAGTTGGCGGTGATAGAAAAAAAACGGCGTCCCAACGACAACAGCAATACAAAATATTCGTACAGGACGGGCGTAGGCAGCATGACCCTACTCGAGCTGCAGCGCGCGCACTCAGGCTACTCGTAGACGCTTGCAAAAACATCACGATTGTCTTCTTCTTGTTGCTGTGCATGGTTCCAAAAAGCTCCCTCATCAGGTTATTAGCCTCAGAAAAGAAACAATGCACCTCTACCGTACTATTAGTACTCTTAGTAGCATTTATATGCCCAGATGGAAATATCAGCACTAAAGTGGGACCCCGAACTATCCCGGGATACTGCACTACCGCACTGACGTGGGACCCCGAACAATCCCGGGATATTGCACTACTACTACCGTGTATAGGACGAGGTCTTGACAAGCGATAATCGCCGCACAAAACTGGGAACACCCGCACTAAATCGGGAACGCCGCTCTCAACACAAGGCCACGACTGTACTGCAGTTCGGATGCAGATGATGCCCTCCCTAAATATACCCCGGCATCTTCGCGCTGCTTTGTGTTGCCGAGGCCGTAACGGCCAGTCAAAAACTATCGTCAAGCTTCCCCCTGTGCAGGACAAAACAAAATGGTTGGCACACAATACTGATAAAAAATACCGACCGGCACAAGAAAGAGCCCGACGTACGACGTAGTTCGTGACCACAGAGCTTTTGTCTCTCTCTAGGATGAGGCATCGGCACGGACGCTTGGGGGGGGGGGGGGGGCTCTTTCGTGATACTCAACGCCCCGGTCACTTGCGCGAGCTCGCGGGCGCGCGCGCGGGGGGGGGGGGGGGGGGGAGGGACTGCCGACACACAGCTGTCACGCAGCGCGCCTGACCCATGGTGCGGTAGAGGTGTGTGCACCATTTTGTTTCTGAGGCTCCTAACCTCTTGAGGAGCGCTATACCTCGCCCTAAGAAACCGATTTGGGCGAAACAGAAAACGCAAAAACCGATGAGCAAACCCATGGTCTACATAGGTTAACAAACAAAAAAATATTTCAACGAAATTCAGAATCGATACTCCCACGATTTAGGGTCAAGGAGTCCCTTCTTTTCATAAAAATACTTTTAGCCAAAAAGTGGTATCCCTTTTATCGCACCAGGCGTCGCCAGCAGCAGAAAAGCGGGGAGTGAGAAACGTAGGAGCAAAAGCAGCAGAGGCTTGGAGCTCGCGCTGGAAGATAGTCGAAACTATCGTCGACTACTGCTGTGTGCCTTGGTGGAAGGCATGGCAGAGCCGCTGTTGTTCTGCGCCGCCGCCGCTGTTGTTCGTTTCCTGCCGATTTGTGATTCGTTAGTTTGAGCTGTTTATACTGCGTAGACGGCGCGGATCCCCGGATTTAGATTTTCCACATGTTCTCCGGCTTCAGATTTTCAACATGATCTCCGGCTTCATATTTTTGTAGGATTTCCGGCATTAGATTTCCTACAGGATCTCCGGCTTCAGATCCCCTAAGGTATGTCCGGCTTCATCCACTCAATACGCAAAAGCTCCCCCATATTTTGAGGATACCTTACCGCTTATTCGAAAAAATGGTTGACATGAAACGCAACAACCATTGTACGGTGAAACCCCCTTCGTCTCGTACACCGTGTGCGTCAACCATGTTGTCGAAAAAGTGGTAAGCTCTACTGCATATTTTAGACAGCCGCGTAAACTAGCAATGCCTGGTAAAGCACTGTCGGGGTCCCCCAGCAAGGCTGTGGTGTGCCAGAGCAATATACATGACCGTCTTACTGGGGGAAGCCGCCATATTCTGGATTATGACCGCAATTCTCCAGTCGCGCAAAGCGATTTCGACCGCCTTATATCGGGATAGCGCATTACCCCGACCGCCTTGTTGGGGGACCCCTACTGTGCCTGGTACTTTGCAATACAGCCGTGAACTTGATGGACCTACTGCTGCTGCTATTGACTAACCGGCCCGCCGAACACGCCTCCAGCGGTCGGCACTGGGGCGAACGCGACGCCCGTGAGGGCCTGGTCCTAGAAGCCACCTGTTGAAATCCTGTTCTCCGCACTTGGGAGCCGTACTCGGTCTTATTTTTCATGTTTTTCGACAGCAAGGCAAGTCCACAATGTATATACTTTTTCAAGATTTCACGCGTGTGTGTTCCAGCAATGTGGGGACGCACGTTCCGGTAGATGGCGCACTTTTTTTATTTCTTTTTTTGAGGGCCCTTCTTCACTCGAATAGTTCTACTAATACACCATTCTCCCAGCAGACTCTCGGAAAAGAAAAAAAGCTACTTACGGAGATCCACTGTTGACAGGATAAACTCACACACTCAAGACAGGAAAGCATCGCCACCGTTCAGGAGAGCTCTCCTACGCCACGCTAAGACTGCTGTGTTCGATTGAGGCTCTGTATGCCTGGTGAGACCAGCCAACGAAATCAACTTGAACCAAACGCTATCAAGCAAAGGCGGGTGCTTTTGCCCCTTCTTTTGTTCGACAATTCATCCTGCTAACAGTGGGTCTCCGAAGCATAATACCCGATCAAAAAAAATGCCACGGCCTAGGTATACAACGACCGAGTCACTTCACGCTCATCCCACGGCTGAAGTTCAGCAGATTTTAAGAAGTTTCTGAGCTCCTAACACGAGGGGAGCTCAACATCTCACCCAAAACATAACTTCGAAGGCATTCGTTCGCGCGACCCGATCGACAATCAATTCTATGCGCCAGACCTAAAAACATACCAAGTACATACTCGAAATCGCATCGAACCAGCCGATAGTTTCACACTTGAGGTGGAACTCAACCGGTCAGAAAGGTTTTTTCTTCTTTTTTTGGCCCAAAAACGGCAACCCTCATCGTGGGACGACTCGATAAAGAAAAAACACGGAAATTCCGGTGGGTTAAAGAACGCCCCGCCATTCAGAAACCGTTTCAGCCAAAAAGTGCTACCTCTGTCGTAGGGTACGTTTGGGCGTACCCAGGTAAGTACCCGAGTATTGCCCGAACAACCAGGTTGGATACCCGGGTATCTCGGGAGTAAGTACCCCACCTGGTACTAAACAAACCGTTGAAAAATATTGGAAGACCAAGTACGGTTCCAAGCACGGAGAACAAGATTTCGACGGGTGGCAATCTCGGGCCCGGATCCTTACGGGCATCACGTTCGCCTCAGTGCTGAAACCGCCAAAGAGTGTTTGACAGATCGGTTTACCAACCCGGGTGATAAGATGCTGGGGAACAAAGTCGAAGGCTAGCAGACCGGTTTAACAACTCGTGTGATGGAGGCTAGGGAACAAAGTCGAAGGCTAACAGGCCAGTTTAACAACCCGGGTGATAGAAGCTGGGGAACGAAGTCGACGGCTAGCATACGCACGAGAGCCGCCGCCGCCGCCGCCGCCGCTGCTCGCCGCTAAAATGATTGGCTAAATGACTATTGACGAGTGCTGCTATGTTTAAACCGCGAAAATATACACCAGGTATTAACATTACAAGGGTGCCGTATGCCTAATACTCAGGAGAGCCGCAGCCACTGCGCGGTGTTATAATTATTTGCTCAACGATTAATGCCGAGCGCTACAATATTTCGACCGCGGGCAGACTACACCTTTACAATGGAAAGGTGCCGTTGTCTGAGCGGAGGGAAGACAGAGCTTCTGCCACGCAGCACGGGAATGCAAGGACCGTTTGGTAACAGTATAAAAACCCTATCAAATAACCTTCCATATATTGCCGTCCAGAGTGTTCTACGGCAAAAGGCGCCGCACAGCCTCAGCGGTACGCACATGTGGCGCGATTTCCAGAGGCTGCAGCACACCATCGGGTCGAGCCAGACTGGGTTGGGTCGGGTTGGTTCGGGTCGAATGGGGGTTGATATTTGATAACCGGACCGGAGTTGCGTGTAAAACAACAATGTGGGTGCTGTTTGTGGATCCTTCGACGGCTAGAAATTCCTCGAGATCGTCCGCGATATAGGACCCAGTTGCTTCCTGGCAAAAGCCTTATCCCGGATTGTTCCCACCGCTTTTCGTCCCGAACATCGCCCGGCGTGCTAGCCGCTCATTGCTCGTCCACTTCAAAGTCCCCGCCAAGAGGATACCAGGTACCAGGTATGTAGTTTTTGGTTGATCGTCGTGGTACCCACGCCAGGAGTGCACCCGCTGCGACCACACCCTTGCCGCCGAGGACGCGGCGGCTCCTTCGCTCTGCGGTTCTACAAGAGGCAGAAAACGCGGCTCCTCCTCGTGAACGTGGAAATAGCGCGGTCTGGGAACACGGACGAGGTATCGGGCCCGAGTCTCTCCTATTTATTTCCCTTTGCTTCCCTTCCGTTCTCTCGGCCAGCCTCCATTCCTTCCAGCCTTCCCTCCTTCCTCCTTCCTTCCTCCCTCTCCCCCCCCTCCGCTTTCCCCTCCCCTTTCTCCTTGCCTCCCTTCCCGTGCAGCACCCCTCGAGCGTGTCGGCTATCCGCTTTATCGCGAGTACCCGGAGGTTACCCCCAGGCCGCTTGCTCCTCGGTTGCTTCCTCCACCAGTTTCTCACCGGCGGTGGCTGCGCTGTCGATTAACCAACCCACCCACCAACCCAACTACCCACCCATCCACCCGCCGACCAATCCACCCACCCGCCCGAGTGTTCCGCACTAAAACCTAGTATCACGGCGCCCATCAAGGGGCGACCTGCCTCCCGACATAGTTGCCACCGACCGACAAACCCACCCACCGACCCACAGACCCACCCACCCGCCGACCCACCGACCCATCTACCCACCCACCCACTCAACGACCCACCGACCCACCCAACCGAAAACAGGCGGACCCCATCCCAACGGTAAACCCCGCCCTTGCAACGGAACCTTTTCCGTCCGGCCTGTGCGTCATGCGCTGCGATAGAGGCACCAAGCATTTTCGGGGGGGGCCAAAGAAGTGCTTCTGACGACGCGGTTCGCTCCTTGACCCAAAATCGTCGTAAGAGTCGTTCTACGGTAGCCCCCCCAACATTTCTTTAACGACATCGCTGGTTTAAGCAACAGCGGCCGGCCGTATCTCCTGAAATATGGTGCTCCTTGCCCCCCCGAGGTCATCGTTCGATAGTCCTTTTGCAAACAATACAACATTTGAAGAATGTTGTATTCATAGTATCCTTCCTCCTGTCGAGCAGCCAGCCATGCAACGTTCGCTAAAGAAAATCGCTGGCTTTTTTGGGGGGGCTATCGTAGAATCAGTCCTCGCCCGAACATCTTCGGATTACCAGTTACGTCTTACAATTGTTTTCGTTGGCCATTGGAATTTTTCTGTTCATGGGGTTTTGCAGTTCCACTACTTCTTAAAACGAAACTTTTGGGTGAGAGGCATAGACAAGAGCTCCTCGTGTGACGCATGCTACCATACGATAGAGGTGTACCGCTTTTTGGCTGAAAAAAATCGTTTTCTGAATGACGGGGCTCCTCAATGCCTGTACAACTGGAAACCCGTTTTCGGGGGGGAGAATGATTGGATTTAGTACAGGGAGGGGAGGTTCGGGGCTATAAAGGAGTTGACCAAAATCGTCGGGATATATATAAATATATACTCAGTATTTGTGTTAATGCTTATATCGTTGTAAACCTACCGTAGACCATGGCATTGTTCATCGGGCGTAGCACTTCTCCCCCCCCCCAAATATATATATAGTTTTTCGGGAGAGATACAGAGCTCCTTAACGCATTTACAACTAAAAACCATTTTGATTTACTTGAAGTTAGTATAGGGAGGGATTTGGGGGCTTAAAATAGGATAAGCAATCACCCTCAGGAGGCAAAAATGCTGCTGGAACTCGACCACCGCAGCATGCGTCAAGCAAGAAACCTGCGACAAGAGCAGGCTCTACGCGCTATCGTAGCATCGTTCCGAGCGGGCATGAGAAAATGAGAACCCGATCGCAGCCGAGACACCGGCCCGACGGAGCGGGACGGGGCGCGGCTGTGAAGGAGCCCGCACAATGGGCCACACGTACCGGTTGATAGGTTGGTTGAAACCGGACTTTTACCACAAGCATATCAAAGGATACATAGATATAATGGAGCAAAAACTCCCGTGGACTGTGGATGACAGCATTGCTGCTGTTGCTACTGCTGTTGCCGCTGTGGTCGTCCTTTGGAGGGGGGAGACTACGGGCCGCGCGCAGCTTCAACACACAACAGCACAAACGCGTCCGATTTTAGGCTTCACCCTATGGCGCCGCCATTCGCCTCGTCTAAAAGCGTGCTGTTACCTCATGTGAGGGGCGTGGCAAACATTCAGGGGTGTCCACGGGTCATGACTCGACCCGCGGGTCGGTCCAGGAGGTTTGCAAAAACTCGCGGATCGAGTCGGGTCGGGTCAGGAGGTGGTCAAAACTTCACGGGTCGGGTCAGACGGTTTAAAAAAAATATCACGGGTCGCGTCAGATCGGGTCGGGGTCAGGGTGAGAGCCGATCCGACCCGGAGTCATCCCACGGTAGGGGTTGCAGTTGTTGGTTTAACTAATAATGTACCGGTCGAGCTCCTCAAGCATGGCACTATCGGTAAGTATGATGAATTTACGAGTACAATGGTTGTTTTTAGGACTAGCGCATAGAAACGTCGGTCGGGTTTGCGCGAACGAATGCCTTCGAAGTCATGGCTCGGGTGAGATAAGTGACAGATATCCTAATGTTAGGAGCTCAGAAAGTTCTTAGAATCTGCTGCAACCCTAGCGTGGGATGACTCCCGGCGAGAAGTTGTGCGACACACGAAAAACCCTGCGAAAATTAGGAACACCCCTGCCATCGCATGCGTCTGTGCGTAGTGTGGCCTGTGGCATGACCTGTCTGCGTGGCCTGGCCTAGCGTAATCCAGCCTAGCTCGCCTATGGCCTCGCCTTTGGCCGAACCTAGCTTGGCCTGTGGCTCGGGCTTGGCCTGGCCTGGTCTGGTCTATTATGATCCAGGCTACGGTGTTGTATTAACATATAGTATTATATATCTACTGTATATAGTACTAGGTATAATATACCAGGTATAACATTATACTCCGATTTTCATTACCGAATACAAAAGGCGTGCACGAGTCGCTCTCTACCTCGCTCAAAACTCGCTTACTTTTACGTGTCTTGTTGGAGCAGTGGAACACACAATAATGCGGCAGCGCATGTCGCACAACCGAACAATACATACTTTTCAAGATTGCACAGACACAAGAGAGTAGCTCTCGCGCGAGTCTTGACAGATAATGGCCCCTTTACCATACAGCATTGTACATTATAGCCATGGTCCTATCTTGGATTGGTGCTTGGACCGTGGCTTGGCCTGTGTGTCATGGGCTAGCCTACACTAAGTTAGCCTATGGCTCAAGCTGTGGCTTGACCGCGCCTTGGCCTAGCATAGTCTAGCTTGGCTTGCGGTATGGCAAGGCTTACATAGCGCTGTGCTGGGGTAGACAAGCTTGGCCTGTGGCATGACATGGCCTAGCTTGAGGTTGAGCTGAGTTGAGCTGGGTTGGGCTAGACAAACCTGGCAAACCATGACTGAGCCGGGCTTGGCTGGGGTAGTCTCAGTTGGGCTGTGCTGAGCTAGAATGGCTTGGGTTGAGCTATGGCGTTGGATGGGGAAGACTAGCTTGGGTTGGGCTGAGCAGAGTTGGGCTCAGCTGGGCTGCGTTTCGCGAGGGGGCTGGACAAAGGCGCCTCTGTCAAGGTGGCCGTTGCGGAGCAGCTAGCAGTCAGCACCGGTCAAGGGCAAGGACGTTGGTCCACTCCAGAGAAGAGCGGTTGATCTCTTTTGGCCGGGCTTGGCTTGGTACGCTTATTTACGAACACAAAAAATGTCAGCCTCTGTATGTTTTAACCGGACAATGGGTGATATGGACTATGACCTATACCCTGTGACAGCAAATAGTGTTACCGCCATATGTAAATATACCTATCTGAGTGTGATGATGTTGGGTGGAAACAACAGCTGGACGTGAAGACAACACAAACATGCACATGGAGAGGCAGAACACGGAGAGATGACCGAATAATAGCCGTTCGTTGGTGGCAGATGAATGGGTGGACACGATCTCCATCGACAGCAGTACCGCGGCGCGGGCAACGTGGCGAACGAGTGCGCTTTGTGCCGATACGCTGCTGCTGCTGTCGCTGTCGCTGCTGCTGTTGTGCCTGCTGCCTGCAAACTGCAACGTTTTTTTGCTAGAGGTTAAACTCTGTGCTGGCGTGCAGACAAGACAGACCGCTACACGACCGAAAGCAAGAAGAGCCACGACGTTTGCCAATCACGGCGCCGGCAATGTCGTTTTTGTACTTGTTGTCGTTGTTGTCTTCACACAGTAAACGGTTATTTTTATTCAACGACACCCACCAGCACCCCCAGGGACCGTTCGTCGAACGAAGGCGATAGGCGGGTTTCTTCCTGTTTTTGTGTTGATAGGGCTATCACTACATACAGCTGATGGCGGGGGTCGCGTCACGTCACGAAGAGCTTCGTCTAGCTGTACATTTTATATTTTAGCCTCTTTTTCAGATTTCTCGCAAACAAAAACGACCACGAGCTCAAACTTAACTCGAGCAAGAGGGAGAGAGGTGGGGCGGGAGAGAGAGGGGGGAATAGAGAGAGATAAAGAGACCTGGTCCGCAGAAAGCGACCGTACGTCTGTAGGCAATGTGGCACCGAGGCCGAAACCCTTTTGAATTCAACTGCTGCCCCTGGGCGCTCCCAAAATGGTGCGAGAAAAGGGTTGCACCGACTCCAAGCTTGCGAGCTAACATGACACAAAACACACAAAACAACAGCTGACAGATACTCGTCGTATATGATATGTACCTGGTTATCATTGCATTAACACGTCGTAAATAGATGCTCCGTGCCAAAGAGCTGTTGTGACAGTTCAGCAGCAGGTGCATTGAGGCATTGAGGCATCACGTGTCCCAGGTACCAGGTATGCACTATATTACCGGTATGCAGTACGAATAGGTGTACGCAGCAGCAGACAGGAAAATCGGCCAGTCTGTCCGTATTCTATGTGTGCCGGTGCCACCCCTTCTTCGTTGTGTCACCCAGTGTGTCCATGCTCGCTACAACTCCTGCTGGTGTAGCAGTAGATAGACACTACTTGTTGGACGAGTATGTAAACTACCTACGATAGATACCGTTTTAAACAAAGTAGTCGATTATGGACTAGTTTCTGCCCCGTCAAGGTGTCTTCGAGCTTATCATACTATTTTTAGCGTGTGGAGTTCCTTGCCGGCTGTCCGTCGCCTTGGACTTTTCACACTACCTGGTAGTTTTAGTGTGTGTGTATTTCCTTGACGGCTGTGTCCGTCAAGTCCGTCACGGGGCAAGAGTGTCGTCAACCGACATCTTTGGAATTAAACATGCCCCGACAACACACCCCCTCGGGCCAATCTCGAAGCCGATTCTCCGAATAATGGGGAGGAGAGGGCAAAAAACGCAGAGCGGTGCGTCGACGAAAATCTAAAGCCACCATTTTCGTTGATAGGTGCCCCCCCTTGTGAGCAAATATGCCAGGAGACGAGCAGTCAAGGGCAAACGTCCAGCGGTCAAGGGTGTCCAACCGATCGTTCCACACTAAAACCTGGTAGTTTGACGTCATTCAAGGTAAATTAAGGGCAAATTGACGTATGTCAAGGGCTGACAGTGCTGTTTACTGACATCTTTCACGGGGCGAGAGAAAATCGGCTCCGAAATTCGTTCCAAACGGGGGGGCGTTATCTTGCGTGTTAGTGATAAGTTAGGAAGTGGTCAGTCCCGTGATATGTGTGTCGGTGCCACCCATTCCTCGTTGGGTCGACTAGTGTGTCGATTGCCCGCTCCAACTTCTGCTGGTATCATAGATCATACCGGTGCGAAGTAGTAAGAAACTGCTGGACGAGTAATCTACGCTAGGTATGCATCTGGTATTCGTACATAATTAAAACCAATATGCTAACGGACACCCCGGACAAGCTTTTCGTTTCCTGAGCGCCAGACACGGTGATGTACGGCGGTAAAACACGAACGGTAACGCTACTACTGTAGTATTATACCGGTACCAGGCATAGGGTGGCGGTACAGTAACCGCTACCGGTACGGAAACGCTACTAAAATAGCGGTAACGGGATACCTGCAGCACAGTATGGGAACAATAAGGTGGTATTAATAGAGCAGTATGGTACACGCCACAGGTACGGAATCGCGTAGTAACGGTAACGGAATACGTACACATGGTGTACCAGGTATGTGGTAAAGCAGTGCGTACCTGGCACGGTCGTGGTCCTCAACAGTGCGGTGCCTTGCCAGATGATAACACCGGCACCAAGGCGGGACTCCGAACTATCCCGGGATACTGCACTACTACTGTGTATAGGACGAGGTCTTGACGAGCGATAATCACCGCATTAAACTGGAACCCCGCAATAAAGGAAACGCCACAATAACACCAAGAATACGAATGTACGGGGAAAATGTGAAACGGGAGATAGGAGAAGAAGTTCGCTGCGCTGCTGTGTGCTCTGCGTCAGCGCGCCTGTGCGAACGGACCGCCTCCATCTCCCCGAGTGAACGGAACCATCACTACACGGACGATACGAGACAAGACAAGAGGACGCTACGTAACTCTCCGTCTGTTCCTGTGGGTTTTTTTTACAACTTGCAGCTACGGCTTTTTATTGTAATACATTGGAAAATTACCCAGGTCTGCTTGCTCTATGTACTCTGTACACAAGGGACATGATAATGACACATAAAAAATCGCTACCTGGTGCGTGGGTATTTCGATGTATGAGATAGTTGATGCTGGGTGCGCGAGCGGTATGTACGATGATGTTTCATCTAAATTTGAATAAAAATATCGTACCATACGGGGATTTATGCCGCTCTCTACAACAATAACTGCTGTGTCGGATGTAACAATCAGATTGATAAAAAACAGACTCGAGAAATAGTCGTCTTACTGACCGAATTAAGGCAAGGGAGGGCAGAAAGGTAGGTGGGACGTACGTAGCGCTCGTGCAACAGGCTGTTCTTTGGGCCCGATGGGGCCAATAGGAACATGCATGTACAGCAGTAAGTACAATATAGACCGAGGGCCAACGCCCGAATGGGTAGGGCGGACCGTAACTGGACCAAGTCCGGAGGAAGGCTGTTTTCGCATGGCCGGGGGTGTTAGTGGGTGAGCTTGCGCAAGTCCCACGCTACCCCGGAGGGATGCCTTTTCGGGTGGCTTATCTGCACCGCATCTGATCCCCAGGGATCAAGTCGGCTCGACATATTCACGCATCCCCGCATCCATTCGCATAAACAACAGCTTGCGCTGCTGGAGTAGTAACGGTGACCGCCGGCATGCACAGCTCGAGCGGTCGTTACCACGGGTACTGAAGTACCTGGTACGAGTATACGCCAGCTGATTGCGTGCGAATGCACATGAGTTAAATGAACACGCATGCATGTATGAAAATACGTGCATGGGAGTGTGGTGAGCTCAAGCTTTATTTTTCCCCGTCCGCCGGAGGATACAAAACGAAAAGTAGACGATCAAAAGCTGCATGCATGAAATATGTCTTGGGGAGACGCACAGATAACCGGCGACGAGAGCTCTAGGCTTTCGAGGGGTCGGGAGACAAGCTCGGTTCCGAAAGGGGAAGCATGATACGCGACGGGGTGAAATGAAGATAAAGAACAAAACAAGAAGGGGGGAACAATTTACCCCCGGGGTACCTGCTTGCTTCGACACTTTCGATTGCTCGATTCCTGTGCCATTGCTGGTACTGGTGTAGTCCTTGCTCCATCGTACCTGGTGCATTTCATACCAGTTCCAGTATACTCGAGAGGGTGCACCACAACGATTACGGCTTTTCTCAGGAACGGCAAGCCATCAATTACACACGAAAAATGTGAAAAATATTCGGAAGAGCATGGGATACCAGAGTGCTCCTTGCATACATTAGCTGTTAATAGTGAGCTCTCATCTCTCGTATTTGATAATGGTTTATAAAAATTGCCAAACATGGTTTTGCAAAAAGGACCCACCGAAGAAGGTATATTTTTCCCGTTTTGATTGCTTGAGAACGTCGAACCCTAAACCAGAACACAAGCAGCGCAGCGCCGATCGAACCACTGCCGCGCTCGACAACAGCCCTGCCACCTGCGGAACTTCTAGTGCCCCTGGCAGTGCTACGCGACGAAGAGCATCACTTGCATCTGCTGTGCGCGTTTTGGCGCCGACGTCAACAAGCGCCGACGTCAACAAAAATAACGTATCATATGTTCGCGAGCGAGAAAGGATACTGCACTTCGGGGTGCATGCAGAGGCACCCCAAACATCGCTTGCGCGCGGGTAAAGCCCACAACACATGGAGACCCCTGTATTCTTCCACTTACCTCTGGTAGGTGCGGTCCCGACATCCAACGAGGAGGGCCGCTGCCGGTAGCTTGGGACTGCTGCTTTCCGACAGCCAGTATGTTTTTAAGTGTGTTGTTTACGTTTGCGATTCTAGGAGCCTGGGTTTCATACGATTTTATTGGCATGTTTAAACTGAAAACTGAAAACTATATTGTGAGCAGGTCGCACTCCCCACGAAAACATCCGTCGAATTCTAAAGCAGGCAGGGCGATGGCTGATGAGGGGGTTTCGCCGGAGGTGCCACCGTCTTCCGCGGCACTCACTGCCGATTTCGTGTCTGGGCAGAGATCATCCTTCGAAGCTGATCCCAAATTACGGCTCGCCCAGTGAGTATCTGACAAGAACACGAAACCTGTTTACTTTGTTTTGAAATCAGTACGATGCTTAGCACTGCTGCACACTGCTGTGCTGTATTTGTAGCAGCAATGGCAGAAGCAGCAGCATGGCACTCTATAGACTAGGGTGGTACGCAGCAAATTGATATTTATATGGGCGAGGGCTCGTCTATGTAGTCGCTGCAACTCCCGCTCCTGAGTTGCGCTGCCTTGTAGAGTGTCTGCGTAGGTGCCATGCGGCGTGTTAGGGTGCCTGGAGCAAGCCTGTCGTTCTCTCTCATCTTTATATGCTGCTGCTGCCAGTGTACCAGGTTATCATTTAGCAGCATCCTGTTGTGCCAGGTTATCATTTAGCAGCATCCTGTTGTACCGGTGGGTGTTGTGTTGTTGTCGACGTGTGCAAAATTGGTTCACGGGTATGCAACCGGGGTTCTGTAATCACGCAATCACGTGTCGAAGGAAGTGTCCAGTGCGTGAAGTGTGATCTTACGGAAGCACCCCACGACAGCTTGCTCCCTTTACCAGCACTACGACATAGTCTGCACATGCGGTATACTCGTACGGGTAACTTATTCTTCCTCGCGGTCCCACCTCCGTCCCACGGCGGTATTGTTCTATTTCCGTGCAGACTGGGTAAAGACTATCAGGCAACAGAGTGCTCGGTGCTCGGCACGGACAAACAGCAGCAGCAGCAGTGCCGTATACAGCCCGTGAACGAGATCACTCTTTCTACACGTGGCTTTTTCTATAATTAATGTTATATCATAACATACATACAAGTCCATACTATTAATAGGTACCCGATACAAGGGTACTCGTATAAAATACCACGCTGATGCATGCAGCTTCTAGCGCAGCTTTACGATCTACGATAGACGATCTACGATACCAACAGACCAGGTACCAGGTGAACGATCAGCGTCGATTTTGCCTTGTACAGGGGAGGCTGCGATGTAAGAGCTACCGGTTCAAGAGAAATCGCGGTTTAAGAGAGGTCAAACGGGCTTGACACTTAATACTACTCCGTATAAACAAGATAAACACGAACCAACCGTCGTGGTGTACCGCAAAAGTCCTCCACACACTAATTCAGAGTAATTTTCCCCCCCCAAACGGGTTTCCAGTTGCAAAGGCGTGAATAGAGGTTTTTCCAGAGCTGGGCACTGGAAGAGTTTGTACTGGCAGTACTAACCTACTGGCAATAACAATCTACTGATTGATCCAGCCAGCACATTTGCCAGTAGGTTAATATTATGTACGTCCAATAAACACGCCTATACTATAGTACGAAAACCCACCTGATGCGTTTCGAAAGGAAAGAGGAGAGAGGAAAGAGGGGAGAGGGAAGACTATGAGCAGCAGCCCGCGACCACGATGGGTGAAGCCACCCCAGCCAATGGTACTGTTTCCTTCTGTCTTTGTTGTGCTTTTGTAACTGTTTAAACGTACGTATGAGGCCATTTGTTACACAGTCGGATTTGTCAGTCGAAAACGGCCTTTTTCGACTGAAGCCCAAATCGGGCTTTCTTACACAGTCGAAAAAGCCTTGTTCGACTCAACTTTTCTCGACTGAGTTTTCCGACTGGAGGATGCAGTCGAAAAACTCAGTCGAAAAAAAAAAATACACTTGTTTTTTATCCCATCGCATCGCATATCCCACCACAAAACACAGACCCACACCCCCACACACCCATACAAGGTACCACACAGCAGTATCATACAACATCGCCGACGCTGGCTTGGCTATCACTGCTGTTGCTTCTTGTCCCAAGTCAGCATGGAACACTCCTAGCTCCGCTCGCCAGTAGCGTGCATCACACGCGACAGCAGCAGCGCGCGTTATCGATGCCATTTCGCCAGCAACGGCTGCGCCTGCTGTAGCTTTGGCCGCTCTCGGCTGATTGCAACGCCACGAACGTTGCTTTGCCGGCTTTCGACTAAGCCCGACGCCACCAATCCGCTTGGACGAAGCTTCGTCGCGCGCGAAGCACGCGTTGCTCGCGAAGAGCGCGCGAAGCACAGATCTGCCAACCGATTTTCGACTGCATACAGCAGTACTCCCTCACACTAACCGCCTCTAGGAACAGCACAAAAACTTTACAATCCACTCGACTGACGATAAGAAAGGCCAGAAGAATCCGGTTGAAAAAGTCGAGTCGGAAAGAGCCGTTTTCGACTGGCGGAATCCGCTTGTGTAACAAATGGCCTAGTAGGATGCTTTTTATTTCTTTGTGTGTTCGCTTAAAGATCTCCGCCACCCCCCGGCTGTTGATCCTTTTCACTCACTCCTTTATCCAGATTTTTTTTTCTGTTCGTCCGTTTTTCCGCTCGAAAATCTCTGCTACCCTCCGGCTGTTGGGCTTTGTGACGCGTTCCTCTCCCCCGCTTTTTCTTAATTTCACGCTTGGTCTCTCTTCTCTGCGTTGAGTATCTGATACCTGGTACTTGATACCGGTTGCACATGGCGTTCGTTCGTTTTTGTGGGTTTGTTTTTCGTTTCGTTGACGTCTTTTGTGTGGGTCTGGGTTGGTATCATTGCGGGAGGCAACAAATCGTGCGTAGTGCGCGAAGCCCCCGTTCCTCCCTCTGCCACCACTACCTAGGCCAGTTTTAGAGCACGACTACGGGGACATTTAAAGAGTCATTCGCAGGTTTCGGGCCTTGCGTTCGGCATATTAGCACCGCGTCTGTCCTCTTCAGCACAACAGCCGACTGTCACAGACCAGCAAGCAACGACAGCATACCCCTGCCGCAGCTTCTCTCGTGGCGTACTATATTAGTATTAACTCTAAACCTACGTGCGTATTACGACCCGTCACATCCCGTCGCTGCAGCTCTCACAGCCCTCGGGACCGTCCCCTTGCCCTAACCCTAACCCTATCCCTCTTCCTACCCATGTCCCCAGTCCCAAACGCAAGCCCGAAACCCGGGGATTTGTCCTAAATGTCTCCGTAGTCGTTGATTATACTGTATCGCCTGCGACGTAGTCGTGATACAAGGTGTTCAGTTTCCCTCTCGTTTAGTCATTTCTTTGTTTTTGTGAGGTTTACAGTTGTATGCGATGGCGTTTTGTGGAACGGACGTGAGTTTCTACAATTTTCAATGTTCTGTTTATTTGTATATATTGCCAGTGTACTTATACTGCTATTATTAGTATATAACGGGCCGGTACCCATCCCTAATTGTCCGAGTATGTATGGCACAGGTGTGGGTTAGTGAGATGTACAGTACTAGGTACAGGACACCTGCTGCTGTAATAAGAAAGCCAAGTTTGATATTTACATGAAAAAAAGAAGCCCAGGAGCCGTTATACTGAAAGTTAGTGCGGAGAACACCCTTTCTCTAACAAGATATTCTGCCTGAGCCAGCATTCCTGTTTCTTATATTACGAGGTGTCCTGTACTGTGGACCTGTACCTCACATTCTCAACTCTAATTAATAGTAATTGCAAGCTTTCCCTTCGGGATGTAGTTGGTTGAAAATGCCGGGGGTGTCGCACGTTGACAAGGGGGAACGCAGGCGTTCCTATGACCTGCGAGGCTTACATTGTTACTTAGAACCGGGGGTGTCGCAAGTTGAAAAAGGGGAACACAGGCGTTCCCATGAGCTTCGCAAGTTGAAAAAAGCGGAACACAGGTGTTGCTATGAGCTTCGCAAGTTGAAGAAGGGGAACACAGGCGTTCCTATGAGCTAGAGCAGTGTACGGCATAACAAAGCTCAAAACAGAGCTAAATAATCCACATATTATAGCATTATACCTGGCAGCTTTTAGGTATTTGCTAGCCATCGGGCAAGGAGCCGGGCCAGCAACACCGACCAGCCCAAACGAGTCCATAGGTTTTTACTCTTACTTTTTAGTCTTGAACTATGTTTGTTTCATGTGTTTACGCCCGCAGGAATGCTGTTTAAGCTTGACATTTTATTTTTGTATGTGTCTATGCCCGCAGAAATGCTGTGACCCGCGTGGACGTAAGGGACGTCCTCATGCGCCGCGATGTGAGCAACGGTCTGAACCACCACTACAGCGTCAAGGTCGCCCAGGTATGAGTACGGCCAGCTGGTTTCGGCAGGGGGTACTAAACCAGTAAGGCGATGGCGTGCCAGGGCAATATGGCCGATTTTTGGGGGGATGCCGCCTTATTCAGTCCAGGTTATGAGTGCAGTTCACCTGTCGCGCCAAGCGATTTGTATAACCTTTTTTCGGGATATCGCCTTGCTCAGGTCGCCTTCTTGGCGGACCCCTACCGTGTACTGCTATGCACGCGTACGGTGTAATAGAGGGCAAGGGTAGCTTACCGCTCGCTCGAGAAAATGGTCCATGTAAAACTTTGCGTTGTTTTGTATCTGTAGCTTAGCGATCTATATTACCCTAAGCCAATCAAATAATAACATGAAGAAATAAAATGTAGAGATAGCGCCCTTCGTCTCGTACACAGTTTTCGTAAACTATTTTAGCGAATACCTGATTGCCTGGTAGTGGTTAGGTAGCCTCTAGTACTGTAGCGCAGCGGTTAGACAGGCACACGTACAAACGAGCAGACAGATGGACTGAAAGACAGACGGGCAGGCAAGCAGGCAGACAGGCAGGCAGGCAGACAAACAGAAAGACAGATGGACAGACAGACAGACCGAGGATAGAGAGGCCTTCCGATGGTGGCGGCGGCGGCAGCGGCGGGCCATCCGGTCCAAGAGACCCGGTGTTTGCCAGCGATTTGGCTGTTTCTTTCTTTTCTTGATTTTATTGATAGGTGTATTGATGTGTTACGGCCGTACCGGTGATAGATGGCCTCGCGTGTGGCAGCATGATAGAAATGCACAATGTCCGTCATAGCCCATGGGCCGATATAACCTGTATAGGGTATCTCAAACTCACGAGTCCTCAACTGAGGTTCCATTGTTTCGATGGCAGCATACCTGATATCTTACACAACTGGTACATAGTTGGTACATAAGTGTGTTGTGTATGCATGTATGTATGTATGTACAAGGGTTCCGCTCCGCAATATAATGTGAAGGGGGCAGAAAGAAGAGGCCCATGATTTGGTGCAACTAGACATTTGTAATTATTTGGTGCAACTAGATAATTGACAATGCCAAGAGCTGCTTGTGCAGAGCTGGTTGCCATTTTTTTTTTTTTTTTCTCACACTTCTACTTTCCAGTGGTCACAGATGTCGTCCTTTCTTCCCCCCGGTTCTTGCCTTCAATTTTTATCGCGCATAGGGTTCAGTAATCCCACTGCTCGTCGATTATTCATCGAGTGTTGCTAACTCACGCTCTCGCGCTTTCCGCAAGTCAATATGTGCGCAAGAAAAAGTCCCCACGAATTTAGACGAGTATGCACTCGGGAGGATTCGAACCCACGAAACTGACCTATACCAGGCTCGAGGATAACCTGATACGCCACCGGGGTGACCGATGCCATGTGACGTGTTGTGTGCCTGCTGGCGATGAAACGTGCGAAGAGAGGGGCCCGATATGATCATTACAGCGTCGACCGCACGCCGTACGAAGCTGCCCGGCTGCTGGGGTAACATATGCGTCAGAAGGGCGACGCAGAAAGAGAATGTGCGACATGCGCGCCGCTTGATGATACATACCTGGTATATATGTATATATAGACGGGTGGTAAGACCACACTCGTTTTTTTTTTTGTCGCTATACTTACAAACGAGTTAAGACAAGGGCCAAAATACATCACTACCACAAATCTCGTTTTCTTTTGTCGCAGCTCTATTTCAACTTGGTTTTTATATCGAAAAATGGTCCGTTGTTGGTATTTTCAATGTATATTCGATGTTGCCAAGCATGCATTGGCAATGTGGGCACCTTGCGCGGGGAGAATGTTATAGAATCTGTGCCGTTGTCATTTTCCCGTCCGCTTTCGAAACGTTTTCACGGGGGAGTCGTTCTGCGGTAGCACCCCCTAGTTTTATTTCACGAAATCGCCGGTTTTGAAACCAGATCCAGGCCGTATCTCCTGAAATACGATGTCCCTTGCCACCCCGACGTCACCGTTCGATACTGTAGTAGTCCTTTGCAAACAAGAAAATGTTTGAGGTTGTTTTTTTCATAGCATCCTTCCTTGTGTCGAGCAGCCATGAAACGTTCGTTAAAGAAAATCGCCGGTTTTGGGGGGAGGGCTATCGTAGAATCAGTCGGGGTTTGCACAGAGGTGCGGAGGCGTCGCTGTATGTACGCAGTACATGCGGGTCATACTTTGTGTCGGCTAAAAACTATCTTGACGGACCGCTGTGACGGTCATTATTGATATGTCGTACTATATGGCCGGCGCGTTGTACAGAAGTGCACCTTTCATTCCCTTCAAGGGTCTTCGACTTAAGGAGCTCTATACCTTCTGAGGCAAATACTGATGTTTAGAAAACTTTTGACAAAAAGCACCCGATAAAACTGACGTAACTCAGACGACACGAGTAACTAAGCCGGCTCTTTTCCCCCCTCTCCCCAGCACGGTACGCGCCTTCGTTTTTATCGCGGAAAGATTCCAGCTGTTTCTTCCCCCTCGTCGATTCGCATCGTACACGTACATACCACATGATGTGTGTGAAGCGTAGTACCAGTGCAGTGGGGGGCTCCCAATAATGCCGGTGTGTGCAAGCCCATTATACCGGCATTTTTCAGGGCACCGGTACTATTAGGAATAGTGGTTTGCGACAGAGTTCTTTTTTGAGGCTACGGGGGAGCGCACAGGAATATTTTGAGTAGGAGCTCGTATGGAGGCATTTCGCGTACGTATAAAACTACTTCGAAGTAGACTATGGCATCTGCAAACCAGATCCTTGTTTCAAATTTTTCTCACGTCGGACAGATCATGAGCTAGCTTATCTGTCGTGTATAGCTCAAGCTTCCAAAACATCTGCAGATGAGCTACGGCCTATAGCTCAAGCCGGGGAAAACATGTGTAGCCCATGTAGCTCCTATAGCCCATCCAGGTTCGAACGAGCTAGCTCATGTAGCTCCTATAGCTCGCCCTAGGCAAACATGTGCAGATGAGCTATCTTCTATAGCTCAAGCTTTGACAATATGTGCGGATGAGCTATCGCCTATAGCTCAAGCTTCCTAAACATGTGCAGCTCATATAGCTCATATAGCTCATTCCGTGGACGGATGAGCTAGCTCATGTAGCTCGTATAGCTCACCCTGGGTAAATGTGTGCATATGAGCTATCGCCTATAGCTCAAGCGGGGAAAACATGTGCAGATGAGCTATCGTCTACAGCTCAAGCCTGGGAAACATGTGCAGATGAGCTACCGCCTATAGCTCACCGCGGGAAAACACAATCATAGCTCATGTCTGTAGCTCATTTCAGCTCTTTCTCGGCAAAACATGCAAGATCTGTAGCTAAAAAAGCTCACCCTCCGGGGCAAATATGAATGCATACGTGTAGGAAAAGGTTGTGCAGCTTCACCATGAAGATGAAATTTCGACGTCGGTGCGTGCGACAGCATGGCATTCCCTGTTCAATGTGCAAAAAAGAAAAAGTATGGACAGCAGTATCATTTTTTGTTGCATGTACAACAAAACCAATACCAGTATGGTTATGTTGAAAACAGCATCATCTGAACTGCGCACACCCAGTTCCGTCAACACGGCTTCCGTAGATGTAGCCTGCCAAAAGGTGAAGGTGCAAACAAGAACAGAAGCAGAAAAAAAACAAACATTTGCACCGCAAAAAAAACAAGCAGACGAGAGATCCACAAGCAATCCGATCGCGGAAACACAGAAAAACAGCCGCTGCCCCCAGTTATCCCGAAGGCATCTACTCTTAGTTGAGGCTTGAGCTTCCCGTTCGTACTCGTCGTAGGCGTCGTCGTTCTCCGCTTCGCCCATGGAAAAGGCCCACCACCTCTACCTGAGGGTTGGAAAGCCTTCGAGGTTCCACCTTTGACGCTTGCTCAGTGGACAGCGCGAGCACCTCAACGGGAACTTGGTCTTGGTTTCCGTTTAGGAACAGCATCATTTCCGCGTAGACGGCGGACAGTCTGCTGCTCCAACACGATCGACCGGTTGGCTGTTTTGCCGGGTACGGCACACCGCCTAAACCCGTTCGGTGATGGTATGTCACGAATGGCTGCCTCCTTGGTCTCCTGTTGGTGAGCGCAGCGTGAGAAAGCGCACAGCACGTGTTAGACCGCGGAACAAGCGAGGAATCTCGTACACACAAACACATATCATGCTCCGGAATCATGAAATGAGCAAAGTTGATATTACGTGAGCGGTAAAGTCAACTACACCGAGGTTGGCTTGTAGTTTGCCGACTATCAATACCGTTGCTGCTAGTACTCGTGCGAGTATAGTATATACCAACACAAGACACCTGCACGAGGAATGCGAACATGCACAGCTCGCCACATACACGGACATCCACCTTGCGGTTGGTACGTACAGATCCTTGAAAAATGGGATAGGCATACAGGATGGATGGTGCAGCTCGAACAGCAGCAGCATGGTCTAGTGGGTACAACTATAAACTCGAATCACACGTCCTCGGTAACACGCACCTGGTTTTCAGCCTGGATTTGGTCATGTTTTTAATCCACATTGATCGCCTCGTTCGTGGAGTCCACATCCATTAAAGGGTCCGCTTGCTGCTCACTGCCGGCCTGGTCTACGGCCGAAGCGCCGCTAGAGCTGCTGACCCGGGTGTTGGGCATGCTAGGCGTGCTGCAAGGTGTCCGTGTTGTGTTGTGTGCAAGCTATCCTTGTGGATGTGTGGCAGCGGTGGCTGTTGTGGTCAATTCTGCCAGGGTTAACGTATTTATCAGGTACATTCATTTTCCGAACAGAACCAGGAGAGGCTCCGATCTCATACATCACATCCGTATTAAAAATATATGTTTTTTGTGTTGATGTCGTTCGGTCACTGCTGTAGAGTGCTGGAAAATAATACTACTGTATTACTGTTGATGTACAAGTGCTGTTGTACTTGTATGGGTCATTATGATATACAGCTCGTGAGCTAGCTCATGTATCCTTTATAGCTCAAGCTTTGTAAACTTGTGCAGATGAGCTATCGCCCATAGCTCAAGCGTTGAAAACATGTGCAGATGAGCTATCGCCTATAGCTCAAGCTTTGAAAACATGTTCAGATGAGCTATCGCCTATAGCTCAAGCTTCCAAAACATGTGCAGATGAGCTACCGCCTATAGCTAAGCCGGGGAAAACACTTGTAGCTCATGTAGCTCCTATAGCTCACCCTGGCCAAATATGTGCAGATGAGCTATCGTCTAAAGCTCAAAGCTTTGAAAGCATGTGCAGATGAGCTACCTTCCTGTAGCTCAAGCCGGGAAAACATGTGCAGCTCATGTAGCTCACGTTGCTTACCGGTGAGCTACCCTCGAAAAGAGCTAGCTCGAGCTACGGTGAGCTGATCTGCCCGACATGTGGAAATTTTAGAAAAAATGCAGCAAATAGCCCCAACAACACAAAGCTTTTCAGGTGCTTTTAGCCCTTTTTTGGACTCCATAACTAACCGCCCCTTTTTCGAGTATTCCTCTCCTTTTCTCCAAAGACGTACGCCAGACAATCAAAGAGAGTTATGTCATCCGCCCGGTGAGCAGCGAGCTCTTGGTGAAAACCGTTTTTTCATCGGTGATGTAGCCATTGTATTAGGCTCCCGCGCGTGAATTGAAGTATTCCAGCGATTTCGGTAGCTGTTGGTGTTGCTGGCTCGCAAGTTCGAACTCGCGGCAACATCTCGTGAGTTGCTTCTGGCTGCCCACGACTGCTGGCTGGCGCACCCGACGTCGTCATACACCCCACCAGGAGTCTCCCTCAATTTCGCGGGCCGTGGTTGCTTGTGGGGAGCTGTAGCTGCCCGCTAATGAAGTGCATACGTTGTGTTGGAGGTGGTTTTCGGTCTCGTTTTGTGTACCCCAAATACCGACCACTGCAGTGCTTCAAAGTCTGCCGAGAACAAGAGGGACACCGATCTCAAAAGACTCGCAGCATCTGTGGATTAATCCCTTAATTTCGTAGGTTTCCGTGTCTGTGTTCCACGAACCAGCCGAAGCTC
Source organism: Undaria pinnatifida (assembly GCA_012845835.1). Lineage (NCBI taxonomy): Eukaryota > Phaeophyceae > Laminariales > Alariaceae > Undaria > Undaria pinnatifida. The sequence continues at coordinate 9,457,173 of JABAKD010000013.1, forward strand.
TAAACGCAGCGTGTTGACCTAGCCATGTGTTTTGCTGTTCCGATAAAGCATCTAGATATTAGAGTTACCAGAAAACCGGGGACCAGGGGACGCTTGGGTCCCCCCCGTGGCCTTGAGTTGCAGTTGTTCCAAACGACTTCACCGGTACTATTAGGAACCCTCCGCTGTATGAGGTATGAAACCATTGCCGTTTCTGCCCTTGGTGCAAGCGGTCGAATTGGACCGGCGCATGTACTACCAGGTATATACCAGGTATAGTTATGTACGAACAGACTGCGGTTACTGCTGCCGCCGCCGTCGCCGCCGCCACGGAGACCGGACAAGCGAACCCCACCGAACCCGACCGAGTCGAACCGAACCTTACCGAACGCTGGCCGTGCCACTGATGTGGTTGCGCGAGACGGGATCCCTCTGCTTCTCCTCGGTACCAGGTACATGATAGCGTGGTATCATGATACAGTGGGAGTCCCCAATGGTGCCGGTTGAACAGTGCCATTATTGCTCTGTAGTGCCGATGGAATAGTGCCACTGCTCTCTACATTGCCGATTGAATAGTGCCGCTGCTCTATAGTGCCGGTTGAACAGTGCCACTGCTCTTTATAGTGCTGGTTGAATAGTGCCACTGCTCTCTATAATGCCGATTGAATAGTGCCGCTGCTCTCTATAGTGCCGGTTGAACAGTACCACTGCTTTCTATCTAGAGTGCGGGTGAAATCACTTGATACGAATGGAATTCTCTACAGTAGTAACCCTATTCCCAATAATGCCGGTGCCCTGGATAGTGCGGGTATGTTGGACTGGCACATACCGGCACTATTGGGGGGGGGGGGGGGGACTGTATGCCCGTTTTTCACCTCTTCTACTGCTGTTGTCGATGCTGCTTTAGTTGTCGAACCAGCGGGACCAGAGAAAAGCCACCTCTTCGACGGGGAAAAATATAATCACACAGACGTCGTAGTACTCCGTATTGAGCGCTATATTGCAGCGACTTGAGACGCGCAAACACCAACGCTAACGAGTCGGCGCAGGCTGGTCGGTGGTGCAAGGAAGCACACCGTGCTCCTGGTATACCCTGGTACCTAGTGTACAGAGTAGTTCGGTAAGGTATTTTGATACTGCTGTGCGATGCTCCTTCGCTGCCGTAAGCTTGGGGGCGATTTTTGATGGGTGAGCGACGACGGAAATCCTGCGAGTATCGTGTGACACTACAATAGACGGTCTACAACGAAGTCAATCAAAGCATTTTTTTTTTTTTTACACCTTGGACAGATCATGATGTATATAATCTGCAGATCAGATCATCTACAGATCGTCTAGATCATGTACATATAGATCATGATCTATATAATCTACAGATCAGATCATCTACAGATCATCTAGATGCAGTACAACCAGTAGCTGTCGTGACAAAGGCTACGCCAGGGGGGTCGTCACCTTTTGGGACCTTTTTTTTTGGCAGTGGCCCGGGAGTCACTCGCGCGAGTGACTACCCCCTGTCCCCTTGCGACCTTGAGCTTTCGTGCAATTCTAATTTTATGATACGAATCCGCGATGGAATGGTAAGAGCTACGCTGCACCAAAAACATGTGCGAAATTGTTTCGTCCATGAGGTACATACTAATAGTCAGTCGTGGTAGGGGTGAAAACCCGGTAGTGTATGGTAGTGTAGACGCGTGCGTACAATAGAGGTGCACCACTTCTTTTTCTGAGTTTCCTCGTTTTTGGGAGCATAAGACCTCTCCCAAAAACTGATTTGGGAGAAAAATCAAAACTGCTACGTACGTATGGTGCGGGGTGAAAAATCAAAACTGCTACGTATGGTACAGGGTGAAAAATGCCCCATGGCCTAGGTGCACAAGGATAATCATGCAAAAAAAATGGCGTTTTTTCCCCGGACGATTTTGAGTTAAGGAGCCCCGTCATTCAGAAACAATTTTGCCAAAAAAAGGTATTCCTTATACCTCTATCGTAGCGCGCGTCTGAAAATGGGGGTATGACACTACAATACCGTAGCCTTCGTGTCACGAGTTGCTAGATGCTGTTGTACAGGATCTGCACGTATAGATTACAGAGCTAACCCAACGGGAAATATTTTCTAGATCGTGCAGATCGTACGGTTCCCACCCGGTAACATGAGCTATTAATACGTATATATATTTGATCGTTCTTCTGGGGGGGGATTCGGTCAGGAGTTTTTTTCCGTCTCGGCCTCAGTATGCGATTCTCTGACTGGAATTTCTCGGTTAAATCGCTTCGTTCGAGCGCCGTCGTCGGGGGGAGGCTCCAACGCCCCTCGCCCTGCCTTATCCGTTCTGCACCTCGACGTGAACGCGGATAGACGCTGAACGAGACAAGCGAGAATTCGATTTTTTCTGTATTGTGGGCGGTATACGCCCGAGCTATTCTTGGATCTTGGCATATGTAGAGCTTGAACGAATAAATCAAGGGACAACATTTCCAAATTGGCATCTTAATTTCTTCCCGACGATGCTTTTTCCATGGCCGCCTCGAAGCGCTTGCCCTATCGTAGCTACTACTACTGCTGTGTGTCGTTGCCTTTCGGCTCAGTGGGTATAGTGCTATAACCAACGAAGGGTGTCGTGAGTTGGTACGATTCTCACCCAGATCATATTTGGTATTCAGGAGCGTGCGCGCTGGAGGCGTTATGAATGGTTATGGTAGCTGTTAGTGTTCTCCGGAGTAATACTATAATAACTGTAGTACGTGGAGAGGGGATAGCTCCGGAAATCCCTCTTACGAAGTCGGTGAGAATTAATTAACGAACTCGAAAACATATTTGGTTGTTTTTTTGCATAACCCACTGTAAATTTTACTGAGTCACGTGACGGTGGGTTGTGCTATGTGTCGTGAGTTCGATTCTCACCGGCTGCATATTTGTCTTTTTCAAGCGTGCGCGCTGACGACATTATGAATGGTTATTTTGGTAGTTTAACATATGTAGCACTACCCGCTGAGCTACTGAGTCAAGTGATGAAGTAGCTCAGTGGGCAATGCAGTAGGATTTCTCGGTCAAATCACTTTGTTCGAAGGCCGCCGCCCAACGCCCCTCACCCTTCTTTATCTGTCCCCCACCTGGTCGTGAACGCGTACTACGTACGGGAGGTAAGAAACCCATCCGGGAATCGGCGAGGATTTTGGATTTTGGATTCTGGATTCCTGGGCTTTTTTTTTCCGAGAACGGGTCAACTCGTGACGTACTATTCGATGACACAGCAGCAATCTATCATAATAGTAGTAATAGGTATCTTCTTGGCAACATGTCGTGTGCGCGAGCAATCGATGATACAGCAGTAAATAATCTGTAATAATAATAGTCGACGATATATACCTGGTACGCTGTTTTCAAATTCCGAGCTTCAAGAGCAGCAGTTTTGTTGTTGTTGTTCTCACATTAACTCGCATAATTAAGTCCGTGGTCACAGGACAGGCTCCATCAGTAAATAATGTTGACTGACACCACTTTACAGGCAACACCTCTCTGGGTAGGTAACGCGGCGTCAACCATGGTAATATAATACAATTTCGGGGGAATGTGATATCTATGCAAATATCCTGTTTTGTTCAATGGTCAGCCGGTCGCCCCGGTGGTCTAGTGGTTACCCTCGAATGCTACTAACGTTTGTTTGTCCTTGAGTTCCATTCCCGCCGTGATGAGATTCGACATTTGCAAAATGCAATAAAAAAAGGGGACCAACTGCTGAGAGCGCCTAGCAGCGTGGGTAGGTACAATTCTACGCGAGTCGACGACGGAAGAAAATGCCGACTTCTTGTCGAGATAAAAGTGAAGGCACGTACCGTAGTGGGGAGGGGGGAGGAGGGCCCGCGATGTGACCCCGGATCTGAGTTACTACTGGGAAGGAGCGCGAGACTAGTGCGAGGATAATGAATGGCATGAAGAAAGAAAAATGTTGCAAAAGTATAATACTACCACACAGAGCACCCGTATCCTTTTCCGGGATTTTTTTTTTGTATTTGTCCATTCTTCTCTAGGCGAAATTTATTGACAGATTTCTTATTTTTGGTGCAGTAGTAGTACGATCCTGAAAGAAGATACCTGGTACTAGAGTGTCTGCGCATATTGTTTTTCTGAAGTTGGAGTTTCAGTCGGAAATGAAAAAAAACTAAACATCGACCTTCCGCTATGGGCATAGTCCGAAATGAAAAAATATCACTACCAGTAAATAATATTAGTATCTTGAGTAGAAAAAACACACGGCACTGTCAGCAGTCAGTCGTCATGGTAGACACTCCGCATGTTATTTATAGAGGGGACGCGCCCGACTTCGAAAACGTGAAAGCACGCGCGAAGCAAAGACAGCAGATACATATATATATAGCCCGCCTTCCTGGGTAAAAACAGAGAAGAAGCGCTACGCCAACCTTCCGTACCAGCAAAGCCACCTCCGCATCTATCTTAGACAACGCCGCCGCAACGAGAAATCGCTCTCCTCTTCGTTTTCCTCCTCGCCCGTGACCACGCAGAGCAATGCGACATCCTTCAGGTAATAAAGAAAGCTCTTCTTCTCGCCGGCTGACATGGCCCCATGTCGACGCTTGATGCAAATCGACTTTGCATCCTGTCCACTTCGAACCCCCATTGCCACTGGGACAGCAGTGAATCATTGATGCCAAGTCCTTTTTCGCTTCGCCTAGAGGCGAAGCAGGTTCTCAATACTCTTGGCGGTGTTTTTGTTTGATATGCGCCAACTTTTACTTGACGGCGCATTTAACAACAACAGTATCCTCACCTTTGTTGTATATGACTTTTTTCTGCTGTCAAATTATGACCTTCAGAATATCATGTTCGTATTAAACTCTTGGCATTTATTTAAAGTTCAATGAATGTCGAATCGGACAGCTACAACTTATCTTGTCGATGTACTGCTCTGCCCTACCCGAAGCATGGGCGCCGACGAATCGCCGGCGCCCATGCGGAGTCCTTGTATACCGTACAGACCTCCTCTGAAAGATGTAGATCATGAAGTGGGGATCGGTGACTATCTGTATGACGTGTGAGTGTGAAAACTTGACACGGCTCGGGGTTTGGGATTGGAGTCCGGGTTAGGGTTAGAGTTACATGGTTAGGGCTAGCTGGCTTGACATGCTGAAAAGCATTACTATTTGTCCCCCGTCAAAACCCAAACTGTTTAGTATTTGTCCTGCCCAAAAGCAGCAATTAAGTAATCCCCCGAAAACAGAAATTATTTTATATATTTTTCATTTGTCCTCCCTCCCCCGAAAACCCCAAGTATTTTAATATTTGTTCTTTTCGAAAGCAGAAATTATTAATCCGGGGGCTCAAAACATGAATTTAATGCTTTTTTTTTTTTGTTAAGTTAGACTATGCTAAAAATTGTGTTTTTAGGGTTTCATACAAAACAGGGCGATGGTGTTGCGGGCAGCCAACCTGCACCAGAGACAAGATCGATGTTGTTGGGTGGCTTACTACCGAGGACAGTGATCCGGAAACTAAATACGTACAGTAGGGGACCCGCCAAACGAGGCTGTCAAATTCGCTTGGCGCGTCCGGGGTGTTGCACTCTTAGCCGGAAATGAATAAGGCGGCTTCCACCTATAAGACGGTCATGTTGCTCTGACACACCACCCCGTGATAGGAGGAGACCCCTATAGTCTATAGTGCTGTGTTAGGTTATGTATTTGTTTAGGTTTTAGTTTCTTGATTTTAGCGCGTATGTGTATTATAAGTGACGCAGGCGTTGTGTGTCATTATGTTTTTTCTCTCGTTCGACGGTTTAAGGGCGCGTACCTTTCTCATGTATACCAGGTACACGGCCTTAGCTGTATTGGTGACGACGGTTGATTCACACGATCCAACCGGACATGATATCGTACTCGTATCGTGCACGAGGTAGGCCAGCCAATGCCGTGTCAGAACTGGAGATCGGCCATGAACCGCCCAATTTTACGCAGTTTGGGCATGAAAATTTGACACAGCGTTGTTCATGCACCAACCGAGACGCGTCTTGCCGGGGTATTGTTATTGTCATTGCTTTTTTTTCGAGAGCGAGAGAGAGATATGACCAAAAATGCAACCGAGAAAATTGAACCTCGATTGAAACTTACCTGAAATAAAGTACGTTATCTCCAACTTGCTGATCAAAACCCATCTCCACGTTTCATGGCTGGCCCAGCTTGTAGGTATTAATTATTTTTTGCGAAATACAGAGGCGTTATCTCTGCCGTCTATACGCTCGAGCCCTGTCGAAAGATAGAGGGGCCAACGTTGAACAAATATACGATAAGATACTTTTTACCAAGGCCACGGTAGGGTGCTCACTCTTGAGGCCTTTTCCTGCAGCGGCTCGGGCTCACTCGCTCGAGTGACCTCCGTGTTCCTCAATCCTTCGTGCTGCTATATATTGGCGACATGAACCCGCTATGGGAAGGTAAGCTACGCCGCGCTTCAACAATCGCGTAGAAATGTTTTTTGGTCCGTGAGGTGCAGAGCCACTCGTGCGAGTGGCCCAAAGCCGGGGGTAAGAGAAGGGTGTACCCTCCCCTATCGTGCTCTTGGTCTTTTAGGCACCATAAAGCGCTGCCCCGTCACCGCCGATCGATCGCGGAGGTTGAGGTTGGTTGGTTGCTGATGTTTGTTTGGCCTCTTTGTGTGTGACGTTTTCATGTGACACGGTCGTGGGTTGGTTTTACTCTCCTGTGAAGATCATTTGAGTGAGATAGTTCAACGTACAGCGAAAAGGTTTTTGAGAGATCGTTTTTTTAGAGTCCCAAGGTGTTCTCTCCCTGGTCGCGGAAGGAGATAACATGCCAAACGTTTTTTGTGTGATATACCTGGTGTGGAGAGAACGTGATGGGCGCCGAAATGTTGGAGGTGTTTCTGCTAGGAGTGGGAACGGTGATCTGTCTCGAAAGGGATGCGTGGTCGTGGTTAAATGGCTACGAGCTGGTTCAAGCTGACCGGCGGAAATGATCTCCCCCACGAATACCTCTCGCAATATCTAGTCAAAGGGTGAATATTTGGTATCGTACTGACCCCAATGGCGAGTGGAAGAGGGTGACATGACTAGTAATAGTAATAGTTTTTCTTATAACGGCCTCGGGCTGTCTCGAGGAGCGAATGTCGTATCGACCAATGACAGGCCTTCCATTTTTTCAATAATGTTCAGGCTTTTTTCGAAACGGGGGCAGAAAAGTGCTTGCGCCGCATTTTGCACGACCCGGTTGAAAGTACTCCAAAGTCCAAGGCGTGTCTGTAGAATTTTTCGCGCGAAAAATCGAACATCTGACCTGCGTATGTTCAATATTAAGCAGAATATAGCAAAAAAATGGACCCTGCACTAAAACCAAGTAATTTAAAAGGAACAATGTATCTTACTCATTTTTACACCTAAAACGTGTTTTATATTATATGCCCATCGCAAGGCCTGACCTTTGTTTTGTTTATTTTTGTTCGCCGAAAATGTTTGTTTTCTAATGTCGTCCAAATTTTCTAAACTATCTTAACTGACGAAAAACCAAGCAACCCCCCCTCCTCCCCGAAATGTGAGTTCCTGGCAACGGCACATAGAAGACGTGTACCAAATTTCACGGTCTGAATCGAGAAAACGGCGTGGACATTCGCCGGGGAATAAATTTCCGTGGTTCAACATGGACCAGCCTGTACCTCTATTTCCAAGTCGTTTGTATTTTTTGTCGAAACGCCTCCTCGCGCCTTGGCGAAATATTCCTTAGGGGTCCCCCGCGGCCTTAAGAAACACGTGTTGCCATTCTGCGTTACGTATGTAGATCATCTGTAGACACGCGCGACCGGTGTACTACGCAGCTTGCAAAGATGACTATCGACCCTTAAATTGGTCGGACGAAACTTATGTCACAGCTGACGTATTTAAAACGATTTAACAACATGCCTGTAGCAGGTACGGCCCTACCGTCTTTAGATATCGTTGAATAGAAAAAATGGTTTCATGCGGCAGCATTGAGCACACAACGCGTGCTACAGCAGTACTCGTACGAGGTGCTTTCGACTACGTATAGATCGAAGTATCACACGCAGCTTGCAAATATGAGTTCTGATAAAAAAATCCTCCTTGAGTCGACCCCACAGCTGAAGTGTATTTTGTTCATTTTCTTTATTATAAGACGTACACTTATTTATATTCGGATTACACGCATAGTATTATGTACTATTAATAGTATAGGCACAAGCTGCGGTAGTGGTGCACTGGCTCTTTTTTGCCTTCTGAGGGTAGTGGCTTGAGGAGCTCTATTTTGCCTTCTGACGCAAAAGCGATTTTTTGAGTTAGCCGAAAGTGCAACCATCCCGATGATGGCCAATCCCATCGCCTAGGTATAAAAAAGATAATATTCCCGAAAAAAATTGACTTTCCAAGGGTTGTGGCTTAACCCCTTAAGAGCCCCCGAACCCCTGCCTATGTTAAATGCAAGTAATTTTGTCCCCGAAAACGGGTTTCCAGTTGTAAAGGGGTTAAGGAGCCCCGTCATTCAGAAAGTATTTGGGCCAAAAAATAGTACACCTTACCTTATTAATTATTACCTCTAGCATTGTGAGGCTTCACATTCCATTAAATGTTCACGCATTGGCTGTGAGGTCTATCTGTCTGCCTGTCTATGACGTCCCCACTCCCCCCACCCCCCCCACTCCCCTTCCTCTCCTCCCCCCATGTCTCGAACAACAAGTAACCAACCTCCTCCCCCCCCTCTCCCCCGTGCTCCCCCTGCCGTCCCACCCAATCTCTCCACAACGAAGACCCCCCATGAAATTTGTACTTCGAAGTAATAGTTGGCCTCAGTTGGCACCGACGCTGTAAAACATACCTGGTATTATATATACTGGGGTTGGCGTTGGTTGGCAACGACGCTGTAAACATGCCAATCACTGTGTGAGCTAGACGACCAGGGTACCGTTTTTTTTCTTGTTTTTTTTCGCGGTTACCATGATGGTTACCGAGTTAGATCATATTGCGCGGGGTAAAGAACCCTAACTCCGCACAGGGGGAATGATCGCATCACGTAGTGTGAATTTGGTAAGGCACCCATGAGGCAGTTACATGGTAATACCATTGCTGTCTCTGGAGTGGCCACACCAGAAAACAACGCAACTCTTTGGCGCTGTCATCCATAAGCAAGAAAGTAGGTGCCGAAATCCGTCTTACGTGCGGTTCTTGGAAGGATGCAGTTCACCCTTCATGCGACTCGCCAAACACCTCACGTCGCTTCGCGCTTGGTGCAGGCAATGTCTGCCTGGTTCGTGAAAACCCAACGTGCTCCGCCCCGGCATAGTAGGGATGCGAGGGTCTTATGGTCATACGATTACGGCCATGCACAAACTGAGTGCACCCCCCCCCGCCGCCCCTCCCCCTCCCCGCCTTTCTGAAAACAATTTAGGAGTGCAAGGTTACCGACCAGAAGCAGACCGGCCGGTGCTGGATTTTTGCCGCGATGAACGTCATGCGACCCGGGGTGATCGAGAAGTTCAACCTCGCGGACGACTTCGAATTGGTGGGTTGGGCACCCGAGGCTATCGTCACCAAGTGTTATACGGGTCCGAGCAATAACCGGGTTTTAGGCGATAAAAATCTATAGGTTGTGCGTACGTCTTTCCAAAGCACGGCATCCACGACGGCCAAAACACTGCGGCGTTGATGTTTATGCTACATATGTGTACTATCACCATGTTAATGTAGTGGTAGTTAATGGTCAGTTACAATGTAATGTTCGTTGTCGTATGGTTGTTGCTAGATAAATCAGACGATCGATGTGTTACCAATCTAACACTTGGTCATGCGTGGTGAGTATTGTACTACAATGTCCTTTTGTATTAGGTTTTAACCCATGACAACTTACTGAAAGCGGACGACCGATATATCACGCAGCTTGCAAAGATGAGTATCGACCCTAAGTTTGTCGAACTCGCAGCTGACGTTGTTAGAATAACTTTTTAAACACAGCATCCACGACGGCCGAAAGACAGCGTTCTGGATGGCCACACTTGACAAGCTAAAGCATCCAAGCACGAGTCACCCCATAGCGTACGAGGTTAGGGTTAGGGTTAGGGTTGCCGCCTCCACGACCACCACCCTGCGTATGTTCTATAGTAACTGTCACGACTCGGAACCAAAATATTTTTCCTGGAAACAGGTTTGATCTAAAATTAGTTAATACGGCCTCGATCCGGGTTTATATATATGTAACCCGTTTTATGAAAATTCAATGCAAGTCGACGAGGGAAGAAATCGGGTTGAAGTCTTTCTCGCGATACAAATTGAAGGCACGTACCGTAGTGAGGAGGGTGGGGGGGGAAGAGCTTGGTTAGTGACCCTGGATCTGAGTTATGTGTACGAAGGGAGAAAAATGAAGAATATGTGCGAAGACAATAGATGGGATGGGCCCAAACAAAACAAGATAAAAAAGGCGGTAGAAGTTTGTGGTTACCGTTTTTTCTTTTTCTTTTTTTTTTCTTTTCTGATTGGCGAGGCTCTTCCGTTAGATTATACCAGGTACCCCTTTTGGGGCCCCATGTTTTTTCAACCATTTCACCCCAGTGACGTCATCAGTGATGTGCATTATTGTTTTTTTCAACCATTTCACCGCAGTGACGTCATCATGACGTCATCAGGTGGCACTTCGACCGGTATTTCGTATGGGTTAGGGTTGAGGTTAGTTCCATATTTTTTTCAAAATCCCACTAGTGTCCGTTCGTCACTCGGGTCCCCATGTACAGCGACCTAACCACGGTGATCTTTGACGTCTTCAAGCGTTTTACGAGTAGCGTGAGCGAGCAGTACGAGTAAGGTTTGGATTATGCCGCACCTGTCCTCTACGACCCCTTCCTTGCCTTTTTTTGTAGTTCGGAGTCAGTTTTATTTTCGTTCTCCAATCAGCGGTGCCCGATGCTGTGGTCATCAATTTTCATTTTTCAATTTTTTCCTCTGAAAGCCCCAAAGGTAGAGCTGTGAGTCGTCCCGACTGAAGTCGCCAACTAGTTATTAGTTGGACTAAGAATTAGTCGTTTCCCGAAGGTGCCGACCATCCGGCTTAGCGGGTTTCCATACCTGTATACAGGAGGGATTGTTTAATGTGGGGCGCGTTTTTTCCTTTTTCGGCGCCCCCCTTCTCCGGCCGGGGAGAGCTAGTTGGCTCGCTTCGCTCGTCTGATTTAAGTTGGCAAGTCGGCTTGCCATCAGCTGGCTTCGCCAGCCGACTTGTCGACTAAAGTCGGTTAGTCGGCTAACGGCACCATCTACGTATTAGTTTTTGGTCGTGAAATCCTTCCGACTCACAGCTCTACCCAAAGGGGTTGATACTAACTATTGATGTAGTTGGGCCCCCCATAAACAAAACAGATACGTACCGTAGGAGACCCCCCAGTAAGAGCAATTTGACCGCCTTATTGGGGAAGGCCGCCTTATTCACTTTACTCCTTCCAGGTCATGAGTGCAGTTCCTCAGTCGCGCCAAGCGATTTTGACCGCCTTATGTCGGGATACCGCTTTATAGAGGGATACCGCCTTATCGGGGCTTATGCGAATCCTTTTGGTGCCCTCAGCAGTGCGGGTGTCATCATGGTTGGCGCGAGTGGGTGGTCTAGCTTTGTGCGTTGCCGTTTGGACTCACACCCGATCCTTGCACGAGAAGTTTCTGTAAATAATGCACGCCCCCTTCCCCCTCCTCCGTCCCGTCCCGCCCCCTCCCTCTCCCCGCCTCCTCTCTCGCCCCTCCTCTTGCCCCGTTTCCTGCCCCCTCGCTCTCGTTTGTGTCAACCAACATCGTATTATATCATGCGACAACCGGACACGAATGACGGAATGAACGAACGAACGGACGAACGAACGAATGAAATCATGGAACCAACGATCAAAATCATGGCGCCAACAAAATCAACCAACAAAATCGTGGAACTTACGAACGATTTCATGGAACCAACGAACGAAATAATGGAACCTTTTTACGAACGAAATCATGGAACCTACCAACCAACAAAACGATGGAACGAACGGACGAACGAACAGTCTCAGAGCTATTTGTTTTTCTGGGACAAGTTCGAGAAATGCAACTACTTCCTGGAGAACGTGGTGCTCACCGCGGACCGTGCGCTGGACGGGCGCCTTGTGCAGCACCTCCTCAAGGAGCCCATCTGCGACGGCGGTGAGCTATGTACCAGATTAGGATAGCACACGGTTACCCTGCGGGATATGGCTTCGTTTCCCTCAGGGTGTGTCTTGAGTTGACAAGGGGGAAAACAGTTAGGCCTGGGAGTGAACCCCGAAATGTCCCAAAAAAATGGCAGATCTGTTGGATGAAAACCGCGAAAAAAAACAAAAATCTGTTCAAGAAAAACATGTGCCGTAGTTCTATTTACTTGGATTTAGTATGCATGAACGGTTGACGAAAGATCGATGAATACTCGACGCGGGCGACGAGTTGGACCCTGGGATTCGACGGACACCTGTAATCAGTATGTACAGCGGACATTTAGAATTTCCCGTAATGTTTTCATGTCTAATCGGCCGGAAATGTGCGGAGAAACTAATGTTTGCTTATATTCGTCTTTTGCTCAATAGGGGAGAAGTACTTAAATTGAATATGGAAGAAATACGTGCCTTCCTCTTGGCTGGGAGTTGGAGACAGCAAAGCAGTCCGCGCTCGAATCCAGTAAATAGCCGACGATAAAGTGTTGATCAAACTTGGCCCTTTTGTTGCCTTGTGAGTAAAAGTTCCAAAAAAATCATTCGAAAAACATCGTACAGAGGAGAAGAAAAAGAAACCCGGGGAAGAATGAACAAAGTCGAAGCAAACACCAATACATGTCTTCGTCGTGTGAGGCAAACGGCGCCAGACACGGGCTCGCGTAGCCGCACGCCGAGCGACTGCCATCACGCCAGGAACCATTGAGAGAGGAGGGAGGGAATCTGTGACCGGGCCTTGATGCAGCGGGAAACGACCTGCCCCGAGCTTCTAGATGCGGATGCATCTGTTATCGTACGAAATCTTCGAGCAAAACAAATAACAAAATAAACCGCCTACCATACATATGATAAAGCAGTATAGTGGAAACTACAGTAATAAATTTATAAAATAGATGTGATGTTTTACCTAGCTCAAAATTCCCCACCTAAAGTATAAATACCAATACTTACCATTATAGTGGACAAAAAATAAGACACCTCCCAATAAAAACTCACTCATTTAGTATATTACGAGTACCAACAACGCAGCTTGCAAAGATGAGTATTGACCTGAAATTCGTCAAACTCACGGCTGACGTCATTGAAAATTAGTTATAAAATAACAATTTTGTCCGAATGTCAGGACCGTTTGTATATTTATATGAATATAGCACGGTTCTTACATTTCCGGAAAAATAGGTACCTGGTACGTTGTACAACGACTCGTACTTAGTATCATACGAGTAAGAGTGCGCGAGTATCATGCAGACAAATACAGGTACAAGCTTGGAGCCAGACCCCATGCGCGTGCTGAAAAGCCTTGGCCAAGACTCAAGCCCAGCGGCACGTACGGCAAAAACTTGCACGTGGGCTAGAGGTGGAGCGCGCCGCCACGGGGGTATACGGGAGGCGCCGTATACCGTGCGCGGTGCAGCACGGCCCAGGGGCTTGCACAGTAGCAGCAGTAGCCGAGAAAACAAGAGATCAGCCCCTGCTGCTTGATCCCTTTCGTATCACACATGGGGCACCACCGTCGCGCTGCCGGCCGCCGAGCCCAAGGGGCCGCTCACGCTCGTGCGTCCATGTGTACGCTGCGGTCTGGGCCTGGGTCTGTCTGGGCCTGGGTCTGTCTGGGTCTGGGTCTGTACAGCATTGCGCTTCGTACGAGAAGCAAAGGTCCCCGGTGGGCTGACTTTTTTTTAGCAAAAGGGTGATGGCAGCCTGTGGCAGCAGAGCGTTCTTTTTTTGGAATGCTACGCTCCGAACAGCTTTTTGTCGTGACGTGGTTTTGTTTGCCCCATCGCCGATTGGTTAATTTCCGGAAGAGTTTTTTACGTAGAGAACGACAATGAGACCTTTTTTTTCGCCCAAATTTTACGTCTAAAAAATATTCCATCCCCGGGCCTAATAGTTCTTGGAAATTAACGAAAAACAATCAGCCACCGCTGAAAGTAATACAGCACGTAACAGTGACCAGTCCCAAAACGAGCTCATAGTTTAGTCTATCGCTGCAGTTACACATAGTATATCCAGTGGCCGTTACGAGACGTCTAGGTTGTTATGTACGGCAAGATACGTATGGAAATCGGGGAATACTGTTAACGAGTATTATTTTGGTGGACCAGATTTTCAAAAAATAAAGTCGGATTTTTCCCGATAAAGTTCTACGAGTAGGGTTGGGGTCGGGGTTATGGGTTGGGTTAGGGTTGGCGGGTCTAAAATAGCGTTTTGGGCAGTTTTGGGGTTTTTCCTCCTCGTAATACTGGAAGCACACGTGGGCCAAACCAACTTCCCCGATCTCCGTACTGTACCCTAGACAATAGTTCAGAATTGCGGTAAACGCGGCTCAGTATAGCTGTCAAGTCACTTGGAACACGCATGATGCTATGCTGTTTCTGCATGACCAAGTACTACCAGAAATCCTATGTGTATCCATCATTGAACAGATGGCAGCACCATTGCTGCGGTTGTGAGTATATCTCGGCGTTTCCCCCCGTCTGTTTCAGTGTATACCCACAACCACTCGTCCCATCTCTGTTAGTGTGCGTTGCTGGAGAGGTTAGACTTGAGAACTGTTGTCGTTAGGAGTTGGCGCGGCAGGATCGATTGTAACCGTCGTTGGCGTTGTGTGCGTTGGTTGATTTGGAGAACATGGGGCGTCTTGTGTGTGGATCTTGGCTGGCGGTTTGATGGTGAAGCGCCGGTCTGAGCGCGTGGTGCAGCACCTCCTCAAGGAGCGTATCTGGCTTCGGCGGTGGACAACACATTACAAAGTAGTACCGTGTATCACGCAAGATAACACCGCCCGCACACGCAAGATAGCACACCCCCTACACTAAAAATAGTACCGTGTATCACGCAAGATATTGCACTCCCACGCGAGACAGCACACCCCCTACACTAAAAAATAGTAACGTACATCACGCAAGATAACGCACCCCTAATAACACCCGGGGATGACTCCTAATCGTCCCCGTAGCCGTTGCTTAAATCTCGCCTACGTAGTCATGAGGATCGGTTTCCCTGTAAGATCCCACGTGTCGGCCAATTCAGCTTGTTTTTGCCCTCTTTCTCATTATTCTTTTTCTTTCTTTTTTTCTTTCTTTTTTTCTTTCGTTTTTCAAGTTTTTCATTCGTTTTTTTGTTGTTGACGGTTGGCCCCTGACTTGCCTCTTTTGCCTTCCTTCCTTCCCTCCCTCCCTCCCGCCCTCACTCCCTCCCTCCCTCCCTCCCTCCCTGTCCTCCCAGGTCAGTGGGATATGGTGACGAACTTGATCGCCAAGTACGGCGTGGTCCCGAAGAGCGTTTTTCCGGAGAGCAAAACGTCGTCAGGCTCTCTCTGGTTAGTCGTCTGTCGTCTATGTCGCCGTCTAAAACCACAGTATAAAATCGATTGAGTAGTTCACATGCTCAAACCAAAATATCTTAACCTTGTACAAGTATATGGTGGAAATATAGTGTAGGGGTGAGCTGTAGTGTTGAATTATATTTATTTCGCCCATTTACAAGCCCTAACCGTATAGTGCTACTGATAGTTCTAGGCGGAATCGCCGACCTACATCCTTAATGAGGACGCACACAGTAATAAGCGCGATCAAAGTATCACACATAGCTTGCGAAGACGAGTTTCGACGAAATCTTCGACCTCACAGCTGTAGTATGTTTTGATTTTTTACAATATATGTAGAGTGTGGGGGATGGGATGAAATGTCAAGTGAATCCATCCACTTGTAAACCCTAACCCTATACTTCGAAGTATGGCGGAAATACAGAGTGTGGGCATAGGATATATGAGGTTTTAAATTAATTCTGCCCAATGAAGTGTCAAAATAAATCCCTTCACCCACTCTTATAAAACCGTAACTATATGGCGGAAACCCTAACCCTATGTTGTGATCCCTCTTGTTCAAACGCCCCACCTAAAATCGAAATCTACCAGAGTAGTAAACACTACCAGCCAGCTGATATCATCTCATTATCCATCTAGCCACCCATGCCGTGGCTCCAACTCATCTCCGCCCTCCGCCCCCCCCTACCCCCTTTTGTTCCCGCCCAGTTTGTTCACACGCCCCACTTACAATCGAAATCGGCCAGAGTAATAAACACTTCAAAGCAATTGGTATCACGTCAATATCTTTCTAGCCATCCCTGACGTAGCTTCCATTCATCCCCCCTCCCCCCCTCCAACGCCCCCTCCTTCCCCACACCCCGCACGATCGCCTAGACCCAGCACCGCGCGTGTAGCAAGCCCCTACATATAATATGATTAATACGCGCGATCGGAGGATCACACAAAATGTTGCGAAGATCAGTGTCGACCAAATCCTTGATCTCATAGCTGGAGTGTATTTTAATATTATATGTGACCTAAACCTCTTGAAAACCCTTTCCCCCCCCCCCAGCCTTTTTTTTTTTCTCTCTTCTCTCCTCGCTTTCTCTTGCTTAAACACCCCACCTAATATCGAAATCCGCCAGAGTAATAAACACTTCCACGCCCTGGATATCGCCTCGTTATCGTTTTAGAGCCGTCCATGCCGCTGCTGCAATTCCCACCCACCCCCGCCCCCAACGCCCCCTCCTTCCCCACCACCCGCACCATCGCCTAGATTTAGCACCACGCGTATAGCAAACCCCTACATCTATGCGACCTAAAGCCCTCCCGCCCCCCGCCCCCCCCGGCACATTTCCCCCCCCCCTCCCCCACAAGAAGGATTTATAGTTGCCACGCACAAATTGACCTGCCCCACCCGTCCCCTCCCCCCTCTCCCCCCCTCCCGCCCCCCTTCTGATTAAAATCAGGCCCCCACGTCCTTCAAAACTCCGCCCTTCCCTCACCGGTTATTCGACTTACAGTATTCACTTGATAAACTGATGCATTTCCTTCCACAGCTGTCAGATTTTGTCCCCCTCAGAAACGGGTTTTATAGTTTCCGCGCACAGACTGCCTAACATCACCCTGTTGACCCTGATAGCTACACTGTAGTTCCAAGGGGAGTCGCCGACCTATATCCTCAATGAGGACACACAACCCGTAATACGCGCGATCGGAGTATCGCACACAGCTTGCGAAGATGAGGTTCGACAAAATATTCTATCTCACAGCTGGAGTGTATTTTTATTTTTCATAAATATGGAGTGGGGATAGGATGATACGTTGAATTAATTCTGAATTTGAGAGAGACGATACAGATTATACTCCGATTTTTGGTTGCAATTAATTAGTTCGACCAAAGAGGGGCGCCATGGATAAACCCTTTCGAACTTTACACTAAAAAGTGTACCACTCACTATACGTGGAAAAATAGGTACCGTGAAGGTGTGCATGTGTTTTTTTTGTTATTTGCTGAGCGCTTTCATCCGCACGTGGATCATAGCGACATGCTGACAGCCGCTTACCTGTGGATTCCCTTTTTTTAGGTTTTGAGTTTTGTTTTTTCGTTTAACGAGGTTTTGATTTAAACAATTGGCAGATGCCGTCTCACCTATCGATTCGCTGCCTGAAGGTTTTTGTTTTTTTTCGCGCCTCGGTGTTGATCGGCCATTTGTCAATGCCGTCGATTGTTATGCAGAGGGTCACAGAAGAGATGCTACCGCGTTGCGGAAGGATGTTCGAGATATATCTCATAACGGCGTCATCTGCTGCTCCGCGAAGGGCAATCATAATGATAATGAGAATAACCGTCAGAATCAGATTCATGATCATATTCATAATCATATTCATAATCATAGTCGTGATCGTCATCATAATCATGATCATAATCATATCATAATTATCATGTCGCGATCACAAGCATAAATCACAATCACAATAATTACAATCATAAGCAAAATCATAATCATTGTAATAATCACAAGCATAATCGTGATCATAGTCGTAATCATAATATCAATACCAACTCATAATATCAATACCAACAATAATAATGATGATTATTTGGGTTGGTTACGGTGGTGGTGACCGGTGTATTGACCGTGGTAAGTAGTTACTACTAGTGTTACCACCGTTGCTGCTGCTGCTGCTGCTGCTGCTATTTCTGTCGCTGTTTCTGTTGCTGTTGCTGTTGCTGTTGTTGCCGCTGCTGCTTCTACTGCTGTTACTACCGTTGCTGCTGGTGCTTATTTTCGACACGCACACTTTTGTCAGACGAAAATATTCCCCTGTGATGCTTGGCCGCACGGTGAATCGCGTGGAAACCCCGCGAACTGACACACACTGCCTGCTCGAAAACGGAGAGCCCCCGACCGACGCTTGACGTTCGGGGTCTTTTTTTCTTTTTCTTTTTTGCGTATTATATGTTTCGTCTACGTTGTTTTTTTGTCGTGGTTCGTGACTTGCGGGCTTTAGGGTTAACCGGTTCCTCACGCAAAAGCTGCGGGAGTACGCCTTGAGACTGAGAAGCATGATCGCGAAGGGCGTGAGCGCGGAGCAGCTGACGAAGGCCAAGGCTGGCATGATGGGAGAGGTGTATAAGGTGGGCTCAGACGCATTATTTTTGTTGTTGTTGTTGTTGTTGTTGTTGTTGTTGTTGTAGTTGTTGTTGTGGTTGTTGTTGTTGTTGTTGCTGTTGCTGTTGTTGTTGTTGTTGTTATTGTTATCTTTCTGCAGCGGATGGGTAAATAATGAAGCTTAACATTTCTCGCTGCTGGAAACCCGTTCTTACGCTATACCTGGCCCCTTTTAAGACTTCAGCGGGATTTGTTGTCGAAATGAAACTGACGAGTTCCAGAATCGGCCACACGAAACAGCCTGGAACGACGCCGGGCAGAGGTTGTGTTCACTTGCGTATTCAAACTGGTGTGTTAACTATTAATAGTGTGTTCAAAGCACCGCGGTAGGTGTGTTCAAAGCACAGCGGTAGGTGCTCACAGCACACGCACACCGCGTTCTGATACTATTAACAGCACATTAGTATTCTGCTGCAGGCTTTTCCTCGTAGACGGGTGATAATATTGAAGAATCTCTTGCTTTTGGTAGATACAAGAGTCATCCCTCTATAGTGCGATCACTTTGTATATGTTTCTGGAGGAGGCATGAATTGCGTCAGCTGTGGTATATGCGTGTACCACCTTTGGTTTGTTTGTGTTTTTTCCCTGGGGTATTCCTCAGCTCCAGAGTGACTGGAGCCTGTCCTGCGACCACGGACTTGATTATGCAAGTTAATGTGAGAACAACAACAACAACAAGTGCGGCAGGGGTTGCATTTGGGGGGGGGGGGGGGACGTTTCTGACCGGTTGAGTTCCCCAAATGTTGAACTACCGGTTAGTCTCGACACTTTCACGAGAATGATTGTTTTAGGAATGCCGCCAAATAAGATTTGGTCGGATTGCGCGAAAGAATGCCTTTGAAGTCATGCTTTGGGTGAGATATTGACATATCCTCATTTCGGGAGCTCAGAAAATCCTTAGAATCTGCTGCACCCTAGGAACGGCGGGAAATAAGTGTTGGTCGGATTGCGCGAAAGAATGCCTCCGAAGTCATGCTTTGGGTGAGATATTCACAGATATCCTCATGCTGGGAGCTCCGAAAATTCTTAGAATCTGCTGCACGCACCCCTGCCGTGGGATGAATGAATCATAAACGGGCCTCGAAAGGGTCCATGCCGTACCTGGTACCTGGTACCTGGTAATGCAGCTCCAAACGGGTCAAAAACAACTACCTTGCAACGATAGAGGTGCACCACTTTTTTTTCTCAATACTACCCCTCAATTTGGGAGCTTAAGACCTCTGCCGAAAAAATGATTTTGGAGAAAAGTCAAAGCTGCTATAATACCGGATGAAAAATATCACGGCCTAGGTACACCACAAGAATCGTGCAAAACAAGATGGCGTTTCTTTTCCAACGATTACGTAAGGAGCCCTGTCATTCAGAAACCATTTTGGACGATAAGTGCTACCCCTATGGTAGCACGACTCTGTTCTATCCGATAGAGGTGCATTATTGTTATTATTATTATTATTGAGGGATTGGGGTATCCCAGGTTCGACTCGCAACTTGCAACCACTTCTCTTCTTGTTCTTCGTAGCGTGAAGGACACGCCAGGTTGGAGCAAGGTTCGACGGCGAACCAAGCGACGGTAACGATAGAAGTGCCTTGAGGCAACGAAAGGTGCTTCGCAGGCAAAACAGAGAGTCGACAGAGATTACTTGTCAGCGGGAGACGTAATTACCCGCCTCTCTGTCATCAGAATCTACGGAGACTCCACGACCACTTTTAGTACAACAAGACACGATATTGAATACCTCTGGAACGGCTACCGTTCATACAAATCTTCACGAGAAGATCTGTCTACGTAACGGTAGAAAGTGTACCTGTGACCCATATCGCCCCCCAATGTTTGAACGCTACATACTGGAGAACCCAGCACAGCTTTCGAACATTTAAAGAGGAGACAGGTTCTCAGGTTCTCTAATAAATCAGAGTATTGTGTTGTACTGTGGTAGTCACTGTGTGTATTGCACTTGTTCATTTTCTAATCATGTCATCCCCTGCGCAGTTAGAACCACGGGCTTGTATGAGCATAATCGAATTTTACTAAAGATGTCAGTCACACACTATGAACTACCAGTGGTGTGTACCTTCATTCTTCACCAGAACGGTTATCCGGTCCCGAAATGACGTACTCGACGATAAAAATCAACCTTTTATAACGGACGGTAGTACCTTTGGCAATAATCAGGACATTCCTCAACATAAACGATGTGTGTATGAGACGGTTGCCTGCAGGGCTTGATACACACTTAATGATGAGTTTACAAATGTGCTGAACAACGATTTGCCAGAAAACAATGCATGCAGAGTATGCAACACGGTAACGATTGATCGATCAAGACGATAAAAGTCTGCATGACTTGACGATAGTGTGGATGTAACGATGACGGCGCAGTATGACGGACTGCGGGTGCATGGTTAACGATAAGGTGGCATGTCTCAAGTATCGAAAAAGGCATAATCGATAGGACGGCAAGATCATGACCACGGGTCAGCAAACGATGGTGGCTGACAAACGTAATCAGTACACAGACAAATCTGCATAACGACGAGACTTCCTGCCAGTCAATTAACGGTTGACTGTGTGCAGGTCGCACGGTAACACGGGATACGACCGGGGAATATTCCATATATATGTGGATTCTGTTACTTAGGAGTATACAGCTCACGCGCTCAACTGTAACTCTGTAGTCAATCCAACACACGATTCTGACACTGGAGAATGCATTACGAATGCACCCAGGAGCCTCCAATATCTCATACAGAAAAAAAAACGATGTTCATTAATTGATTAACCTCACTGCGCCCAATGTATACTTCAAGTATATGCACACTGTACACAGCTACAATTTCTCAACTAACCCAACAATGACGCCCGAGTGTATACTGCTCGTATATGCACACCCTTGCGTAACTACTGGTTGAACGCCCCCCACTAACACTTACTACCCCAATGTGCAGTAGTGTCTCTGAACCGTGTACGTCTCTAAATCTATAGCACTTTATTCACGAGAAAAAGGCTATCTTTTCGCGTGAGGTACTTCCACACGAAGAAACAAACGAAAACAAACATCCACTATTGGTATAAAACCAGGACCTCAGCTGTTGGGCAGCAGCAATCGAGTATCCAACCATGACTCAATACGTGGGCACTACTCCACAAAATACGCCCAAGCAACCACCGAAAAACAAAAAGGACTCATGAGTGTTGCGGCTCATGTGTCAACGACGCACTATTGACGAACGAAACCCGGCCGGGAAACAAAAATAGTGGGGGTGGTGCAACGATACTGATGACGAAGGACTCCCAGAAGGACGGAGGGTGGTACTGGGGCTTGTATCAGGACGACTGAGCAACGACGTCTCGTTTACTCTTTGTACTTTTGGGAGGATCAAAAGCGTGTGGATCTTCAGCTAGAATCCTTGAACGATACGCTCTGATCATCTCATGGCATTGAGGCACAACGTTGACGTGTCTCCAAATGCCTAAATTGGACGGCTTATCTTTGACGAGAAAATGATACTGAAAATTCGTCAGTGAGGCTTTACCAGGCCCACGATTGTGACCTTCGATAGCTTCAATAGTATACGGGCCGATGTGCACGGTAAGCACAGAGCCGTCTAGATCAGGTACCGGTAACGTAGTTCCTAGGAACAAATCATCGAGTGCGGTAAAATCCGGTACGGAACTAGACGCGTCATTATGGTATGCCTTAATACGACCTAAATGAACAGATGTTTCCGCAAGTTCACCATCTCTCGCAACACGGTAAATTACTGGTGATAACTGTGAACGCACAGTATAGGGACCACGCCAGGGACTAATTAGTTTGGGGTTAGGTCCATCAGCAACGGTATAGGGACGGTGTACTAACACATGGTCTCCGGGCTGATATTGCGGAATCGACAATTTCTCATTAGATTCGGACTGCTTGTCGGCACGCTCCTGTAAATTGCGACGGGCAATTTCGTACGCGAGTTGCAGATTTTCAACGGTGCGACGGGAATAATCCTGTCGGGTTCCAGAACCAGACGTACACGGGACGCCGAGAATAATGTCAACGGGTAACGAAGCTCTACGGCCGAACATTAAAAAATGAGGGGTTTCCTCGAGCGTCTTGTTGTAGGCGGTATTATGGGCAAGCTGAATAAACGGTAACAATTCTGCCCAATTGTCGTATTTGACGTTTACGTACATCGCCAACATATTATGCATTGTACTATGCACACGCTCTAACACTGAATTGCCTTGTGGACGATACGCTGACGTGCGCGTCTTTTTGAACCCAAATACGGATTGCAATTCTTTAACAAGCTCGTTTTCGAACTCACACCCGAGGTCACTGTGTAAGGTTTCAGGAGCTGAGAAAACGGAGAAAACACGTTCTACAAGAACGCGAGCGATTGTGGCCGCTGTCTTGTCACTAATCGCAACTAGAACGAGAAAACGAGTCAAGTGGTCTATCACGGACATTACATACTTCGAGTTATTCGACGACGATTTGTACTCTACTAAATCGATAGCCACACATTGAAACGGACGGGAAACAGGACGATGACCAACAGGTAATTTCGGAGGACGGTGTGACGTCTTACGGTGTTGGCATGATGAACAGCATTTAATGTGCTTTGCTACGTCTTTCGACATAGTAGGCCACCAATAACGATCTCGGATTTTATCGAACGTAGCTTTAAAAGCTAGATGACCTCCAGACGCCGGTAGGTCATGACACGAGTGGACGATTAATTTCTGTAAAGCGGTGGGCACGACGAGTTGGTCACGGAACGAACTGCGTTTGCGCAGATAACCCGGCAAATAAATACGACCGGAATAATATTTCTTCGTTCAAAAAAATAATGACTCATGCTGTTTTTGGTTTCACCATCTGGGACGGGTACGGTAACAGGTGCTTTTACGTATTCGATATACGGACCGAACTCAGCACGTTGTTCTTCCAGTAATTTTTCTGGGTCAAGCAACGGAAACAGAGACACTGCACTAGCAAACAATTCGCCATCATTCTGTACAAGGTCTACGTCTTCGAGGTTTTGTGAAGATACTTGGAAGTCGCGAGGCCCAGGTGCACGATACGGTCTATCGCTCGGAACGTTTCGACAGATAGACGCAAGGGCTGGTTCTTGCGGTAACGGTTCTTCTTCCACTTCACCAAACAATCGAGACAGCGCGTCGGGTACTACATTTAATTTTCCCGCGACGTGTTTAACGGTGAAATCAAAGTTTTGCAACGCAATAGCCCAACGAGTAAGCATATTGGACGTATCCTGCATGTAGTATAAGTGGGTCAATGCTTGATGATCAGTGATCACCGTAAAATGTTTCCCAAATAAATACGGTCTCCAGTGAGCGAGTGTAAGTACGACTCCACAACACTCTTTCATTGACGCAGAGTAATGGCGTTGCCCATGTTTGAATCGTTGACTAAAATACGCGATAATGTCAAGATCAGACTTCGAGTCGTCTTTTTTCGACGGCTGAGCAAGAAAAGCGCCAACTCCTATCTCACTGGCATCTACATGCACAATAAATTCACGCTCATAATCAGGGAATTTCAAGACTGGGGCTGACACCAGTAAACGTTTGATGTGAGCGAACGCGGTATCATGCGTTTTCCCCCAGGCTTTCTTAAAGCGTGATCTAGTTGCAAAGTCTTTACGGGTGAGATCGACGAGTGGTGCGGTTACTTCGGCGAAATTCGGCACAAAACGACGCACAAAATTCATCACCCCTAAAACGGAACGAAGATCTTTGATGCAGGTGGGAGTAGGTAGCTCTTGAATAGCTTTGATACGATCTTTCCCAACTGCCACCCCTTCAGCAGAAGTAACATGGCCTAAATATGCAACCGATTTAGGACCAAACGCTAGTTTAGACGGCTTCAGGGTGAGACCAGCTGCTTGCAACGCTGCAAACATGCTTTCTAACGATTTCAAATGATTTTCCCAGGTTGTGGACAAAACGCAGAGATCATCCATATAAATAAGCAACTCGGGAATATGGCCCAACGTTTTATGAGCCATTTCTGTGAAAAGCCACGGGGCATTACAAACACCAAACGGCATACGTTTATAACAGTACTTGCCAGAATTAGTGACAAATGCTGTAGTCTCGACATGATCAGGGTGAACGGGAATCTGCCAATAAGCGCTTTGGACGTCAGCGACACTGATAAATTTGGCGCCTCCGACCATGTCAATGTTATCCTCGAGATTAGCCATCGGCCAGGTCTTGCGGATAAGGTGTTTGTTGATTGTACTTCTATAATCAACACAGAAACGAGGTTGACCATCCTTGCGAGCCACGATGGTGACGGGAGATCCCCACGGGCTAGAGCGCTCCTCTATTATATCATCGTTGAGCATGTCCTGAACACACTTGTTGATAACGGCTTCAGTGCGCGGATTAGCTCTATACGGACGACGGCTCACAGGTTTGGTATGAGTGGAAAGGGAAAACGTTGCTTCGGCAGTATTGCACTTACCCAACTCCGCTCGTGATAACGATAAGACAGGACGGTATTTTGCACATAAATCCAGGATTGCTGACTGCTGTTCAACGGTGAAAGTAGAGTCTACAAATGCTCTGGATAGTGGCGCAATAATTTCAGCACGTGCTGCTGCAATTTCGGTCGGGGTATTAGGTGTTGCTGCTACAGCATGCACATGCAGCTGAGCAGGAGACACGACGGCAACACTCGACAATTTCCCAATCTCTAATCCTGCGTGGAGGGCAAGAGACTCGGACGATGGATTAGCTATTTGAACGGCAACTGATCCATCTGCTGCTAGCCACGTGGTGAGGGTGCGAGCTACGATAACTCGCTCAAATTCGACCGGACGATTGTCGCAAGACATCTCATTTTCCGAGAGTATGCGCGGCTCAATAATAACTTCCGTATCTTGAAGTGGTTTGATGTCTGTAAAAGCAGTGATCACGGCACTGTGACGGGGGCGTAAATCAATACGATTGCACAATTTTACAGCGTGTACCTCAGCATCTTTGTGCACTGCGGCTACGGAGCGCAATACAGTGGATGAGGTCACCTGGGCACGAGCATCAGGGGACCTATGGGTAGCTGGAATAGTGACAGTACTAGACGAGAAAGTCAAACGCTGATTTTTCCAATCGAGTATAGCCCCAAAACGAGACATGACATCATTATCAAGCAATATCTGGTCAGGCCCTAACGATGGGATAACGAGTGCATCAATACGACGTGTGATATCACCCAGGGTAAGAGACAACTTAATAAATCCCAAGATCTCGAGCGACGAGCCATTCGCTGCACTCAGAGACATACACGATGGTGGGACGGTTTCAACCCGGGCTTTACACAAGGTTGGATGTTGCTTCAAAAATAACAGCGAAACACATGTAATGTCGCTTGCAGAATCAACAGTCAGGTCAGACACAGCAAGACCATTAACTATCCCGGGGATACGTATCCGCCGAGAGGAAAAAGAGAGAGTAGCAGATGGTTTCTTTCGAGACAGCGAAGAGCTGAACCACGAATTATTTTTATTATTGGTATTGTCAGGGCATCCGCTATTTACTGCTGTATTACAATCGACCGCACGGCGTTTCGATCTTGCACCTACTGGAACAGCAGCACTGCTAGCGGTGTCCCTCTTCTGACCACAACGAGGTTCAGAAGGAGAGCTACTATCGGTAATCGTATTACACTCATCAGACAATTCTCAGCACGCACGGGGTGCTGTTCTGACAAACTACAATCCGGTACCCTCCTACAATCACCCGCAGCAAACAAAGTCACAGCAGACACGGATTGCTGTATTGAGCTACGATACGATACTCCACTGCTGACGGTACTCTCTTTCTGGCATGCAAGCGGCGCAATTATTTTTATACAAAAGAAGAATAAAGACGAAACGGAATCAGGGTACGTATACCTGTACGAGTACAGAGTACACGAGTACACGAGTCCGCATGATGATGAGTACATGACAACGATGCAGTAACGGTGCCGACAACGGCATGCGGCTCCAACATCATGTTGTTGTATGGCGACAGAGAGTTTGATGCCGACGGGGTACACGTTTGCCATCTTCAAACTATAACGCGGCTGGTCTCAACGTAGTTTGGTCGCCGCCGCTGACTGCCATACTGCTGTTTTGGCAACGGATATCGGATTTTTTTTTTTTTAAACGTAAGAAAACACTCTGCTCTTTGCTTGGTGGGGATACTTGGTACGATACAAGAATCCAAACGCCCCACTCAAGTCTGCAGAAAGAAAATGCCATTACCAGTGCTCTGTCCCGGTACGATGGGTGGGACAGTGCGACGGCAGTGGTAGTACTCACGGTAACGAATACAACCACGGGGCTGCCGCTGCTTGGCAATCGTACGCACAAAACGATTGGGAGAAGTCCAACTCGCATGATGTTATGCTATACGTTTGTGTTCCTTTGACTGTGATACGATGGGCGGGACGACACGAACATCCCACGACTCACAGCAGCAGAAGTTTCACGATTGTTTTAACTTGTGATACGATGGGCGGGGCGATACGAACATCCCACGACTCACAACAAGCAGAAGTTTCACGAGTCCGCCAAATCAATGGTGCTCTGGATGCGCTCCGAGCGCTATCGATGGATGAACTTTGAACGATTAGTTTTGTCGAGGGTTGTGCAACGATCCAGCGCTTGAACTACGTAACGTAAGCGTTCTAGGTGGGTGCCCACACGATGCTGGCTCATACACCTAGGCTCGACAAAACGGAAATCGTTTATGGTCGACAGAAAAAAAAAGATATATATCTAATTGTTTCAATGGCCCATAAAACGGCAGACACCCTGCGGGATTATAGGTATAGGCTCGCCCCCCGAGGATACGCTTACCGACGCGGCTTGAGCAAACCATACCAGAGAAGAAACAGGACCAGCCCACCGCGATTGGAGAGCGTCCTTCGCTTGTAAACGATGAGAGTGGTGAGAAGCGTCCTTCGCTGATCGCAACGATGAGAGCGGTATCACAGTAGTCCACGAACGATAACTCGTGTCTATATTCTTACATTTCGTGTTTTCTTCGTACGATGTGAAGAAAAACAAAATGAACGAGCCTGTTTTACGAGAAAACAAGAAAGACTCACGGCGAAGTTGCTGCAAGTTAACAAGCCTTTCGAATCGACGCCAGATGAGGGATTGGGGTATCCCAGGTTCGACTCGCAACTTGCAACCACTTCTCTTCTTGTTCTTCGTAGCGTGAAGGACACGCCAGGTTGGAGCAAGGTTCGACGGCGAACCAAGCGACGGTAACGATAGAAGTGCCTTGAGGCAACGAAAGGTGCTTCGCAGGCAAAACAGAGAGTCGACAGAGATTACTTGTCAGCGGGAGACGTAATTACCCGCCTCTCTGTCATCAGAATCTACGGAGACTCCACGACCACTTTTAGTACAACAAGACACGATATTGAATACCTCTGGAACGGCTACCGTTCATACAAATCTTCACGAGAAGATCTGTCTACGTAACGGTAGAAAGTGTACCTGTGACCCATATTATTATTATTATTATTATTATTATTATTATTATTATTATTATTATTATTATTATTATATTATTATTATTATTATTATTATTATTATTATTATTATTATTATTATTATTATTATTATTATTATTATTATTATTGTTATTGTTATTTTTATTATTATCATTATTATTATTATTATTATTATTATTATTATTATTATTATTATTATTATTATTATTATTATTATTATTATTATTGTTATTATTATTATTATTATCATTATCATTAGTATTATTATTATTATTATTATTATTATTATTATTATTATTATTATTATTATTATTATTATTATTGTTGTCATTTCTAAGGCTCTTAATTTTCAAGATATTTATTCCCCACCCAACTGATTTTGAGAAGAAAAAAAAAAGCCCAACCCGATGGACAATTCCCATGTTATAATAGTAGGCATGTATAAAATAACTGCGAAAAAGAATTATTTTTTCCGACGATTGAGTTCTAACCGCTTTACAGCCCCCAAAGTCCCTCCCTATACGTACTAACTTCAAGTAAAATTGTCCCCAAAAAAGGTTTCTATTTGTTAAGGCGTTAAGGAGCGCCGCTGTCATTCAGAAATTTTTCTCTCCAAAAAGTGGTGTACCTTACCTATAGCGTATAACCCGTTTAGAGCCCCAAAATCCTTCCCTATACGTACTAACTTCAAGTAAATTTATCCCCGAAAAGGGTTCTAGTTATGAAGGCGTTAAGGAGGACTGCTGTCATTCAGAAAATGTTCTCGCCAAAAATACCTTAATGCACACCTGGTATAACGTAGCACGTGTCACACGCGTGCTATCATATGATAAGAGGCAGCATGTTTGGCTGAGATATTTGATGAAATAACAGGGCCTTACTAGCTTCAGAGGGAAAAGAAGAAAAATAGAATCTTCAGATTGCAAGCATCCTTCCCACGAAGCAACCCGAGCTGCTCGATTTTTTTTTTTTTATCTTCTAAACACGTCAGCTGTGAGTTCGATACATTTAGGATCGATACTCCTCTTTGCAATCTGCGTGATCACCGGCCGCTACAGCAGTAGTTTGTCCTACGCATGTTATGAGGGTGAACATAAACAGCAAATTATAGTAATGCTAGCTACTCTTGTACACGTACTTACTTGCTGGCGACAATTTTTCTGCCAAAACTCCAATGCAAGTACCTGTAAGAGACACGCGCAGAGCTAGCTTGCACTACCTGCCGTGTGCGAGCTGCCGCTAGTCCTTTGAGGCACCAGCCCTTTGTTTTTGTCGTTGTACATGGGCCGCAAGGAGAGTTTAACCTTCTTACGCAGCTTGCGAAGATGAGTATCGACCCTATAAGTTTATCGAACTTGCACGGCTGATGTTTGTTGAAAACGATTTTTACTTCTATATAAAATCGTCGGAATGCAATTTTTTTTCCCCGGCAATATTAACGTTTTTTGTGTATACCTAGACCGTGAGTCTGTCTGTTCATCGAGTTGCACTTTTCGGTCTAAAACAAAGAAAAACGTTTTTTTTGGGGGGGGTGGGGTATATTACAGGGCTCTCTCCTCATCAGGTTACGAGCCTCGGGAAAAAAAAGATGCGCCTCTACGGTAGCATGGTGTCTAATTGATATATTCGTGTGACGCAAGTTGGTAGCCGAAGCGACGATGCTGCCGTGGCGGTGCTGCCGTGTTAACGGAAGCGCAGGCTGCCACCACCTCCGGCGGCCGTGACAAGGGCATGGCAAAATACGAACTCGTACATGCAGCCATGTTATTCAGAGTTTTTCACATGTCCTTACGTTGCACTCGGACGCACCCTTCACCCGTTTAGAACACCAAAATCCTCCCCTATACCAAATTCAAGTACATTTTCCCCCCAAGAAAGGGTTTCCAGTCGTGAAGGCTTTAAACGTATCGAACTCACAGCTGACGTATTTGAAATATTTTTGTAAAATGTGATACGAGTACCTCTACCGTACCGGCAGTAGCATGCGTCTGTAGCGACCTACAAAGGAATGCGGTGTTGCCGACCGTCCGGGAGGAGCCTGCCGCAGTGCAAGTGCCGTCATGCTGCCGGCGTGTCGTACATGTCATCATCCCCTCGTCGCACTCGGACGCATCCCGTACCTCCCAGCAGATGAAGGCTATACAGTATACACGGTGTATTGGTGGGTCACTTTTAGGGACCGCTTTTTGCCATGCACGGCTTTTCATTTGTCAGGGTGACCCGGCCCGACCCGTGAGATTTGAATACCCCACGACCCGTCCCGACCCGACCCGTAAGCCAATCCGCCCTGGCCCAACCCGGCTCGACTCGCGAGGTTTTGAACAGCTTGTGATCCAACACGCGGGCCGGGTCATCACCCGTGAGATGCCCTGATTTTGTTGCCGCCGACCGAGTCGCGTCGAGACCGTTGTGCGCACATTCCGGTACAGGAGAGCGCGCCCGGGTTTGCTGCGCGCGCGCCGCATCGTGTGGCATCGCATCGTACTGGATCGCATGGCGTCGCATCGCATCGTGCTGTATTGTATCGCATCGTATTGTGTTGAATCGCATCGTATTGTATTGTATCGAGTTGTATGTACATTGCGTTGTATTGCATTGCGTCGCGAATTGCGTTGCATTGCATTGCATTGCATTGCATTGCGTTGCATGGCGTTGTATTTGCATTGCATTGCGTCGCGACGCGACGTCGCATCGCATCGCATCATGTGGCATCGCATAGCGTATGATCGCGTAAGACAGCGTCGCTTCCCGTCGGATCGCATCGGTATTGCATCGGCATCCCATCGGCATCGCATCGGCATCGCATCGGCATCGCATCGGCATCACATCGGCATCGCATCGGCATCGCATCGGCACCGCATGGCACCGCATGGTATCGCATCGCGCCCCTTGTTCGCCGTTTTGTGTGTTGAGGAGGCGCGCCGGCAGGCTCGCGTTGCGTCCTGGCCCAGGGATTCGAGCAATTCTCCTGTCGAGATAGATGCTCTCCTTGCCAAGATGCCTTCGCTTAAGTGGCTTTGCTTAGACGCCACGTTGCGCCCCATGTCCGATAACTGGAACTTGCTGTGTCAATTGCTGAGGCGCTCGGAACACAAGCCCTCGGATCTAGCTTTCTGTAGCCATTAACGGAGCGTCCCCGCGACGAATCACGGCTTGAGAAGCATCGCGCGATCAAGCCTGGAACCCCGCCTCCCCTCGCCCCCCCGCGCGAATTACCTCTCGTCAAGCCCGTGCCCAGCCCGCCCGGAGGCAAGGTTTTAGTGAGCTGTGACGCGTATCACGGCATGAGAAGTATGGCGCGGTCGAGTCTGGACCTCACCCCCTTCCCCCCACTCCCCTGCTCTCACCCCCTCCCCCCGCCCCCCGCCCCTCCCCTCCCCTTCCCCCCTCCCCCGCTCACCCTCCCCTCACCACCACCCTCCCTCCCTTGCCTCACCCCCCCCCCCTCCCTAAACCCATACCCCCCCCCCCCCCCCCCCTCTTTCTCTCTCGCCACCTCACCCCCCCCCCCCCCCTCCCCTTCCTCCCATTACCCCCTCGCCTCCTCTGCACCGCGAATTGTCTCTCGCTGAAGGTTCTTTCCGTCCACTTTGGGCCAGTGCCCAGCCCGGATACGAAGTTTGAGTGGGCCGTGTCGGACAAGCACAAGGCTTTCAAACGCGAGCTGTGCACACCGCCCGAGTTCTACTCGGAGTTTGTGTCGATGAAGGCGGGGGAGATGGTCTCCATCATCAACGACCCGCGGAACCCGTACCACAAGTGAGTCATGCTACGGGTATTATATATGTATACAAGGGGCTACGCCGGCGGCCTGGACGGCCGCCGGTCGCAGCGCAGGATAGTAAATATTAAGAGGGTAGAAAAAAATAAGAAGTAATGCCAAGAGTTAGACGAAGTTTGTTAATTCATATATGGGAGATACTGGAAAGGGAAAATGCCGACAATTTTTTCCCGATTTCCCGTGTGCGGCGGAACAATGCGAGAAGGCAGCCTGGAAATTATGGGAGAGCATGGCGGTTCACCCCAGCTGGGTGACGCTCTGCGTTGCTACGCAGAAAGGCGCGGCCACAGCTGCTGCTGTGCATATACCATTTGTAGCTTCGTGATGCTGCTGTGCATATACCATTTGTAGCTTCGTGATGCTGCAGGCTCATCATAGCTTCAGCTACTGCTGTACATCATGTACATGTATACGTGCTGCTGTAGACTACCGGGGGTTCAAAAAAATTGAGAGTTCGCAGTTCTCCACTACGCCTGGGTGGCATGTGTTCTCGGGGATTACGAACTTTTCTTCCCCAGATCCTAGCACAAACCTCGCTTAGTGGCCTTTACAATGGCGACGCCGGCCAGGTAATCGACCCCCCCCCGTGTGTCGGAGGTCAGAGAACACGTACCGAAGAAATAACGCGAAGACATTAGCCCTGTGTGCAGACTACGCACCAAACGTCTCACAGGGCACGATTTTTTCGGAGATCTCGTCGTAGATCTCGACGTCGAGGCCTCGCGCGCGCGCTACGGCGCCGAGCGGGCGGATCAGCTTAGCCGGTGGTTGCAGGCGAGGCGGGGGCACGCCTCAGCGAAGAAACCGCGCGGAAAGGCGGTCAGAGGCGGGAGATATCCGCAGACGTAAGGATGTGCATATGTGATAATCGAACTAAGATATATAAATTTATATACAGTAGCAATTGGACGCGAGTCGACGAGGGGAAAAAAGGCTTAGTTATTCTTGCGACTAAAAAATGAAGGCACGTACCGTAGTGGGGAGGGGGAAGAAGAGCCTGCTCAGTGACCCCGGATCTGAGTTACATCTATTGCATGTACGAAGGGAGAAAGAGGAAGAAAGTTGCCAAGATACGGCAGCTTGCGCTGCTGGAGTTGTAACAGGGACCGCCGTGAGGGACAGCTTTCGCTGTCGCTACCACGGGAACTGAAGGATACATACACCATGTAGCGCTGAATTGGGAATATGCAGTTGAGTTAAATTGACACACGACGTGTATAAAAATACTTGGAAGGAAGCGTGGTGAACCCGAAGTTTATGTTTCCCCGTCCGCCGGAGGATGAATAACAAAAGAAGAGAAAAAAACAGCGAAGATAATATATACAGCAGTACCATATAATAAAATAAAAAAACACTCCAGCTGTGAGATCGAATATCTTGTCGAAACCCATCTTTGCAAGCTGTGTGTGATACTCCGATCGCGCGTATTACGGGTTATGTGTCCTCATTAAGGATATAGGTCGGCGACTCCCCTTGCAACTACAGTGTAGCTATCAGGGTCAACAGGGTGATGTTAGGCAGTCTGTGCGCGGAAACTATACAGTATATATAGATATGGGACGAGCAAACGAAAAAGAAGCGGGGGACCCCCTGTTGTGCCGGTTGAATAGTGCCTGTGGCCTGTAGAGTGCCGGTCAAATCGTTTGGCACGACTGGAACCCCCCCTTACGCTACTGCAGTATATATACCAATGTCGATTGAATAGTGCCTGTGACCTGTATAGTGCCGGTCAAATCGTTTGGCACGACTGGAACCCCCCCCCCTTAAGCTACTGCACTATAATACACCAGTATCGATTTCATTCCCCCATTAATGCCGGTGTCGTGTATACTGCCGGTATTGTTGACAGCACTGTGGGGGGACCACCACTGCTATGTACCACTGTGGATGGAAATGGAAAGAGGATCATTGGGGTATTCGCATGCACTCAAAGTCATGCATGTCCGTCAGAGTTGTCGGTCGACGGTCTAGTTCTGTCCCGTCACGATCTCTTTAAACGATATACACTGGTTTAAGTAGGAAGCGGAGCGGTCCTTGACGGTAGTCCGCCCGTCCGTCAAAAGTCAAGAGTGCCGTCAAAGGATACCCGGCATGGCCGTAGTCTTTAGGCCGCGTTTGGCCCTCGCATCCCTAG
Organism: Undaria pinnatifida; assembly: GCA_012845835.1. Lineage (NCBI taxonomy): Eukaryota > Phaeophyceae > Laminariales > Alariaceae > Undaria > Undaria pinnatifida. The sequence goes on from JABAKD010000013.1 coordinate 9,491,309, forward strand.
AAAACCGGGAAGGAGAGCATCGTCGGGGTTTTTGTCGCCGACCAGGCAGAAATTTGCTTGCACCCAGAGCGAAGCGCCGCGAGGTGTTTTGGCGAGTCGCATCCAGGACGAGCTGTGCACTCTGCTATACCCCGTTTTGTGAGGCGGATTTGGTCACCTTTCGGTAGAGGGGCTCCTATTTAGGAGCCTACCAAAGCTGCAATGGGGGGGGGTCATTTTTTTTTTTTTTTTCTTGGCAGTGGCTCGGGGGTCACTTGCGCGAAGTGATACATCCCCCTGTTCTATTGCGGTTTTGAAAGCTTTCGTTTCTGTTTTTAAATTTGCGGTGTGAATCCACAAGGAAATGTTCATGTATCACAGCTACGTTGCACCCAAACAATCGCTTGCAGTTATTTCTACAGTGAGGTACGGAGTTGCTCGTTCGAATGGCCCTACTCCGGTAGAGACGAAGGGGGTATTAACCCCCCCCCCCCCACCGCAGTCTTGCTTAGCCCCTCCCAAATATAGATATATAGATATGTACAAGGGGGCTTCGCCGGCGGCCTGAACGGCCACCGGTTGTGCAGGCCGCCTGTCGCAGACTGGTGTGATGCCCAAAATATTATTAATAAGAGTAGCAGCTATGGATGTGGTGAATGATGGAGGTCAGACTTAACCCCTTTAGGGCCCCTGAATCGCTCTCTGTACTAACTTCAAGTAAATTTGTAAAAAAAAAATGGGTTTCCAGTTGTACAGGCGTTGATGTAACGCCAAGAGTTGGCAGTGCTCTCTATACTATAGTATGTGGCGAGTTCGTGTTTGGTATGAAGACCGCCAGAAATTGTAGATGGCCATCTAAAAAAGTGCACACTCCGTAGTACGCGCGATCGAGGTTTCACACATACCTTGCAAATATGAGTTTCAGGAAATAAATTGCGCTCACAGGTGATGTTTTCCACGACCTCGGCTGTCTTCGATCTCTTGGCCGGAGACCGACTTAGCGGGTCCATGATAAGAACAGTTTGGTAGTTGAAATATGCGAGAGGGTGGGAGAGTACTGCTGTTGTAGTGCGCAGCCAATGTGTGCTGGCAGTGGTTGTGGCAGCTGGTGGGCGACAACACCGCAAAAAAAGCGCCGCTATGTCCCGCAGGGCGGCCGACCCTCCCGTGGGACTGGAGGTCGGATAGCACGCACCCGAAGAGAAAAAATCGCGACAAAATACAGTTCCTGCCACGAGCGGTGTGGGTCAAAACACTGATCGCAAGGCTAAGAAAATAAACTATAGGTATATTTATTTACCCAGCCGTCAGATATTGTCCCCCTCAAAAACGAGTTTTTAAAGTTCCGTGCGCAGATAGATTAACATCACCCTGTTGACCCTGGTACAAGCTACGCTGAAGCTACCGTAGTTGCTTGGGGAGTCGCCGACCTATATCCTTAACATGGACACACTCGGTAATACGCGCGATAGGAGTAACACACACAGCTTGCATAGATGAGTTTCGACGTAAATCTTCGATCTCGCGGCTGGAGTGTATTTCGTTTTGTTTTATAGTATATGTATGTATGTATGTATGTATGTAACTGATGGGGCGGGGGCCCTCGGATGAGGAAAGGCCAAACACCTTTGCGATCCCGTTTTTTTTTCTTGTACGTGCTTTACTCCTGTAAGCAAACATGTTTTTGATCGTACAGTGTAAGACGCCTAAATGTGGGATTGTTTTTTTTAAATGTTCTAACAACGTCAGCTGTGAGTTCGACGAATTTGGGGTCGATAGTCATCTTTCCAAGATGCGTAATGCACCGGTCGATGCTATTGTTCAGTGGATTGCGAGCGGATTTTTTTTTTTTCTCACGATTAGTTTTTGGGGTGAGATACAGTAGGCCTCCTCATGTGAAGAAACCGAGAAAAAAACGGGGCGGGGCGAGGTAGAGAGCTTGTCATGTCAAGAGCCCGAGAAAAATCAGGTATACCCCCCCCCACCCCCCCCTCCCCGCCCCGCCCCCTGCGCGTAACATGGCTCAAGTGTGTGCGCATGCGGAGGCAGGGGGACGGTGGCACCGTTGCGGCGGTGGCGCGGTGACGAGACAGCCCGATGCGCGATTTGTTTTTGCGCTATGATGGTGTACGTATGACATGTTTTGCGCCTGCTAAGAGGGTCGATCCTGAGGAGCGAAAACACGAAGCCACGAATGGTGGCAAGAAAACTTGACGTTTTTACCGAACCATGGCAATTTGTCGCAAATGGATAATGACTAAAAATTAAGAAGATGTGAAAACCGCGTATTTTTTCTATTTTCGTCAGATAATGCCTGTTTGGAGCTGTTACGAATCTCCAATCATTTTTGTCTCGAATTGTAAGTTTATCCCTCGTAATCGTCACTGTTTTGCGCTCGTTAGGAATTACGAGGTACTTTATTAGTGGTAGTGTATACAATGGGGGCTCCTAATGGTGCCGGTCGAATACTGCCACTGCTCTCTGTAGTGCCGATTGAATAGTGCCACTGCCACTGCTCTTTATAGTGCCGATTGAATAGTGCCACTGCTCTTTATAGTGCCGGTTGAATAGTGCAACTGCTCTCTATCGTGCTGATTGAATAGTGCCACTGCTCTCTAGTGCCGAATGAATAGTGCCGCTGCTCTCTGTAGTGCCTGTTGAATAGTGCCACTGCTCTCCATTGTGCCGGTGAAATCACTTTGTGCGAGTGGAATTCTCTACGGTAGTAACCCTATTTCCCAATAGTGCCGGTGCCCTGGATAGTGCCAGTGTATTGGAGTGGCATATACCGGCACTGTTGGAGACCCCCCACTGCAATCCGTTCGACATCCTGGCTGATGCCATCGCTTACGTCGTCTCTGTGCCCCCCCCCACCCTCCCTTCTCCCTCTCCCCCTCCCTTTTCCCGGCTGTCCTTAGGTCGTATTCCGTGAGCTACCTGGGAAACGTGGTAGGCGGTGACATCGTCCGATACATCAACTTGCCCATCGAAGAACTCAAGGCAAGAGCGCAGTCTGTCTGTGGTACGTTGCCAACTTCGCGGGGATTTGTTCTTATTTCATTGAGAGAGGGACGGCAAAGCTTGTTTTCTCTCGGAAAAAAAAAATAGTTTTCCATCCTGCTCGGCTGAAATTCGAATGTGCACCTTACCTGTTTTCGGTACTAAAGTATGTGTACTGTACTCGTGGTTGCACCGGCGAAACTGGTAGCGTTTTCGTTTCGGGAAATCCGGAAAAATAACCCCTCGGCTAATTGGCTTTACGTCGGCGGCCGCTGTGTTTTGCTTGTTTCATAGAAAGAGGAAGCCGCTGCACACAAGGACCGAGGAATTCGCTCTATTACCAACGTGTGCAATCCTACGACACCCCCCCTCCCCCACTCCCGATCATCACCACCACCGTCACATTTCACTATTTTTATTGCGCGAGCGTCATCAATGGTTAAGTATTTTCCTTGGCTTGCTTTCTGGACGCTCTTCGCGGAGTACGCAGCCCATTGAGGGTAAATGTTGACGCGTCCCCTATAATTGGCCGCCGTACCTGGGCGTAGGTCTCCGTTTACACGTATTAGAAGATATCTTGCCGGTTTTGCGCCTGTCGTGGCGTATTCTTCCTCTCATGAGCTGGTCTGCTGTGGTTTCTGCTCCTTTCCGGATCAGAAAAGTGTAGGATAGGCCCGGGTGCAACTGCAATGGTTTGGACCGTTTCAAGAAATTTCGCCTTTTCCAACTCTCGAAGGTTTTCTAGCCTAACTCCAAGTGGTTTATACCCATGTCGGGAGTGCGGTGCTAAAACGGTTAAAAGGGTTAATTAGCTTCCCTTTTGGAAGGAGCCGGTGTGAGGGTAATGATGGCAATTACACAGTAGTAATGCTCAACCCAAACCCTAACCCCAACTCTACGTTCTCCTTACCCAACAAGAAGCATGACACTCAAAAATACGGAACATAAAAGCCCCCCACACACACCAAATATGTCGGTAGACGGCACTCTCGACGTTTGACGGCCTACCGTCAAGGACTGCTTCATACTACAATCAGTATATTACGTCTAACGAGGACTTGACGGTACAAAACTAGACCGTCCCCACACCTTTGCCACACACCCTACCCCGTTGCGTGCTCCGTCCCGGCATTGTAGGCATGCGAGGGTCTATGATCCCACGGACTATTATGGCCATGCATGACACGATGATTACCCCCCCCCCTCCCCCCCCCCCCTCCTCCCCGCTGTGTTCCCGCCTCTTTTTTGTTTCTCCAGCGGTACGCCGCGGCAACTCTTGACGCAGGACGGCCGTGCTGGATGGGCGTGGACGTGTTCAAGAGCTTCCACACGGAGCTCGGCATTCTCGACACCGGCATGTACGACCATGACCTGGTCTACGGGGTAAGCCCAGGTGCGTTTGGGGACAAAACGACAAGAGATGGGGTCCCTTTTTTCGCCGTGGGTGGGTGGTGTATGCGAAGAAAAATCAACGCCGTCGTTTACCGACCAAAGGCACCCCGGTGACCTGATTACTATTGAGTTCGCCCACGTGCGCTTGGGCTTGGGCGATGAAAAGGTGTCTTTTCATGCTTTGGTTTCAAGTATACCATCAAAAGACACCTCAGCTACGAGATCGAGACCTTCGAAGCTCATCTTTTCATTCAAGCTGTATGTGTGATGTTTCAAATGCGCGTGCTTTAGGGTTGTTTCTGTCCTCATGAGGGATATCATACACGTCGGTGGCTCTTAGCAGGGTTGGCTTTGTGTTCGCGACGAAATTCACGCTTTCGTTTAGCGTCACAGCCGTATGACCTCTAGACTACGGGGTTAGCCCAGGTACGTGTGAGCCTTGAGCGACAGAAGGGTGTCTTTTTATTTTGCGGTTGGTATTCTGAAACCAGAAAAGAGGGGACGCCAGCGGGGCGGGCCCCCCCTTTTCGGGAAGGCCTCCTTTGTAGTACTGACAGAGCGAGAGAGAGCCGCACTTGCCGGTCGACATCGCAACTCTTACGCAGACCGCCTTACGCAGACCGCCTTGTTGGGGGACCCCTACTCTACCGCTATCGTGGTACGCGTGTCCCATGGCCAAAATGTTGTGGTTACTGCTGGTTGCGGTTACGGTTGCGATCGCGCCTTCTTTCTTGTTGTCGCGTGGCGAGCAGGCATGACCAAGGAGGAGCGCCTTAGGAGCGGGGAGAGCCTGATGAGCCACGCTATGGTTTTCACTGGGTACGACAAGCGGGATGGCGAGGAGTGCCCCAACAAGTGGCGCGTCGAAAACAGGTGCAGACGAAGGGCTGCAAGCATACGGAGTATAGGGGGTGCACCACGTAAAACCTTAACGCCTTTACTTTTGGAAACCCGTTTTTGGGACATAGTACTTGGAATGAGTAGGGAGGGGTTTTAGGGCTCTAAAGGGGTTAAGAGCATATATGATAGTGCAGCGCCAATGGTACGGTACCGTGTGATAGTATATTACACCCTTGCGGCAGCCGAGGCAGGTTGCGATGTAGGGGTGTTCGTGCTTTTTGTGAAGCCCCTTCCTTACCTAGGCAGATCTATGCCTCAAATCACCCAACACCTGGCTTTTGATAAATATTTGAGGCTACGGTAGGGGGCGATGCCCTCATTTCATTGCTGGCTTTTTAACGCACAAGTGACCCTGTACCTCACGGACGAAAACGACTCGCAGGCGATTTTTTTTTTTGGCGCATCGTAGCTAGCCATTCTATTGCGGATGCATGCCGCAGAAACGCAGCAGCACGAACGCTTAAGACCGCAAAGGGACAGGGGGGGTGGGGGTCACTCGCGCGACCAAAAACAACATAACCTCCCTACCGCAGCCTTGGTCTTGAATTTGCTACAACTTCGGAGACTCCCTCACGTGAGCAGATGTATACCTCTCTCCAGCCCTGATTGCTGGGAAACCATCTTGAAGCTGCACAGACGTTTTCCAAGGCTCCTTCCTCTGTTGAGGAGGTTTATTTCTCACACAAAACGCCAGCCTGATGATAATGATATTATTCGTCGCGATGAAGAATGCTGTGCCCTTGGTGTAATAGCGAAGCATGATGGTACCCTTTACCTGATGAACCATCCCATGGCCTACGGTAGGTTTTTAACGAGGCACGATGTAGAAACGCCATAGGGGTTTCCAACAATGTTGGGTCGTATAGTCATTAGTTCGTTAGTGCTGATTAGTATCATCATACCGGCAGATGGAAATACTGGAGGTTGACCCAAGAGTGTCCCTTATCGGAGAAGGCGTGTGCAGCGGGCATGCTTTCCCTCGAGGGCAGCCGTGTTTATTTTAGAAGCAGTGTATCACAACCGTTTTACCTGGTTTACTCCCGGACAAAGTGGTACCTGGTAGGATTTTTTGCGTGGAAGAGATGCTTCAGAAAATAAGTGTGTATACAAATTTCCTCATCTGTTTTTCATACCAGAGAGGGAGAGCTGAAGAGTACACTCTAGCAGCGGTTGCTGCTGTAGCTACGTGAGATCGTGTCGTTGGTCGTGAACAGTAACAAATGGGAGTGCGTGAAGAGCTAAAACATTACCACAGGGTCCCTGCCGTCCGCATGAGGAGGATTCGCGCGTAGGCGTTTCGTGCGCAGAGTACTGCATCGTCCCCCGCCCCACACCCACCTACTCATCCACCCACCCGCCCGCCCGCCCGCCCGCCCACCCTTCGATCCACGCACCCGCTCACCCAACCCCGTTTGTTTTTTGTATTTGTGTTCCAGCTGGGGCGAAGCGACCGGGAACAAGGGCTACTACCTCATGACAAACGCCTGGTTCGAGGAGTACCTTTTCCAGGTAAGAGCTAAAAACAGAGCCCCGCAAGGTTGTAATATGCCATTGCACGGTATTGTACGCATGGTGCTGCACTTTTTTGGCTGTCTTCGGGTTTTCGACATTGGCCCGCGTTCAACTCCGATCGAAAGCATTTCACGCAACTGGCAGATCGCGATCTAGATCACTGTAGAGATGTTTTATATTTCCCTTTATGATATATTGGGCGAGAGCGGTATCTTACAGACTCACGTGCGCAAGAAGCGCACCACACAGATTCCACCCGGCCAAAATGATCTAGATCGTGCAGATGAGTTGTTTAACGGCAGCCCCAGAGTCGTTCTGCGCCAGCCCCCCCAATTTTTCTTTAACAAATTGGCTGGTTTCAAAACCAGTTCCCGGCCGTATCTCCTGAAATACCGTGTTCCTCGACACCCCGACGTCATCGATCGATAGGTCTTTGCACACAAGAAAATACATGGATACCTTGTTTTCAATTGTGTCCTTGTGTCGAGCAGCCATGAAACGTTCGTTAAAGAAAACCGCTGGTTCTGGGGGGGGGGCTATCGTAGAATCAGTCCCCATCAGCTTTTCTTCAACGAAATCGGCGGTTTTGAACTCCCGGAGGTATCTCCTGTAATACGGTGCCCCTTGCCACCCCGACGTCATCGTTCGCAACTGTAGTAGTCCTTTGCAAACAAGAAGATACATGAAAGGTGTGTTTTTCATAGTGTCGTTCCTCGTGTCGAGCGGCCATGAAATGTTCGTTAAATAAAATAGCTGTGTTTGTTCGGAGGGGGTATTTTATAATCAGTCAGATGTTCAGATGTATACTGACGCGTGCTACGATAGAGGTATTAGTGTTTACCACATTTTGGCTAAAACGTTTTCGGAACGACGGGACTCCTTAACCCAAAATTGTCGGAAAATGTCGTTATTTTTCGTTTTTTTACTTTCGCTAGGCCATGAGATTGTTTATTCATCCGGTAGCAGTTTTAGTTTCCCCCCCTCAAATCAGTTTTTGGGAGAGGTCTAAAGCTCGTCAGGTGAGGGGGACCTCAGAAAAACAATAGAAGGTGCACCTCCACCAGAGTATCTGCCTTCGTACTCTTAAAATGTATGAGGGACGATCTGGCCAGAATTATCTTGTTCATGAAGTGAGGATTTTGATGTGCCCGATGTGCGAACAATATTTGGTCGCTCGGTGCGTGTGGCTCTCAAACGATGGTGTCGATGAGGGTGTGCAACGTCCCCCCAGTTTTTTCCTTTGTGGTTGGTTGGTTGCATTTGTTTGAGAGGGGGAGGGGCGTTCTTACCCGCGTTTTTTGTGGGGGGGGAGGGTTGTATTGTGTTGGGGAGGCGCTCGTTTGAAGCAGGACTCCCGGCGACGGTCTTTTGGTGAAGTCGACCGTGGTTCAACTGATGCGGGGCTGAGTTAACACCTTGGCAACTGCGTACTCACGGTCAGGAGGCGTAGGACTTGATGTCAGGACTGGATCATTTTGGCCGTAAGAAAACGGTACAACAATATGAGACCACGAACGGAGTTATAATCCGTTTTTGTTTTCAGGGTGATCGTACAGCGTGCGATTGTCTGTGCTTCGTGATCTAAAATGCCATGCGACCCTAGCCGTTATCATCAGCGCTGTTACCATGCCCTCAAGTTTGTGCCGACCGTTATTTCAGCCTTTCCCAATTCGCTGGTCCCGGTATGTTGTCCAACGAACCGCAGGTGGTGGTTGACAAGAGCATCTTGGATAAGCGACTGCTTCCGCTGCTTACCGACACGCCTGTCATGCTGCCAGCGTGGGATCCCATGGGCAGCCTTGCCGCCGTGGGGAAGGAGCTGGGGGGTGGGGTGCGGGCACAGGGAGCCAACGCGACCGATGCGCTCGCACGATGCCGGATATGATTAATCGTTTCTTGAGTTACCACACGCGGTGTAGGAAACCCTTTTCTCCGTCGCCTCTCAAGTATATTTCGCGCCATTTTTTCGGCGCTCAAGTTTATTTCGCGCCATTTTTGTTATAGGGCTGTATGGCGATAAAAATGCCCGCGGTGCCCGTAGGAAACCCTCCCCCCTGTCGCGTATCAGTTGTCTTTTCGCACCGTTTTGATTTCGGCTGCATAGCGATAAAAGCCTCTTGGTGTCTAGACCCTCTCGAGTCTCTTTGGCACCATCTTATATCTGGGCTGCATGGCGATCAAAAGACCTGCGGTTTCCGTGGGAAATCCTTCGCCCCGTCGCCTGTCGAGGGATTTTCGTCCGTTTTGGTTGCGGGTTGCATGGCGATAAAAAGCCCCACGATGTCTGTAAGGGAACCTTTCTCGGTGGCGTCTCAACCGTTTTTTCGCGCCATTATTTTTGTCTGGGTTGCATGGCGATAAAGACGCCCGCGGTGTTTGTAGGATAACCTCCTTGTCGTCTGTCGAGAATATTTTGCGCCATTTTTTGTTGCAGGATGCATAACGATACAATATAACCCGCGTTATTTTCGCGAGAGTTTTTCGCCACGCGTAATGCTTGGTTTGGCGGGTTGGGCAGACATTACGGGGAAGAGGCCTACCTGGAAGCATGAGGCGAAACCCCCCGGCTATCACCGCTAAGCTAGTCGAGTACGGCAGTAATATCCAAGTGGAGCATTTTTGTATTCATCAGGTATCATACGAGGATTGCATATCATTTTTCGATCCATGGTGAGGTCGAAATATTTTTTGATCTTTTTTTGTAAGTCGACTGAGCCCAAGGGTATGAGTCGAAACGCTTTGCGCTTTTTTTATAGGTCAGCTTTGCTCAACAGGTATCATGTCTGTGTCATACCTCGACGCGGTGTTTATGTTGTCGGTGGCATGCCGACGGCCCCTTTGCTCGTGACAGTCTTGAAATTTGGAAGAAAGTAAATGTTGAGGTCGCGATTGTATGGGCCGGTTTTCCCCCCATGTGTACTGCTCTGTGTCGCGCCAAGTATAGACTTGAGTCTTCCTAGCACCGTCAACGCCTCATACGTTTTATCCTAACGTTGTCAAAGGACCGCATCTCTCCATCCTCCGCCTTAAGGAAGTACTTCGTAGTCTAGATACGTCATTTTTTTTCTGGTTTATTGGCTTGTTCATGTTCCGCTTTTCTTTTCCATTACACTTAGCAGTGCACGCCTAAATATCCTTGCGTGTTGCATCATATGCACGAATGTACCTCTCGTAGCTAGTGTGTCACCATAGATCTTGTCTCTCCCTACAGTACACTACTTTAGGATGTGAAGAAGTGGCACGGACAATGGGCATCGATGGCTACAACGAACGGTTTATTAACTTGAATAATACACACATACACACGTGTTGGTATGTACCGTGCCATCAATTTTAAGTTGCCCGAAGCTTGCGCGTTGAGACTCTATACCGGTGTGGACCTCCTATACATTTTTTCCCCTGGAGGAAGGCCACGGCGGTAGTCCTTAACCTCTCTAGAACCCCAAAACCCCCTCTATACTAAATCCAAGTATTTATTCTCCCATAACGGTTTTTCAGTGGTAAAAGCGTTAACAACTCACTTTTATTGGGCTTCTGTTTATTTTTCTCATCAGTGACTCAAAGCAACTCCCGCGAGTGGCTGTATCTACCCATAGCGTCTACATCCTTCTCGGTTTCGCGATATGCGCCGCCGTATGCGCCGCGGTATAATTATTTTCTCGCTACATGCCAAACAGTACCGTACCGCACTCGTTCAACGATAGAGGTATGAGTATGTATAATGCGATGTGGGTCCAGGAATCATAGCACTTTAGGCAAAAACAAAAATGACTCTTGACGGGGCTTTTACCCCTAAAACCCCTCCCCACACTAGCTACTTCAAGGAGATTTGTCCCCAAAACGGATTTTTCCAGCTGTAAAGGTGTTAACCCAAACTCGTCGGAATGTTTATTATTGTTTTGCAATCATCTATCTGAACGTTTGTTATACGTTGTTTGTTGTTGTTCTCACATTAACTCGCATAATCAAGTCCGTGGTCACAGGACAGGCTCCAGTCACTCTGGAGCTGAGGAATACCCCAGGAAAAAACATACACAACCCAAGGTGGTACACGCATATATATATATCACAGCTGACGCAATTCATGCCTCCAACAGAAACATATAAAAATGAAATCGGGAGTCAGTCTACGATGTGCCAGGTCCAGCCCGGTGCATACGTCTCACTACTCACGCCTGTGGAGGAACCAAATATTCCGATTGCCACCCAAGGAAGACTACCACGTATATATTTCACTTGGTATCTATCACTCCGCATACGCAAGACAGGCATAAGTCAATTTGAGAAAAAGAAAAAAAAAAGAAAATAAGATAAAGGAAAGAAAAGAGAAGAAAAACGAAACAAAACGAAAAATAATACAAGAAAAGACAAGACAAGAAAGCAAGGAAAGAAGAAGAAAAGAAAACAAGAAATAAAAATAAAAATAAAAGAAAGGAAATAAATCTCATACTAGCAGACCCTAGGAACTGGCTAAGGATGGCATTGGGCTAACAGAGGGTATCACGTCCATCATCAATGGCACCTGGGAGAGAACGCAACATGGCGAAGAAGTCAGGGCGGTCTTATGCTATCTTGTGACGGCCATTAGAATGCCCACACCTTTCAATACGATGATGGCCAAACCCAGACTTCAGTCTCTTGGGCATGACGCTCCCCCTTCCCCCCCTCCCCCCTTCCTCCCTTTCCCCCTCCCCCCTCCCCCCCTCCCCCAGTCCCCTCCCCGCCCCCCCCCCTTCCCCCTCCCCCCGGCCGCTTAGAGATGCCAACGGTGGATGGCGCTGCCGCAGCCTTTGCGCGTCGCTCTGCAGCTTTACGTCTCTCCGTTTCATGCCAATTCCGCATGAACAACTCGGCTCCCTCCTCTACTCTTCGAAACCATCTGCTAGCGTTCTGAGCAGCCTTTCGCCATCCTTCGAATTTCATTCCAAAGACCGACATATATATCCTTCTTCAGGTGATCCATCCAGTATTTCTCTTGCCCCCCTGAGTAGCCCTTACCCCCATCGAACTCCCCAAACATCATCCTCTGTGGCAGACATACGTATGCCATTACGGGAGTTTGGTCTTCTGGTCACACTTTCATTCAGTTTACTCAAAAAGTAAAAACAATGGTGAGGTATGCATATAGAGCTCAAGTAATAACGAAAGCCTCGCAGAAAGAAAAGTGCACCTACCTATCTATTTCTACCGTATACGTGTGACATGACATATGTTACTGCGTTTTTTTAGTGCGGTGGTACCGAGCCACGCAAACGACGAGTGGCCTACGGCCAGTGGACCAAATGGGGGTATAAATATTTTCCCCCTCACTCCCGTAATCTTGGTCGGAGCACAAGCCGGGGTGCCTTCGGAAGTCGTCGCTGGACGTTTGTTCTCTTGGTGGATGGCCACTATCAGATAAGAAGAGAGGATCCCTCGCCAAGCTGCTTTGTCGGCTGCAGAGACGAGAAACAAAACAGGGTTTGGCCACGAAACGTTTTCGTATAGATCCGCCCAGGCTCGGCGGTCCCTCTTGCACGACCTCCATAAACGCGATAAATACGTTTATTTCGTGCCCGCAGTTTTCTGCTTGCTGCCCATCAACAATGAAACAGGTCTGAATAGCAGGTGTGAGAGGACCTCGTACCTACCTGTTCATTTTTTTGGGACTCTAGAGGCGAGAAACGACAGATATCATGGACGAACACAGCATTTCGGTGACACGTAGCTACCCGGCGCTGCTGGGCTAGGGGATGACACATTATACGTAACCCTTGGGGCACGCAAAGAAAAGCGGTCGTCCACACCTCCTCTTCTTCTAGTCTACTTTCTTTGTGCCGTATGTCGAGCAAGATGAAACACGAAACACCCCCGTTGTACGAGTTTCAAAGTTGTTTTTCTCGACAACGGGCAAAGTGCAAACAAACGCCGAGCAACGCGTATGTATATGGAAAGTTGTCGAACAGTCGACTAGACCTCCCCAAAGCAAGCCACAATTTCCGCTGTGTGCCCCGCTGTGGTGGTGGAGATTATCGGGGTCTGAAACTCATCCCAGGTGGTTTGATATCTTGCGCGCTGTAGACTATGCGTTTAGTCTTTAGTCCATAAATTTTGCACACTTCTACTTTCCAGCTTCTGGACAAAAGCCGTGGTCACAGGTGTCGTCCCTTCTTCCCTCCGGTTCTTGTAACTTCAGTTTTTATCGCGCATAGGGTTCAGCAATCCCACTGCTCGTCGATTTTTCATCAAGTGTTGCTAACCCACGCTCGCGCTCTATGCAAGTCAACTTGTGCTCACGAAAAAGTCCCCAACGAATTTTCACGAGTATGCACTCGGGGGGATTCGAACTCCGAAACTGACCTATACCAGGCTCGAGGATAATAACCTGGTGCGCCACGGGGCGACCGTGGATGTATAGTCTACATCTATATAATATACAAGGGGCTACGCCGGTGGCCTGGACGGCCGCCGGTCGCAGCGCAGGATAGTAAATATTAAGAGGGTAAGAAGTAATGCCAAGAGTTAGACGAAGTTTGTTAATTCATATATATATAAGGGAGATACTGGAAAGGGAAAATGCCGACAATTTTTTCCTGATTTCCCGTGGGCGGCGGAACACTGCGAGAAGGCAGCCTGGAAATTATGGGAGAGCATGGCGGTTCACCCCAGCTGGGTGACGCTCTGCGTTGCTACGCAGAAAGGCGCGGCCACAGCTGCTGCTGTGCATATACCATTTGTAGCTTCGTGATGCTGCTGTGCATATACCATTTGTAGTTGGGCTGCGAAAGCAACTGAGTTAAATCGACACACGACGCGTATGAAAATACGCGGAAGTGTGGTGAGCTAAAATAAAGCTTTATTTTTCCCCATCCGCCGGAGGATAAAAAAAAAAAAAAAAAAAAAACATTTGTAGCTTCGTGATGCTGCTGTGCATATACCATTTATTTGTAGCTTCGTCATGCTGCAGGCTCATCATAGCTTCAGCTACTGCTGTACATCATGTACATGTACGTGCTGCTGTAGACTACCGGGGGTTCAAAAATATTGAGAGTTCGCAGTTCTCCACGATGCCTAGCTGCTGCTGTGCATATACCATTTATTTGTAGCTTCGTGATTCTGCTGTGCATATACCATTTGTAGCTTCGTGATGCTGCTGTGCATATACCATTTATTTGTAGCTTCGTGATGCTGCAGGCTCATCATAGCTTCAGCTACTGCTGTACATCATGTACATGTACACGTGCTGCTGTAGACTACCGGGGGTTCAAAAAAATTGAGAGTTCGCAGTTCTCCACTACGCCTGGGTGGCATGTGTCGTACGAACTTTTCTTCCCCAGATCCTAGCACAAACCTCGCTCAGTGGCCTTTACAATGGCGACGCCGGCCAGGTAATCGACCCCCCCCCGTGTGTCGGAGGTCAGAGAACACGTACCGAAGAAATAATGCGAAGACATTAGCCCTGTGTGCAGACTACGCACCAAACGTCTCACAGGGCACGGTTTTTCGGAGATCTCGTCGTAGATCTCGACGTCGAGGCCTCGCGCGCGCGCTACGGCGCCGAGCGGGCGGATCAGCTGAGCCGGTGGTTGCAGGCGAGGCGGGGGCACGCCTCAGCGAAGAAACCGCGCGCAAAGGCAGTCAGAGGCGGGAGATATCCGCAGACGTAAGGATGTGCATATTTATGTGATAATAAGCGAACTAAGATATATAGATTTATATGATGAAGGTATACGTATCCGTGAACTAAAAAATATGCAGTATATATACTGGGGGAGATCACGTCAATGCATAGCGTTTGCGCTGATTCCATCCTCAGTGCTACTACTGACATTTATGTCACCATTACGTAGTACGTTCGTATTACTTTTGTCTCGAAAATGCCGAAATGTGGGTGTAAAAATTCCCAGATAGACTGTGTTGCCACACACTTCGCGCTGTCGCATGTATTGTGTGCACCAAACACGTGCCTGTCTGCTGCCTGCTGCGCGAGTATCATAGTCTACTGCTGCTGCTCGTGTAGAAGCTGCCGCCGCACTGCGTACAAGTACCACGAAGTTCGTGGGTCTTGGCTGTTTAGTACCACAACCAGGTATCTTACGGCAGTATATCTGTGAATCTGTGATGTTGTCGTGATGGCGTCGTCGTATTCGTTTTCCAGCCGCCTCAGCCGTTTCATCTTGCCGTTTTTTTGTAGCCGGTAAAAACAACGCCTCCAAAATGGAGTTCCGTTGCCTTTCTCCCTTGCGTGTACCTTGCCTTGCCCTCGGCTCACACTTTTCGGACCTGCCGTCGCATCGCGTGACGACTCGCCCGATAACTTCCCCAAGCTCAGCCTTCCCACACCCCTCTTGCCATCTATCTCCCTCTCTTCCTGCCCCTACAACACCATGCGTGAGTGCATCTCGATCCACATTGGCCAGGCCGGCATCCAAACCGGTGAGTTTCCTTTAGAAGCAATTATTCAAAAACGGACGCCAGAGGCCAAGGAAGCTTGGAAGGAAGACTGCTGAATAAACGAAGTGCCCGGTGTGGATGGTTCCACGGATGGTTCTGCTTCAGAACGCTGTGTAGCCTGGATGAGTGCAAACGTACATGGTCTTTGGTCTTTGGACTGGCTTGCTGATCGGATCGTCGTCGATTGGTTGATAAATGGCTGCTTTCGTGCTCTTCTTGTTTTGACTACTCGTACCTCGTCCTTCACGTGAGCCAAAAAAAAATACCAACCGAAACGTTTTTTGGGCAGCCTTCGGCCTCCATGGTCAGTGGTGTTTGCTTTCGGTCTCTTGCGTTGTTTCCAAAGATGTCAGCAGACATGTCAAGGGAACACGTGCGCTGGCAAGGGTAGGGCGCAGTGTTTTCCATGCTGTAACCTGCCTGGCAGTGGTTTGGTGCCAGTTAATGCAACTCGAGGCAATTTTTATGTCAAGGGGACGGGTGAAGGTGCTGTCTCGTGTCGTCTCAGCTTGCTCATGTGCTTTTTTGTCGTGTTTCTGGCTTTCTTTGAACGACCACGTTTCATTTGAAATCCGAAAGGTAACGCGTGCTGGGAGCTCTACTGCTTGGAGCATGGCATCCAGCCCGACGGGCAGATGCCCTCGGACAAGACGATCGGTGGGGGTGACGACGCTTTCAACACCTTCTTCTCCGAGACCGGTGAGTGTCTGCCACGCACTGACGGTTTTACCACCGCTCGTTGTATGCCCGGCGGTATCGTAGTAATGCAAGGGACGGTGTAGTTTCCCGTTGATTTTTCCGTTGGGCTTGATCGCTCGATCTTTGTGATTGTGCGGTGTGTGCCTTCAGTCTCACCGTGCGTGGCGTGGCTGCCCTGCTGTTGCCCTGCGCTCTGTTGAGTTTTGTTGCACTGCGGCTGCTCGCTAGCCAACCGTTATGGTCGCTCTACTACAAGAGCTACGTACAGCGTGACCGGCAGTGATGGACTGTTTTTTTTTGTTTTCTTGTACTTGAAAGTTGGGTATCTGCTCGATCTGCTGCTGCTGTGCAAATTGCGTTGAGTTGTCTTCTTTCTGCGCAACACACGACGACCAACGACTTAATGTTTTCATGCAGTTCACGAACCACTATTAATGGTACTGCTGCTGTGCGAGAACTGATATTCAACGGCAGGTTTGTACCGAAGTTTAACAGCTCCGACTTGGCACCCTGATCCCACCCAGACCTAACCCTAACCTTATTAATAGAGTAGGTATAGTCTACATGGACTACATATTTTGCGTTAAATCCTTGGTGTTGTCCCCCCCCAGCCCCCAAATGTGGCTTAACAGGTGAGACTATTCTTGCCATCCCCAACAGATTGTGTTTCACAGAAGTTCCCCTGCTGAGCCCGAGTACCTCGCGCCCCCGATGATATATTATAAAAATTCAAACACACTCCAGCTGTGAGATCAGATATTTTGTCGAAACTCATCTTTGCAAGCTGTGTGTGATACTCCGATCGCGCGTATTACGGGTTGTGTGTCCTCATCAAGGATATAGGTCGGCGACTCCCCTTGCAGCTACAGTGTAGCTATCAGGGTCAACAGGGTGATGTTAGGCAGTCTGTGCGTGGAAACTAAAAAACCTGTTTCTGAGGGGGACAAAATCTGACAGCTGTGGAACATGGTCTATATAATAGCGGCGGACCATTTCGTTCAGTCTCAAATGGGGGCATCCTACTTTCATGGCGACTACCCCCTTAGTGGAAGGGTGCGAGAATCCCCAAGTGTTATTCGATCTTTTGTTTCGTGTATGATTTCACGTAGATGCTGTTGAGGCCAGCCATTGCGAGTGGGGCGGAACTGAGATACACAGATAGTCTAGGACTATAATGTACATGTCTGTGGGGTGACGTCAATTTTGTGTTGCCCCCGCGGGAACGGTGATTCATTTTGAGCGTAGGGTTGTCCCCGGGGATACTCAAGAGGTAGGGGGGGCTTCGCCGAAAAAAAACTAACACAGCGTTTTTAATCACTTCCCGAAGAACAGCCCGGAAAGTTTTTTTATGTAGTCCGCTCTACTTCCTTGTTCTCTGCGGACACATCGTTTTACTAAAAAAAACACAGGATATTACGGTACTGCTACAGCCCGCCCCCCAGGAATCCTGATACCACGCCGCGCCGACTGCATGCTCAAAAATCCGAAATCGAGGATCGAACATACTATCTGTCTCTGCTGTAGTACAAAAACATTAAATTGCAGCAGTAGTCGACGTGCATTTGTAGGAGTGCAAAAACAAAACTGAACTTGAGCTTTTTCTCGGTCGACGGGCTGTAAGTATCCTCGTACTGCTCGGGAGTATATTCGGACAAAAAAGTTCATGACTAGAAGTCTACGGTGATTTGATGTCGCGTCCGCGCCAGCACAGCTCACACCATCCTACACTCCCACAATACAGCATCGCTCCCGTGTAAGCATCGCATCGGCCCTGCCCTCCGCTTGAGCTCTTTTCAGCTGATGAGTCACGCGTCGTATCTGCAGTTGTGTTTTGGTCGACGACGGCATAATTTAAGTAGCGTACCTGGGTATCCTTTTGACGTTTCCGTGCGCCCGCATCCAACCAGCTTGCAGACCGGTGTTGTCCCTTACCCAACCATTCGTACAACCCCCCTTAGGCCAACTCCAACTCATGATTCTGATCGATTTATCGCTTTTGTGTTGCAGGCGCCGGCAAACACGTGCCTCGCGCGGTGTATGTCGACCTGGAGCCCACGGTGTGCGACGAGGTCCGCACCGGCACATACCGCCAGCTGTACCACCCGGAACAGATCATCTCGGGCAAGGAGGACGCGGCTAACAACTACGCCCGCGGACACTACACCATCGGCAAGGAGATCGTCGACCTCGTGCTAGACCGCATCCGCAAGCTGGCGGACAACTGCACCGGTCTCCAGGGCTTCCTGGTGTTCCACGCCACCGGTGGCGGTACCGGGTCGGGCCTCGGATCGCTTCTCCTGGAGCGTCTGTCTGTGGACTACGGGCGCAAGTCGAAGCTGTCGTTTGCCATCACGCCCGCGCCGCAGGTGGCGACGGCGGTGGTGGAGCCGTACAATTCGGTGCTGTCGACGCACGCGCTGCTGGAGCACACTGACTGCACGTTCTGCCTTGACAACGAGGCGCTGTACGACGTGTGCCGCCGCAACCTTGACATTGAGCGGCCTACGTACACCAACCTCAACCGCCTTGTGGCGCAGGTGATCTCGTCGCTGACGGCTTCGCTGCGCTTCGACGGCGCCCTGAACGTGGACGTGACGGAGTTCCAGACCAACCTGGTGCCGTACCCCCGCATCCACTTCATGCTTACCTCGTACGCCCCCATCATCTCGGCGGAGAAGGCTTACCACGAGCAGCTTTCGGTCGCCGAGATCACCAACTCGGTGTTCGAGCCCGCCGGCATGATGACCAAGTGCGACCCCCGCCACGGCAAGTACATGGCGTGCTGCCTCATGTACCGCGGAGACGTGGTGCCCAAGGACGTGAACGCCGCGGTGGCTACCATCAAGACCAAGCGCACTATCCAGTTCGTGGACTGGTGCCCCACCGGCTTCAAGTGCGGCATCAACTACCAGCCGCCCACGGTCGTGCCTGGTGGCGACCTCGCCCGCGTGCAACGCGCTGTGTGCATGGTGGCCAACACCACTGCCATCGCCGAGGTAACGTTACTGTAGTCAGTTTTTTTTTTGGCATAATCGTTTGTCGTGAGGGTTTTGAAGAGTGATGGATGTGTATGTCAGCCCTTTTTTGTTTTCGTTTGCCAAGGCTTATCTACGATATGGGTTGATGAAACATGTCTATGGTGTCGGTAACTCGAACTCGATATGGGTGCTATTCAACAGTGGGATTCTGCTAGTTGGAGTCAGCGTGGGTCAAATGTTGCTATTGCGAACGGCGAGCTAGTTTATTTCAAGTTTTAGTTGTTCTTTCATGTTGTTATTTTCATGCCCCTCGGCCGCACTGCTCTGTTGTCGCTCACCTCCGTCTGTTTGTCTCCCAACCCTGTTTATTAACTTGTCAACACTTGTCTCTCACCCCCTGCTGCGACCCGACGACAGGCCCTCTCGCGCATCGACCACAAGTTCGACCTCATGTACGCCAAGCGCGCCTTCGTGCACTGGTACGTGGGCGAGGGCATGGAGGAGGGTGAATTCTCCGAGGCTCGCGAGGACCTTGCCGCCCTGGAGAAGGACTACGAAGAGGTCGGCGCCGAGACGGCCGAAGGAGAGGGCGAAGAGGAGGACTTCGGCGAGGAGTACTAACTCTTCTCATCGAGCTCTTGAAGCTTGCGCACTACAACAGCAACGACTATCATTTGACAGTTGTAGTAGCATGATCACTGTTTGCTATTAGCTTGCGTGCGACAACAGCAGCGGCTATCATGCGACAGTTGTAGTAGAAGTAGCAGTAGGATCATTGTGTGCACGTAGCTTACGCGCGATATCAACGATGACTTATCATATCATATGGCAGTTGTTGTGGTAGCAGTAGGATCACTGTATGCAGCATGGCGTCTTGTTCTCTCACCAACTACAGTTTTCAACGAACTGCTTGGTAAGAGTTGACGGTTGGCAGTGCGTTTGGTGGGTAGGCGGATGGGTAGAGGGGTGAGGGTACTCATGGGCCAAGCAATACTGGTACCCTGCCGCTTTGTAAATCTGTCTTGTTTCTGTACGTACGTATGATTCTTACATGCAATTTATGTTTTTCAAACTGCCTGACGTTGCTTGATGGGCACGCGACATGCTTTCACAACACCAGCTGGTACATTTCCTTTTGTCGTGGTGGAATGCCTCAGATGGTTTGCAACCCCGCGGGATGTTTTTTTTTCTCCCACGCTGCAATCTGCCTTATGGGCATTGTTCTGCACACCCTGAATGCGTCGGATGCTCCCGAACTCTCGTCACATATGTTGAAAGCGGGTTGGCGTGTTTTTTTTCTGACGCTGACATATCCGCTCTGTGCTTGCATAGAATCTTCTTTGTTAGCACACCCTGCCCTTGTTTTGTGGTTTGCAAACCCGTCAGTCTCTGTATATTAATTGTCGGTCACCCTTGTGCGGTCAAGGTTGTGCACCCGTCAGTCACAGCGGCACTGCTGCTCGTGTAACGAACCCACGTTTTGCGCGATACAGACTGAACGGCAAAACCGGGAAAACATTTCTGTACGTAATGCGCATCGGTCCAACCTCACCGTCGTAGCGTCCCCCCTTGCTGGTTGACCGAAACATGACCAGTCACGCGATGCTGCTGTGTAGACTACTCTAATAATAAACGATGGAGCCATTTTTACCTCAATCAAGACTTGAAGAGAAAACCCGGCCGTATTGGTCTTATTCCGTTTAGAAGTACCCCTTTACAGCACGCCACATGCACCTTATTGCTTATTGTTTTTCTCAACCGAAGTTGAAGGCAACACCGGCGTAACCCCTTTGCAGCCCTTAACCCCTCCCCATGCCAATTCGAAGTGCTTTGCCCCCAAAAACGAGTTTCGAGTTGCCTACGCAATTAGGTTGGCCATGACAGACGCGCTAGCACCACCCTCAAACCAAGATGAACGAAGCAGGGACAACTTTCGGCTGACGCGTACTGTCAAATCTAATCAAGACAGGGTTCGCTCAAATTTGAGACGGGCGCGCTGGCTACCTACTGGAACTCCGCATTAGAAAGAAAGGAAAAAATCTGCCGCGCTAGCGTCAATGTCATATCAAGGGTAGTGCGCCGGCCTACTTGACCTCTTGTCAACACCTCGAACCCAGAGACGCGGTTACACCATCAGACCTTCCTACAAACTCGACCCTTTGCGCAAGTTCTCGCAATATCGTCACCCCCCCCGAGCTGGATGACTAGTAAGGACGGCAGCGCGCTACTCACGACGGATATGTTGGCACGTCATTGATTATTACCATTGATTATTACCCCAGTCTACCCCGTTGGCAAAAAGCATAGTCTGCGCTACAAAACAAACGTGAAACAAACGTACCTCCACGTAATATACAATACTTGTCTAGACTATATTTACAACATACAACAGCAGGAACTATGCAACGTACATAGTCTACTTGTACACGTATTATGAAAATGGTACTCGGGGATAAGTCGCTGGTTGAGCACAAGAAACCACCGCAAGAGAAACCCCTGACCTTCCCGTAACAGAGTGTGGGAGCTAAAGAAATACGAAAAAGGTTATGCCTTGACGGGAAACCCTGTATTTTGGTCCGACCTCCTCGTCGACCACCCCTCCCCCCAAGCAGGTTGGCCGACACAAGGCCAGCCACGCGATGCTCCAGACGGTGGACCCAATCTGCTTTAGTTCAGCTAAGACTGAGAGGAGAAAACCCATCTTGTTTTTCCGTTTAGGAAAGCCCCTTCCAGCACGCCAAATGCACCTTACTACTCACTATCGTGACGAACGGAACGCTCCTTTCAAGGAGAACCTTCATGACGCTTTTATGGTGATGTATTCTCTTTCGTGGAGCGTTCATGTGGAGTCCCCACGGCGCTTCTATGGTACTTTCATGGTGCTTGTATCGCGGGTGGTGCATACTCTTTCATGAGGTTTTATTCGTGCTTCGATGGTGGTGGGTGGTGCACGCCCATCATGGGGCGGGCTTTCGTCGTGCTTTCGTCGACTTCAGTGGGGCTTCCTTGGTACCTCCATGGTGCTTTCATGGGTTTTCAGTATGCTTTCATGGTGTGCTTTCGTGATATACTCATGGTGGATTTGTGTTGCTTCCTTGGCGTTTCCCTGGCGCCTTCATTAGCCTCCATTGTGCGTTCATGGTGGTTTATGCGCTTTCATGTTACCTTCGCGGGCTTCCATGGGGCTTTCGTCGAGTTTTATGGGCTTTCCGGGTGTTTTCATGGCACGTTATTGGGGGTGTAGGTGCTTTCATAGAGCCTCCATCGTACTCTGATAGTGCTTTCATGGGGTGGGGGGTAGGTGCCTTCGTGATGCTTTCATGCGCGTGTATGCGCTTCCTGCGGTGATGCAGTGGTGTATGCGCTTTCATGGGGCCTTCATTATGCATCTATTGACCCCATAGTGCTGCCATGGCCCTCTGATGGTACTTTGATGAGCTTTCATTGTGCTTTTGTGCTGCTTTTCTCAACGCTCTTTCGTGATGGTGTTGCGCTTCCACGGGGCTTAGTATAGTGCGTTCATAGGGCTGTCACGGTGCTATCATGGAAGTGTATACGCTTTCATGGCGTTTTTGCGGGGTTTGCAATGAATTGTTTGCACTCATGGAGCTTTCGAAGGTCTTCGTTGACTTTCTTCGTGGTGTGTTCACGGTGCTTTCATGACGGTGTATGCGCGTTTGTGGTGCTTTCACGGTGTTTTCGTGTGCCTTTCGTTGTGCTTTCATTGGGCTTTCATGGGGGTATATGCGCTTCCATGCGGCTTGCATGTACTTTCATAAGGCATTCGTGGTGCTGTCGTGGACTACCATGACGTTTCTATGGTGTTTTTTCACGGTTATTCGTCGAGGTTTAGGCGCTTGCATGGGGCTTGCATGGTGTTTCCATGGTGCTTCCATGGGCTTACGCAAAGGTATTATACCTCCACGATGCTTTCATTATGCATTCGTGGATTCCCGTAGTGCTTCAATGGTGCTTCCGTGGTGGTATATGTGCTTTCATGACTATTTCACGGGCTCCCGTAGTGCTGCCGTGGAATCACGTGCGGTTTCACGGTGCTTTCACCGGGGAGTGTGCATTTTCATTCTGCTTTTATGAAGGGGTGTGAGCATTCATGTCGCTTTGGTCGGGCTTTCACGCGGGTGTATGCGCATCCATGAGGTGGTGTATGCGTGTGAGGTGCTGCCATGGACTTCCATGATTATTTGATGTACTTCCATTGGGATTTCACTGCGGTTTTAAGGCGATTGCATTGGACTTTCTTTGTACGTTCGACCAAGGTTGCGGAAGGTGGTGGACTTCCATGGCACCTGCATTCATGGATTTCCGTGGTGGCGGATTCCCTTTCGTGGTGATTCCACGGGCTCTCGTGATGCTTTCGTTGAGGTGCAGGAGCTTTCACGTTGTTTTCATGCGGCATTCTTCGAGGTGTATACGCTATGATGGGTCTTCCATAGTGCTTTCATGGGACCTCCGCGGTGCTTTCGTAGTGCTTCCGTGGTGCTTTCATGATTTTTTTCCGTGGTATTTTCATTATGCTTCCGTTGTGATTGCATGTTGTGTTCATTATGCTTCCGTGGACTTCCATTGAACTTTAAGTGGTATTTTACGGGGCTCCCATACCCCTTCTACACGCATTCATGGACGGGCCCAGAAAACTTTCATAAAAGTTCAACGAAAATATTCCGTCGGACCCCCCTTGGACAGTCATGATGGACCTGCCCACTATTTTTTTATGAAAGCACCACGCAAGTGCCATGAAAGCCACTAAAAAATTAACTAATGTGTAAAATGTCCGTCATTGTTCGGTGGCAAAAGAAGCGGAAGTAGATCCCCGTAGGCACTGAAATGTCAATGTGTCACCACAACGTATTACGGTACTACATGAGCCCCTCTCTACCGCTTCCTACCGTCACCCACCGTTGTTCCCATCGTTGCATACCATGTATGCGGTAAAGTCCTCCAGTAATAGTTCATAGCGCGAGCATAGACCACTTGAATCGGGGCATCTCTCCTCCTGCCTCCAGGAGGTATATTATAAACCAAATATTCTCGTAAAAAAGTCGACAGATAGTACCAAAGTCTTCAAAAGATGGCATGAGTAGCGACGCAACTACACACCGCTACTAGGGCCAAATAAACTTTACAGGTCCACATCAATAAAACGTGATGAGGCATACCTTCTTCGGCGGTACAAGAAAACACACCATCCACCACTACTACTTACCTGATACGTGCTCCATTCACCATTCTATTTATCATATCAGGCATGGTTTTGACTTCTTGGTTGCTCATAGTTTGCTCCTGTAAGCCGGGCATACAAAAAACCTCATTGAAAAATAACACCTGGTACCAGAAAAGACCCTACAATCCGCGGTCAAGGCTGTTTCAGATTTTCGATTCCACGGCAAAACGCTGGGCATACACTCTACGACGGGGGCACAGGGATAACATTCCATGTATCATACAAGCCAGATGTGTACTCTTCTATCGTTCCTGGACAATTGTCGAGTTCTGGGCGCGTTGGTATTCCTAAGGGCCGGGCCATCACCCATCACTGAAAACTTTGCACGAGGAAAGACATCACGCACCTAATCATGTTCGTTTCATTTTTTCGGCTGATCATACATAACATACTATCATACGACTGTACAGGTAAAGCACTCCATCCACTACTGCTGCTACTACTACTCTATCAGACTTCTTGGCACGCACACAACAACAACGAATTCAGATTGGCACAAAACGAGCGGTGGTGAAGGGCATAGACACCACAATCTGCAGCCAAAAGCCGCTTCAATTTTTCAGGTCCAACGAACGATGGAACAAAGGAATCCCCCCACACACTACTACTATAACGGAACATCGACTTCTTGGCACGCTAATATCCCTATCCTGTTGCCTACGACGGCAAGAAAAAGCTACCGTCATACGAAATAACCCATAGTCGCTAAAGATCACAGACACATAATAACGCATGCGTCCAAAACTGCAACAGCCCCAGTAAATGGTGTAAAAGGCACCGCAAATCACGGCTTCGGTCGTTCCATTGGTTTATCCCACAGCAAACGATGGGCGCACTCTCTACGGTGGTAGTACATATCTCGCCACAACACAACAGCACCAGCAGAGGGGGTATCCATTTCTTGGCGCGTACCAGCGTGCAACATCTTGTTGCGTTGTCTATACGGCTTCTTCCGCTGGCACGGGAGTGATGCTCCTTCTGCGCAGCCCCCCCCATCTCCGATTTTTCATTGTTCAGCTATCTCCGTCTTGCCTGGTGGAACACGGCCAGAAAAAGGGATACCAGCACACATGACGAATTGTGAATCTATGGGCTGTGACAACCGCAAAACAATGCTCGTAAGAAAGGTCCTACCATACGTTTTAGTCCATAGCTCTGAAACGTCCCTCTTCCCGTAAACGGCATTCGATGGTAGACATTTCCGACCGGGTAGCTAGGTGAAGCTCAAAGCCAGCAGGGGAAGAAGCGGGAGGGGCATCAATCACAATGACACCGTACAACTCGTGACAGAAGGCACAGATAGATCACGATCTATCATAGGTCATCTAGATCCCAAATTTGTCGTTAGCAGATGCTGCGAAAGAGCCGAGAAAGCACCAATATGCCCAATAATTCGAAGCACAGATAACACCACCGAATCGTACTACAAGAGCGCGACGAAAAAACACCACCGCTGACATCAAATTGCAAAATTGGTGTGGAGAGAGAGACGCCGTGACCCTCCTCTCACTAGGCTATAACGCATTTCTACCACTCACTGCTACTGCTACCACGACCACCACAGCTATCACTCGTCGGGGGGGGGGGGGAGGGGGGAGGCTGAGCTCTCACCCTTGCTCCACCAAACACCTCTGTATATGTAGAGCGGTCAACGCAGTAAAACAATCACGCATCCGACGAAATCCATCTCCTCTAACTGGGCTAGCGCAGACACCCACGCTGTCAAACTCGACATTACACAAAAAGCGACAACAATCATTTCCCGTTTTTCCCTCAATTGAAATCGTGTCCTGTTTGTGACATACCCCCAAAAGCCTCTCTTGTACACAAAAGCATCTTAATGCACATTTTTCATTGCTTGCTGCCTTGGAAACGTCTCAGGACGAGCACCGCACCCTACCGAATCTAAACCACAGTCCTGAACAGACAAATCAAGAACAACTACAACATTCTCCTTCTATACAGCGTAAAACAAAAGAAATACGAATTCTCCTTACGTGTAGTTGTCACTGATGTCACAAGACGAACCTTTTTCTCAAGAGATACCACAAGCAAGCTACCGCCCGGCAGCACCCTTGCCAACCCATGACCCACTTTCTTTCCCTGTGTTCTCAGGCGCGGGCACACCTTCGTTGCCTCGATGCGGAGGAAACACGTCATCCTTTTCGCCTGCCCCTCTGCATTCCCGCAAGCCATATGCATGCACTCTCCCAAGACCGCCACAATCCACCAGCTCAGCCTACGCCCATCCCTGGAAAAAAGCAAGGAAAGCCCATCTGTTACTGCTACAGTACGGCTATAATCCTACTGCTGCTACTACTCTCCGTCCTCCTTCTCCCGATACTCCTACTACTCCTACTGCTCCCACTCCTATTTCTCCTACACCTGCTACTCCTTCTACTCATCCTACTGTAGTGCAGCGAGTGCCAGAATGGGCCAACACTCCCCAAATCCCATCGACTCTTCTCTTCACCGCTCTCATTTTCCGTATCCCATTGCACCCCCCCCTCCCCTAACACCAACAATCCAGCTTCCACCAACATGTAAAGCAGGCGGGATCAGATCTACATTTTCCTGCCGGTCGCTTTCGGCGCGACATTGCTTGACATCGTCCCCGCCATCCATCACCCACGGCGGAACTTAGTGGCAGCAGTGGTCACCTTTCACCGACCGGCCAAGTCAAGGCTACGGTAGGGGGTGGGTGTATGTTCATTTCATGCGTAGCCATAGTCGTACGACCACAGACCCTCGCATCCTTGCAACGCCGGGACGGAGCACGTCGGGTTGTCACCGACCATGCAGGCATCGCGTGGACTAAGCGCGAAGCGCCGTGAGTAGTTTGGCGAGTCGCACGAAGGGTGAGCTGCATCTACAGGAGGGGGGGGGTGTAAACTCAAGGTTACGGTACCGGGGAGGCGTAGTCAAGGCCACCGTAGAGGGTCACTTCAACGGCCTCTTTGCGCATCGGTTTCGCGATATGTATGCGCCGCGGACATGGAATTGTTGCGTTCCGCTGCGGCGACACAATGTTGTTGAGAAGCCGTTTTTGAGAGAAGTACAGAGAACCTGGCGCGATTGGCCTATCTTCGGTAACGAAGAAGGAGGTACCCCCCCCCTACCGTGTTGCACATCGACTCGTTTTCTCTAGTGGGAGTTGAGGTATAATCCTACGACACCGTAGTAACAATAGCTAGGGGAGCTCTATTACATCACGTTGATGATGTCAATATGCGGGCCCACTCCGTGAAAAATCGGTCCTGCAACCGAGCGTCCCCAAAAGTCCACCCCCCATTGCTGTTATTTGGGTGCGCGTGGTGGTGGTGGTGGCGGCGTTGGTAGCGATGGTGGTGGTGGTGGTGGTGGTGATAGTGGTGACGGTGGTGTTGGTGGTGTTGGTGGTGTTGGTGGTGTTGGTGATGGTGTTGGTGTTGGTGGTGGCGTTGGTGGTGGCGGTGATGGTGGTGGTGGTGGTGGTGGTGGTGGTGGTGGTGGTGGGGTGGTGGTAGGTAGGGTGATGGAGGTGGGGTGGTGGTGGCGGCGGCCAGGATGGAGTTGGTTGCAGCAGTAGGCAAGAACGTGATGAAGAAGGAGGAGGGGAAGGAAGAGAAGGTGGGAAGGGGAGAGAGGAGGGGCGGGGGTGGTGGGGGGGCAGCGGGGGGGAAGAAAAGAAGGAGGGGGGAAGGGGGGAGGATGAGGAGGACGGGGAGATGGGGAGGAGGACGGGGAGATGGGGAGGAGGACGATGAGGGGTTGGGGAGGGGGAGACGAGGACGAGTAGAGGGAAGACAGCGAGGGCGAGGAGAACGAGGAGGAGACAGGAGAAGAACACCAGCAAGCAAACGCTACGAAACTCCAGGTAGACACTACACGGCTTACTATGTCCGTCAACTGCTCTATAGCATGGAGTACTACAGCAGTACACGATAGCCTAAGAAGCATCGATGGTGAGCAGCACGAATTCTCCGAACAGTCCCAGAGTATCCACTACAGTCTGTTTATAAATACCAGGTACTAGATATGGTGGTGGACCCGAGCTACGGAAGGGGGGGGGGCACTCTCTTTTCACCACCGTATTTACGCCATTACAGTAATACAGTAGGGCTCCCCAGTAAGGCGATGGCGTACCAGAGCAACACGACTATGACCGCCTTCTTGGGGGAAGCCGCCTTACTCATCCCAGCTTTTGATTGCAATTCCGCAGTCGCGCCAGGCGATTTAGATCGCTTTAGATAGGGATACCGCCTTATATGGGGATACCGCCTTGTTGGGGAACCCCTACTGTAGCACGAATGGCCCTTGGCTTCACTCAATAACGCGAGTGTAAGAAATACTTTCGTGGCGGTGAATATTGCGAACAAAAATAAGGCACAAACGCTTGTGACTCGCAAATACATACGGTAGACATGCAGGAGGCCCCGAGGCACCGCAACAAGAGGCCCTAAATGTACCTTCCCCTACCGTTCGGTTGTGGACATTTTGAGTCGCTTGCCTTGCACGGAAGATGACCGGGTCTCGTAGGAGCCGCGATGACCCAAACATGACCAAGGTGTACGATGGGACGTTCCACGTGCGGCAGAACCGTGATTTGCAAGGCCCGAGCCCGTACGACTGGGACAAGAAGATGGCACGCAAAAACAAGAACCAACAGAAAAATATGACATTGGATTGGATTGTTCATCAAGCTGCGCACTCATTTATATCAAAAGCTGACTTGTTGGGCGTACATACGACTGTGGCAAGATGGCACAAAAAAACAAAAAATCACGACAATAATGTGACATTGGATTGATGGTTCGTCAGGCTGCGCTCTCATGTTTGCCAATTGAGTTGGTGGGTGGGGTGGGGTACGGGGTTTCTCAGGCGAGGAGGCATGGTGCGATAGGGGTAGCTCTTTTAGGCCTAAACAGCCATCTATTTGTGAGTGACAGGACTGGGTCATTCCACGCTAGGGGTGCAGGCAGCAGATTCTAAGAATTTTCTGAGCTCCTAACACGAGGATATCTGTCAATATCTCACCCCAAACACGACTTCGAAGACAGTCGTTCAAGAACCTCGACCAACATTTTCTATGCGCTAGTCCTAAAACAAACATACTCGTGAAGCTATCACACTAGCCGATAGTTGCACACTTGAAGAGCCCAACCACACTATACAGGTCATGACAAACTTGGTCCCAACAATGCAACCCCCTGCCACACTATAGAGGGATGACGCGCTATAGAGGGATGACTCGGAGCCCTCCTTTTTGATGAACTGCACACTACCGCTGGATCACCATGCCTAGGGGTAATACTGTATCAGTCGTTGGATACCTATATCGGCCAAGGGATTGTCCATCAGGTTGCACTTTTACTTTTATTCTAAAAATAAAAATACTCTTCCAGCTGTGAGATCGAAGATTTCGTCAAACCTCAGCTTCGCACGCTGTGTGTGATACCCCAATCGCGCGTAATACTGGGTGTGTGTCCTCATCAAGAATACAGGTCGGCGACTCCCAGTAGAACCACAGTGGAGCTTGTACCAGCGTCAACAGGGCGATGTTAATCAATCTGACACTTTTCTATCAAAATCAGTTTCTGGGGTGATGTCTAGAGCTCTCCAGCTGAGGAATCTCAAGAAGTTTACGAAGACCCACACCGTTAGCACCCGTCGGAACCTCAAAAGCTGTTTCCTGCACCCCTACGGAAGCATGATTTTTCCATCCGTTGTCTGTTGCCGTGCCGGGTGAGCTCACCAAGCGAGCGAACTGGTGAATAAATTCTCGTGGCCACCCGTTGGCGGCAAGGTCGTGCTCGATGCCGCCGCATGGCACGCAGAACCGAACTAAGGCCGCCGTGTATCTGAAAGCCACACCATGACAATAGGGGAGGGGGGGAGGGCTAATCATAGCGTCATCAGATGTTTGCGATTATGTTGGTAATACAGCACTACCCATCGCCCACTGAGTTATATGAAAGTCACCAAACGACAATTGGGGGGGGGGGCGATATCGTCGTTGTATAAAAGCGGTCCACCAATCTCGTACGATCGTGGAAATTCGTTTCAGCTACTTCAGGGGATAATATAAGCGGGGAGAGGAGACGAAAATGTCTCGTTTGGGAGCACGAGCCGTGAGGTCAAACCCCTCCTTCTCAAACGGGGACGCTTCCACCCGCCCCCCCCGTCACTGTGTAGTTAAAAAGCTTCTGTATCCTCTGCACCCTTGTGATTATTTCGCCATCTTCCGTGACTCCCATATGCTCATGATGGTGTACTGCTGTAGTCGTGTTCGCATGAGTCACGAATACGTATCCCTCCCTATCTGCCGTCCTTCTGGTTATTCTTGCTGAGTGGTGAGCTACATCTAGGCGACATGGAAATGATGAAGCATGCTGTCAATGCCGCGAAATATGACAAAAATGCGCTTGTTTCAGGCAGTTATGTTACGAGTGTTTCCGTTTATTTAACAGAAACAACAGCAGCTTGTGCACAGGTTTCCTTTTCCTTTCAATTTTTAGGTTTCCTTTGGTGCCATTTTTGCTGGGAAATAATGTTTTTATGAGCGATTGACCTTCAAACCTCACGCAGCACATTTTTGGATGACAAAACATAGCAGCAATCATCAAAATGCCCGTCTTTTCTGGAGATGTTGGTGACCGGTCGACGTTTGAACCTCATATGCTACACACTATTGGATGGCAAAAACATGATAACGAAAAAAAAGCAATGCGCCCACCGTCCGCATTTGGACCAGTACGTCCGGGCGACCGTCGCTGAAGGCGCCGCCGACGCCAACCCTCGCACAGACAGGTATCCGTTGTAGCCCTCTATGCACGGCGGGCCCCACCAATCGTCGCCCTGGTGAACCCCAGTGCCATTACCACTACCTGCCGCGGTAGCTCCGGTGGAAGTTGGCACCAATGTGATGGGCGCACCCTCCACCCGTGGAAGGCAGGCGAAGATAGGGCTCTCCGTGTTCAGAACGCACACCCTGCAAGTTAGGGAGGGGGGTGGGTTGATGTCGTGTTGTTTCTCGCGGTACTGGCGACAGCGCCAACGCTCTCGTAAGAAACCGCGATATGAGGTATTGGCTTTAGACTGGATTTCTTGCTCGAGAAAACGGGGTGCCATACACTAACTTTACAACAACAGTTGTCATTTTTTTTATTTTCCGGGTTTTGGTAGGCTAAGGTTCCCGTTGGGCTCGTTGCTACGAGACGGCCGGCAGTGTGCACCAAGAGAGCGTGTGCGAAGGGAACGGCGATTTTCTCATGAATTCCTTGTGCGCAAAGCAATTTGGAAAATCGATGGCCCTCACGACTGGTGGCCTTCCAAGCGGATAGCTTGCGACTAGGCCGTGACTCCTAATGCAGCGGTTCCCAAGCCCAAGCCTCAATAACAATTCCCCTAACGCGCCGATCCCGTTATGCATTGCAGGCACCCCATGGCCCAAACCGGAGCCATGGCGGGTGAAGGTTAGTCTGTTCGTGAAGTCAGCCGTCGCAAACACCTACCTCTCCCCCCCCACCCGCCCCTCCCATGGTGACACGACAACGGCCATGCATGCAATGAGTACACCCCCCCCCGCGCTCCCGCACTTTCCATGCACGATACGATGATTAACCCCCCTTCCCCCCTATATTATATACAGGTTGGGTTGGCGTCGGTTGGCAACGACACTGTAAAACATGCCGCTACTCACATGAGCTAGACTACCAGGGTACCTTTTCGTTGTTGTTGTTTTATGGCGGTCGATCACAGCTGGTGGTCGAGTTAGATAATTTGTGCGCGGTGGAGAACTGTTACTCCGCACGCGGGAATCACTGTATCACGTAGTTTTTATAGTAAGGCACCCACGAGGCAGTTACAGTTACCTAGTACTCCCCTTGCTGTCTCTGGAAGTGGCCATACCGGAAATTAAATTAGCTCATAGAAGCTGTCATCCATATGCAAGTCCGCCTCACAAGCGGTTCTTAGTAGGATGCAGCTCACCCTCCATGCGATTCGCTGAACATCTCACGGCGCTCCGCGCTTGGTGCAAGCAATACCTGCCCGGTCGGTGCAAACCCGACATGCTCCGTCCTGGCATTGTCGGGATGCGAGGGTCTAATAGCTACTAGTAGGTACTATACCATATGGTCATACCACTACAGCCATGCATGAATATCGAGTACACCCCCCTCCTCGCCTCCCTAGCGTTAACAAAAGATTACCCCAAGCTCACCCTGGTATGACGACCAGGGGAAATCGGTCGAAACCAAATAGTCCGCAGATGTCCAACGAATCTCGGAACTTGAAGTGCCGGTTCCCAGCCGTGGTTGGGTGCATGCAGTCCGTCACGATCCCTACCTCCACACTTCTAAAAGGTTTGGGCGAAAAGGGGCAAGTTGGTGCGGTGTTGGCATGCATCCCACGGTGCAAAGGATAGGCGGGAACGTGCAGAAGGGCGAGGACGGTGTTTGATCGGCACATAGAACGATATTTGAAGGGCGCATATACATAAAATAACAGGGAAGCGTCGAAGTTGTTGTTTTACAAGTTGCGAAGTTCCTCGCAGGCGTTTTTGAACCCCCCCCGAGAGCGCAGCAAAACGGCAGGGATTTTTTTGAGACAAGTACAGTGTTCCATTCGTCCTCCGTGATCAAGCGGCAGCCATCAACACGACAGGCGAACCTCGCGTGAGCCTGTTCGCACTTGCTGAGACACAAGCTGCGGTAGTGGTGCACAGGCTCATTTTTTCCTTCTGAGGGTGGTTGCTTGAGGAGCTCTATTTTGCCTTCTGACGCAAAGGCTATTTTTTGAGTCAACCGAAAGTGCAACCATCCCGATGATGGCCGATCCCATCGCCTAGGTATAAAATATTTTCATATTGCAAAATTAAAAAAAATATATATATATATATATTCCGACGATTTTGGGTTAACGAGGGCTAAGGAGCCCCGTCGTTCAGAACAAAAAATGGCAAAAAAAGTGCTACCTCTACCGTCGAACGCGTACTTAGCCAGTTTTTTTCGTGCGTGGAGTCTACAGACATGAACGGAGCAGATGTGTGGTGCCCGTTTCTCTACGTTGATGGGTAGAAAGAGGCGGTCATTGCGAAAAATACACGCACATTGTGAAATAACACATGTACACGCGTAGGGCTGGGCTACTGCAGGAAGGGCGATCACGTCTACATGCCGCTCACGAAAACAAAATTCCTGTACTGAGGTGTCGTTGGTCGTAAACGGCTCCAAATTCAACTAGGCTGTGGTGCGTATCGTACTATCAAAAATGGGAATGCCCGCGACAACCGTCGATATTTTGAACAAGCTACACCGTGACGCTTCGTACTGCTATCGCGTCAAAAGCGGGCCAGCATGTATCCGCCCTTACTGCCTCGATGACGCATGCTATGACAGAGGTAGCACATGTTTTTCATGCGACCTCCTCATTTGAAGAGAAAATCCAATGCACCCATCCACCGACGTCCACAAAAAACGAAGGCGGAACCCGATTTTGAATCGAACGACCTTGGCGTAAAAAGTAACACACACGATATTCCAACGATGTTACCAATAGGAAACTTTCTCCGTTGAGAATTTGAGGAACCTTGCCAGCGAGAAACAGGCTCGGCAAAAGCTGCTGCCTCTATCGTAGCCCGCGTCCTATGCCACGGTGCACTACCGTAGCCACAGAGGGGGTGCCGAGGGCGCCCGGTTTTCCTTTTTTTGTCACGCCGCAGAATTTCTCTTCGCTAGACAGGGGAGGGGGCGCTCTAAAGTCAAGTGAATCTGGAGGTCGCACTTGTTTTTTTTTGTTTATTCGCCCCGCGATCATAACGCCCCCGTTGGTTTTCCGTTCAGACCTCCGAGGGTGCTAACGTGCCCTGTTCTCTTTTGCAGGGACGTCCTAGGGGTGCGTACATTTTCTCAGGCTACTATTATAGGATACTGGTACACGCTAGCGCGCTCCATTGCGAATTGGGACGCATCCTGGAGAGACATAACGACGGACAACTCATTCCCACCTATGCGCAATCCCTGCAACCCTCAACACATTTAGAGCCCCCAAACGCCTCCCGACACTAATTCTAAGTAAAGTGTCCCCAGAAACGGGTTTCTAGTTTTGGAGGCGTTAAGCTCCCGCCATCATCGGTTCGAGAACAGGACAGGGCACAGGATAAAAAAACAGGGCAGCAAGAAGTCTAGGCTGATATTTACAGGAAATTAAGAATTTATGGAGCCGTTACACTGAAGTCGGTGTAGAATGCACTCTTTCCCAAAATAAGAAGTCAAGCCTGAGCCAGAATTCTTGTTTCATGTTACGTCTTCTGTACCGTATACCTGTCGCCTGGGCGCGACCCCGGACGCTTGGCGAGGTTCGAAACCATCCCGGTCGCCAGCAGACCCATGAGGCGGTGTCCAACGCTCCACACACGAGCCGAAGCCAGCCCCGAATGCGCCCACGCAGGCCCGCTCCCACACTGATGCTCCTGGAACCACTCAGCGAACAGAACGTCCATGGCAACGTTGGAGGCGGTACTAAGGTCAATGGTGCAGTGCTGTCCTGCGCACGTGCCATTGCTGACGTGGGCCGTGTAGAGCGCTATCTTGTAGATCAGGTCGAGGCTCGCAAGGTCTCCCAGCTGGGTGAAGCTTGCGGTCTTCTTGCGTACGGTCGGCGGGCCGGATTCCACCAGGTCTTGGTCTTGGTTTTGTTTTTTCTCGCCTGCTTCGGCGTCCTTGCTCTTTTTGGGCCTATTCTTGTCCTTCCGAGAGTGCGCGTTTTGGCATTGGTTCCAGGTGAGCGGGTTTCGAGGAGAAAATGCGGGAAAACGGTCGGGGGAATACAAGGGTGATATTACGGAGGATCGTTGTATTCTAAACCAAGTACGGTTAGCAAAAACAATGGAATATGTAGTTTTTAGGGTCAATCGTAGTTTTTCGTATGTGTTGGCCTCACATTAAACCGTTCTTTCTACCATATATACCCAACGACATCACTACACCCAGTGTCCGTGCTGATTATTCATCCTAGAGAGATACGAAGTATGTGGGCACAGAGTGTGAGACAGAGAAAACCCAAACAACCGCAATTAATCAGGGAAAATCAAGTGAAATGCTGGCGCATCGGGTACGACAACAGAACAAAACAAGCCAGACCAGCAAAAAATAGTGTATAGTCCCCCGTAATAGCATTCTCCGGGGCATGACACCTGTCCTAATTTTGCGGCAAATTGCTGTGGCGCCGTACTGTAGAACCTAGTCTATCCAGGCATCCCATCTTAGCGTAGATCATGCGACGAAAAACGTGTGGGGCCATTACCTCTCTTGGGGACTTCAGAGGTAAAAAATGACGAAATAAACTGACGGCCACAACGTCGACCATGCAAAATAAAACGAGCTCTTAGTTTAAGGGGTGGTTAGGTTACCTTCCAAAACCACACTCCAAGGGAGTTGCTCGACACAAGTGTCGCATGATACTAAGCATCCTGCAGCGTGCATACTCCAGACAATCAATAAGGCCGTATATCCGGATTGTTTGATAGCGTTTTTTGGTTCCAGAAAGGGTTGGTCGTTTTCTATTCTGGTGCAACCATATTGTAGGTCGCTGACTGCCGCGCGTCCGGTGTGGACTGCCACCGGGAATAACCCCTTTCCTATCCTCGTGCATGGACCGGCTTGGTACTTTTGAAGGGAGACGGAGCAGGGAGAGAGGGGGGATGTCCATGCAAACTGCCCATTGGGGTCCACGTAAAAACTATAGCATTATTAGCAGTTGTATATTTCGGACCTCACGTTTGCATCGCATCTCTTTAGCCCAACCCTCGTCACGTTCAGGACCCCCCCCCCCCCCTTTCCTATCGTGCTATAGAGGCTTCCATAATTGCTAGAGGCTGCAGCACTCGTCGAGAGTCAACACAACGACGCCTGCTACGATAGGCGTAGCCACGTTTTGGCTGTTTTTTGTTTTGAATAACGGGGCTCCTTGACCAAAATTGTCGGAATTTCATTGGTTTTCCCCGTAATTTTCGGCGTTTACCTAGCCCATTGGACTGTTCATCCGGGAGGACTTTTGCTTTTATCGCAATCAGTGTATGCCTCAGAAGGTAAAGGCGTAGAGTGTTTCTCAAGTGAGGAGCGTTGGAAAAAGAACGTTGCGCCTCTGCCCTAACATGGTGTCCAACCAGGGCGCAACAATACCGTGATAGTGTTGTAAAATCTCCATGCTTCATTGGTTGTTTTGCTGTCCTTGGCTAGAGTACTGGTCTACTCATAAACATACGCAGGGTACTGTACCGTAAATTTCAATGCCTCACTGGTTGCTCTACTGGCGCTGATTGGTTTTTACGAATACACACGGCCAAGGTACTCTATCGTAATAGTGTCGTAGATCTCTATGCCCCATTGGTTGTTCTACTGGCATTACAACGAGGCGTTCAAGGGATCGCAGTGCCGTAGACCTACATGTCTCATGG
The DNA here is from genome assembly GCA_012845835.1 of Undaria pinnatifida. NCBI lineage: Eukaryota > Phaeophyceae > Laminariales > Alariaceae > Undaria > Undaria pinnatifida. Next base: position 9,527,883 of record JABAKD010000013.1, read on the forward strand.
GCTGTTCTGCTCGCCCTGATTCGTGATGTCTCCACTCAACCTTAAACGATGACACCTAGGGAACAGAAGACCAATACCATTCAATTTCGCTGCATCGCAATTCAAAGCAAGCTCATAATAACCTTTCCCGTTCTAAGCCCTATCACTGCTACAGGCCTCCTCACATGATGAAACGCATCCTCCGCAGCAGCAAGCCCCGACACCATCTTATCCATCCTTGACAGCGCGTATTTCGCACAAGTAGACGCACGGTTCCTCGACCGAGACCTCACAATCATCGAGAATGCTTGCGGAGCCGGCAGATAGTCCAACACTACTTCCACCACACCATCGGGCAGGCGAAGTGAACCCGCCGAGATCGACGAAAACGGCGAGGGGGAGGACTGAAACGTACAAAGCGAGGAGGCACGCGAGGATGGGGATCTCGACGCTGATGACGATGGCGATGAAGAGGAAGAGGAGAAGTCGAAGCGGCGAGGCGACGGCGGGGGAGTGTCTTGTCGACGGCGCCGGCGGCGGGGCAGAGAGGACAAGGAGTCGATCATTGTCATCCTCCTGTTCAGGGTGGCCACCGGTGGCGCACGGGCGGGGCTCTTGATTTTGGAGTCTGCAACGCCACGGCTGCTGCAAGAAGTGGGGTGCGGAAGGGAAGGGATGGACGCGCGCGAGAGCAAACCGAGGAGGAGGGAAGGGGATGAGGAGTGTGATACCCTGGTTTGATAGCATGTGTATATGATGACTTGCTCTTATATTTAGATCTGTACAATTTGTAAGACTTGCTGTGCTGGTGAGAGCTACACGCATTGCGATGGGCACTCGTGGAGTGTTGGATGCGGCAAGCAACATGTGGCTCCTTAACCTGCAAATTGCTGCTTGCGCCCGTGCCAGAAGCAACAGGTCCGAAGAGGGCACACGCCATCGCTAGGCTTTGGCCACACTGCAGTTGTTTATGCAGAATAGTGGGCTCGTGCTGGAAGGCTCCGCAAACTCACCAATCGCTCCATCGAAAATAGTATTGTGCGACTAATTCTACGATAGCCCCCCCACAAAACCATCGATTTTCTTCAAGGAGTTTCGTGGCTGCTCGACACGAGCAAGGATACTATTTGACAAAGAGTCCTCACATATATATTTTATTGTTTTTCAAAGGGCTATTGAACCAAGACGTCGGGATGGTAAGGGGCACCACTGTATTTCAGGAGGAGATACGGCCTGCAGCTGGTTTCAAAACCGGCGATTTTGTTAAAAAAAAGTTGGGGGGGCTACCGTTGAACGATTCGTACGAAGTAGTCCACTTCCAGATTTCATAACGTAAAGTAAGGTAAATGGGCCTCTCCTCTACATGCTGGAGAGACAGTGTCAAATAATAACCACGAGGTTGTCTCTAATCACGGCGTCCACTTAATAATACGCTGCTGCAGTTAGTGACTCCGGTTTGCTTCGGTTCAACAAATGTTACCCCGTAGAAGGCTGGCAGCGCATGGCAACGATTCGAACGGAGGAATGCGATTGGGTACGATGCGATCTTGTGCGATCCTATGCGATTTATGATAATTAAAGCGATGTTATGCTATCATATGCGATCTACTGTAGTGCGATTTATTGTGATCAACGCGGTGCAGTGCGGGCGCATGCTACGATAGAGGTAGCACTTTTCGTCTGAAATGTTTTCTAAATGACGGGACTCCTTAACCCAAAATCGCCGGAAATAGGTCATTTCTTTTTCTGCGTGATTCTCGTTATGTACGTAGGCCATTGGAGTTTTCATCCGGTAGCAGTTTTAGTTTTCTCCAAATCATTTTGTGGGAGAGGTCTTAAGCTCCCAAATTGAGGAGTAGTATTAAGAAAAAAAGTGGTGCACCTCTATCGTAGCACGCCTCTGCGATGCGACGCAAGCCCAGCCTAGTTCTCGATAGCGAGGATGGATGTCCTTAGCGTCTAACGCATCGAGCAATACGCACGTATTACGTCGTCATCACTACCACGTTAACGTTGACGACAATGGTTGGGTGACAGACTGACGTAGTCAACGACTCGAAAACAATGCTGCGCCCACCTCATAATCTTGCTGGCAGTACCAGTAGTAGCGTGGGGGGCGATTCGCGGAGATGCATCAGGCCCTCTGTCTAGCGCTTCGACCTGTCAAATCAATGGGCGTTGCAGACCATCCGAAGGTTCGGCGTCGTTAAAGCCCAAGATCTCGAGACCTTTCGGCTCTTTATTGTCGTCAATCCTTGCTAACGTTCAGCTATTGACGAGATGTTGGGCTCTTTGTCGTTAATCCTTCCTATCACGCCGCCACTTGTACCGCTAGGATACTCAACGCAAAAATATCAATTCCATGCCCGCATATGTGCGCGTTCATGATACCAACAGCGTAGGATAAAAAACTCCACGCATACATAACCGTCCCTCTCCGGGTTGGAAGACATATCCTTAGTCGCTGTCAGGTACTCTCGTTTGCGCCCGTGCCTTTGATCCCACCATTGGAAGTGCTCCCTAGCACGAACGATGGTGAACAACCAACAACTCGATCCCTGGAAACTCTGTCCTAAGGCCTTGTCACACGGTTGCTGCGATAGAGGTATCACTTTTTGGCCGAAATATTTTGGTAAATGACGGGGCTCCTTAACCCAAAATCGTCGGAATGTCGTACTTTTTCTTGCAATATGTCTTGGTTTTTGTACACAGGGCATGAGTCTGCTCATCAGGTTTCACTTTTTTGCTTCCCTTAAATTTCAGTTTTTGGGTCAGGTATAGAGCTCCCTCAAGCGAGGAGCCTCAGCAAAAAAAAAGGTGCACCTCTACAGTAGCACGCGTTGTTTAAACAGGCACATGGGATGTGCGTAGTGAGACCCCCAACACGAACGCGAAGAAGCACAAGCACGAACGAACACAGACAATGGGCTACGATGGGGGTGGCATACTTGGCCGAAAGCTTTTCCGACCGACGGTGTTCCTCGATTCGAGGAAGCTGCCCGCTATGCATGCCACGGACGCATAGTACGGAAGGGGTCCACCATTGTTTTCATTGAAGGTCCTCACTTGAGGAGGTCTCTATCAAATACGTCACCCAAAAAACGATTTTGAGCTAAAAAAAAAAGTGCCCCCCCATGAACATTTCCATGGCTTATTAGCGTAAACGCCGAAAATTACCGGGGAAAAAAAACGAAATTCCGACGATTTTGGGTTAAGGAGCCCCGCCATTCACAAAAAAAAAAAAAAAAAAAAAGTGCTACACCTCTATCGTAGCTGGCGTCCGTTCAACCATTCTATGCGGTGCGCTTGCATTTTTCTGAAAACCAGTGCATAGGTGAGTGCGAATTTCTCCTCACATGAAGAGTCGCAGAAAAATCAGGTGCTACCTTTACCCCAGCATGCATCGACAAGGTGTCCTTCATGTTTCATTCAAAAGCACGAATCGTTTTTCATTCCCTGGGATGGACCTCGCACTGAGCGCGTACTCGGCGCGGTGGTTTATCCCTGGCGAGCCCCCCCCTGGTTCGGAGCTGTTGGAGACCTCACCCAATCCAACCCAGTACGTTCATTGATGGTCGGCGGCAGCGTTACAGTGATGACACATTCACGGTATGCTAGCGTAGGCGAACACATAAGTTTTATGAGGATCCTCGCTTCAGCGGCTCTCTAAACGGATGAGTGCTAGTATTGAGATGGAAAATTGAGGCCATTTTATTTTTCTGAACGCGGAGGCTCCTTAACCCATCTTAACCCGAAAACCGTCGGAATGGTGTCATCCTTGTTTTGCAATAGTTTTTTATTTTGTGTACCCATGATAGGCCATGGGAAGGTTTGTTTGTTCATCGGGTTGCACTTGCAGTTCACTCTGTTATTAAGTCAGCTTTTGCCTCAGAAGCCATAGGCCTCCTCATCATGTTTAGATTCTCGGTATAAGAAAAGCGCGGTGCACCTCTACGATAGCAAGTGTCTAGTAGCACTAATAGTAAGTCACGAACTTGAAAACAAGAACGTGAGGGAAGCCCGATCCACAATCCCTCGGACGCTTGCCACGGCAGGGGTGCCCTTGTATTGCAACTATTAATAGCGTTTTTGAGGCTCCTTGCAGTCGAAATGGTCTATTCCTCTCCCTACAACTGACTTTCGAGATTCGTTGGGAGCGCAACACGAGGAACAAGCCCCATGGCCGAGATACCATACATCGCAAAACGACGCGTGCCACGGTAGAGATAGGATGTTTTGGCTTTTTTTTTTTGTTCTGAATGACACCCTCAACCCCCAAAAAATTGTCGGAGTGCCATTCTTTTTGTTGCTATATAGCCGGTATGTACGTTGTGTACCTAGGCCATGGGTTTGTTCATCGGATCATCACTCAAAATCATTTTTGGGGTAAAAAAAGGCATAGAGCTCGTCAAGTGAGGAAGGAGCCCCAGAAAAAAAAAAATGGTGCGTCATCTACCGTAGAACGCGTGAAACACAAATGGAATACAGACGATATTGAGTAGGTCTCTCTTCCACTGGGGAGCCCCATTAGTCGGCCACATTCTGGACAGCAAGAGGTGCTGCATGACCAAGGCTACCGCAGGGACGGGGGGGGTGTACTCATGTGTTGCTGGCCTTAGTCGTTTGGCCATTGGCCACGCATCGAGACGGAGCACCGCTCCTACTCCTAATAAAGACACTTCGAACATTTGGGCACTCATTACGCTTTTTCCATACAGCACACGAAAATGTTTGCCTATCTTATCCCCTTCCTGTTTCGCCGTCTGTGGCCGCCATCTATCTCCCAGGACAGCGATCTTTCTCTCGCTTCTCTCTAGTCTACCAAACTCCCCCATGTTACATTCGTCCAATTTCCCCATCTCCTCCTCTAATACATCCCGTTCCTCCTTGCATAATTCACATTCTCCTACTGTGCGAGTCCTACTCTTTCATGATTGTGCCACACGGGCACATATGTGCATCCACGTCCTCCTCCTCCCGACTACTGGTATATCTCTTTCTTCTCTTTCTGGTGGGTCCAGGTCCCCTACACGAGATCACAGTTCAGGCTAACGTAGGGGGACTATGTTATTTTTGGAAATTCTGTGCAGTGGCTCGGGGCAAGTCGCCCAAGTGACCCCCCTGTGCGTTTGCGGTCAACTTAAGTATTCGTGTAAACCTTTTTTTGGCGAAATGAATCCGCGAATGAAATGGTAAGCTACACGCCGCGCCGAAAAAAATCGCCGATAGTCTTATTGTCAGCGAGGCACAGAGTCAACAGTGCGAGTGGCTCAAGCCCGGAAGCGCAAAAAAAAGGAGTACCCCCGTATGATACTGCAATACCGTATCCTTGGCCCTGTACAGCTATCATAGCACGCGACCTTGGGCTAGGTGTCTAGTATCTAGTCTAAAGAAATGCCTGTAAATTGGTATCGGATGCAAAGATATGACACATTAACATCGGACACATACTGCGGTACTCGTGGAGGTGCGGCCTTTTTTTTTTTCTGAATCTTCTCACCTCACTCGAGGAGCTCTATACTTCAACCCCCTCCCCAAAAAAAGCGATTTCGAGAAAAATGACAGTGTAACCCCGACGTTGTTGTTGTTGTTGTTGTTGTTGTTGTTGTTGTTGTTGTTGTTGTTGTTGTTGTTGTTGTTGTCGTTGTTGTTATTATTGTTGTTGTTGTTGTTGTTGTTGTTGTTGTTGTTGTTGTTGTTGTTGTTGTTGTTGTTGTTGTTGTTGTTGTTGTTGTTGTTGTTGTTGTTGTTGTTGTTGTTGTTGTTTTTATTGTTGTTGTTGTTATTGTTGTTCTCACATCAACTCGCATAATCAAGTCCGTGGTCACAGGGCAGGCTCCAGTCACTCTGGAGCTGAGGAATACCCCAGGGAAAAAACACAAACAAACCAAAGGTGGTACACGCATATATCACAGCTGACGCAATTCATGCCTCCACCAGAAACATATAAAAGACATACAAACCCGTGGACCAGTTATACAAACAAAACAACCTTTTCGCAAAAACTAGGATGACATTCTGACGATTTTGGGTTAAAGAGCCACGACGCCGTTCGGAAAAATAGTTTAGCCAAAAACGGGTATACCTCTATCGTATGATAGCACGCGTAACGGGACAGATCGGATCCCATTTAATGACCTGTGTCCTTTACGGCAGACAGATCTCGGGTTTACATACAATCTCTGCATGGCCTAGATAATGTTTTCTGGTGGGAGCCGCATGATCTGCATGACTTGGCACGTGTTTCATGGGTTGGATCTGTACTACACAGATCCTGCGCAACATATCATACAGACAGAGATATGATCTATATGATATATATATATCTATATGATCTATGTGACATATATAATTCTAGATCGTGATCTGTCCGACGTGTGAAACACATTCAGTAGCTCCTGACTTGAGCAGCTCCATCAATAAAAAAGCTCTGGACTCAACTATGTAACCCTTATTTCTATACACCGGTACAGTGTAATAGCATGGCTCTGTAGTTATGGATTACGCACCACGAGAGCTACGACGTTGAAACCCGTTGCAGGATCTGCGGCGTTCATGATCTGTCCACCGACGAGGAAGTCCATCGCGTCGGTCATCGCTCCTGGTGCGGCGTGGGTGGCATAGAGGGTCGATGCCAGGTCAGATTATCAGGTCATGGATATTTGGAAGAAAAATATATCCAGGGCTAGGATTGTTGGCTCAGCATGGTAACGCGTGGCATGAGGGGTGTGTTTCCGCTATTAATAGGGGGGAAAATCTGGCAGGATACGGGTGGATGCTGAGAGTCCCGCAGAGGACACGTCTAGTTGCAGCTGGTCTACGATGTAGAATGGTAGCACTGTGTAGCAGTACTGTAGAGCTACTAGTGGTAGCATCATCAGCGGCAGCTTAGATTAGACTGTTAATACTTACGAGGAATCCCTCGCAACTACTAGGCACGAGGGTGTTTGCGAAATACCAAATATGGTTGGGAAGGAAACACATAAAAACAACGACCATAATAACCCAACGCCAACCCAACCCAAGGAAAATAAAATTAGGTAGGGCTGCTGTGGGCAAAGAGTGAAAAGGGCCAAAAATGACAGCTCTAAACTATTTTTTCGTGGGTTAAGTTGAGTCTTGGGTTACGACGTCAGTTCGTTTCACATGTTTTTCAACCCAACCAAATTTTTGCATCTCGCAATAGCCGATTGCGATGTGGTGCGAGTATTATCTCGTATGCCGTTGTTGCGGGTATGGCAAGAGCGTTCTGCAAGAAGATAATGAACGGCATAATTTCGAACGAATGATCGTTTGTTTGGCTTGCCAGATCGTTATTGGAGATACTATAAATATTAGTAGAAGAACACGATAACATCGCTGCGCAGACAGCAAGATAATAGCCACAGTGCAGGCCTTCGGCATGGCGCGGCAGCTAGACCCCCTCAAGCCGCAGACGACGGGCTCTATAAGCCCCGTGTGCCTAGCGGAAAGAGAGTTCGCAACACTGCACTACCACGCTATAATGCCACGCGATCTTGGCAAATACGCCTATTTACGTAGATGCAGGGTATGCTAAAAAAACATGCGTTCGAGATAAATGAAAAATGATACTGGAAAATGATGACTCTCTGCTCGCGGTCCGTTGCTTCTTTCGGAGTTTTTGTCTCGAGTCACGAAGTTTTGAGATCCACTAGACTAATCTCCGCCAATCTTCAAATGGTCGTCCGCACGGGCGCTCGCCCCTCTCCCCGGCTGGACTGCGACGTGTGTCTGCTTGTTTGTGGGCGGTCTGTGCGCGATTGATTGTGGTTGTGGCATGATCTCCATGTCGCTTATCGCGCATCGATTTGAATATTGCTACTACTACTTCTGTACACACATACCACTCATGCACGACATGAAAATGAACAGTGAAAGAAAGTTGTTCTTGGAACAACGGTCGATGCCATGTGGTATTGTTTCAGGTCTTGCACCGCATCTCGCAAAACTTGCAATGAGAAATTTCTCGCAAGGCGGCAGACAGGCACCCTTACCCAATGCCCAACCCGTGCTGGAGGGAAGGAGGGGTGGAGTGTGCTTACTTGGGACCTTTGCCGACGATGTGCGTTCGTCGTAGATGTCGTGAAGAGATCGGAGAAAGCTGATTTTTCTTTCCAAAGCGTTGCTCCAAATTTGAACTTTGCAGCTATTTGAACTTTGCCGCTTTGCAGTCCACGCACGCCACGGAGCGGTAGGCCAACTTACTGGTGCCGGAAGAGCGACCCTCTTCCGTACAAGCTCTGCCTAGAAGGATCGCGATGCAGCACGAACAACCAGCAACCTGCAAGCATGCGAGTCAAGCCAACACAGACGAGGCACAGAACTGGAACAGGGCGAGCACGCTGCTGTCGCACCGATCCTGACGTCCCCTGCGTCCCATCCTAATTTGAATATTGAAACCGCCTCTTTGTAAATACAAACCCAAGAACACACCCTGTGACACCCAACACCCGACTCGCCACACCCAGTTCAACAAGCCAGCCTGATATGGTCAAACCGCAGAAGATCACCCTCAGCCCTTCGGAGGAATGTGTGGGCGGATCTCGACGATCGATAGGTGCTGGTGAAGATGGAAGCCCGGCTCCGTGGATCCTGATCGCAGCAATCGGAGCGGTATGCTTCACTGGAGCGGCCTGGGCTTTCAGCTCCTTTGAGCTCGATCCGTACGTTGTGAGTGAACGTGGGAGGGGGCAAGCCTTGCGAGAGCGGAGGGGTTGGATTGGCGTGTGTTCTCCACGTTTTCCCTGCATCTCCGTTGGGTGTTTCTTCGCTCGTATCGGCTTCGATGCGTGCGGAGGTGGACTGCCAGTTAGTGTTCTCGCTTGACGACTGCTGCTGTACTGACTGCTCTGTAGACTGATGTACAGACAGCAACAGGAAGCGGTTACGATCCGTAGACTTCGTTTGGTATGACGAGAGACGAGAGAGCTCGAGTGCTCGAGTCTGGAGTGTGCTATTGTTGTTGCCATTGGCTGGCCCGCGCCAGCCCCTGGTCACGGAAGGGTACACGGAACACGAGGGAGTCCACCAGGTAGGCGGGAAACAAACCAACAGTAGTTCCTTGGGGGTCCACCAGGAACACAGCCATGTCCACCACCTACCTGCTACATACCTGGTACCTGGTATTACGGTGTACACGCCCCTGTTGATAACATTTTGGGCTCTAAGGCATAGAGACTTGTCACCTGGATGGTATACTTCCAAGGTTGTGGAACACAATATACGCCGGTGATAAATTGGGAGATCGTTTTATTTTTGATATAACGGTGGGTGGGGGGCGGCGAGTGTCATAACAGTGGCTGCGAATAACTACCACACTCCAAGCACGCTGCGGAGTCACGCGACCGCCCCTGCCGACGTCGAGCCCTCCTTGGGTTCGGTTTCGGGTTAGGATTTAAAGTAGGTATAAGTCATGTTGGTCTGGGCCGACGTGCAAGATTGAATTTAACCGCAAACGACCGGTAGGACTTGCTGCATTGAAGCTGACCGCAAACGATCGGTAGGAAGTGGAAAAGTTGTTGCCGTGCCCGTCCTGCATTTCGAGAGAACAGGTATCTTGGGGATGTCATACCGAATACAAGGGCTTCGCTCGCGGGCGGCTGGGCGCCGCCCGCTACGCTTGCGGAAGGAGGAATGGACATTCAGTAGGAAGGCGGAAAAGAAGCACAAATGGCGCAACTGGCGACTTGAAAATGCCAAGAGGTCCATATATAGTACAACGGTACAGGATAGAGACGATTATGATTATGAGTTTGTTATTATCATCCATTCGCCCAGTCCATGATGGGCACGTCGGAGGACTTGCTTGGCATATCCTTCCACCTCTCAGGTAGCACCTGTACACTTCTTATTAATAGTTCTCTCTAAGTCGATCATCAATAATAAATTATCGCAGACCCTAAACACCAGGCACGCGCTTGTCAAGGATGGAGACAGGAAAACTACTACTTAAGATGTAAAGGAGCGCAGTGCCAAAAAAAACATGCTGGAAGCAGGAACTTGAACGCACACACCGCAAACATGTGAAGTACATTTGTATTCCTGAAAGACGAAGAGCACGCATTTAGGCATAGTTCTCAAAAAACGATGCTGGTATAATAAACCACAACTTGACGTTCTATAAAGAACGTGCTGTCAACATTGCTTCCGAAGGAGCATGCAGGCTTGCTTGGACTCTTCCTCCTCAGCGGAGGTACCCAGCACCTTGCACTCTTGTTTTTTGTCGATGATCTTGTGGATCTGTCCACAAACGTTGAAGCATGGCGGGAGGACGTCGATAAGTATGCGTAAAAAAGTATTGGTACTTGTCTCCAGCAGACGTCGCAACCATCCAAATTATTGGAGCTCCTTTCGTTGTTAGTAATTGTTGTGGTATTGTTGTACTTGCTCTTGGTACTCGGAAAAAGAGCCGTACTTCATAGACTATATCCGCACGCCATCCCCTAGTCTTGAGTAAGAGACATGGATGTCTCGACTCGTGACACACAGGACGCAAGATAAGAGTAGAACGTACCTCGATGTCGAACGCCCTCGTGGCACCGTGGGAATGGAATGCGGGATGTATATCGAGCAAGTGGTCGCCTGCCTTCTTCAGGAGGTCACCGACCTTGATGTCGCCGGTGCACTTCGTGTTTATGTCCTCGCCGACTTGGCGGCCCTCGGCGGCTGCTTCGCAGGGCTTCTGCAAACGACAACAACGGATGGGAATACCTTGCGTTCAGTGAATGTTCAAAATAGTAAGGCCACGTAGCTGTCGTCGATTTCCAAAGTTGGAAAGGAAGTCGTACAATTTAACACTGTTGTAATGAAAGCGGTCGTTTATGGGCAAAGCCCTGCTTGGTACCACAACGTTGCTAACACCTATGAAACCACCACTGGGACAGGAACGAACGGGATTCACAGTCGCAACTGGTAAGCGTAAGCCCCGGTACACTGCTATATAAGGCCTACCGGCGGAATACCGACAACGAAGGGTAAGAGACAGTACCTGCTGTATATATTGTTCGGCACTACTCTATTACTGCTGCTATCAACACTATTACGACCGACGTGTACTGCGATTCCTGAAGAGGTTGCGCACCCTACTTGTACTCGTTAATACAAAGAGTTAATGTGGTTGTATGAAAAATGAGTAACAGTAGTAGTACACCGCGTCACTACATGAACAACTCGCTAACCCCAATCACGGGACTGCTCTCCAGCATCACCCAGGTTAACTTCAGCTTCTGTTTACTGCTACATATCAACCTCCAGTGTGTACTGCGACTGGTGCTGAGTTATCATGCTGCTGTGTTATTTATCACTGCATGGACCATTTTTACAACCCTGGCTGACCCCCGTGATGAGACTTTCCCGTTTTCATTGCGTCTTACATGTATAGATACCACGTAGTCGTAGTCGCACATCCAAAACGTGTGTTTATATCACAGCACAAAGCGTCACTGCATGGACCACTTGTCCAACACCCGCTTACCCCGATGACGGGACTGCCCCGTACTCGTAGTCGTACATACATGAAGTGTGTTTGGCTGTACGTATGAAAAAGAAATCGCATCACACAGCGTCACTGCATAGGTCTACTCGTAGACCTGAGTACTTGTACAATTCCCGCTTATACCCCGATGACGGGACTGCCCCGTACACGTAGTCGTACATGCAAAAGTGTGTTTGTACGCATGAAAAAGAAATCACGGCACACAACTGCGTAGACAACTAGTACAACATGCTTACCCCGACGACGGGACTGCCCTCCGTGACCACCAAGGCGAACTTGAGTTTGTTCAGGCTACGCGTCCCCAAGCATAGCTTCCACACCGTGTGGTAGTTCGACCACGCTGGTGTAGCACACACATGCTACAGCAGACGTTGCAGACAGACACACAAGGTCAAACAATGTAAATTTCAATGTGCATCATTATTGGAAACAGGATTCGCTTGAGTTCACCAACACCCAAAACCACATACTGTTCGGTACTACTCTATTACTGCTGCTATCAACACTATTACGACCGACGTGTACTGCGATTCCTGAACAGGTTGCGCACCCTACTTGTACAAAGAGTTAATGTGGTTGTATGAAAAACGAGTAACAGTAGTAGTACACCGCGTCACTACATGAACAACTCGCTAACCCCAATCACGGGACTGCTCTCCAGCATCACCCAGGTTAACTTCAGCTTCTGTTTACTGCTATATATCAACCTCCAGTGTGTACTGCGACTGGTGCTGAGTTATCATGCTGATGTGTTATTTATCACTGCATGGACCATTTTTACAACCCTGGCTTGCCCTGGCTGACCCCTGTGATGAGACTTTCCCGTTTTCATTGCGTCTTACATGTATAAATACCACGTAGTCGTAGTCGCACATCCAAAACGTGTGTTTATATCACAGCACAAAGCGTCACTGCATGGACCACTTGTCCAACACCCGCTTACCCCGATGACGGGACTGCCCCGTACTCGTAGTCGTACATACATGAAGTGTGTTTGGCTGTACGTATGAAAAAGAAATCGCATCACACAGCGTCACTGCATAGGTCTACTCGTAGACCTGAGTACTTGTACAATTCCCGCTTATACCCCGATGACGGGACTGCCCCGTACACGTAGTCGTACATGCAAAAGTGTGTTTGTACGCATGAAAAAGAAATCACAGCACACAACTGCGTAGACAACTAGTACAACATGCTTACCCCGACGACGGGACTGCCCTCCGTGACCACCAAGGCGAACTTGAGTTTGTTCAGGCTACGCGTCCCCAAGCACAGCTTCCACACCGTGTGGTAGTTCGACCACGCTGGTGTAGCACACACATGCTACAGCAGATGTTGCAGACAGACACACAAGGTCAAACAATGTAAATTTCAATGTGCATCATTATTGGAAACAGGATTCGCTTGAGTTCACCAACACCCAAAACCACGTACTGGTAGTCTATTGCGGACAACTTGCAGCACACTCAGCCAACACTCAACGCAGCACTACCGAAAATACAGGGTGTTGACATCTGGTGTCTTACCTATGTCGCACGGCGCTGAACACACTGACAACGGGAAACTCTCAACATCATCAGATTCAGTAGTATAGTAGCTGACAGCAAACATCAAAATTCCAACAACACGAAGAAATGAAACTCACGTTTCGTCAAGCTCTCAGCTCCTTCGTTAGGGACGCCGATCGAAGGTGAATCACAGGTGTCCGCGTCACACCAGTCACACACACGAGGGTTGTCGCCGCTTCCCCAGTGCTTCTTGTTAAGGTTACATGAAAAGCTTGGCACGTGGAAGGCTCGTCACTCCTGCAGCAGGTGTCGCAGACAGCGTACTGGGAACTCCTGTTTTTCCTATTTCGTGCGATGAGGAAGCCGTCACAACCCTTGCTCGGGCACGGCCCATCAGGATTGCCAGAAGAAGCTGAGTCCCGTTCCTGCCCGACCAGCTTCCACACGCCTGATCCTGAACCTCCACCACCCCCACTGTTGGCGGAGCCTCCTCCCGCACTAGCCTTGGTCCGCTTCGCAATTTCAACTTCAAATTGTTATTGCCGATCCGGCAAATTTCAAATTCAAATTGTTTGCAGCCGTCAACGGCAATTCCCTCCCAACAGCCAGCAATTGGCCAACTTCAAAAGTAAAAGTACAAAAAAGAAGTTGCTGAAAAAGCAAAATAAAAATATCAGAGAGCAAGCAGTAAAGATGAGAGAATGAGAGCTAAGTAAGAATGAGACTAGGGAAAGCAAGGAAGGCAAGGAACTTCGGGACGGTTCTTTTCCCCAGCAACTAATTTTCTTTTCGGCAATTACGGGCTGAGAAGGGCTGAGAGGGGGGAGGATATGCCGAGCGAGACGTCCGAGGGGGGCGAGGTCTAGGTATATAGTTTTATGAGGCATGACACCGCAGGGGGTGTTGTATACCTGGTACAACGTACCCCGGTGATAAAATCGGGTGATTTGTGTGTTTGCGAAAGTACGTTTTTAGAAATTTACTTGTTCAAAAATTGTCCCGAAGGTAAGATTTGCGGTAAATTTCTGAAAAAAAGGCAAAAATGTACTTCATCGAAGGTAGGTTTCGATCAAAAGTTGCGGTAAATTTTTTCTCTCTGTTTTATTGGCCTACAACGCACCGAGCATTTGTCCGAGGCAGAACGCCTCTGCAAGGGCCTAATAGTGCCCCAACCACGGGACAAACAGGACAAGCACCGCTGTTTGCACAGCAGCAGCACAAGCAACGAACGCACGGAGGATGGAGAGGGTAGTACCCTGAGCACGACGCGCAGGCGTAACATCAGAGATATGCAGCAGGCCGGTGATGAACCGTCTGTTGCTGCCCTCTGCGTCCGTGACCAAGGGTTCAGCGCTTGCTGCAAGCTGTGATGAACTTCTCGCAGCTGGCGGAGTCGAACGCTCGCGGAGAGGAGCCTCAACGCAGAGAGCGACACCACGCGCCTTGATTGCGGCTATCGTGTGCCGCATCTGGCAAGATAGGACTCGTATCGGTCCATCTGTGCGACAGCAGCCACCGCGCTTCTCCAACATCACCGCGACTGAAGCGTGGCATGACTTTTGGTTTATGGCAGAGGAGCGGAAACTCCTCTGCCCTAAACCGCTGCGTGCACTGCGGATTCTTTGCAGGGTGGTGCTTCGCAATAACAGGTCCACGTTCCATGGGGAAACTGCGCTTCGCCTTCCCTTCCGTCGCATGAGGAAGGCGTTGCTCTGCTTGTAGCACGTGTAATGAGGTAGTCGCTGCTCACAAGGAGTTTTTACGCGCGAGACAGACCGCCATACCTCTGATTTGTAGTCTGTTGGGTGCTTGCATGTACCGTGTTCCAGGTACTGCTGCACCTGAAATGAGAGGCTCGAGACTGGAGTACGTACAACGAGTACTCGTATCGTATAGTACTATACAGCAGTAACTCGTACTGCTGCTGCTGTACGTATAGACAGACCCCCATACCACTGATTTGTAGTCTGTTGGGTGCTTGCATGTATTATACTGTGTACCAGGTATGCTGCACCTGGAACGAGAGGCTCGAGACTGGAGTACGTACAGCGAGTACTCGTATATCGTATAATACTACGAGTACTCGTACTGCTGCTGCTGTATGTACTCGTACGTATATTACAATCGCGCACATCCCCGTTTCCCTTCTAAATTTCGGAGGCGTCGCCTGCAGGATTTTGTTTACCGCTAGCGCAAACACACCAAAAACTCGGTGGGAAGGCAATTTACTTTTTTTAGCGGAAGGCAAGTAAATTTTTAGAAACGTATTTTCGCAAACACTCTATTGTTTTAGAATAAAAAACAATCTTCACCCGGGCGGTATACTCCAGGGGTGTAATATACAACGTCCCGGATGATTTACACCGTCGTGTACGGGGTAGGCGTGGACCCAACCCAACCCCAACCCTAACCCAGGCCGCGCGTTTCGGATTTCCTAAAAAACTGTGCGAACCACTTCGAAAATCGTACCCGGCGCCTGGTCATATGTTTGGTACGTAATCTGTTGCAGTGAATCCGTTTTTTTTCTGGTACCAAATATAATATACCAAGTATCTGTTTTGATGTTTGAACACACGGTAAAGTCTATCCCTCTCCCCCCTTTGGTGACAATGTGTTGTGTGCCCGTTCCTCCTCCTCCTTCTCCCCCTCCCTCTCCTTCTTCCCTTCCTCCTCGTCCTCCTTCTCCTCGCCCTCATCCTGTTCCTTCGCCGGCCCTCTTGTCCTCCTCGTTGCGTCGCTTTTGGGTCAGGACGAGACGTTTCACGTACCCCAGTCTAAGCTGTACTGCGATGGAAAATATGGTGAGTGCCAGCCTATGATGGTACTTACTGTTCCCATCCGCGCCAAGCGATTTCACAGGCACTATAGCGGGCAACCGGCGCTTTAGAGGGACCTCTAATGTAATTGGAACTCCCCGCCCAGCCGCCTAGGCAAGTACGATCCCAACATGTCCCAAAAACCTTTTATGCGGGTTGACCACTTTTAGCCCTTTTAGAACTCCACCCACATTTTTTTGGGTAATCAACCCCCCCCCCCCGAAAAACGCCTGCCATTCACCTGGATCTAATTGGAACCACCCCACCCACACATCCCTCCCCGTGCGCCCAGGCGAGTGGAATCCCAAGATTACCACACCGCCGGGTTTGTACGTGTTTGCGGTGGCCTATGCGCGGTTGGTTACTGCCGCTGAAGGGCTGCTGGGGTTGGGCTTCGGCCCACAGCACTGCTCCGCCGAGGTGCTGCGCCAGGCTAACTGGCTCTTCTCTCTCGGAACGCTGGCCGTGATGAGGTCCATGTTCTTGAGGCGTATGGTAAGCAGGAGGTTTGGAGAGGGGCGGGGAGGGGAAGGGAAGGTGGCGGAGAGAGAGGAGGCGGGTGTACTCATGATTGTGCATGGCCTTAATCTTTACCATGGTAGATCGTAGACCCTCGCACCCGTACAAAGCTGGGACGGAGCCCGTCGGGTTTTCGCCGACCAGGCAGAGGAGGTTGAGGGGCGGACTCATTTGTTGCTTTCGAGTCATCGCACGGTAGGGGTTGGACTTTTTTGCGCCGAAAAGGGTTTCTGGTGTAATGCGAAAAGGGTTTCTGGTGTAATGTTGCGGTTGACCTCCTCAAGTTTGAAACTGTCGGTTGTACACACTTTTACGATACTTCTGTGTTAGGACTAGCGCGTAGCCGTGTTTGGTCGCATTGCACACACGAAGGCCTTCGAAGCCACGATTCGGGTGAGATAGTGAGCTCCTCATATTAGGAGCTCAGAAAATTCTCAGAATCTTCTCCACCCCCAGCGCGGGATGACTCTTGCCTTGGTCATTTGACCATTGGCCACGCATCCCTTTCGAGACGGAGCACCGTTCCCACTCCTAGTAGAGACACGTCCAACATTTGAGTCCTCGTTACAACTTTTCCGTAGTTATGTTACGTTAACCTTTTTGCGTATCTTATCACCTTCCGCCAGCTAGCGTTGGGATGCGAAAGCAGCTGAGTTAAATCGACACACGACGCGTATGAAAATACGTGGAAGTGTGGTGAGCTTAAGCTGTGTTTTGCCCCATCCGCCGGGGGATTAAAAATATATATATATGTATGTATCACCTTCCTGTTTCGCCTTTTTGTGGCCACCGTTTATCTCCCAGGATTTTTTTTTCGGGGCGGGTACTCATTTCAGGCATAGCCGTAGTCGGATGGCCATAGACCCTCGCATCCCAACAACGCTGAGACGGAGTACGTCGGGCATTCACCCACCAGACAGACATCGCGCGCACTAAGGACGAAGCGCCGTGAGATGTTCGGCGAGGCGCGTAAACTATGAGTTGCATCCTGCTAAGAACAACTTGTGAGGCGAACTTCGGCACATTGTGTATACTTGCTTGCATATGGATGTCAGCAGGAAGGAAGAAACATTTTGATGTGGCCACGTCCAGAGGCAGCAATGGGTACACTATTCAAGTGCCTCATGAGTGCCTTACCATATACACACCACGTGATACCATCCCCTTTGCGTGGAATTAAGGTTCTCCTCCTCGTACCTTATGATCTAACTCGACCACCATCTCGGATATCACCGAAACATCAAAACGGGGAAAAAAGGACGGTAACCTGGTTATTTAGCTCACGTAGTGAGAGGCGGTGTTTTACAAAGTCTGCCAGCCGACGCCAACCCCAGCAGCGCAGCAGCAACAGCAGCAGCGCGGACGGGACAGGGGGGGAGGGGGGTTAGAGGCGGCAGAAGAGGAGGGGCGCGGGGTGTGTTCGTGGCCGGTCAGGACTTGCTTGTTGTTTGTATGATGCGAATATTAATTGTGCTCCCCCTCCCCCCCCGCCCCTCCCCCCCAATGCCGTGGAACTCCCTTCAGAATCCTGGTCAGGCATCGTCCCACGCCGTGTTGCTGTGGCTCTACCCCGTGTCCTTCTTCTTCTCGTTTCTGCTTTACACGGACGCTGGGAGTACCTTCTTCATCCTTCTCTGCTACGCCTTGGCCACCGGGCGGCCGCGGGGGGGCGGGTGCTGGAGGAGGTTCGGCAGCGCGCTGGTGAGCTCTCGCCTCGGCTTGTTGTCCGCGATAATGGTAGCACGGTTTCGGTTAGACGAAGGCCCTTGTCTTCCCCCCGCCCCCCCCCCTCCGCTTCTCTCCTTTTGCCATCCTCTTCCTACCCGTCCCCTCCCATTTCCTCCAGTGCCCTCTCCTTCCCCTCCTCTTCGTACCTGCCCCCCTCCCCCCCTCCCGTCGCCTCCCGTGTCCTACCGTACCCTATTTTTTCCTACCCTGCCCTACCCTGCCCTACCCTACCCTATCCTACGATACAACACCCTCCCCCCCCCCCCCCCCCCCCTCTACGTATTTCCCGTTTGTGCTGGCATAGGTTGTCGTAATCATACCACAGAGCCGCTGAATCATTCAATTGTTTTAATGCTCATCGCGAGTAACTCTTCCACTCTTGTCTCATCGCTCATGCAAACTACGCTGTTTATATTATACTAAAGTTCCCCTTCGGACGAAGGGTGGCGCAAGGCTGAAGGTTTTGCACCCCCATGCGTTCGCCCACGTCCTTACGGTAGCGGTGAATATAGCGAAAATATGCACTTCAATGTAAATGATTCGAGTTTATCGAAAATTAAGGTAGGGACGATCCAGAGAATAGGATCTTGATGGTGATGTTGTAAATGTCTACCAGGTACCTGGTACTGTACATATCATACGTTTACCACAGCTGCGACTCTTGTTTTGCCGGCGCACAGTGTAAGCATTTGGTGCAACTTTAATCTAAAAACTGCTGTTGTGCTCAGCACGTTTGATGCGTGCGTCCGCTACTGTTGCTACTGCTGTAGCCAGTACTGAAACATATATACAATGGGTACCCCGATTTAAGACCGCCCCGGGACAAGCCGAAACAAGCGCTCTTAACTAGGCATTGCTCTTATCTGTAGTGGGAAATATGTAGCTTTTAGTATAGGCGGGACATGTCAATTTGACTGCTCTCAAGTCCTGAACGCTCTTATCCTGGGCGCTCTTAAATCGGGTTACCCAATGCATGTAAAAGACAGGGTCAGAAATAACTATCGTAGATCTCGTTACACGCATGCGCGAAAGGACACGTCACCGGTCAGGCAGTGTAAGGTCCTGCGCGGCACCAAAAGTACCACGTACATGGAACGTTTAGCAAAAAAACGCACTCAAAGCAGTCTACAGCAGTGATAGTGATGGCGCGTTTTGGTAAATTTTAAGAGTGCAAGTCCGTCGGTAATGTAGATTTATGTGGTATTTTTCTGCGCCTACGCCGACCATTTAGTGTTTGGGGTTACATTAGGCGTCCTGCCCCAGCAGGGGTTCTCGCCTTGGATAACCTCCGCTCTGAGTGCGCTCTCAGCCCGGCGCCTATCCGAGAAAGATGTAAACGAAAAAACTACTGTGTGCTTAGCTGGGTAGAATGGACAGTATTTTTCCCACAGGCTCTTTTCGCCGGCTTTGCATTGGATGGGAAAGCACAATGACCTGGGCTGTTACTCATACTCCAAGTCATTTGGGCCCCCAACTCATGGAGCCACGTCCGTACCTTCGCTGGTTGCAATGTCGCGACTCCCAAATTTTACCGCAGGAAACTGAAGTTTCTCCGTGTGGCGTTGGAACCAATTGTGTCAAAATTGGATTATTTCCAATTTTTCTCGGAAAATAACCGATGTGTGGCCGGTCGCTGAACATGCGCAATAACTTGCCGGTCCATATTGAGGTGCGATGTGCTGTTGTCACTGCTGTGTGGGGTGCCAGCGAGAGAGTACACCTCGCAGGAACAACTCCGGGGACACCGAAGCCCGAAGGCCGACAATACAGCAGCAGCAACGGCAGCGGCAGGTTCTGCATGCACGAACAGAGTTCCGGTACTCGTGTGATATGATACGACACACTTTCTTTTTTTGTGAGGCCGTACCGCACAGCATTGCGAAACGCAACCCAAGTTCCGGAGGAAACAACCTCAGAAGCACGCCGCCGCCACTGTACCGCTGCTGCTGCTGTGCTACTAGGCGTTGTGTTGTTCTCCTGTGTGCCTCTGGCTTTGTGTTCCGAAAACGTACCGGGCGTCAGGTAGAATATAACCAAACACTTGCTGTGTGTATAGTATGATGTACAACTGACGTTTTGAGAAGCTGCCAAAAAAACAACGGCCCACCAGCAGCTGAAACGTTTGCTTTCTATAGCCCAAAACGATCGAAAGGCCCACTACTGCTACTACGAAGACTACTACTACCACTGCTACTACTATTAATATTGTGCTGCTACTATGCTACTTCTACTACTACTGTACTACTGCCACCACATCTGCTACTACTACTGCTACTACTACTGCTATTACTACTATTAATACTACTATCACCCCCCCCCCCCCGCCCCGCCCTAACCCCCCCCTGCCCCTGCCCCCCCCATCCTCCTCCACTTCTTTCTCCCGCCTCTCACGCCCCCCTCTCCTCCCCCCCCCTCCTCCTCCCCCCCTAGCACAGGCAGGAACCGTGTCAATCCTGTTCCGTCAGACGAACGCCGTCTGGGTAGCATTCACGCTAGCCGTCTGCCTGCTCGAGGACTTCACCCCCTACCTCACGGCCGCCCCCCACGCCAACGGCATCACCACCAACGGTAACGAACACGTGTTGCCGGCTTCGGGGGTTCGGGAACGCACATCCCCTGTCCCCTCCCCATCACCGCCGCCAGCTCTTCTTCCTTCCTCTATTACCCCGACCTCGAATGGCGTACGGCAGAGAATTATCCGAGGCGTTTCTACCCCGGGGAACGAAGCCCGTGTACCCCCGGGGGGTGGTGGCCGCGGCAGCAGGGATGGGGTTAGTACAGGACAGAGCGGGTCATCATCCACCGGAAATGGGAGCGGATCAACCGGCTGGGGGGGGGCGTGGGGGCGGGGGGAGGGTGATGCAGCATCAAGCGCCGCCGTGGTCATACATAGCGACAACAGCGCGGCGGAAAAAAACAATCTGAGAGAAGGCAATGAGATATTGTCGTCTTTTTTGGCGATTCCGCGCCTGTTGATAGTTCTCGCGGGGGCGGCGTGCGGCGACGCCTGCCGGGGCGGACCCCTGCTCCGCGCTCGCCTACCCCTAGCCGTCCCGGTTGCCCTGTTTGCGACTTTCGTGTGGGGTTTCAATGGAGGCGCGATTGTTGTAGGGGACAAGGAGAATCACCTCCCCGGAGGCCCGCCGCATTTAGCTCAGTTAGCCTATATGGTGGCGGCGGGGGCGGCTCTGTGGGGTCTTTTCGGAAGCGAGGCGGCTGTTGGGGGTGATGCTAGGAAAGGGTTCTTGCGCTGGGTCCGGGGGGGAACTGGGCTGCTGGGGTTCTTGGCGATTGTCGGCGTTGTGGCGCTGGCACTGTGGAGGTAAGAAACAGGGGATGTGTATTGAGGATTGGGGGTTGAAAAAGTGCGTTTTCTGTTCTTGTTGATAATTTGGTTGTTCTTGTTGCTGCTGCTGCTGCTGCTGCTGCTGCTGTTGTTGTTGTTGTTGTTGTTGTTGTTGTTGTTGTTGTCGTTGTTGTTGTTGTCGTCGTTTGCTGCTATTAATAGCGTGTTTTTTTAGTGGCTTGTTTTGTTTTTTGGTGGTGTCCTTCGATGAGGATTGGGGATGAAGATTGAGGATGGAAATTTAAGGAAATGTGTCCGTTACTCAATCGCGTATTTGTTGGCAGGTGTTGGTGTAGGTGTTGTTTGTGTGGTGTTGGCATGGTTGCGCCTCACTGCCCGCCACCCCCCCCCCCCCAATTCGCTCACCGCCGCCCCACGTTCCCCGCCCCTCCACTGCCCCTTCCCACCCGCTCCCTCCCCCCACCCCTCCCCCCCTCCCCCTCCTCCCTCGCCCCCCCTCCCCCCTCCCCCCCCCATCGCCAATTTTTCCCATGCCTGGCACCCTAGGTACACCCTGTCCCACCCTTTCATCGTCGCCGACAACCGGCACTACACGTTCTACGTATGGAGGCGTTTTCTGAGACACAAGGTCTTGCGCTCTGTGCTAGCGCCCGTGTACGTGTTCTGCGGCTGGCTCGTGTTGTCCCGCCTCCTCGAGCGCAAACCCCCTTTGTGGGTGCTGACCTATGCGGCGGCGACGGCGCTTGTGCTGGTGCCTTCCCCCCTGATAGAGCCGAGGTGCGTTTTGTATATATTTCGAGTAAGCTCACACATTTCTGTTTTTTTGTAGAAGTAGTTATTTTTCATGGTTTAATGGTGTCGTTGTGTTCTACAACGGAGTTAGGTCGGCACTCAGCCACTGTCACTACCGCTACCGCTACCACCCCTGGTGCTATCACATACCTGGTACTGTTGAAACTGCAGTAGTATAGTTTACTATCGCTGCTACCACTACAACCAGCAGGACTACACTACTACTACTACCAACTCTAACACGACCACTACTGCTACAACTCCACACGTCGGACAAAGCGGATCCTCAGTTCATGATCTAAATCTTTCGGGTTCCTAGCTTACACGATCTACACGATCTAGATCACATTTGCGGGGTGGGTCTGTACGACCCGCTTGCGCACGCACACGTTTGCGGCGGGGGGGATCTATATGTTTCGGGTCTTGCGAGAGTACCTTGCCATTTTTTCCGAGTTTTTTTTCTGCTGGCTCTGTGGCCGACCCTCGATTTGCTGCGATTCGACGCGACACGGGGGATGGCGGTTCGCGCTTCGTGCTCTCGGCCTCCGGTGGCTCTTGCCTGCAGAAAGGCTAAATATGTTGTTACACGTGCCGAATGGGATCAGGGTGCCAGTACAAAATATGGTGTGTGCGTGTGTCAACGAATGAAACATCCCGAAATCTGAGTAGTTGATCAATGAATGGATATCTCGAACAAGTGGTAAGCTCTACTGGCTCTTGCGCAACATCTCATGTATGTGTGCATGTTACGGTTCTTGCACAACATATCACACTGTATCTTTGGGTTACGACTCTTGCACAGCATCTCACTTCTGCATGGTACAACTCTTGCATGAGATCTGTGCGTTGCGGCTAAAGGTGTCACCCTTTTACCAATTGCCCGGGTACTCGCGAGTACTAACCGGCTTGCTAATACCTGTCACGGGTACGATTAGCTCTTTATGCTCGCCGAGTATTTGGGCTCCGGGTACCCAGGTGCTCTTTAGATTACGTTCGAAATCGCGGGCATGGCGACTTATCATCCCCTAAGTCACGTCCCCTGGGTACTATTTCGTACAATATTCCCCAGGAAACCCTTTTCAACATAAGAGTGTTGTCTCATGCCTCACGCCTCACTGTGACCTATACGAGTAGCATTTTATTCTCGCCTAGTATTTGGGTCCGGGGTACCCGGGTACCTGGTGTAAACGGGTACACCCTGGTACCCGGGTACTCGTTAGATTACGTTTCGAATCTCGGGCATGACAACTTATCATCCCCTAAGTCACGTCCCCTGAGTACTATTTCGTACAATATTCCCCAGGAAACCCTTTGCAAAATGTGAATGTTGTCTCATGCCTCACGCCTCACTGTGACCTATACGAGTAGCGTTTCATTCTCGCCGAATATCTAGGCCTCGGGTACCCGGGTACCTGATGTAAACGGGTGCCGGGGTACCCGGCGGGGTACCCGGGTACTCGTTAGATGACGTTCGAAATGCCGGGCATGGCAACTTATCATCCCCTAAATCACGTCCGTCCCCTGGGTACTATTTCGTACGATATTCCCCGGGAAACCCTTTTCAAAAAGGAAATGCTGTCTCATGCTTATCGCCTCACTCGCCTGTGCTTTGCACCCACAAACACATGCCAGGTATATATCTACGATGCGTTTGCATCGCGTAGTCTGTTATTGGTGCATGGAAATAATTGCTTGTGGAAGGGTGGTTATGCCGAATCCTATACCCTTTGCGTTACAACAACTCTCTTGAGAGTTTGTTCGTAGTAGCTAATTCGCAACAAGCTCGAACTTGATGAGAAATAATGTCGTGGGTACTCGTCTGTTAGCAGGGTACCCAAACGTTACGCGGGTACCCGGGTACCCGCCCAAAATAGCCGTAAGTACTCGCGAGTAATCGGGTCTTTTTCCCCCGAAATTCGCGGATACCCGTTTAAGACGGGTACTCGTCGGGTAACGCCTCTAGTCGCGGCTCTTGCACGGCATCTCCTATTTGTATAAATCAGGGCTTTTCACGGGTCGGGTCAATCTCGCGGTTCGGGTCGGGTCTGACCCGATCCGACTCGTGAGAATTTCGAAACGTCTTGACCCGACTCGACCCGACCCGCGAGATTTTGAAAACCTCCTGACCCGACCCGACCCGACCCGCGAGATTTTGAAAACCTTCTGACCCGACCCGACCCGACCCGCGATGTTTGAAATGCTCCTGACCCGATCCGACCCAACCTGCCACAATTCGGGTGACCCGCGAGATGCGGGTTTTATGCGGGTCAGGTCGACTTGATCCGTGACATTTCTCACGGGTCAAAGTCGAAAAGTCACGGGTCAAAGCATGTATACCTCGGTCTGTTGGTTGGTCCTTGGTTCCACGTACTGTTCCCAGTATGTCGTGTTCTCTACGTTTTTTACCGGCATTGTTTGCAGCTGATGAATATGTCATGTGGTGTGCGCGCGGAAAATAGGAAAGAAACCGCAACCCACATGCATGGGCATGCCCGTACCGCTAGACCACCGGGTCGACCCGACGAGCGACTCGACGAGCGAGCTAGTTATAAGTTATAAGTGCAATCTCCGGCCCCGGCAAGCAGCCTAGCTGAGCCGCCTCCGGCAGCAAGCCCACAACTGGGGCGGTGGATCTGTCAGCAGGGGCTGCGATCCGCGAGGATGCGTTGTCTGCTGCTGGTGTTTGCTGCTGCCAGGGCGCTGCTGCTGCTGCTGCTGCTGCTGCTGCTGCTGCTGCTGCTTCGACGACGACGACGACTGTTATTCTTGCTTTTTTACGTTTGGTCACATTTCGGACTGGTATGATAATTATCGAGCTAGCTACTACTTCTGCTATATTCATCTTCTATCGGTGCAGTCTCCAGCCCCGGCAAGCAGCCTAGCTGAGCCGCCTCCGGCAGCAAGCCCACAACTGGGGCGGTGGGTCTGTCAGCAGGGACTGCGATCCGCGAGAATCCGGCGTCTGCTGCTGCTGCTTGCTGCTGCCAGTGCTGCTGCTGCTGCTTCGACGACGACTGCCCGTCCTTGCCTCTTTACGTTTGGTCACATTTCGTTCTGGTATGACCGTAATATTACTACTGTTGTTACGGCTTCAGCACGTACGGGATTCGCGTCACACTGCTGTATGCCCTTTTGGTACGAGTAGCTAGGGGTACTGCCTGGTGATTGTTCTGCACGCTGTAATGACATATGATCGATGCATCGGCACGAGGGAGGCAGGAAGCGGAAATGTTTGCATTTTATTTGCGGACCCGCGGGCCCGACCCGCGGGGCGCCTGCACGGCACCAATGGCTCTCAGCTGTAAGTTTGAAAAAGGCGGATCCGCGGGCCATATCCGCGGGTTTGACCCGCGGGTCAGCCCAGAACAACTCGCGGGTCATTGTGGCTTAACCCGCGAAGTGACCCGTATCTCGCGGGTCATGACCCGACCCGACCCGCGAGATTTTGAAAACCTCTTGACCCGACCCGACCCGACCCGCGAGATTTTGAAACCTCTTGACCCGACCCGACCCGACCCGCGAGATTTTAAAGCCTGTTGACCCGACCCGACCCGACCCGACCCGCGAGATTTTGAAAACCTGTTGACCCGACCCGACCCGACCCGACCCGTGAGATTTTAAAACGTAATGACCCGACCCGACCCGACCCGCGAGATTTTGAAACCCCCTTGACCCGACCCGCGGGTCGGGTCAAGACCCGTGAAAAGCCCTGGTATAAATATACCTATCTTAGTTCTCAGGCGGACCTGATCACTTGTTCGTCTACGGATCTCTACCTCCTCTGGCAGCCTTTCCCCGCGGTTTCTTCGCTGAGGCATGCCCCCGCCTCGCATGCAACGGCCGGCTTCGCGCGTCCGCCCGTTCAGCGCCGTAGAGCCTGGGCGAGGCCTTGACGTCGAGATCTACGACGAGATGTCTCCCAAAAATCGTGCCCTGTGAGCGTTTCGGTGCATAGTCTGCCGACGGGACTGATGTCTTCGCGTTTTTTCCTGTTAGTTGCAACTGACCTCTAACCCATAGGGAGGTCGGCTACTCTACCGGCACCGCCTTTGCCGAGGGCTGCGCAGGCAGCTGTGTGCTTGGATATAGGATATAATTGGAACGCCCCCAAAACTTATGCCATCCAGGCTTCGTAGAGAACTGTTGCTACCTCGTACCAAGTACCAGGTATAAATATGAGTTTCCCAAACGGGTAATTTTTTTGCTTTTCCAAAAAATGTTTTTTTTAAATTGTATCTTGTCTTTTATTTTTCCGAGAGAAGCAAAGCCTGTGCAAGTCATACGGAAGAGTTCGTGATAACGAGCGAGCCCATGGTCGAAGCGGGCTCTTGCGGTCATCGGCGTGTGGACGTGTAGGAGGAACGAGGCCGGTTTCGTGTCGAACCGCCTTGAGCTCGTGTAGGAAGGACGGACAGAGAAAAGGCTGGGCTTGAGGGCGAGAACTGTAAACGTTTTTTGTTAGACCAAGACACTGTTGCTGCTGCTGCCTGCTGCTGACACCGCTGACACTGCTGCGTTTGGGTTGCTGTTTTTGGTGATGAGCGCATCAGGCGGCTTGATTGTGCTGCAGGCGGGTAGGTTCAGCCAAACGCTACGGCTGAGCTACCCAGTCGCAATAAGTGTGAATGGTAGCTGCCGTTGCTTCTTTCTTTTGTTGCTGCTGTGTTTTTCGTGCTGCTGCTGCTACTACTGCTGCTGTGCACCTGCTGCTGTATTACTACTACAAGTGCCGGTGCTTCATGACACCTTTACGCTAACCTCGGTTGGTAGCGCACGCTCTCGATCTCGAAAACTGCATGGGTTTTAGGGTCTGGATTATCTAGGCGATCTAGATCGTGATCTGTCTGATGTATAACGCACAACTCCTCCCCGTTTAGGGGATCTGGACCCGCCAGAAGGAAGAAGGAATATATGTACCAATAATCGGGTTTAGGAGGATCAAGTCTCACAGAGGTGCCCTGTGGCAATGCAGACCAGAGTAGATTTCACTCACATGGCGGGATATAGTGAACTGTACAAGGAGGAACGGGGTGTGCTAGAGGGGATGAAGAAAGTCCATTCATTAAACTTGGCGAAGTTTGGTGCCAGGGAGTAGCGAGAAAACGATCGCTATGCTAGGATATAGTTGGTGGCCACAGACGGCCAAACAGGAAGGAGGTGAGGAAATAAACAAAACTTATGTACTATATGGAAGAAACGCAATGAGCGCACAAGTGTTGGAGGTGTCTCTCTTAGGAGTAGTAACGGTGCTCCGTCTCGAAAGGGATGCGCGGCCAATGGTCAAATGACCAAGGCAAGCAACGAATGAGTATCCCCACCCGGCCCACACTCTGCCAACATATCCGATAGCAGGCACCTCACCGTCCTCGTGCTTCTGGCTCACCTCGAGTTCCATATCGACGAAGATAGGGTTTCGATTATCGAGATCGTCATCTGTTCGATGTATGCACAACTCCAACCCTCGCCCCCGCCCGGCCCTCACACTGCCGACATCTCCGACGACCGGCAGGTAGTTCACCGTCCCCGTGCTTCTATTCCACCTCGAATCCAATAACGGCGAATGCAAGAACTAGATAATCTAGATCGTGATTTGTCCGGTCCATGATACACAATACCACCCTCCACCCCCACCCGCCCGCCCACCTCGACCCACACCTTGCCAACACCCTACGGCGGGTACCTCTGTCCTACTCGAGTCCAATAACGGCGACTACAGGATCTAGATGATCTAGATCGATGATTGCTCTAGATCGTGATCTGTTGGATGTATGATGCAGAACCCCCCCTCCGCCGCCGGTCCACACACCGCCTACACATCCGACCACAAGCGCTACACCGTCCTCGTGCTTCTGGCTCACCTTGAGTTCAATATCGACGAACATAGAATCTAAATGGTCTATAATCTAGATAGTCTAGATCATTGCCTGTCTGGGTGCATTACCTGAGTTGTATCCGGTGCCATTTTTGCCGCGACCATATCTAGATGATCTAGATCATGATCTGTCAGATGTGTCATGCACAACTCCAGCCCCCTACCCCCCCATCCGCACGCTGCCTACTTACCTCACCCCAGGTACCTCACCGTTCCAGTTCTTCTAGCCCACCTGGAGTCCAGGAAGAGGGGAAATGTCTCCTTAGTAACAGGGGTCGCATCCTGTGCTATCTTAAACGCGGTGATTATTTTCGTGTTTATCACGCGGCCTTTCGTTTGGCACGATGGCAGCTTCGGCCGTTTCATGTGGTAAGAATCAGAAGGCCCTCTTTTTTCAGTAAATATTTGGAATTTGTGTCCCTCTTGGTTTTGTTGTTTGGTATTGGTTTTGTCGGGAGTTTTGTTTGAATTGGGTTGGTTTTGGGATTCGTTTTTGGTTTTGAGTATTAAGCTTTGGTTTTTTGGTGAAGGTTTGGGTTTTTTGGTGAAGGTTTGGCTGATTCTTGGTACCTGAAGTTCCGGTGGGATAATGGCTATAATGGACCAGTGACGATCGAGGGCTTATGTTCGTCGGCGTAGCTTTCGTGGTGATGTTGGTGGTGGTGACGCTGGTGGTGGCGGCGGTGGTGCGGGTGAATCTCCCCCCCTCCCTCCCGCCCTCCCACATCCACCTCTCCCCGCCTCCCCTCCCCTTTCTTTGGAGGTCAAGCTCTTTCGAGATTCAAGTTTGGCTAATTTTGATTCATTTGATTCCTTCGAACAGAGGTGTGCGTGCGTTCATGCATTGGTTCCCGGCAGAATCGTCCAGTGCTTTGATTCGAGATGTGTCTTAAGGTTGAAATTTTCGGCACACGTGCCCGCGTTTTGATTGAAATTGGTCGGTAGAGATGTCGGTTAACCGACGACAACATATGTCTAGGCACTGGTTTTGGGCGAAAATGGCAGAGGTATTGTCATTGAATATACTAAGGTGTGATTACCTATCTATATCCCTAATCACTGTTCATCCCCGCTGCTGTACCGCAACAGTAGATAGCACTACGAGTAATTCCGTCGGTAGCATCTTCTTGCAGCCGAGCACAACAGTACGAGTTGCAGCACCGGTGGCGGTAGGCAGAAATGTGTGACAACTCGGGTTGCCCATCAACTGCTTTTCGGAGTTAACTTGATTGTTTTTTTTAGTGCAAATCGAGTTGATTTAATCCAGATTAGTTTTTATTAAAACCAACACATCATGTAGGCGATGATGTGACGAGTAATTATGGTTTTGGATTGGTTTCCACGGCACTCGCCTTTCTTCTACCCCAAACAATCAGCTAATCATGATCATGTCTGATAATCACCTAGTCATGAATGATAGTTGATATCCAAAAATAATCAACTAATCATGCTTGCGCCCGATAATCGGGCAATCATGACCAGCCAGCATGAAAAATAATCGGCAAATTATTATTACGTCCGATAATCACCTACTGGGGGAATTATGAATAGTAGTTGATATGAAGTAATATATCAACGTTGATGATATAAAGCAATGTATCAACATTTAATAAAATCAATGATGAGCGATAATCACTGAAAATAATCACAACCAGCATGCGATTATGAGTTGATGGACAACGCTGCTAAATAACTGTGATAACACGCATCCACAGCGCAACGAAATAAGCGCGTATTTTGTATTTTGTTACGTTTCGACCACTATGTGGGGTAACTATACAGTAGGTGGCCATTTATAGTGGCATATAGGGGCAAGACCAAATGGTGCCACTATTCGGGGCAGTGCCACTATTCGATATAGTGGCACTATTGCCACTATTGCAAGGCCAATAGTGGCAATATCGCCACAATATCGAATAAGAAGCTTCGATGTTCACGATATCGACAGCGGTCCATTGGATCTACACTCGCATGCGCGGTTACATGTGGGTAAAGCCGTGTACTGCTGCGCTCCTCGTGGTTGAGCATTTGTGTGCAGCAGTATCCGCATGAAACACATTAAATGACACTTGGTTATCCAAGGGTCGCCGAGCCTTCTGCGGTCAAAACCTATTTTTCATTTTTCAGTGCAGGCAAGACCACCGAAACCACGCCCAAACATACTGAATGAGGCACATCATCTATGTTTTGTCCGGCGGGCCATGTAACATGGGGTTCAACACACGCAGAAGAAATGACAACAGCAACGCAGAGACGCGAACAACTGAAGCAACCAAGCTTGAAGAGCCAAACGCTCTCCACCCCGGCGCATCAACCCAACCGCCACGATGCTCTGCAACTACGTACGAGCACTTTTGGTGTAGGCGTCAGCCGACTGATTGCACTAGGAGTCGGCAAACGTTCTAATGTCCATCTGCCGTGCCGGTCTGGCGGAGTGCGCTGCGAAGAACAACATCTTCGCCTTGCGGAGGTGATGCCCGGCTTCGCCAATGCCACACGACTCTGCGTACTGTTCCAGAGGACCAAAAAGTTCAGCCAGTTCCGCGAACGACGGCGGCGCCTTCTTCCCCCCACCCCCCGCGCTCTCAGAATCTTTGGCCTTCATCCCCTTGGTGCCCCTCGCCGTCTTCCGCTTCTCCGTTCTTGAGAGGTACGTGCGCTTCGGCAGCAGTCTGTAGTAGACGCCAGTCTCGTCCACGTTGAAGATGTTCTCCACCTTGAACTTCGAGCACGCCCTGCGGATCGCCTCCATGCCTTCGGCGGCGGCCTCGGCATCGAGCCTACCGGCCTCGCCGTGCAGCACGATGCTCGACAGGTTGTGGCGAGTCAAAAAATTGCGCACCCACTTCTCGCTGGCACCAAACATCCGCAGCCTCTCCTTGGCTTCCGCTGGAGTTGACGGCGCCGCCACCAGCTTGTCCCTGACGGCGATCCCGAACGATTCGATCGTGGCGCGCGTGACCGGCGGCGGCACTCTCCTCGCTTCCTCGATCAAGGCCAAGACGTCTTTCTCCAACTGATTTTTTTTACGGGAATAATTGGGGACAGAAAACGGGGCACATGAGTCGCGCAGCAGCAGAGACACGCTAAATACAACCCCAGATGAAACTACTTGCTGTACAAAATGCCTTGCGGTGAAGAAAACACCCCGCGGTACATACACATCATTCGAAGCAAGTATTTTCAGCCTCCTCCACAAAAAATCGTGATGGGTAGATTATATTATTTCGTAGAAGTACGTGGTACACGCGTTGCGCGGGTTAAAGAACTAGAACGACGAAGTCACAGGAGCCAACAAGCCCCTGAACACACAGAACAAAACAAAAAAAAACTGCTGCTGTCTTCAGTAAAAAAGTGAGTCCTGTCTCAAGGGGCGTTCTTTGAAAAATTATTTCAACAAAATTGCAACCAAAAGCGTACAAGAAGTTGTGAAAATGCGCATCAAAATAATTTCAACCGCAGACCAGAAATCGTCAAGAAGTCACGATGTACTGTCACGAATCGGAGCCTAAAAGGGGAGTCAGTCTGGAATCAGGGTGAGACATGCGAGTATATTCATGGCGAAGAAGACGAGGGTATCTAGCCTACTAGCATCGCAAGGTCCACATATAGGCTATATCTGTAGCACGCCTCAGGTATTTATAATGACTGACCTCCGAAGGCCCGATACGACCGAGTTCAGAAGGCGCTTGTGCGTTCCTCGGAGAAAGAGCAAGTCCCTTGTGCAGGTGCTCAAGATGTGGAGCTTCCCGAGAAGTAATGTGAAAATGGTGACTTGATTGCTGATCCGAAGGTTTATGAACGTGAACCCAAGGAATTGTGTCTGGGTGGGGCAGCCACACCCGACTAAGGGAGGGGACATAAATAGCGCGGCCTCTACTATCACAAAAACGCCTGTCATAGTAACTCTTGAAACTGTCACGGAACCGTAACAGTATTGCTGTACACACGTGTAGCACGCTCGCTGCGCAGATCAACAGAAAAAAAATAATGTCATCCGCTCCTCGAACACTGGTTTATTTTCCCTGTCAAACACATCACAAGGACACACCTCGCGCGAAATTCAAATTTTAAAACAAGTTGCATGTACAAGTACTGCTGTACGAAATAGCGGACGAAATAGTCTAGTCCAATTTTTTTTACCCACATAGCATAATACAAGTGCCAGCAAGCGGCTTCAAAATATGAGAACTGACTCAAAATTCGTCGAACTCACACCTCCTCAAGTCCTGAAAATATTGTTTTTATACAATGTTGAGAGTGACAGCGTACAAAGTTTTTATTTTTTGGGGGGGGGGAGTTACCGACTTTAATTCTCGAATGCTGCATTAAGAGTAATATATAAGATAACTAGTAATATTCTGTAATAGTACTCTTTTCGATATTAAAGCCCGGGGGAGAGAGAGAACAAAATAAACCGCTTACCATACATATGATAGAGCAGTACAGTGGAAACTACAGTAATACATTTATAAAATGGATGTGATGTTAGATCAAGCTCAAAATTCCCCACCCAAAGTAAAAATACCAACACTTACCATTATAGTGGACCAAAAATACGACCCTCCAAATAAAAACTCATCTATATTGTATATTACAAGTACCAACAACGCAGCTTGCAAAGATGAGTATTGACCTAAAATTCGTCGAACTCACGGCTGACGTCCTTGAAATTTGTTTATAAAATATCCAAGCCCTTGGAGTCGGCCCCACGAGGTAGCCCAAGTGACCCAGAAATTTTAATGGAGAGCAATGGTCACGTAAGTGCATTCCGTTGCCGCTATTCGACTCTTATGAGTATCGATCCATTTGGGTATTTCTTCACAACACCCTACGGAATTTTTGAAGTTGCAGAGGCCTACCAGTATTATTGGAATTGATCCAGGGTTGTGATATTGGAAAAATTGAGTTACAGTTTAATTATAACTAAAACATTGTCGTAAAATATCATCAATATTACAATATACACGTAGACCCATTACTACCATTGCCAAAACTTATCTTAGAAAACCGTCTAAAAGTTGACGATTGACGTGATTTGCAAAACATCGTTTCGAAAAAATAAAGGTAGATTTATCCAAAGGTCAACGGATTCATGAAGTTAATAAAACAAATGAGATTAAACGACTGTTAAAATACAGGAGCTTAATCATACATCAAACTCCTAAAAATTATCTCCTATTTGTAGGACGTTAGTTACAAAAAATAAATCATAACATAGTACAATCAAGGAAGGTATTATACACCAATATTCCAGAGGATATTAGTGCATTTTGCCTGAATTGATTGTGAGGGGGGACATTGAAAACCCAAATGTCCCTCACCATTTGGTTAGGAGTTACAAAAGGATGCATTCCCAATATCTGAGATGAAACTCTAACTTATTTATTTCTCAACAGAACCAACCTCAAGATTGCTTAATGTATGTGCTTAACAACACAATAAACCTCACACTTGGAAAGTTGAATAATAAGTAACAACATTATGACTGTTGTCCTAAGTTATTTTCCTTTGATTTTCTAGTACGTACCAACGAAATATAGCCGTGAAACGGGTCAACTAATATTTTTGTATTTCCGTTTTGCATACAGGTACTTCAATTAAGATCATGGAAAAACAGCTACACAAAAAATAAGCAATGCACTTGTACATTCAGTCGGTATTGGTTCCTTGCTTCAACCTTCGTTGTGTGCGGATCAAGGCTTTGAGCTCAGCCTTTTGTGCTACAGTACCGTCCGGTAGTGACTGAGGGGAACCAGGGAACCTTAGGGACATGTTCAAGTGCATTGCTAAGCTGTTCACGTGCTAAAAAACTGAAAGGCTTCCTTCATCTGCGGCAAACATACAGGTGAACATTTGGTGATGAAGTAGTTTAGTATACGAGTGAATAGAACTGAAAAGAAGTGCGGTCCAAGAAAAACGAGGATGACATGTCATGGACGGGATGCAAGCCTTCATATTGGGGCGACCGTAACAAGTCAGGAAGGATGGGACGGACTGGATATACACGGCTGCTGTGCAAGTACCACGAGTATACCACAACTTGCCGATGATGCTCAGTAGTCATGCTCAAAATTCGTCAGCTCGCAATCCATGCTCACACAACTCCTCGATTAACCATGATGAGTACGAGGTGTCCTTCCAATCAATCGATTGTTCGTATATATGGCCTGACTCAGTAACCTGGCACAAATAGCCAGTGCAATTAACATATGATAGAATGTATTCCCCATGCGGGGAAACAATTTCGCAACTTTTGCATGATGACATGACTAGTAATATAAATGGTATCATAAGAATGTGGATACCAGTCCCTATTCCCTAGATTGTACCGCCTCCTTATCACTATAATACTTCAAGATCGTCCTGGCTCCTCGAGGCAGACTCTGAGGTGTTTCCTCTTTGTTGACCCTCGAGCGTGCGGTTGCGCACATAACCCACCTCGGTGTGTCTCCACACCTCCCTCAGAGAAAGAAAACCTGCGAAGGGACTACCGTCCCACAATTGGCGTCGAGGCAGTGAAGCTTGATCGGTGCTAGAAACCCCACCGAAAGAGCGGGTAAGCTTCAATTCCTAAAAAACCCGCATGTTTGTCCCGCTTGCCATATGGCAGACGGGGCAGACCCCCCTGGTCCCGGGGATGGTCGTACGGACCCAAACATCCTTCCCCCACGTCTGGAGGGAGGTGGCCTTCCCTCACGTCCTGAGGAAGGCTCTTCGAATCAAGACCAGGAGGAGGAAGAGGTAGAGGAAGAAACCTACTTCAGCCCCCGCGAGCCGTCACCTGGCCAAGATTCTTCTGAAGAAGAGCAGAGGCGACACCGTTATGGTCGCCACCGTAGTCGTCGAGGGCGTCACCGCCGCCGGTCGTTCTCCCCCGTAGGGAAAGGAGCAGCTGGTGAAGTCTCTTTCCCTCATCACATGGTCAGTAGTTCCCAACAACAGCAGTCGCTCGTTAGCGAAAGTAACATTGCTAAGTTGAACGAACTGCTTGATAGGTCGTTGACTGAAGAAGGACTTACAAGCAATATTGCTGACCTGTTGTCTACGTTGACGGGTAGAGTACAACTAGCTCCGTCTGATTCAAGCAGCCTCAAAATAGGCAGTTCAGTCCCGTCTGTGTCATCTGTTAACACGAGGATGACAATGTCTGACTTCGGTGCTATCTCCAAGTTTTCAGGAAATGAAAACTGCTTTTGAAGCGTCGTACTTGTCAGCAGATGCTCTGGCACGCTCAGTAGAGCAGATTGTCACTCTGACTCAGGGTCCAAATGAGTCAGTAACGTCATATGTAAACCGTCTTAAGAGACAGTTTTAACAATTTGAACCGTCAAGTTCAAAAACATGTACAGCCTGTAGAAGCTTTGCAGATCGGAATTTTTGAGCGTGGGTTACGCCCAGAAATTTTAGAACTACAACGCATTGGCCAGTACTGTAAGTCAATGCAGCAGGCAGTCGATAGGGCCCAGCGTAGTGCTGCGTCCCTAGCAACAGTCGATGGCACGGTCAGTGCCATGTCATGGTCGACTGTTGCGCGCGGTCGTTCTAGAGCTCAGGTGCGAGCAGTACGCGGCCCTGAGAGTCGTCTTGAACGTAAACGCTCACACAGCGGTTCTCGTAAGAACCACGGTTCAGCAGCAGCAGCAGCAGCATCTCACTTGTCCAGTTCGAAGATGCCTGCAGCTAGGTCGTTTACGTCTAGGTTGAACATCACGCGTGATCATTCACCCTGTTCAGTATCAGGGTGTACGGCTAGAGATAAGTCCAGTCACGCCAGTAATGATTGTTTTAACCACCCCTTGTTTGGGGAGGCTAACCTAGCCCGGTATCGGGAGAGGAGAGCTCGCCGTCAGAAGTCCACCTGACGGTGCCCAGTTGTGGAAGTCGTTCCCGCAGTTGGGAGTTCGTTTAGGGTTTCCCCCGAGATCGATTGTTCATCGGTTTCTGTAAGGTCGGGTAACCCGAGGGACGACATAGGGAAGCACGTGCTTTCCGAGTCGCTCACCCTCGAAGGTATGTCCATCTGTGATGAGACAAGTAAGGATACTGCAGTCGTAGATCCTTCCCCTGTAAGTAAGCGTGTGCGTTTTGCAGACAGTGTACCTGGTAGGTCGTTGGTTGACATATGTCCCGCAGACCCCCATGTAGGCAATACGCAGGCGGATTTTTTATTGCCAGTACCTAGTGAATCAGTGTCTAGGGATGTAGTTAATAAGCAGGTGGATTCTTCGTTGCCAGCGATTGATGAATCTGTGTCTATGGATGTCAAAGAAGACTGCCCCGGTCATGAAAGGAGCAGTACTCATGATAATGATAAACATGAAGAATGGTACGCCTGTGCTTTATCGCGTCGTACGCGATCACCGCTTTCGCTTGCTTTCTCGTCTCATCGCGTTCATATATGTGGACGTATTGGAGGCTTCGAGGTGCCTCGTGTCACTGTTGACACGGCAAGCGATGTTCCATGTGTGGCTTTCTCGTTTGTGAAACGCCACCCTATCTTGAAAAATGAACCGATACATGCCATCCCACCTGCTGTGCTCACGTTAAAAGCCGCAAATGGATCAGTGATGGAAATAATAGGGTTCATTTGCTTTGATTTACAACTGGGGGACGTCACTCGCCCAGTAGAAGCGCTTGTCATTTCATCGTTACGTCCTGATGATATCCTGTTAGATAACAGCGTCATATCTTTATTTGGTGCAAAACTTGACTGGAAAAATCAGTGTATCACTTTTCATTCAAGCGAAACAACAATACCCGCTGTTCATCGTGTTGATTCAAGTACCATTTGATCAATTTCCCTAGCAGGAGTAACCTCTGCATCTGTCGCATCCGTCCATGCTGACTTTGAGGTTATCCCTGTTTGTCTGAAATCCTGTTTTTATTTACCAGCAGGAACTGAGGCATCGGTTGTTGTTTTCACCGATACAAAACTTCCGGTTGATACTGACGTCGTATTAGAACCTCGTACGGTATCTCAATCCGAATTCTCCGAAAATATTGGAACAAAAAAATTCCAAACTTTCGAACGTGTTGTTGTTGCACGTACTGTAGCAACATGGCGTGCAGTGGACGGGTCCGTCTGGTTGCAAATCGCCAATCCGTCTACGCGCGGTGTCACTATACCCGCACATCTAGCACGTGCGCTCTTATCAACAGCCAGTGTGACGGATACACCTGAATTACGGATAAGTGCGGTAGCCGCATCCCAAAAATAAGGATGAGCTAGCAGCTGCGCGAGAAGCACTAGAGCCAGCCCTTGCTAAAGCATTTGCCGACACTACCTTCTCACCCGAACAAGTTTCGGAGGTTATAAACCTATGCGCAAAATACCGCCCAGTCTTTTCGTTGTCAGCGGATAAGTTAGGCTGTTGTAAAATAGCCGTAGCTACATTCCCGTTACAACCACGCACTCGTCCGGTTGATCGTGCGCCGTACCGTACCTCACCCCGCCTTCAAAAACAAATCGATGACCACGTCGACAAGTTACTGAAGCAGGGAATAATCGAGGAACGCACAAGTGCTTGGGGTAGTCCTGTTACTATTGTCAACAAAGCTGATGGGTCACCACGGTTCTGTGTTGACTACCGTAACACTCTCAATCGTCATCTCGTCCGTAAAACATGGCCCATGCCCAACATCGAAACCCATCTCGACTCTGTGGGTGGAGCCAAGTTCATCACAGTAGCCGACGTCCAGAGTGCTTTTCATCAGCTTCCTGTTGCTGACGCGGACATCGAATCAACTGCTTTTGTTACAGCTAAAGGCAAGAACTGCTTTAAACGCATGCCGTTCGGAGTTTGTAACGCACCCTGGTTGTATCAACATATGATGTCGCTCGCCCTTGGTGATACTGGTTCAGCCAATGGTCTTTTGTGTTATATGGATGATTTAATAGCTTGTTCATCTACGTGGGAAGCACATCTGTTGTTACTCGAACGCATGTTTTCAGCTTTACAAGCAGCTGGTTTGACGCTAAAACCGTCCAAGTTACAGTTCGGTTTGAAACAAGTTAAATATTTAGGTCATATAATATCGGAACATGGTATCACTATTGGCGATGACCGTATAAAAGCCATTAGTGAGTTGCCAGACCCGAAGAATATCAAGGAACTACGTTCTTTATTAGGCACACTCAATTTCGTACGCCGGTTTGTACCAGAATATGCTGAAGTTACAGCACCTCTGGTCGAGCTTACTAAAAAGCAGTATAAGCAACGGCGGGAATTCGAGAAACACTGGGGAACAACTCAATCTGAAGCAGTAACCCAGATTAAGAAGTTGTTATCTTCCCCTCCAGTATTACATTTATTTCCCTGATTATTCTAAAGAATTTATCGTACATGTAGATGCAAGTGAAGCAGGAGTCGGAGCATTCTTAGCCCAAAACGCCAACGAAGGATCTGATAAACCAGACCTACAATCGTTGCTTACTTTCGTAAACGTTTTACGAAAGGACAAAAACATTATTCAGCAACGATGAAAGAGTGTTGTGGAGTTGTCCTCGCTCTACAGCATTGGCGTCCGTACCTTTGGGGCAAACACTTTAAATGCGTCACCGACCACGCTGCTCTCACACATCTACGAATATTATATGCAAGACACATCCAACATGTTGACACGTTGGGCCATTGCCTTGCAAAGTTTCGATTTTACAGTCGAACATAAGCCGGGAAAATTACACGTAGTACCGGACACATTATCCCGATTGTTTGGCGACATACCAGAGGACACAACCCAAGGAAAGACGAGTCTTTCTGATGTGTTACCGCCGAAACCCAGGTTAGCCTCTATCTGTCGCAATGTACCACAAGATGGGCTACCCTATCGCCCACCAACTCCACGTGCGTATGAAGTACATTCTAATAATTTGAATGAACTTTGTCTAGTCGAGAGTGATCGGGAATTGTTTGCGAGTATTGTATCAGTTTTTCCTACATTAGACCCGGAAAAGTTAATAGAAGGGCAGAAATTAGAATTTGGGGCATACTTCAAGTTTTTAGATGATCCCATTTATTCTTCCTTTCCGCGACGAGAAACACTTCATTGACTGAGTTAAATCGACACACGACGCGTATGAAAATACGCGGAAGTGTGGTGAGCTAAAGCTTTATTTTTCCCCATCCGCCGGAGGATAAAAAAAAAAAAAACAAAAAAAAAAACTTTATTCAATCCGCGAGTAATTTATTCATAGTTGTCGTAGATCCTGATTTCAATCTTTTTGGGAACTAAATTACCAATACCAAATTTAGATGAAGAAACATCCCCGTTTAATGTTCAGTTCCGAGTCCGTTTTCGTGGGGAAGGTCCAAATAGCGATGGCTGGTATCACCGTCGCCAAATTCCCCACTGCAGTGAATTTATTCGCTCATATTTTGCGAGCATCCAGGACGTCCCTCCTGATCCGCAAACACCAACAACTCCCGCGTCTCCAGTCTAGCAAACTGTCGAGGCAGAGCCAACGGTACCATCACGTTTGTGCCGCGGTATGAGTTGGATACCAAAGTCGATAATGGGCACGGTAGGTCGTCAACCACCTCTCCATTATCTTATTTTCCTTTTGTAAGGAAATACTTGACATCATCGATGTTCGACGATCGTCGTTGTCAAGCAGCAGATTTTTGCATATACAGACTGATCCCCTGTATACAGTCTGCAAGTCCGTTGATGGTAATCGTTTTGAATTAGACATGTTGTGTTCCTGTAAATTGTGGTCAGTGGGAGGAAGATCACATTTAGAGCGAATGGGGACGCCCACGAGCTCCGAATGTAATATCAACTCGCCAAGTTGCTGATGTACAAGATACAGAGATGTCTAATTCCCATCTGGTCGTTGTCATACACCAGATTGTATCATGGTTGTTGCATAGCAGGTTCTGCCCTTGGTACAGGCTGAACGTGCGGGTGTGGAGATACTAAGTTGTATCTCAGTGCAATAAATAAACGAGGCACGTTAAATATTGTAGAGTTAAAGCTCTGCATATCTAAAAGGTGCATGTCTGTTTACAGGCATAATACCCTCAACTCGAACGAGGCTTCTTCGAAGAGTTACCAATTGTTTATCGTTTAGATTGTCATATCTCGACGATAGCACTGAGAGATGTACTATCTTGAGAGAAGCTAAGTTTCGATAGTAGTCTGTAACACCATGATACATACCATGGCAATCCCACCATGCTACGTAGCAAGATGAAGGAGCCGGACCTTGTTTATCAGTATGTCAAAATCTTCATGAAGTACCAAGTGTTAGCAGTCTGAGCACACTTGAAGAAGGTCCTAGGTTGTCAATCGTACTACAGGTCACAACTGCACCCAGCAAAGTCGCGCAAGCTGAGGCTTAGCAGTAAACCTGTTCTCTGAAAGTTTCGTAGCTTGTTCGTGCTAGCTCTAAACTGTCATTGTCGTTCCCGTAGGAACATGTCCAAGGATTGTGTCGCGATTCGAAACGTTTCGAAGCAGCGATAACATTGTACAGCATGGAAGTCCGTTAATACTTGAGATGAGTCATAATCATATTTACGTGTTTTATCGACACGACTATGAAGTCATATTGACCAATTGTTTTACCCGAGTTTCGGACTCTGCTGCAATAATAGTGATTATCGGCGTATTCCAGGGAATTCCTAAGATCCTGTCATCCCAAGTCGACACCTCTTATAAGACGCGCACGTTTGCACGTCTGAAAAAAGGGGGGGGTGATGTGGATACCAGTCCCTATTCCCTAGATTGTACCGCCTCCTTATCACTATAATACTTCAAGATCATCCTGGCTCCTCGAGGCAGACTCTGAGGTGTTTCCTCTTTGTTGACCCTCGAGCGTGCGGTTGCGCACATAACCCACCTCGGTGTGTCTCCACACCTCCCTCAGAGAAAGAAAACCTGCTAAGGGACTACCGTCCCACAAGATGAATATTTTTTAGTGCGATCAGCTACTGTTGTAAACAAAAATCTGAATTAAACCGAAATAATGAGAGAACGGATAGGCTCATTTATAAAAACATGATTTGTTAACACGAGTGCATGATGGTTGTAGTTAATGTGTTAGGTTGACAGCACATCATTGTTGAACCGTAGGTTCGAGGCTCATCGACTCCTTTTTATGTTTTGTAGGGGTGGCAATTTTTATGTTGGGGTGACAACGTATTAATTTAGAACCGTGGGTTCGAGGCTCACCGACTCCCGTTCTTTTTTAGGATGGGACTTTTGCATGTAAAATGTTGTGGTGACAGTATATTTTATTTTTGCTTAATCATCTTATTCATTTATTTATTTATTCTTGCTTTATTTTTTTTTCGTATTTATTTATTTATTTTCAAATATATTTTGAGGGTGGAACTTTT
This sequence comes from Undaria pinnatifida, assembly GCA_012845835.1. NCBI lineage: Eukaryota > Phaeophyceae > Laminariales > Alariaceae > Undaria > Undaria pinnatifida. The sequence continues at coordinate 9,569,262 of JABAKD010000013.1, forward strand.
ACATCATATCTATTAGATCACTACTACTACTGTCTTCATAGTCCCGACGTATACGAAAACCAGCCACTATAGTGAAAAATAAAATTAAATATTAATAATAATGTAAAGCCACCCCCAGGTAGAGAAAACTTACTACGCACTTAACCATGAGTACCAACAACCCTTACCAAGCCATCTATCCGTACAGAAATACATTTATAAAATAGATATGATGTTAGATTACTTCAAAAATTCCCCACCTGAAATGAAGTAAAAATACTAACACCAATAGTTGTAGTGGAGAAAAGCGTTTGGTAATAAAAGAATAGGACCCTTCCATTTTTTTTACCCACATAGCATAATACAAGTGCCAGCAAGCAGCTTCAAAATATGAGAACTGACTCAAAATTCGTCGAACTCACACCTCCTCAAGTCCTGAAAATATTGTTTTTATACAATGTTGAGAGTGACAGCGTACAAAGTTTTATTTTTTGGGGGGGGGGAGTTACCGACTTTAATTCTCGAATGCTGTATTAAGAGTAATATATAAGATAACCAGTCATATTCTGTAATCGTGCTCTTCTCGATATTAAAGCCCGGGGGAGAGAGAGAACAAAATAAACCGCTCACCATACATATGATAGAGCAGTACAGTGGAAACTACAGTAGTAGTAGTAGTAGTAGTACATTTATAAAATGGATGTGATGTTAGATCAAGCTCAAAATTCCCCACCCAAAGTAAAAATACCAACACTTACCATTATAGTGGACCAAAAATACGACCCTCCAAATAAAAACTCATCTATATTGTATACTACAAGTACCAACAACGCAGCTTGCAAAGATGAGTATTGACCTAAAATTCGTCGAACTCACGGCTGACGTCCTTGAAATTTGTTTATAAAATAGTCTAGACTTCTTCTTTCTTTCTCACACTTTTACTTTCCAGCTTCTGGACAAGCCGTGGTCACAGGTGTCGTCCCTTCTCCTCCCCGATTCTTGCCTTCAATTTTTATCGCGCATAGGGTTCAGCAATCCCACTTCTCGTCGATTTTTCATCGAGTGTTGCTAACTCACGCTCTCGCGCTTTCCGCAAGTCAATTTGTGCACAAGAAAAAGTCCCAACGAATTTATACGAATATGCACTCGGCGGGGCTCGAACTCACGAAACTGACCTATACCAGGCTCGAGGATAACCTGATACGCCACCGGGGCGACCGGCTCTATTACACATACAACGGTTCAGTTCAATTTTATAAATAATTTTCAAGGACGTCAGCCGTGAGTTTTGTACAGAAACAAAGCGAACGCACCTCCGGAAATTCGCCCTTTCGCGAGCTCTTCGATGTTGTACTGCGTGCGTTGGTTGCTGCTTCCTTCTCCAACTGCTGCCGCTTGCCCTTGATCAAGCTAATCGCGCTGCTGCTGATGCCGAAGCGGCGCTGTATCTCGGCGTAGGTCGTCTTGTTGTCGAAGAGCTTGAGAACCTCAAGCTGCTGGCCGAAGTTGAGCCGCGTGCGCTTCCCCCCTTTCCCGGTTGCCTTCTTCTTTTTCGCCGCGGCGCCATCTCCGACAAGTCCCGAGTTGGGCGAGGCACGCTTAGGCTGATTCGGGGAGTCGGGTGTCTTTTGCTTCTTGGCGATGCACGGGTTGCAGACGCGGTGTATTTCTCTGCCGCCCTCCTCCTCTGCTTCACCACATATTCGATGAAGCCGGCCACCGCAGCCATGGCGACATCCGTGCCCGTCTTTCTCTCCCAGTGGTCGGTTTGGGAGTTTACACAGTTCTAGGTTCGCGCAGGCTGGCATGATACGTGTGGCGCCCACTGCTGAGGGTGCGTGTGGGCAGGTGTGGTCCAGCAGTAGTGGGGGCCCGCTGTTTGGAACTGCCATTATTGGGTGTGAGATGCCCAACATGCCACTATTGAGGGCCCCGTCCTCAATAATAGTGGGAAAGTGCCACTATATCGGGTTGAGATTTTGCCCGCGAGGATATTTTTATGCCACTATTCAGGGCACTTCACTATTCAGGTTGCCACTATAAAGCAAGTAAGTGTTGTTCCATTTAGAAATGCGGCGTAATAGGAATGTCACACGTTTGTCGATGGTGCGCGCGCTACAGTGGTCACCTTCGCGTGCCGTTAGGATGTACAGGTAGGCATGGGTGACGTGGTGGACGTGGAGCAACAAAACAGGGCCTCACGACGATGTGCCTTGATGAACGAGCATTTATGTAGGCCCAGGAAGTCCATTTCTGGGGTTTCTAATAATATATGGCTTTTTCGGCGCAGGGACGTACAGAAACCTATCCCCTCCCCGCAGGCGACGATCACAACTTTGGGCCTAGCAGGGGCTCCGGTGACAGGAACTGCTTGAGACTTTCAGGGCGGGTGTAATCCATCACGCCAGTGGTGCCTACCGGGTTTCGTAGCCTGCGAACATTTGTCCACGAGCATTTGACACCTCCAAAACCGTCGACGGAAAGTGCTGAAGGGTGCTGCTCCTGCGCGTCTCCTGTGTGCCGTGGAGCCCGCGCACCAAAGTCGTTTGGCTCTCACCAGGGCAGGTGTCGGTTGTACTGAGTGGCTATGGTCATAAGCTTTTCATAGCTACTCGTGCACACACAGTTCGTTACCTGTGACAAGAGAAACTCGGTATACAGTTCGACCCAGCATATCAGCCTTTTTTACGTATTTTGGATGCCTCGTGCACCGTCTTCTCGACGAGGAGGATGCGGACTAACCAAGCATGGAAAGCCCAATCCAGACGGAGGTCTTGCACTCTGCTTTGCTCGCGGACGCGCCGGCGCCCGGAATGGGTCGAGTACTGGCTGGAGGCACGTCGGAAGCGGTCGTTTTTGGTCGGCACTGGAGCAATGGTCAGCTAGCATTGGAGCCGCATGGGTGCACGCTCGCGACCTCACCACGGAGCCGATGGTCGATGGAGAGTGCTTGTGCTCTCGATCGGACTGAGTTGTGTTGATGTACAGGAGGTTCAGCAGGCAGCAGCAGAAGACGGAGAAGGGGTCCTTGGAAACCATGGCTACGGGTCAATCCTCCCCTCTTGGTCGCTACCCCTCGACGAGCTTTCAGGTGTGTTGAAAGCCCTCACGATTCAGTTGACGTAGCAGCTGACAGGCAGAGGTCGGTACCAAAACACAATTCACAATATATTAGTAGTTGTTTATACTCCGGAGTATTTTTTTATACACTAAAGTCGAGTTATTAAGAGGTGGTTGGTGCGTGGGTTGTTGACCAAGCGCTCGCGTGCACCACTGGCACTAAATTGTATACGACACATATCACATTGGATGTAAAACACGTTGGGGATGGACTGCTGTGCTGTTGTGATTGAACATGTTAATGGCACAAGGTGGTGGGTGGTGGTACTGCTGTTCGACATGACCAAGATGACTATTATCTGAAAAATAATTTAATTTTAGTGTGTGTGTGCGTGTGTGTGTTCTTCACATTAAACTGATATTTTCACCCATCTGATGCACCTCCCGCACAACCAGTGCCCGTGCCGATGCCTCCTCCTAGAGAGACGAGTCCGTGGTCACAAACTACAAACAGCAAAAAAACAGAGATACATATCGCAAATACAGGTGATTTAGCCATGCATGCAATGCCGACCACACCGAATGCGGGTGCGGAACGTATATCACCAGGCAACATGCAAGGAAGAAAGGAAACCAGTATCACTGGTATAGCATAGAAAGAAAGAAAGAGAAAAGACATAACAAGAAGGTTAAACAAATGGAAACAAAACAAAACGGAAAAGGAACAGCAGAGAACAAAAAGGGAAAAGGAAAAGGTAAAGGAAAGCAATAAAAAAACAGAAAAGGAAAAGGGACCCGCCAGGAGGTAGAGATACCAAGGGAGACCAAACAGTGAGTCAACAAAAGATGGCATGGACACGGAAGTTACGACTAGTAAACGAAAATTATACAACGAAAAGACAACGCTTGATACTCACTGCTGCAACGCTCGCGCATGCGTTGGGTTTGGTCGCGCCAGGTGCGAGCTCTTTTGGAGCACGTGGAGGTAAATGGAGAGGTTCTTGATATCTGCGGCGCGACCCAAGACGCTGTCAACATGGTACTTGCAGCTAACGGGCTTCGCATCTCCACCAACGACCTGAATCGATGGTGAGGAATGTGCGACACATGCTATGGTAGAGACGCCCCGTTTTTGTTCTACAATACCTCCCATGATGACTTCTGTTTCGTCTGAGAAATGAGCCAAACTATGTGTCGTACACGCGGTATGCCGACGAGGTAAAAATTTCGAAGGAAATGTTCCGACCCATCGTATCATATCAGTGTCAGAGACAATCTGTATAGTGAGCATGATTCGCGCAGCAGCGGCACGGCTGCCCAGTGCGACAATTCTTGCTTTCGTGCATTTCTGTGAACGATTTATTCTCCTCCCGAAATGGGCGCGTGTGCCTCTCCTCCAGTTTACAGGCGGACACACACTACGACGCATCCTCGGAGCAGTGCGTCAAGGCCTTCACCCAGGAAGCGCGCTGCATAGACTGGATTGTTACGAGCCCCCCCCACAAGAACGCCTTCACAATATTGGGGCAGGCTTTGCGTATTGCACGAGTAGGGGTAGCCTTCAAGCTGAGACTCTCATTTCTCGAACCCTCGAAAGCGCGCGGGCCCTGGTTCAAGGAAAACCCCCCGAGTGTCATTGTATACCTCCCCAGGGCAACGTACCGCGGGAGAGTATCCAACTCTCCGGAGGCGTGGTTTGTTTGGCGCCGCCAGAGTGTTGAGACATCTGTTGGTCAGCGTATTTTCTTTGCCATTTAGGCTCGTCCTACGTTTCGCTGGTAATTGTGTTGGTTTAGCTTCGGATGGTGTGGTTGGTGTGGGTTAGAATGCGCGTAATAGTCGATGTCCTGTCCTGCTGTTAACGGGTTGGACGCTATGAAAGGGTTAAGGGTTAATTTCATATTTTTTTCAGTTTCGCCCATGAAGGAGCCGAATATCAATTAATGTACCAGGGGATGCGTCTAACAGATACACGGAAACGTTCAAAAATACAATGCGGCACGTTATGATTGCCACGGGCACTGTCGCCTGTTCTCTTCACCTGCATCATCGTGTTGTAGAAAAAATTCTCTTGCGATGATGGCTATATTAGACATCTGTCCCGTTAGCCGTCGCAAACCCGTCCCGAGTCGCATAGTGCGATTCTTCACAAAACAAACACGCACCGCAGCGCACCGCACAGTCACGTTAACCCCCCCCCCCCCCCCTCCCAAAAAATAAAGCACGCACCGAAGTGCACGCCGAAAAGCCTTGCAAAAATAATCGACAGTGTCCGACAACAGAAACACTCGCGTATAGGCAACCACTAAAAAAGCCTCCATCCGCACCGTTAGGCGCGAAGACCCGCGTAATTAAAGCAAAGCGCTACAGCAGTCGTCGATGACACATGGAGTCCCATGCGAAGTAAAATTGGTTGTGCTGTAACTTTAAAATACACCAACACGTAACATACTGAAGAAGACACCAACTCCTATATCGGACGCTTGCTTGATAAATACCGAGAGTTGCAGGAACAAGATTATACGCCGAACTGTAGCCCCCTTCGACTCCTTTCCACATCACAAGTAATCAAATGCTGGCTCGAAGTCGTCGAAGTCATCGAACACCCCTCCATCCCCGCCGCCCACCCATGCGAGGGCATCGACGTCGTCATCGTCCTCCTCGGCGCCGTCGTCCTCGGCGGCGTTGGGGTCTGCCGTAACGTCCAAATGATCGAGTCATCGAGCCGTTGTAAGCGGCAATATGATGTGATCCCGAAGGGTGCGCCAGCTAGCGTTGGGCTGCGAAAGCAATTGAGTTAAATCGACACACGACGCGTATGAAAATACGCGGAAGTGTGGTGAGCTAAAGCTTTATTTTTCCCCATCCGCCGGAGGATAAAAAAAAAAAAAAAAAAAAAAAAAAAAGTGATCCCAAAAAAAACGAATATAGTGATCTCGATTTAACTACTTTATAAAATAAAATAAATAATTCCACTACAGCTGTGAGATGGAAGCCTATCGTTGCAAGCTGCATATGCTACTTCGATCGCGTGTATTAAGGTGTGAGTGTTGGAGAGCAAATAAAATCTGATCGGCTGTTGTAACCTATCCGTTTCTATGGTATGGGATGTATTTTCTTATCGCCGGTGAGGGGAGAGGGGGTGCGCCAGGGGTTACGTATTGTGTTTTGTATTTCATAAGTGAATAGAAGTTGCGATACACGAGGAGCTGTTAGGTGTAAATTAAAAAAAAAATAAAGCCACCAGCCTGAAATGTACGTGTCAGCACGTAAGATGGCTTACCCATAAAACTATATACCTAGACCTCGCCCCCCTCGGACGTCTCGCTCGGCATATCCTCCCCCCTCTCAGCCCTTCTCAGCCCGTAATTGCCGAAAAGAAAATTAGTTGCTGGGGAAAAGAACCGTCCCGAAGTTCCTTGCCTTCCTTGCTTTCCCTAGTCTCATTCTTGCTTACTTTTTAGCTCTGTCTCATTCTCTGATCTTTACTGCTTGCTCTCTGATATTTTTATTTTGCTTTTTCGGCAACTTCTTTTTTGTACTTCTATTTGAAGTTGGCCAATTGCTGGCTGTTGAGAGGGAACTGCCGTTGACGGCTGCAAACAATTTGAATTTGAAATTTGCCGGATCGGCAATAACAATTTGAAGTTGAAATTTGCGAAGCGGACCAAGGCTAGTGCGGGAGGAGGCTCCGCCAACAGTGGGGGTGGTGGAGGTTCAGGATCAGGCGTGTGGAAGCTGGTCGGGCAAGAACGGGACTCAGCTTATTCTGGCAATCCTGATTGGCCGTGCCCGAGCAAGGGTTGTGACGGCTTCCTCATCGCACGAAATAGGAGAAACAGGAGTTCCCAGTACGCTGTCTGCGACACCTGCAGGAGTGACGAGCCTTTCACGTGCCAAGCTTTTCATAACCAAGCACTGGGGAAGCGGCGACAACCCTCGTGTGTGTGACTGGTGTGACGCGGACACCTGTGATTCACCTTCGATCGGCGTCCCTAACGAAGGAGCTGAGAGCTTGACGAAACGTGAGTTACATTTCTGTTGTTGTGCTGTGATTTCTTTTTCATGCGTACAAACACACTTTTGCATGTACGAGTATGATACGTGTACGGGGCAGTCCCGTCATCGCGGTGTAAGCGGGAATTGTACAAGTACTCAGGTCTACGAGTAGACCTATGCAGTGACGCTGTGTGATGCGATTTCTTTTTCATACGTACAGCCAAACACACTTTCTTCATGTATGTACGACTACGAGTACGGGGCAGTCCCGTCATCGGGGTAAGCGGGGGTTGAACAAGTGGTCCATGCAGTGACGCTTTGTGCTGTGATATAAACACACGTTTTGGATGTACGACTACGACTACGTGGTATCTATACATGTAAGACGCAATGAAAACGGGCAAGTCTCATCACGGGGGTCAGCCAGGGTTGTAAAAATGGTCCATGCAGTGACGAATAACACAGCAGCATGATACCTCAGCACCAGTCGCAGTACACACTGGAGGTTGATATATAGCAGTAAACAGAAGCTGAAGTTAACCTTGGTGATGCTGGAGAGCAGTCCCGTGATTGGGGTTAGCGAGTTGTTCATGTAGTGACGCGGTGTACTACTACTGTTACTCATTTTTTCATACAACCACATGAACTCTTTGTATTAACGAGTACAAGTAGGGTGCGCAACCTCTTCAGGAATCGCAGTACACGTCGGTCGTAATAGTGTTGATAGCAGCAGTAATAAAGTAGTACCGAACAATATATACAGCAGGTACTGTCTCTTACCCTTCGTTGTCGGTATTCCGCCGGTAGGCCTTATATAGCAGTATACCGGGGCTTACGCTTACCAGTTGCGACTGTGAATCCCGTTCGTTCCTGTCCCAGTGGTGGTTTCATAGGTGTTAGCAACGTTGTGGTACCAGGCAGGGCTTTGCCCATAAACGACCGCTTTCATTACAACAGCAGTGTTAAATTGTACGACTTCCTTTCCAACTTTGGAAATCGACGACAGCTACGTGGCCTTACTATTTTGAACATTCACTGAACGCAAGGTATTCCCATCCGTTGTTGTCGTTTGCAGAAGCCCTGCGAAGCAGCCGCCGAGGGCCGCCAAGTCGGCGAGGACATAAACACGAAGTGCACCGGCGACATCGAGGTCGGTGACCTCCTGAAGAAGGCAGGCGACCACTTGCTCGATATACATCCCGCATTCCATTCCCACGGTGCCACGAGGGCGTTCGACATCGAGGTACGTTCTACTCTTATCTTGCGTCCTGTGTGTCACGAGTCGAGACATCCATGTCTCTTGCTCAAGACTAGGGGATGGCGTGCGGATATAGTCTATGAAGTGCGGCTCTTTTTCCAAGTACCAAGAGCAAGTACAACAATACTACAACAATTACTAACAGCGAAAGGAGCTCCAATAATTTGGATGGTTACGACGTCTGCTGGAGAGAAGTACGAATACTTTTTTACACATACTTATGTTATAAGGCTTAGTTTGGGTAAGCTATTGGTTAACCTGTGTAAGTGGTCAAACGGACTAATACCCCACTAATACCTAAACAAATGGCGTCGTCGACAGACCATGGGTTTTTGGGTCGTGGGTTCGATCCCCACATCCACCATAATAAACTTTTTCAGATTTTCCCATGGCGAACTTGAAAAATACTCTCCCCGGTTTACCCAGGAAATGAAACGGCTTGGATGAATGACAGGTCCGCCCGTATATACGGCCGACCTTCTATCCCGCCGTTTAAGGGGGGTAGAGTGTTATAAGGCTTAATTTGGGTAAGCTATTGGTTAACCTGTGCAAGTGGTCAAACGGACTAATACCCCACTAATTCCTTGACACATATCGACGTTCTCCCGCCCTGCTTCAACGTTTGTGGACAGATCCACAAGACCATCGACAAAAAACAAGAGTGCAAGGTGCTGGGTACCTCCGCTGAGGAGGAAGAGTCCAAGCAAGCCTGCATGCTCCTTCGGAAGCAATGTTGACAGCACGTTCTTTATAGAACGTCAAGTTGTGGTTTATTATACCAGCATCGTTTTTTGAGAACTATGCCTAAATGCGTGCTCTTCGTCTTTCAGGAATACAAATGTACTTCACATGTTTGCGGTGTGTGCGTTCAAGTTCCTGCTTCCAGCATGTTTTTTTTGGCACTGCGCTCCTTTACATCTTAAGTTGTAGTTTTCCTGTCTCTATCCTTGACAAGCGCGTGCCTGGTGTTTATGCACTGCGATAATTTATTGTTGATGATCGACTCAGAGAGAGAGCTATTAATAAGTGTACAGGACCTACATAGGTGCTACCTGAGAGGTGGAAGGATATGCCAAGGAAGTCCTCCGACTTGCCCATCATGGATTGGGCGAATGGATGATAATAACAAACTCATAATCATAATCGTCTCTATCCTGTACCGTTGTACTATATATGGACCTCTTGGCATTTTCAAGTCGCCAGTTGCGCCATTTGTGCTTCTTTTCCGCCTTTCTACTGAATGTCTATTCCTCCTTCCGCAAGCGTAGCGGGCGGCGCCCAGCCGCCCGCGAGCGAAGCCCTTGTAGATATATATGAGACTTTCATAAACCCCAGAATGTTGTCGCCGATTTCGATGTCTTTGGCCGTCTCTCCGGTTGTCCCCATGGCACCCCTGTCGTCGCCGCTGGGGTCATGGAGGCTACCCGCGGTGGAGTCCAAGTCGGAGTTGTCACTGTCAGCGTTGGCGTCATCAATGTCTGTTTGCAATAAGGACGCAATAAAAGTCATTTCGGTGTCATTAGACCGAGTATAACGTCGAATCGGGGCGAGTTGACTTGCACACCTTTGCAGCATGTGCGCAACGGGCATATTGAAATTCTACATGATATTTGAACCTCGTTTTTAAACCTCGTATTTTTCTTTGCAAATAGTGTGTGTCGGAGCTGCTCAATGCTCATGCGTGTGACTCCTCCTACCTAAAATATATGCTGTCTGGACATATTCAACAAACTTACTCGGAAATAGTGTGTAGGTTCGAGCTCCCCAATCTCTCGTCTTGTTGTACAAAAAATAAACTACTGCTGTGTGACAATTGACGGTAACTACTTGCAAATAGAGTACGTCGGAGCTCCTTCATCTCACGCGACTTCTTCAGTAATACATGAGTAGAAAAAATACCTGCTGTATTGATGTTTACGGCGAAACTACTTGGAAATAGTGTAGGTTCCAGCTCCGCAGTCTCTCGTCTTACACAAAAATTAAACTGCTGCTGTGTGACATTTGACGGTAAATACTTGCAAATAGAGTAGGTCGGAGCTCCGTCATCACACATGTTCAGTAATACAGGAGTAGAAAAAATACCTGCTGTACTCGTGTTTACGGCGAAACTACTTGGAAATAGTGTTTGTAGGTTCGAGCTCCGCAATCTCTCGTCTTACACAAAAATTAAACTGCTGCTGTGTGACATTTGACGGTAACTACTCGCAAATAGAGCAGGTCGGAGCTCCGTCATCTCACGCGACTTGTACAAAAAATACTACATGCAAGTGACTAGCGGTAATGATAGGGTCAGGTTCGAGCTCCGCAATGTGTATCACACGAGACACTTAACACGTGCCAGGTAACACATGCTGTGCTACTGGTACTGCTGTGCGTGTGACATTTGACGGTGAAACTACTTGAATATAGTGTCTAAAAAACATTTCACTTGCGAGTGAAAAAAAAAATTGCGAGTACATGTGGGCAGCGTGACGGTGTGGGTAAAAGTGTGACATTGCAAGCGTCCATACCGAACCCTCTGCTCCGCCGACTCCGCCGCAGTCGAGCTCATCTGTGTTTCGCAGGTGGTACGTGCTTTGGATACACAGAGCTCCCGGTGTCACGAGAACGGAACAGCTGAGCTTGTCAGCAAGTGCGTTGTGTTGCGGTGTATCAACATGTCACAGATCGTGCACCCTGGCTGCACGTTTTCTACGACATGCCGAGGAGCCACACCGGGTGCCTCAAAGTTGATCGATGATTTCGTTGTGCGGCGGACATCACACAGACCACAAACGCACTCACCTCTCGTTGTGTTCTCCGTCAACACACCCTCTCGTGTCCGGTGTGAGTTCTGTTCCTCTGGGATGAGCTATCCGACCTCGGATGTCCGTCCTTTTCTGATGAGCTGCTTCTCCGCGGGATAGTACCGCGGGATTATATCTTTTCTCCGTGGGTTTCTCTCTTTTTTTAAGGCGTTTTAGTATATGGGCTCAGGGGTGGCGTTTCACCAAAAAATGTAAAAAATTCTAAAAAACTAAATGGAACAACACGGGGCACCTACTGCTGCATGCACCAGGACTTTTTTTCTCAGGGCCCCACGGATAGTTGTGATCGTCGTGGAGTCCTATGCGTAGGCAGTATTCTATAAAAAAAGTTCAAAAACGTCAGCTGTGAGTACGACCGATTGAATGGATGAGACTCAACTTTGCAGGCTGCGTGGTACATGTATGTTTCGCAAATACGACGTATACAGCAGTATTTTTTTTTTATTTTATTTTTTTTTAGATCCTCTGTAATAAGAATTTGGACTCGGCTCACGCGGTCTGGTGAATCTCACTCGCGAGACTGCTGTATGCTCGCTAGCTGTCCAAACTCATTCCATACAATATCTGCAGGTTCTTCCATCTGACGAAATAAATGCTTGTTCTGGCTTCGAGAACTGGTCAAGAAATATGATTGATGGATCGTGTGTAATTGAGCATCATTTATCCTTCTTCACTGCTTTTGTCCGCCTACCAATCCGTCACGTACTGACTGCTTTCGCCTGATACTCGCTTACATCAGTCTCACCCGACCCCGGTGGCTTGCCATATCGTGCATCGACTCGAGACGGCTCCAAGCGACACCCAGCGAGCTTCTGACATGAAAGGGCAACCACGACAAACCCCGGGAAATCTGCTCTCAAAACTTACCGACCTTACAACTACTTGTTGGCAATCAGTTCTGTACCACGACTTTCATATCCTTCTCAACTTCTTCTTGGAATCCACGCAGTACCCAACGACGACCTTTCCACCTACCAAAAACCCGTGATTATTCCAGCTACCCAGATGGATCCATATCCTACTCCAAGATCTACCCACAACTACGAGCGAAGGTCAACTCCAACGCCAGGTACTCGTATGTAGGTGTCTTAACCTTCCTTGGATCTATTCCGAACCTGAATTCTCAACTTACGTTATGAGCTTTTGACTTTCTTTATCAAATTATCAAATGACTTATGACTTATTACCACATTGGCCCACCCTGCTTTTTAGTAGCAACCCAAACAGTTTGCTACTCAAAAGCAATTACCGCAAGGTAAGAAGTCATCACAGTAATCCCACGCAGTTGATTTGATGGCAATCATACGTGTGCATCACTGAGACGTTTAATGAACTCAACGCGACCCGAACAAAAACTTGAATGACCACCCAGACTGAACATTCGATCAAGACAGAACGACAGAAAAGTCTCGCTCTGAGCGCTAACCGAAGCACAAGGTAAAATCCAAGCTTTGCCCTACTCACCCATGCCCCTCAAAGTAGCGTGGGGTGGCAAGCTGAGAATTTTCCTCGATACTTCAACATGGTCAATTCGCCAATGCGACGATGAAACCGGAATTCAATCCCACTCTTTTTCGGAAACGACAGCCTCAACGAAACCTGGGGGCGTTGATGCGAGCGATTCCAAATCCCCAATGCTTCCCCGAACGGCGGCCTCAACGAAATCGGAGGGCGTGGAGGCAACCGTTTCAATACTATCGTTACTATGCCTCCGGCCCACCCAGGATTCATCCCATCCTCGCGATCCAGGTAACTTCCTAGCGGCCTACCCAAGCACAAACCCGTCTTTCATCGAAAGAAAACATGGATCTCTGAACATTTTTCTCCCAAAGGAAACACCGGATAACTGGTTATCTTCGCAACGACAGCGCTGCGCCCATGCCTGTCTACCATTTACTTTCTTTACTTGCAACGCCCCTTAAAAAACAACCATACAACCCTAAACAAAACAACACAAAACAAAAAAGATGGCGGCGTAGGGTGATCTGGTGTCCCCTTCCAACGAGGCGCTGGGGACGTGTTCGAGCCGTCGTCCTCCAGTATCCACCATGAAATAGTGCGAGCTTCTTCACGCCTTTCGTCAAACGTGTCTTGCCGGTTTCTGATGCCCTGGGGTAAGGACGTAACCTGTCAGGCAGCAAAACAGTGCTAGGCCCCCGATGTTCTGCACGCTGTGCGACAAGGCGTGGGTGCGTTCGGGAACACCTGTTATCGGATCCTACATGGGCGATGTTACAGCTTCGGCACACCAAAAACTAAAGAGTATCTGACAATCTCACAGTGAGTTGTATTCGTCTCGGACTCCAAACCCGGTTATCCATATACGATTATAATACATGAGCTAGTTCATTATTTCCTGCAACGGATGTGGAAAGTCGAACGATACTCTCCCCCCCAACTAAAATGGCAGCGGGAGGGACTCAGCGGCATAACAACGGTTGTTTTCCGCGCGCGACGTCTCGCGGCTTTACGCAGTACTATACTTCGGCATATCCACGATTCTGATTTACTCTCGCTGACATACCCGTCTACCAAAAATATCGTTCGACTAATGCCCGCGGGTGACATTGTTGCACGAGCATCAATCGAAGCGTTGTAATAGTGGTGTGACGGTAACCGAAATCCTTATCCTACCATACTTCTTTGGCTAAACCTGACAGACGTGAATGGTGGTGTCAGGAACCGATGAGCTGCCAATTACCCAACAGGCGGGTCTGTGGATTGCAGTAGACTCGGCACACAATGATCGAACTGCGCTCATCGTTGCTGAAGAACGTCTTTTAAGCCAGAGACGTTTTTACCAAAAACAACACAGCGTATTGAGACGCACAACAGAGTAGTAGTAACTGCTAATTGCTGTTAGAAAGTAAAGGGGGAAAAAGCAATTGACATTTACGTGCGTCAGTCAATTCTTCGGGCGGACTCCACTATGAGAGAACATACTTGTACAAAATACTGCTGTGGGGAACCCGTGTCAATGAAAGCTATGCCGGGGTATGTGCGTCTGGCATGAGGCCCGGCGTGAACTCGGACATGGGTTGTTTGGGGGGAAAGTGCGACGTTGATTCTTTTCCTCCCAGAAAAATGTTGAAATTCAGATAAGAAATCAGGTACCTCTATCTTAAGAGTGAGGGAGGTCTACCTGCTGTCTACATGCTCTGGATGAGACATCTGCCAGACAGAGAACCAAATCGCTTTTTCTGAGAATTCCGACAAGGGCGGCGCGGAGCCGCCACGACCAATAGAATGGGTGTATGCGTGCTTTAAAGCGACCGCACAGGCGTTACCGGCCAGCTGATACCGTCGTTGCTACAGGCTCGGCCGACGTGGTTTGTTATATGATTGTTTGAATCGAGACTGCCTCGTCTGCAATCGTCGACTAAAAAAAAAAAACATACTTATCAAAGAGTTGCCAGGGGCGAACGTCGTGCATGCGACCCTGCGTGTACTTTGAAGAGTAAGTGTTGTTAATAAGAGGGGCTTACTGAAGTCACCCCCCAAGCAAATGATGGCATGCGGAAAAAAAAAATCAGCTACAACAATCTTGGTCAGGGGAATAAAAAAATGCAATCGGCTATGTACAACAATCTTTGTCAGAAAAAAAAACAAAAAAAACAAGCGGTTACAACGATCTTGGTCCGAGGAATCTAACATCCTCCAGACAAACTGCTCGCCCATACAGGCAATCTTATTTCTTGTCCTGAAACAACCGGTAAGAGGGGCGCGGGGCTACATCTTCGATTGAACAGATTTGCGTACGCTGTTGAAGGGCCATCACAGGCGATACCGGTACTGTAACGGGCATAACCGGTGAGGAAACGTACGTGGATGTCGGGATCACCTCTTGGGCTCGTTGGTGATGGGCGACAAAATTCTGGGGGTGCAACACTACAGTATTTTGATATGCTGCCATAACCAACACCTAGCTGTAGCTCACCAAAACGAGGTACCTTGCCACGGGTACCTGGTTTCCTACCCTGGAAACGGGGAGACGCAATGGGCGAACCTCGTTTGCTACAAGTGTTCGCACTGCCTAAAGCGCCTAACTTAATCGTGTGATCAAAACGACCGGAGATTTTCCACGTCTCCTACTGAATTTCTTTCTTCAGCCTACTGGGGAATTGATACACGGCTCATCCATGCAAAAATTCGTGAAGCGGATGACGAATCGAGGTCATGACTCCTGTTTTCGTCGGCTTCCTGCTGTACAACGGAAAAACAAAACACTATAGTTAAGGGGCCCATGGAAACTCTGGTCCAAGGTACCCGAATTATTCCGTCACACGGTTCTGTACGATATCGGAAGTCCCGATCGAGGGGCAAGACGATACCGCACATTTTGGATTATCTACTCTACAGGAATCGGCGGTCACAAACAATGATCGGAGAGGCGGAAGAAGACGGGATGTATCGCCCAAGGTGGCCCTCGAATCACGGTCTACGGCTACTCAACACTATCGATGACTGGTGCAAGTTGGCTGCCTGCAAAAGCATCACTCTGTTTTGTTGCACACAATCCTAGATCCACGAAAAAAAAAGAATGGTTTCGCAGCGCCCAGTGCATGCTGAACTGGGGATGTGCCTGGTACCACCTTGGCCACCAGGTGCGACGAATAGAAGGCCGTCAGATCGTCATGATACGGTAAAACCAACGCACTGACGGGCGCGTGGGAGTGAGAAAACTGCTATGGAGGAAGGGCTAAGGTGATGTAACCGAGAACGCACTCGCACGGCAGCAGCAGCAGCAGCGTCGAGCGGCAAGGAGGGCAATGCAGGGTATGACATTTACGACGGTGGACAGAAACATAGGCGCCATACAGTGATTTAATATGAGCACCTTTTTGTTCCTTACATTTACGCCCGTTGTGGTCACTCGAAAAGCAAAGCGGAACAGTTTGATTGCGAAGAAAAAAAAAATGCCGGTCGTACGACGCACCAGGGTACGAAGACACGTACATCCGATCGTCTCATTTTTCAGTGCAGTTCAGATCTCGAAGCGTTTTGCAAGCATGTATCTCAACAGACGGCATCACAGGACAACGCCAATGTAATAAGAACTTGGACTCGGCTCACGCGGTCTGGTGAATCTCACTCGCGAGACTGCTGTATGCTCGCTAGCTGTCCAAACTCATTCCATACAATATCTGCAGGTTCTTCCATCTGACGAAATAAATGCTTGTTCTGGCTTCGAGAACTGGTCAAGAAATATGATTGATGGATCGTGTGTAATTGAGCATCATTTATCCTTCTTCACTGCTTTTGTCCGCCTACCAATCCGTCACGTACTGACTGCTTTCGCCTGATACTCGCTTACATCAGTCTCACCCGACCCCGGTGGCTTGCCATATCGTGCATCGACTCGAGACGGCTCCAAGCGACACCCAGCGAGCTTCTGACATGAAAGGGCAACCACGACAAACCCCGGGAAATCTGCTCTCAAAACTTACCGACCTTACAACTACTTGTTGGCAATCAGTTCTGTACCACGACTTTCATATCCTTCTCAACTTCTTCTTGGAATCCACGCAGTACCCAACGACGACCTTTCCACCTACCAAAAACCCGTGATTATTCCAGCTACCCAGATGGATCCATATCCTACTCCAAGATCTACCCACAACTACGAGCGAAGGTCAACTCCAACGCCAGGTACTCGTATGTAGGTGTCTTAACCTTCCTTGGATCTATTCCGAACCTGAATTCTCAACTTACGTTATGAGCTTTTGACTTTCTTTATCAAATTATCAAATGACTTATGACTTATTACCACACCTCCTCCAGGACCTGGGGATCCGGGTAAAAAAAGCTTAAGCTCAATGCACTTTCGTTCCTGTAGTATTTGCACAAAATTTACGACAGGTCGTTCGCGCGTGTTACAAGTATATACTTGATCCTCATCATGAAAGATATTATAGGTCGGTGACTCCCCTGGATGTTGTCACGGTCAACAGGTCCTGGACGATTTTCCATAATAATAATCATTTTGTGCACTGATACGATGAAACCCATTGTACCGAACGAAGGACAGGGGTCCGAGCAGCTAGAAGACGAAAAGAGCGCGGGCAATGCCCCACCTTCTCACGCTTGTCTCACCACCACCCCTAGACTCCGAAATGCTGTGGTATTGCCTTGGAAGACCAGTACATTCCTCGGCAATTGGGGAAGTATTATTCTTATTATGAGTTGAGAGGCATGTAATTAACAGGGGACAGATGGGATCCCTTCAATCTTCCTTGGCGCTGTGTCCCCCGCCCAGTCCCTTCAACTCCTTAGAACTGGACCCCCGGGTTTGGGGGAAATACATCTGTATTATTAAATCCAGATATGAAAAAAGATAAAATCGATCCCAGATCTGTCATGGAATAAAGAGCCCATAATTTGGAGAGCCAGGACACACGCTCACTTCTCAATTTGGCACCCTGTTTCGAGAGAAAAACACAGATTGAGAACTGATCTGTTGAGACAATCAATCGGCAGCCCGCGCGCCACCCCGTTCGCACTGTTTGCTTCGGGGTTTTGGCGCGGCTACCGAAGAAACCTCTCCTTTCGTCGCGTCTTCGTCGTGGGGGTGTTTTTTCCTTTTTCCCCTTTCTTTGCTCCCTTTGATCTTCTCCCTTGCGTGTGGACTCCATGTCGGGGATAATAAAAATCGACGCCTCGAAAGCAGTCGTCCCCGACGACTTCAACGCGATAGAGGAGGCGGTTGTGGTCGCTGACGGGCAGGGCATCGGTCGCTGGACGCTACAGAAGTTGGGTATTTCGCTAGACGGCTCCATTCGTGCGGCCTCGTCGCTCTCCGCCTCGAACCTTCAGACCACCCTCGGCATGTTGGTGACGGCGGGCGATGCGGACAACCCACCAGATTTTTTCCAAATTACGGCCGCAGCGTTTGGTGAAGGAGGATCCCCAGGCGAAATAGAAGAGCGCGCTAAGCGGGACATGTGCGCACAAGTCGCGGAGTACCTCTGGCGCTGCTCTGGCCGGGGGAAAATGAAGGTCGCGGAGGGTTACCTAATTTTTCCGAGCATCTCTTTCTCCGCCTCCGGTGTGGCGGATGTGGCAGCGACAGCGGAGGGCTACCGGGAGCATGACGACGACGTCCAAAGCGTCGCCAGTGCTTCACCAGCGGGGTCGACCGTTCCTAAGCGCACTCAGGGGGACATGCAGAGCCTCATTAGCGAATTGGATGGAATGGCGGAGCGGGGCGAGGGTGATGGCAGCAATCTCGGGGTGTCTGCTGGTTCGGCCAAAAAGAAGGCCAAACCAACCTACGTCACCCATAGGGATAAGGTGAGTCGCATGCTTGATCCCTCATTAACCAGTTTGGACGGCCCACTTAGTATCATTGTTCTTTTCCCACGACCAGTTCTTCGGTGCACACATGTACATTGTGTACATTATATATTTCTTCTCGGAACACAAAATTGCTCAAATGCTCTGAATTTGGATCGTGCTGGGCTCAAATCAGCACCGCGCGCTGCGTCGCGTTTGGAGGCGTGACATCATGCGCGCTCGTTTGCTTTCCTCTCTTGTGTTTTCTCCTGGTGTTTTCGTGGGGTGGGCCGTCCTTGTTTCTATCTCATGCGTGGGTAGGTGTCTCCCATGCATAGTCGGTGTGATTATGTGTGGATGCATTTGCATGTAGTCGGTGTTATTGTGTGTGGGTATATTTGCGTGTCTATTTTCCATCCCGAACGTCATTGGTTGGTTCGACTACGTTCTCCTCTCTACCCTGTCTACCACAACACACCTACACATAAGCCTATACGTTCGGCCTGTACGTGACCCGTGAGGGGAGCGGTGTTTCCCCAACGTGAAGTTCTATTTGGAGCGTGTGGATGGTAGTTTTACTCGTTCTCAGGTGATACCACAGCGCTGTAATTAGTATTTGTGCAAAGTGTTCTCAAGAAGGTCGCAAACGAGCGCGCATGACTCTGTTCACATATGAGAATTTTTCCAGTCGTATGGTACTGACGACCACCGGCCTTGTTCATTCGTTTATGCTCATGTGATATCTCAACTGCTGTCGTTGCATTTGCGAAATTTTCTAGTCATACGGGTTATCATTTGCCCATGCTCATGTAGGTGACGCCACAGCAGTAGTAGCTGTATTATATATATTCCAGGTATAAAACATAAGGGAAGCTTAGTTCGCTTGCTGCAGGGGCTTTGTTCAACATCACAGATGCAGCAACGTATGACCACGGCAGCTGTACTATATATCTACAATATTATACGGTATATATACTGTAGCTGTTCCGAAGCTTAGATTCTGTTCATACAAAACATATGGTACACTCCATATATGTGTACTGCAGAGTCTGCTACAAAGCTCAGATGTGTTCGCAGTTGAGAACTTTCTCGTCGTAAAATTCACAGACGACCACAGGTTTTGTTCATGTGTTCATGCTCAATGGTGTTTTCTGACTTGAAAACGCATCGTTCCGTTCGTACTGGTCGTCGTATGGTTCACAGACCATCACAGGCTCTGTTTATTTGTTCACGTTCCGTTCGTACTGGTCGTCGTATTGTTCACAGACGATCATAAGCTTTGTTCATTGTTCATGCTCGCTGGCAAGTTCTGCCTCACAAACATTGTTCATGCTCGCTGGCAAGTTCTGCCTCGCAAACACATCGTCGTATAGTTCACGGACGATCATAGGCTCTGTTCATTTGTTCACGTTCCGTTCGTGCTGGTCGTCGTATGGTTCACAGACGATCATAGGCTCTGTTCATTTTTCATGCTCGCTGGCAAGTTCTGCCTCGCAAACGTATCGTTCCGTTAGCATTGGTCGCTTACTTTCCTTATGTTCAAAGGGAGGTTTTAGTTCGTTTGCTGCAGGTGCTTTGTTCAGCATGGCAGATGCGACAGCAGATGTACTATATTTATAATATGGTACATACTGTATCTATTCCAAAGCTCAGATTCTGAATAGATTTTCTCGCCGTGCGGTTCACCAACAACCGCGGGCTCTGTTCATGCGTTCATGCTCGCTGGTATTTTTCGGACTCGCACGCAAATCGTTCCGTTGGCACTGACTGGTCGCTCACTTCCCTTATGTTCAAGGGAAGGTTTAGTTCGCTGGCTGTAGATGCTTTGTTCAGCATCGCAGATAGCACTATATGTCATAGCTCACGGAGGACATGCCAAATGTTTCTCCCGCGGTTTGTTCTTTCGGCTATTTTTCGATAGCGCTTTTCTGTTCGGTGCTGGGCGCGGGCGATTTGGCCTCGACCCTCCTTGTTTGCGGCGGTTTTGTTACTACATTTCTTTGTTCCGATAGGCCGGCGCAACTCGTTCTCGTTGCCTGTCTTGGTTTTGGATTGGGCTGTTCTTTGCGTTGTTCAGACGCTTGCTCTTGATTATATGGACAGCGATGTTCTATGCTCTTGTTTTATGTTCACGCTCACAAAAATGTACGATGTTGGTGCCCTCGCGTTGTGCCGCTTTCGTTCCTCGCATAATCTGCGCGCGTCTCTAGTGGAATGCTAAGTACGCTAATTTGCTCCAGGCAACGTCGTCGCTGGATAGGCTGAAATGCCTCCCCGAACCTCAGCAGTACGGTCATATGACGTACATAAAGCACTTGATCAGTGAGTTGGAACGGCTCACCCGTCTCGATGACAGCTTACGCGACGCACGCGCGTTCATCTTGACGCTCGTCGCGGGCGTCGAGCATAGCATGGAGCACGGACAACCCTTGGTGGCGGCGTTGTGGCTCCAGGACAAGTTAAAATCTGAGTCCGAGGAGGGCGACATGGTGGACAGGTCGGCCATTGTTAAAGAGTTAACGACCGTCGGCAAGTTCCTCAGCTCCGACAAATTCTCCGGTTCGAAGAGCTCGTTGTGGAGTGGGTACCCGGTACCTTTGCTCTCTCCACCCTTTGGTGACCTGGGCGGCACCGCGGCCCTCGGCTCGATGACGGCGTTTGGCGGAACGTCCGCCCTCGGTAGCTTCGACGGTCTCGGCGGTCCGCAGGCATGGAGAAATGGTTCCCAGTTTCAGGGGGCACGTAATAAGAGCCGCGGCGGCAAGGTTGGGAAGGTTGCTAGGTGCAATAAGTGCCGTCACGCGGGCAAGACTGGTCACGCGATCATGCATTCTTTTCGTAACTGCCCGCTGACGAAATGCCATAAGTGTAATCAGAACGGCCATATCGAGCGCGATTGCCAGAATTAAGACTTTTACACGTAGTTACTGGGGCGCAAACACAGTGATGTTCTAGTCGATTCAATGTTCATCGCCGACCGGAGTTCTTTGCCGTTCCTTATCGTTCCTATATTCAGTGGTCTACGTTAAATAGGAGGTAGGCGCGCCTCCGATGTCCTTGGTTGTTCTTTTGGAGTTTCTCTTGGCCACTGATTTTGTCTTGTTAGCTGCGTTTGGGCAAGGAGTGGTTTTTTCTTCTTTGATTGATTTGATCATGTTCCTCGTTTGGGTTTTTCCCATGTTTGGTCTTTCAGGACCGACTAGAGTTCTTTTTGGTTCAATAATGTGATTCATCTTATTTACAGCTGTATATTTCCTTGAGCTCGGGTTCTTTGGACCCTGATGGAGCGGACCTGGCACGGGCTTCTCCGAGCGTACCAACAGTGCATAACGTCGCCGATATTACCCATCATCACAAACACACAACACGTTCCCTTTCGAGTGTCCCTTTGTTCGACGTACGTCAGGCGATTACATTACTTCTTTCCACACATGCATGTCACCAGCTGTACATCGGCATGAAATGTCTTTCCATTGTTTTCCGTTTCTACCAAAATGAAATTCTTATCGGGTTTTGTTTCGATGAAAATTTTCTTTTTTTTTTTCTCTTCCGGTTTTCACGCACTCTCCAACGGCCTATGCACCTTGCTCTTTCTTGGCTTGGACTTTGGTTAACGGTTGAACGCGCGATCCGGTTCGCTACTAACACTCTGGCACCTATGTAGGGTTGCTTACACATATACCAGGTAGACAATATCTACGTTTTTGGATACACACCACATATACTATTGGCATAGCGAGATACGCACCTAAAATTCCACCGTGTGTTCTATATGTTCAGGTTGGATCTGGCGCGGATCGTTTTCTCGCTGAACGCGCGGAACGTACTGCACGCGTTCGTGTTCAAAATACACGTGGTAAACTTCTCAGCGAACCAGAAGCGCGACAGTCACCCGTTAACCTTTCAAGCAACGAGATACTCTTACAGCGGCAACGGACTCCGCACGACGCTCGGCTTTGGGCTACACAAGACTTTGTACCAGCCTTTTTGCAGTCAGCAGTTCCCTTTTGGCAAAATGTTATTTTGCCCGAAACGCCCGAGAAAGAACGGGACACCTTGCTGACGTGGGTAAAAGGTGTTAATGTCCTTGACTTCATAGATCCCGACACAAGCGGGATATACCAAGATCGTTCGTATAGTGGAGCAGAGCTAACTCCTGTGCATTTACGAAATCACGTCCCTGATGAGTTCACGTCGTGGGTCACGGACGAGGTCCAGGCGTTGGTGAGAAAAGGATGTGTGGCACGATGGGCAGATATAGCCGATGTTTCGGTGTATGGAAAGCCTCATATGGTGCTTCCCTTGGGAGTTGAACCGAAGAAGCCCAGACTAATTTGGGACGCACGCTGGCTTAATCTTATGTGTAGACACCTTCCGTTCACTATGGATGGGGTTGGCAAAGTCGCTCAATGCGCGTGGAAAGGAGCTTACCAAGTTACAATTGATCACAAAGCCGGTTACCACCACGTTGCGTTGAGTACGGAGTCATGGCAATATTTTGGATTTGAGTGGAAGGGCGAGTTCTACGTCTTTACCGTACTAGCTTTCGGGTGGTGTTCAGCTCCAGTAATATACGCCTCGCTGTCGGAGGCAGTGGCACGATACTTGCGTTCCCGAGATATTCCTACTCTAACTTGGATCGACGATTTTTACGTGGTGAATTTCGGGTCCACGCGCCTGCTCAAGGCAGCAAAACAATGCGAAGCAGCTCTAGTCGCAACGTACGTGGCTTTGGAAGTGTTTTTCAGCGCAGGATACTTCATCTCCCTTCCGAAATGCGAGATTGATCCTACTACGCGACTGGTGTTTCTCGGTATCATCTGCGATACCGTGGCGTGCCGTTTCGAGGCGCCTCAAGACAAATTAGAGAAGTTGGAAGTCATTCTTACCGAGGCAGTAACTTCTGGCGCGATAACCTTTCGAATGCTAGAGAAGCTTGCAGGTAAGTGCACCAGTTTGTCCGTAGCCGTTCCTGTGGCAGCTCTTTACACGCACCACATGTATCGGCAGATCGCAAAATTTCAGCGAACGGGAGGACGCAAGAAGAGTATGGAAATTGATATCCCGAAAAATGGTGGCCTCATGTTCGAGTTGACGAAATGGTTGGAAGTGCGTCAACGTTTCAATGGGGCGTCGTGGTACAGAGCAGAGCACAAAATGGTGACCCTAACAGGTGCAACGGATGCTTCCTCGAGCGGATGGGGGGGGCTAATCCGTAACCCAGGACGAGAAGTGTTCCAAGCAGGAGGGGATTTTCCAGTGGACATGGCGAATACGCACATTAACTTGCAGGAAGGATACGCGTTACAGCAGACTCTGGAGATGTACTGCGCTGATTATTCTGCTCAGATCGCGGGGTCAACTCTCGTTTCGGATATTGATAACAAGGTTTTCCACGATTCGTTCAAACGGGGTCGAGCAAAGAACACGCTCATGCATAAGATGATTGTCGATTTATTCTGGCTTCAGGTGGAGCATGATTTCATACTTAAGTTGCGTTGGGTAAATTCAAAATCCAATGCGGAAGCTGACGCTTTGTCAAGGCCTGGTTCAGATGACTATGTTCGATTAGACGCAACAGTGTTTGGATCACTTTACACGTGGGCAGGAGGTTTTGATATGGATTTGATGGCGACCCCAGCGTCTGTACATCAGAAGTGGGTCGCAGGCCGAAAGACGCAGGAAAATCTTCCTTTTTACTCTCGCTACCGTACACCAGGTTGCGCGGGGGTTGATGTTCTTACGCAAAACGTCAAGTTCATGCCACAGTCGTCGGTAGAATGTTTTGGTTTCTGTTTCCCACCGACGAACATGGTCGGAGTAATGTTGCAACATTTAGAAGAATGTCAAGCACGAGCCGTTATCGTAGTTCCCGACCAGAAGCAATCTTGGTTTCCTCGGCTAGCACGGGGTTGGGTAAAGTCTCGAAAGCTTTCTAACCCGGGGAGAAAATCACCGTTTTATCGTGTGCATCACCAGCGAGGTAGAGAACCGTTTATGTTTCAGAAGTGGAGCATGTTGGCAGTAGAAGTAAATTTTTGTGAATCATAAATTGACACAATGACGTCGAACTTTGCGAAATTCACTATTTATCAGGCTTTGCGGACTATTTACACGGCTCTGACGATCGTTCTGAGCATTGTGGGGAGGCTGCTGGCCCCATGGCGCGACACGGGAGAGTCGATACCATTTCGTCCTCTCGTAAGAGTATCCGCGTCGCGAGCAAGGGTCCTGTGCCCGACATGCCATGCTGAAAATGATGAAGGCTTTCGCTTCTGCCAAATGTGTGGTGAAACGGTATCGGCAGCAGAAAATACTACGGGCATGGATACGCCGATGGATATTGACGAAGTAGCGATTCGAAAGCGATTTCACCAGTTTCGAACTGCTTGGGCCGAAAAAGCATCCATGAAAAGTAGATCGGCCACATACGTGTTGTTCACGAAGTTCCTTCAATCTCGGTCGAAAAGTATCACCTCAAGTATCGAGGATACTCAGCCGAAGGATGTCGTGGAATTTCTATGTTGGTTGGATTCATGCGGTGCGAGGAGACGGACAGTAGTACACGCACGCCACTGTGCAGCAGTCGGGATGAAGGATTTTACGGGATGTTCAACTACCCCAGGAGAGTGCAGCCTGAGATATGCGTTCGATTCGCTCCGATCAAATCACATATCAAAGCTCGCAATGGTGTTTGAAAAAGAACTGGGGATAGTGACCCCATGGAGTAGCACCTTGCGGATTGGGAACCCAGTACGAAGCGAGTTGGTAACTCAGTACTTGACGTTCACAACCGGAGAGCAGAAGCAGGCAGGTGTACTAGTAAAACAAGCACCGGCTATCCTTCATGGTCACTTAGAAAGAATCGTGAGGTCTATGCGGTCGAAACTTCAGAGTGCTGTGTCTATCCTAGAGAGGGTAACGCTCGCTCGAGATATCGCGTTTTTAGCGGTAGCCTTTAGCACAACCAAAAGGGGAGCGGAGTTGACAAATACATTGATACAACGAGTGCTTAGACTTCCAAACAAGAGTGGACTTCTGTTCAACTTCCAGTGGGGAAAAACTTTGAGAGATGGTGCCGATCATTTTATTTCCGTACCCTACGACGAGAAATATGTGGCGGTATGCCCAGTTCGGGCGGTTGAGAAATGGATAGCTGTGGGTCAAGGGGCAGGATGGGATATGACGTCCGGATACTTGTTTTTCGAGATTTCTACGGGACCGAACGGAAAACCGATAAAAGGTTCTTTACCCATTTCAGCCACAAAGATGTCCACCAAGTTGAAGGAGTATGCACGGGCAGCGGGAGAAACTCAGGATTTTTCATTACATTCCTTTCGATCTGGGGGAGCTATTTCGAGAGCGTTGGCAGGAGATTCTTTATCCACGATTATGCAGCGGGCATATTGGAAAAGCCCGAAAACCGCGTGGAGATACATGAGACTGATGGATGTGGTAGCTCCGGGATCAGAGGGAACGGGGATGGTGGAGGGAGTTACATCAGCCCAGTTCGCAACGTTCAATGAGTTTCCTCTTAGCGAGCAAAGTCGTTCGTGGGCTGCGTTTAGTGGAAGGCCTTTACTATAACAAATAACATTGTTTAGAAAATTGCAGAACATCATGGATGATGTAAAAGTATGGGATATGAAGTATTCCACTTAAGAAGATGGAATATAAATAAAAGTATAGGAAGAAGTGGTTACACCAACCGTGGGAGGTGATGCCAGTGTACATATCCCATACTATCTGAGGAGAAGAACTGGCTCGAAAATACTGGTGTATTATTAAATCCAGATATGAAAAAAGATAAAATCGATCCCAGATCTGTCATGGAATAAAGAGCCCATAATTTGGAGAGCCAGGACACACGCTCACTTCTCAATTTGGCA
Source organism: Undaria pinnatifida (assembly GCA_012845835.1). Classification (NCBI taxonomy): domain Eukaryota; class Phaeophyceae; order Laminariales; family Alariaceae; genus Undaria; species Undaria pinnatifida. The sequence continues at coordinate 9,595,526 of JABAKD010000013.1, forward strand.
CCCTGTTTCGAGAGAAAAACACAGATTGAGAACTGATCTGTTGAGACAACCACCCACCCACCCAACTTTGAGTTCAGTTATTCTCCGAATATTATTCCGTACATAAGCAAGAGAAATGAGTGTTATATGACTGTTCTACCGAAAACACTCATTTCCGCTGCCTATGCACGGGAGTGGCTACACCCACCCTTACGGGAGGTGATGCCAGTGTACATATCCCATACTATCTGAGGAGAAGAACTGGCTCGAAAATACTGGTGGAATCGGTGTGGGATTTTATTTGATTGAAGTGATGAAAGTTATGCTTGGTCACTCACACATGTTGGTACTAGTATTCACAGCTCTTGCGTCCTCACATGTCTGCTGAACTTCAGTTCTGAGAGGGCACGGAATTCTACTTCGTACAACAGCAGTTTCGGGGGAACAGTAGTAACGCCCCCACAACAAATAGAGGGGGAAACGGGGATATCGTAACACTGCAGCGTGGCGGCGTCAGGCGAGTGAGCAGGGGTATACGCGCTCATGCGAGAGGTCGGTGTGGCGCCTGGTGAGCTTGCAACGGTGTTCGGGCTCGGGCGACAAGCCAGGCGGGGTTGACGAAGAGGCGATCATGTGGTGACTGCTCTGTACCAAGCCAGCAAACAAAAATCTTGGAGCAGAAAAGAGTCTCCTACTATACACGTACGTACGTAGTCGTAGTGGGATTTCAACATTCCAACCAAGTCCCGGTCGAGCAAGGTAGCTTTGACCGAGAAGGAAAGCTGGGTATATAGTACTTTGACTGCGCGCAAGAAGCCATCACAACGGGAATCGCCACCAGACAACTTGTGCAGCACGAGAGGTAACACGCGGATATCCGCTCGATACCCACGCTCTTCTTGTGGCCCCTATCGCCATGATGAGAAAATCATCAAAAATCAGCAAGAAAAAAAGCATTATTAAGCAAAATCACAAAACATACTGTACGAAAAACACGCAGAGCTCAGCCGTTTGCGGCAGCTGCTTTGGGCTCGCACCAGGCACACCGAGCGCATGTCACAGAAAGGTGGAGTGATCTAGCTAGGTCTAAAGGGGGTCACGAGGCCATGTGTCAAGATACTACTACTACTCTAGCGGTACCCTGGTAACGGAGGGGGGGTATGGGGCAGGCCCGACTACTCTGCAGGTTGCCGTCTCTACGTTATGCTTGATCACTCACACGTAGTGTTGGTGGTGTTAATAATATTATTCAGAGCAGCTCTTGCGTCCGAACATGACTTCTGAAGTTCAGGCCTGAGAGAGGGCAAGGTTTTATTTCTCCCTCTTTAAGAGGAATAGTAGTAACGCCTCCACAAAAAATAGAGGGGGGAACGGTAATAATACCATGACAACAACAGTAGTAGTAGCAGTGGTAATAGTGGTACTGCTGTAGTAGCAGTGGTAGTAGTGGTGCTGCTGTAGTAGCAGTACTCATGCTTCCCCGTGCGCGTGTGGCGGAGCACTATCATACGTTTATAATTTGTTGCTGTGCATCTCATACCATGTCTACGCTCATGAATTACGGACGGAAATATGAGGGCCGTTTGAACCTTTCTTTTTACGTTTGTACCCCAATGCTCCATACATTGCTCCGTTCCCCTTGCCGCCTCGGTAAGGCATGCTGCGAGGCATGCCCTAACAGGCTTGTAGCGAGTGGGGGGGGTCTTTTTGGTAGGTGTAAGGCCGGACTCACCCTCAAGGAGCGATTCCTTCTTGCTGCTGCGTGTGGCCGCGAAGCCGTGGCGGCAGAGTTGGGTCGTACGTGGTGCGTTAGGCATGGTCACCCATGATTCGTGCGTCTTTTTAGGCAGCAGCGGAGCAGCAATGCTTAATCGGGATGCTCGTGCGCGGAGGCAGGCGCCACCACGAGCCACACTACGGCGCAGTCTCGGTTTGCGTGGAGGGAACTGCGCCGTCAGGAGGCTGGATTCGACGACGAAGGAGGAGGGCGACTGAGCGTCGACGGGCGGACCCTCACAACTATTTCTTCTTGTGGAAAAAAAACTCGCCATCAACCCAGCAGCCAAAACCACCATCATCATACACGCACGACAAACAACACATACATGAAATCTCTGCCGCTCACTGCTGCTGCTGTACAACACACCACCAGTAGCAGCAGCAGCAGCAGCAGCCCGCACAGCGAAAAGGATTGCCGAGATCCACCGAATACATTCATTTTCTCCGAAAAAAATGATACAATAATCTTTATTGCCGATTTTTGCGCGAAAAAAAATGAAATTCCATCCAAGTTCCATCCTAAAAGAAAAAGTTAATCTATTTCACCCATGTTAAGGCCGATGTAGCTCAGCGCCAATAACAAAAAGAAATCTACAAAGAAGAACCGGTGCTGTCTCCAAGCGATTCGGAAGCTGATACTCCTGCGTCCCTTCCCTCACACCTTCCCGGCACCACGACTCTTTCACAATTGGCATCGTCGGCAGGACACGAACCTGCGCGTGCAATCACAATGGGTTTCCAATCCCGTCAGCGGCGCCTTCCTTTTTCCCTTCGTGAATAAAATCCTTTCAGCCATTCCGTACGATGTCACAGAGGTTTCATTGATGCCAAGTCCTCTTCCGTTTCGCCTAGAAGCGAAGCAGGTCCTCAGTATTTTTTTCGGCATTTCTGCACTAACTACTATTTTTTGTTTGATATGCGCCAACTTTTACTTGATGCCGAATGTCAGGGGGCACTCTGTGTCCCCACCTACCTATGTATAGACTAACCTTACGCAACAGTGTGTTTCGCCTGTGCTTGATTTCTTTGTTGCATATGATGTTTTTGTTCTGTCAAATCATCATGGCCTTCATCATCTCATGTCCGTATTAAATTATTGGCATTAAATTACTGTAAACTTCGAGATGTCGATTCGGACAGCTACAAGTACTTAATTCGTCGAAGTGCTGCCCTGCTCTACCCGAAGCATCGGCGCCGGCGAATGCCGGATCGCCGGCGCCCATGCATGGCTCTTGTATTTATGTAATATTTGCACGAGCAAAATCCATATCGTATATTACAAGTAGTACCAACAAGCAGCTTGAAAAGATGCGTATTGACCCGAAATTCGTAGAACTCACGGCTGACGTCCTGAAAATTAATATATATAAAATCATTCCTTGAATATCGCGTCATTCCTTGGTGTCATGGACTTTGGTCAGAAGTTTTTTGTCTCAGCCTAAGTATGCGATTCGCGGAACTGGAATTCTCGGTCGAGTATGGCTTGGTTCGAGCGCCGCCTTCGGGGGGCGGCTCCCACGCCCCTCGCCCTGCCGTGTCCGTTCCGCACATCGACGTGAACGCGGACGGGCGCCGAGCGAGACGAGCGAGTGTCGAGGAGGAATTTTGGAAAAATTGTTGAATCTTAATGGCTGCAACGCCTGACTGAATGATTTGTAAAATTGGCATCATTTCCAAACGGTACGTGATAATGTTTGGAATTTTGCGGTGGCATACTCTCGAGCGTTAGTTTCTTTGCTGTACTTTTTTACTAGTCAGTTCGTTTCGTTTCTTGCTCGGCATTTTATTGCATTTTTTTCTGCTCGTTTTGCCAGCTGGAAATTCAATTTTTTAGTGTGGGTTCACCTAAAACGTGACACAACTTACCGACGATATCCAACAACTTTGTGCCACAAATTACCGACGGCAAGACGTTTCGTGACAAAATAACCAGGGCTTTTCACGGGTCGGGTCAAATCTCGCGGATCAGGTCGGGTCGGGTCGGGTCAGCTGACCCGACCCGACCCGCGAGATTTTTTAGACGTCTTGACCCGACCCGACCCGACCCGCGAGATTTTCGAGACGTCTTGACCCGACCCGACCCGACCCGCGAGATTTTCGAGACGTCTTGACCCGACCCGACCCGACCCGCGAGATTTTGAAATCGTCCTGACCCGACCCGACCCGACCCGCGACAATCCGAGTGACCCGCGAGATTCGGGTCGTCTGGCGGGTCACGTTAACTTGACCCGTGACATTTCTCACGGGTCAAAGTCAAAAAGTCACGGGTCAAAGCATGTATACCTCGGTCGGTTGGTTGGTCCTTGGCCCCTCGTACTTTTCCCAGTATGTCGTGTTCTCTGCGTTTTTTACCGGCATTGTTTGCAGCTGATGATTATGCCATGTGGTGTGCGCGCGAGAAATAGGAAAGAAACCGCAACCCACATGCATGGACATGCCCGTACCGTTAGACCACCAGGTCGACCCGACGAGCGACCCGACGAGCGAGCTAGTTATAAAAAAACTTGTTTACAAGTGCAATCTCCGGCCCCGGCAAGCAGCCTAGCTGAGCCACAAGCCCACAATTGGGGCAGTGGACCTGCCAGCAAGGGCTGCGATCCGCGAGGATGCGTTGTCTGCTGCTGGTGCTTGCTGCTGCCAGGGTGCTGCTGCCGCTGTGCTGCTGCTGCTGCTGCTTGCTGCTGCTGCTGCTGCTGCTTGCTGCTGCTGCTGCTTCGACAACGGCTGCTCTTCTTCTTGCTTTTTTACGTTTGTTTGGTCACATTTCGTACTGGTATGATAATTCTCGAGCCAGCTAATACTACTACTACTGCTGTATCTATCTTCTATCTGTGCAATCTCCAGCCCCGGCAAGCAGCCTAGCTGAGCCGCCTCCGGCAGCAAGCCCACAACTGGGGCGGTGGGTCTGTCAGCAGGGGCTGCGATCCGCGAGAATCCGGCGTCTGCTGCTGGTGCTTGCTGCTGCCAGTGCTGCTGCTGCTGCTTCGACGACGACTGTCCTTCCTTGCCTTTTTACGTTTGTTTGGTGACATTTCGTACTGGTATGACCGTAATATTACTGCTGTTGTTGTTGCGGCTTCAGTAGGAACGGGATTCCCGTCACACTGCCGTATGCCTTGGTACGAGTAGCGAGGGGTACTGCCTGGTGATTGTTCTGCACGCTGTGATGACATATGATCGGAGCATCGGCACGAGGGAGGCAGGAAGCCGAAAAAATGTTTGTATTTTACTGGCGGACCCGCGGGCCTGACCCGCGGGACGCCTGCACGGCATCAACGTGGCTCTCAGCTGTAAGTTTGAAAAAGGCGGATCCGCCGGCTAGATCCGCGGGTTTGACCCGCGGGTCAGCCCAAAACAACTCACGGGTCATTATGGCTTGACCCGCGAAGTGACCCGTATCTCGCGGGTCATGACCCGACCCGACCCGCGAGATTTTGAAAACCTCTTGACCCGACCCGACCCGACCCGTGAGATTTTAAAACGTAATGACCCGACCCGACCCGACCCGCGAGATTTTGAAACCCCCTTGACCCGACCCGCGGGTCGGGTCATGACCCGTGAAAAGCCCTGAAAATAACTCCCAAATCATGATACTTTCACGTAACAGAATTTCGAGACAAAACAAAGCAGGTAGAGCCGTCTCTTCGTCCTTTGGCCTTGGCTTTAGCACGGCCGCTGACACTCCAGCCAGCCTCTGCTGTAGGCGTGAACGAATGCGGTTGATTCGCAGCGAACTATCCCGCTGTGCTCGCTTCTATGTGGCCATTGTCCATGCCATTTCATGTCACCTCCCTTCTGTTTTGAGCTCGTCGTCGTACGGTTGAGGTACGAGGAAACCCGCACGTACTCGGTGAGAACAGCAGTATGTACGACGAGCATGAACGCCAACTGACGACATTGGCAAACACACAACAGCATTGCTGCAGGTGTAGCAGCAGTAGCCGAAGGGCGAAACGTCTAGCACATAATGCAGCAACAAGTAGCAACCAGAACTACGGCAGATAGCTCAAAGTGCAGTGCGAGTGCCGTTGGCAAGTTTAGTCGTACACGCATCACTTTGTCCAATATATATGACAGAATCTCGAGACAAAACCAAGCAGGTAGAGCCGTTTCTTCGGCCTTTGGCCCTGGCTTTAGCACGGCCGCTGACACTCCAGCCAGCCTCTGCTGTAGGCATGAACAAGTGCGGTTGATTCGCAGCGAACTATCCCGCTGTGCTCGCTTCTACGTGGCCATTGTCCATGCCATTCCATGTCACCGCCCTTCTGTTTTGAGCTCGTCGTCGTACGGTTGAGGTACGAGGAAACCCGCACATACTCGGTGAGAACAGCAGTATGTACGACGAGCATGAACGCCAACTGACGACATTGGCAAACACACAACAGCAGGTGTAGCAGCAGTAGCCGAAGGGCGAAACGTCTAGCACATAATGCAGCAACAAGTAGCAACCAGAACTACAGCAGCAGATAGCTCAAAGTGCAGTGCGAGTGCCGTTCGTTGGCAAGTTTAGTCGTACACGCATCACTCTCAAGAGCCAACAAGAGGCAGGGCAGGGGCCCCCAACACAGAGACACGTGACAACCACGGCCAGCTGTCGATCGCGTAATTGGCCGGTAGTCCGTGCTTCGGTGGGTGTATCGGAAGTCGTTCGTAGTACTACTGCTGTAGACCGTCGAAAGACCACGTGACATGTGACATCCCGTTCTGGTGGCAGCCTCGCCAGTAGACCCCCCAAAATTTATTTTTCTTTCTTTTTCTTGGCCCCATGCACCCATTTCCTTTCCTTTCTCTTCTTTGTTCTTTGTTTATTTTTTCCAATTGACTTGCGTCTGTTGTGCGTATGCGTAGTGATAGATACTACGTGTGATATATACGTGGTAGTCTTTCTTGGGTGGCAAGCGGTATAGTCGGTTTTCCCAGGCGCGAGTAATGAGACGTATGCACCGGTATGGACCTGGCACATCGTATACTGACTCCCGATCTCACTTTTAGATGTTTCTGGTGGAGGCATGAATTGCGTCAGCTGTGATTTATGCGTGTACCACCTTGGGTTGTTTGTGTTTTTCCCTAGGGTATTCCTCTGCTCCAGAGTGACTGGAACCAGTCCTGTGACCACGGACTGGATTGTGCGAGTTAATGTGAGAACAACAACAACTGAAATATTGCCTGTTGCTTGACCTTTCAGCTGCTTCCTGCAAATTTGGTTTTTCTGCCAACACGATTTTGAACCCTATGCAAAGATCCTGTTTTGTTTTAATCAATTGTCAGCCGGCCGCCCCGGTGGTCTAGTGGTTTTACCCTCGAATACCTCCAACGTTTGGTTGTCCTTGAGGTCGATACCCACCACGATGAATATGACCTAATTTGCAAAAATGCAATCAAAAAAAGAGACCAACTAACTGCTGAGAGCGCCTGCTAGGTACAATTCGACGCGAGTCGACGAGGGAAGAAAATGCTCGATTCTCCTCGCGGTAAAAATGAAGGCACGTGCCGAAGTGGGGAGGGAGGAGGAGGGCCCGCTATGTGACCCCGGATCTGAGTTACTACTGGGAGGGAGCGCGAGAATGGTGCGGGGATGATAAATGGGGTGAAGAAAAAAAAATGTTGCAAAGAAAGGTATATGATTATTTCTACAAGTAAATAATATGTCAGTCTCTGGGAAATACGCACGGCACCATCAGCCGTCGTCATGGTAGAGACACTCCGGATATTATGTATTGAGGGGACGCGTCCGATTTCGACAACGTGAAAGCACCCACGAAGCAAAGATAGCAGACACACATATCCCGCCTTCTCGAGAAAAAACAGAGATGAAGAGCTACGCCAACCTCCCGTACGAGCAAAGCCACCCCCGCACCTATCTTAGACAACACCGACGCAACGAGAGATCGCCCTCCTCTTTTTCGTTTTCCTCCTCGCCCGCAACCACGCAGACCAATCAATGCGACAGCCTTCACGTAACAAACAAAGCAATCTTCTTCCAAAACCTCGCCGGCTGACATGGCCCCATGTCGACGTTTGATGCAAACCGACTTTGCATCCTGTCGACTTCGAACCTCCATTGCCACGGGGACAGCAGTGCAGTCTCTTCATTAATGCCAAGGCCTCTTTCGTTTCGCCTAGAGGCGACGCAGGTTCTCAATGATACTATTTTCGGTATTTTTGTTTGATAGACGCCAACTTTTACTTGACGGCGCATTTAACAAAGTAATTGTGTGTTTCGCCTATCCTTGCCTTCTTTGTTGTATAATATTACGTTTTTTTTTCTGTCCAATCATGACTTTCATAATCCCATGTTCGTATTAAACTCTTGGCATTACTTTAAAGTTCAATGCATGCCAAATCGGACAGCTACACTTTAAGATGTCGAAGTGCTGCCCTGCCCTACCCGAAGCATGGGCGCCGGCGAATGCCGGCGCCCATGCGGAGCCCTTGTATTTTTATAAAATGTTAGACACAGCGTATCAATTTGGAACCGTGGCTTCGTGTCCCACAGTTTTTTTTTTTTGGGGGGGGGCGAGTAGCCGACTTTTATTCTCGAATGCTGTATTAATATCAACATATTAACATATTAGATAACTAGTAATACTCTGTATTCGGACTCCTCCTGATATTAAAGCAGAGAAAAAACTAAATAAACCACCTACCATACATACGATAGAGCAGTATATAGTGAAAACTACAGTAATAAATTTTTACCTGGTAAAATAGATATGATGTTAGATCTAGCTCAAAATCCCCCACCTAAAGTAAAAATACCAACACTAACCATTAGACTATAATGGAAAACAACAAAACATACAGTTTTTAATAATTGGACCCCTCGCAATAAAAAACTCACCCACATAGTAGTCTATATTACAAGTACTGTACCAACAACGCACCTTGTAAAGATGAGTATTGACCCGAAATTAGTCGAACTCACAGCTGACGTCCTGAAAATATTTTTATATAAATCCATTTGCATTCTAAATAATAAAGGAAAACATTATTATTAGAATTCCGGAACCGAACCAAGAATATTCTGGCTTTTGTTGCGAGAGAGAATTACATAATAAGCGTTGTGGTTCATATTCTGTATGTAGTTGAAGAATTGATATTGATTGCAGCAGCATGTCAGTGTTTGGTTGATCGCGTCCGTGGCAATTTTACCAAGTGGATACAACAGCACTGACTGGACGGTGCTGGCAGACTGGTGGAACACGCGAACAGACCGTGTGCTGTTGCCAGTAGCCTGCTGGGCCAGGTATTCGTGATTTCTGGTATTATTCGTGATTTCTCGGCAAGGTGTTCGTGTTTTATTTTGGAACGACGTGTTCTGACGTGTGAATCGGAGACTCGGAGAGTGGAGAGAAGAACATCGGACAGACGCGGCGCGGGCAACGGGGTCGGAACGCATCGCCAAGACCGGTATATCCATTCGTACTCTAAAAGGTTAAATTTTGTTATTTGCCTGCGTATGTTCGGCGGTGGTGGTGTGGCTGGTATGGATTGCTTATCGGGCGGCGACCACACGGACCACAACAAAGAAAAACGTTTTTTGGTGGGTGAAGCGTATGACGAGAATATCATACCGCCGCTTACATCTCATCTGGCGAACCTGATTAAAAACTGAACCAAAAGGTAGTAGTAAGCAGTGCCCTCGCGGTGCCCCTTTCCAGTTGACTAAATACCCCCCCGCACATTAGTGGCATCCCGAACTACCCCCGGGATAGTGCGGTATACGGTACTCCATAAGATGAAGCGGTCGTGACGATGGCTTTCACAGCACTGAACCCCCCCCCCCGCCCCCTCCACTAAAGGGTGCCATATTAGGGCCATCCCACACGATAGGGTGCAGCAGCAGAAGTTGCTGGACTGCTAGCATGAGGAGCTCAATCAATGTCACGCGAAATGAGACTGCCGAAGGCATCATTCCGCGTAGTCCGACCAACACTTTTCTGTGCGATAGTCCTAAGACAATCATGCTCACGTGTAAGGTATCAGACTATCCGACCCGTGACGCGTGCTACGATAGAGGTGCAAACCGTTTTCTTTTCTGAGGCTCCTTAATTTTGGGAGCTCAAGACATGTCCTTCTTAACCCAAAAAAACGATTCGAAAAGAAAAAAAAAAAACTCTACCTTCGCTTGACCTTCGATGAAAAAAAAGAAATCAAATGGCCAAGGTACGCAGCGAGAGAATCATGAAAAAAATGGCCTATTATTATTTTTTTTCCGACGATTTTGGGTTAAGGAGTCCCGTCATTCAGAAAAAATTTTGCCAAAAAACGGTATACCTTATACCTCTATCATTGTAGCACGCGTCCAGGTAGTTCATCACTGGTGTGAGCCCAAACGGTCAGAAAAAAGAAAACCTTGGCCCAGAAAGTGTACCGGTGATACCTACCGTTGGATGATTCAATAGCAACGCGGGACTACGACTGCACCACAACACATGGGGGGGAGGGTGAGGCGGGGGGGTACTGGTTTCATTCATAGCCGTATAGTCTTGAGACCATAGACCCTCGCGTCCCTACAATACCGGGACGGAGCGCGTCGGGTTTTCGAACCCGGCGGACATCGCGCGCACCAACCGCGAGAAGCGCCGTGAGGTGTGCGGTCAGTCTCATGAAGGGTGCGCCGACATCCTACTATTGATAAGAACCACTTGTGAGGCGGACTTCCGCACCTTGCGCGTACTTTCTTGCATTTGGGTGGCAGCAGGTGGGGGGCGGGGGGGGGAGGGGAGGGGGGCGTACTCATTTGTTGCTTGCCTTTGTCATTTTTGACCATTAACCACGCATCCCTTTCGAGACGGAGCACCGTTCCTACTCCTAATAGAGACACCTCCAACATTTAGGCGTGCATTACGCTTGTTCAATATATTACATAAAAACTGTTTGCTTATCCTACCCCCTTCCTGTTTCGCCCTCTGTGGCCACCATCTATCGAAAGGGGGCCGTGGGGGGGATAGCTTGCGATCCCCGGGTGGGAGAACTTCTATGAACTGGAAACCTCAGGGGCGAATGATACTGATGATGGAGTTTTCCCTCAGTGTGTGTCTTCTGCGAGACGGGGGAAGCGGTTCCGCTTTTGCTGGAACACAAACAGCAGTGACTCCCCCATCACAACGAGCCGGGATGCGGGGATACCAGAGTACTCGAGACCCCTAAATCACACAGGCGGGATACATACGGGGATACTGGTGCGAGTCGACGAGGGGGAAAAAAGGGCTAAACTCTTCTCGCGATCAAAATGAAGGTGCGTACCATAGCGGGGAGGGGGGAGAAGAAGAGCCTGCGTAGTGGCCTTGTATCTGAGTTGCGTCTAGGGAGGAAGAAGGAAAAAGTAAACGTGCGAAGATAAAATACCGGATGAGCCAAAACGAAAAACGAAAAAACGAAAAACTTTTTACGGCATGGAGTGCCATACGGCAATAAGGTAGCTAGCTGTAGATCTGAAATTACCGTATACATAGGTCGATATCGATTACGATTATTTCATGGATTCGTCGGAGTACGGAGGCCGGTTCATATGATAAGACTACGAGGCTGTTACAGACACAGGCAACCCTTTGCAGGCCTCTCTACTATTAATAGGCAGGTTCCACGTTGGTCACTCACTTGTACTAGGTAAGCTCTTGTATGAGTTCCACACATGTCACGGACGAACTGTGAAAGCGTGCAATTCCTCGAAGCAAAGGCACCTTCCCCTTTTCCTATACGCACAAGCCTTCAAAGGTATGTGAAACCCCTTTACATAATTTCAATATCTAGATGTTACGTCTTCTTAGGCTTCCAGTACACTACCATAACACTAGCCCACCCTGATGAGCCGTATACCGCCAAAGCAGAAATATTCGTGGAAGCACCGGTTCCACGGTCTCGAACATGACTCGAAGATGCGGCTCTTCAAAACCTATTCCCGCACCTCTACCCTGCGAGGCTACGAAGCCCCAGGAAAAATACTGAAGAAGAAAACCAGAAACGAAGAACGGAAGGCGGGAAAAAGGGTGAAGAACACTCCAGCGAATGGCGGGATCGACAGGCGCGAGAGCTATCACTTTCCGCAGATTAGCGAGGGGAATGGGGCCAGAGAAAACGGAAAATGGGAACCATTCAGAAAAATACAGAAACAAAACAAATGCGAAAACGCTGGGATCGAAGGCGGAAGAGTCAAAGACCTCGCGAGCAAAAACCCCAAGCGGTCGCAAAGCGTACCAGGACGCGCTACGTACGAAACCCAACTCGCGCGCGCGGAATGGACATCGTGCCTCATCCTGCGGGGGCGACGTCGAATTCAGGCGGAGAATTACCAGGAAAATCTCTCCAGGAGAACTGAATAAAAAACCCGGAACAAAAACGAATATCCCCCGAAGAAGCAAAATTCAAAACAGGGAAAACAGGATCAAATACTCGAGGGCAGTGGTGGCCTGAACGTCTACTAGCCACGCCCGCGCCTCGACATTGATGTACGTTACTTTGAATCCCGCGTGTAGCTGATCTACCCCGACGAAGTTGAAGGCACCAGGAACCTTTGACACCTCCTGTCGAAGTCGTGTGGTGAGCCGGAGAGAGCGGAAGCTTGATCGGTCCCGGGTCGTTTAGAAAACGTACCAAATATTCCCCGTCGATGGATGTGCGAGCGCTGAATTTCCCAAGCCACCACAAGCCGCCATCGGTTTTGTACAAAAAATGGGCCCCATTGGGGAGTACCGTGGCGCTGTAGTGGCGTAACCAGTCAGCGCGCGGCGCGCATCCGTAGCCAGGTGCCAAGAAACGTTCGCTGTTAGCACGGGAAATCTCCCGTTGTGCAGCTCCAATGCGCATCTGACGATGCAGGCAGTTGGTTTGGCGGTGTTGGTTCGGAGTGCCAGCCCAGTAGAGCAAGATCTGCTGGCGTGAGAGCTGGAGGCCCATCTCCCGTTCCCACGACGGGCGGGAGAGCCCAGTCAAATGCGTCTCGTATATCACATCACCGCGATGACCCCACCCCGACCACGGAGCGATTGATGGCCATGCCGATCATTCTTTCCACTTCCAGCCGCTGGAGGGGCGCCGACACGTCGTCTTAGGTCACGTGATATGAGGGGGATTTTTTCGTAAAATTGTTGAGCACGTACTGCGTCAACCCATCCGGAAGGTGCTTAGGCATGTCGCCGCGGTCGTGGGGGTTGGTGCAGGGCTTGCAGCGCTCGACGAAGACACGGCGGTGCGCATCCGCGCCGGGCATGTCTGTCGGGAGGTCCAAATAGAGGAGCTTATCCCCGAGAGGGAAACCGTCCGGCGTGTCGCTAGAGGGGCAGGGGCCGACGGCAAGGATCTTTTAGGGGCCCGTCCAATTTAGCGCGAATTTGGTCTTGAGCACCTTTGCATCCGTGCCGGCTGTCGCGCCTTGGCGAATAGTGGAGGCCGTACTATACGGCCAAATCCAATTACCCACAACGAAGTTGAGAACCTGGCGCAAAGCGTCCGAGAGGGCCGAGTTTCGCCGTTCCACACGGGAAACTGTTGAGGCATGCATCTCGCGAACAATATCGTTGGCGCGCTGTTGGCGTTCTGGCGCCAGGTCGCAGTATGCGAGGTGGTCGCGGGCCAGCCTCTGATGGCCGGCGACCCCGGAGGGGTCGAAAATAGTGAGAGGGAGGCGCGGGAGCCTGACCATGTGAACCTCGTTGGGGACCAGGCCAGTGGCGGCGCCGACCGAATTGTTGTAGCGAACTCCACGTGCGGCAACTGCGCATCCCAATCGTCTTGGCGTTCGTTGACGACCGTAGCCACCATTTGGGCCATTGTTTGGTTAACGCGCTCCACACCACCTTTACCGCTTGGATGGTAGGCGCTGGTGGCGGTTTTTCGAGCTCATATACGACGTGGGAAAGCTTGGAGCAGAACTGGAGACCGTTGTCCGAGAGGATGCTACGTGGACACCCCCAAAGGAGAATGTACTGGTGGATAAGGATGTTGGTCGTGCTTTCGGCTGCAAATTCAGCGGCGGTGACGGCAAACATGTCCGCACGACGGCTAAAGCGGTCGGTAAAAAGCAAAATATAGGTGTTACCCCGGGGCGTGACCGGCGATGGCCCAAAATAGTCCACGCTTACCGCAATCCCCGGTCCCGGAGGGAGGGGAATCGAAATAACGGACCATCGAACCGTCAGTTGTGATGTCTTCCGCGCTTGGCACTTTAAGCAACGGCGCAACCACCAGCGGGTGCATACGCTCATTTCTATCCACCAATAGAAACGCTCGAGCATGCAAAGTGTGCGTGCCGTGCCTAGATGGCAGGAAGCAATCGAACGGCGGGCTTGCATGATCCAAGGGCGAATGAGTAGCGGCACGTACATACGGATTGGTTCGTCCCCCAAAAGACAAGCCGCGCGCCCCGCTGGCCGTAAGGAGTAGTGGGCCGGGTTTAGATTACGGACGAAAAGGACAATGTCCTCGTCGGTAGTATGGACGCGGCCTTTGCCAGCGAGCTGCTGGATCTCCGAGAAAGGGGGGCGCTGGCGTGAGGGGAAACGCGCTAAGACTTCGGTGGGCAAGGCCAACGGCCGGCCGAGAAGAATGTATTGTATGGCGGCGTAACACGTAGACTCTGCACGTTGCTCTCTCCCAGTCGGCGTGCGAATAACGCGCAGTGGACTCACTAAAGTGTAGTTCGGCAGCAGCGCCGAGGGCGTCCAAATCGGCCTTAGGGGCGGAGGGGGACTCCGAAGGGGTCGAGAGCCCAAAAAGCGGGACACCCAAAGGCTCCGCTCGGTCGCGGTCAGACGGGGTGGGTGCCGTCGGAACACGCGTTGGGGCTCGAGGTGCGCTCGGGGCGGCAGCCAAAGGCAGCCAAGGGCGCGGAACGCGCGGGGGGGGTCGACTCGAGAAGAAGACGTCCGGGGAACCCTGCCGGGTCCGAGACCATAATCAATGGCAGGCTGCGCGGCACAAGCCGCAACGGCTGTTCTTCGACGCGTCCGAATGGAGATGCGGCCCGTAGGCGGCAGTTCCACTGAAGCCCCCGACGGGGGCGTAGGGGCCCGCGGGGGTAATTCTGGCGGAGTAACCCCGGAGGACACCGCGAGCACCGGAGTGAAAGTGGCGTCGGCGGCAGGCCAAAATGGCGCACGGCTGAGGCGGGCATCATCGATACCGACGAAAGAAGAAACACGGGCGACGAACCTCCCGGTGGGAGCAGAAAGGTCGTCATTCCTCATACGTGGTCCGTGTGCGCGAGAATCGCTAAAATCAGTGGAGGTAAGGGGGAGCCCACCCAAGACGGCGCTATCGGGTCGGGGCACCAACCCACCCAAGCCAATGCCGGGGACCGATGTGGAGGGGGTGAGCAGGCCGCAAGCCCTGACGAGGCGTATGACCTCATTGTCGACAGGGGTGAGGCGGCTAGAACCGCTGCGGTCGTGCTCAGTCGCCGGCTGTGGCAACCGCGAGAGGAACTCAGCATTACCATTTGCGCTTCCCTTGTGTAGTCAAACGCGGTGAGATGCTCGAGCCACTTCTGGACTCGCGCGTTGTGGTCCCCGAATTTTTCGATTTTTTCCAGAGCCTTGGGATGCGAGAAAATGCGAAATTTCGTACCCCAAAGGTAGCCTCGAAGGCGCTTGATCACCCATACGATGCTGTCTGCCTCCAATTCGAGCGGCGTCCAATGTCTTTCCGAGTCGAGGGTAGCGCGGCTAACATAGGCAATGGGCCTCACGGAGCCGTCGGGCTGTTCTTGCTCTAGCGTAGCGCCAAAGCCTTCGATGCTGGCGTTGCAGTACACCCGAAAAGGGTGGGAGCCGTCCTCCACGGCGTCCTAATCGGGGAAGACCAGGACCGGTGGAGCGGCGAGCTCCGCGAGCATGTCATGCACGATGGCTTGCATGCTCGGCGTGAACAAAAGTTTGACGCCCTTCTTGAGGAGGGCCGTGATTGGTCGAATCCGTTTGGAAATATCTGGCAGAAACTTTCGGTAGTTCGAAAGGCCGCCTAGGAGAGAGCGCGGCTCCTTCAGGTCGCGGGGCATGGGCAGGAGAGTCAAAGCCGACACTTTCTCGGCGTTTGGGGCGCACGCCCGCGGGCGAGGTGGAGTGACCCAGGAAATCGGCGTCCGTCGCGCCGAGTCTGGCTTTCGAGGGAGAGAGGTTGAGGTTGTGCTTGCGCAGTCGCTCGAAGAGGGCACGGATGGTTTTAACGTGGGTCGACGGGTCTGAATCGAACACGATCACATCGTCCAGGTATGATCGCAACCTGTTCCAAACCCTTGGCAACCTCGTTGATCACCTTCACGAACCAACCAGGCGATGCGTTGCTGCCCTGAGGCATAACCAGCCACGCCTAAAGGCCAGTGGGGGTGCAGAATGCCGTGAGGGGGACTGTGTCCTTGTGGGCGGTTATCTGGTGAAACGACGACACTAGGCCGAAAAGGGAGAAAACGCGTCCCATGCCCAAAGAGTCCAGGACCTAACCGACGCGCGGGATGGGCAGCTGGCTAAGTCTGCTGATGTCGTTGAGCTTCTAGTAGTTGACAGCAGTGACCCAACCACCTCCAGGTGTTTTCAGGACGACCACCAGGGGGCTCGAGTATGGCGAAGTCGAGTGTTGGATCAGACCGGCAGCGAGGTACTGATTGAGGGTGGCGTCCACCTCTTTGGCCAAAATCGGGTAGATGCGATGTGGCCGTGAGAGGTGACGCGATGTGGCCGGGAGGTGACAGGCGCACTGCCCTCCTGTACCGAAGTTTCGAAGGGCATCGGAGAGCAGGAGTCAAAATCGGTTTTGGAGATGGAAAAAGCACCGGGAAATTCGCAGAGGACGTCGCCTAGTTCCTCGACGGTCGCAGGGGTCCACTCCGGGCTATGTAGGTCGAAAGTTATTTCGCGCAGATGCCTCGGCAGGCGGTGCCAGACGCGCAGGAACGAAACCCTTCGTTCGGGAGTCAAACGCTCGAAGGGCAATACCATAACATTGACGTTAAAAAACCCAAATATATTCCCCGGCGAACGCCCACGCCGTTTTTTTATTCAGGCCGTGAAATTTTGCACACGCCTTCTATTTGCCCTTGCGAAGACCTCACCTCACCTGTCGGGATTTTTTTCTTTTTTTTGTGTTCCTGGTTTTTCGTCACAGTTGAGATTTTTCGGAAAATAATGCGGACCACCTTAGCCCAAATACTTTCGGCGAAAATGCAGAAAAACGGAGGTCAGATCTCGGGATGGGCATGTAGAACACGTGTGCAAAAATTCAGGGTCCATCTCTCAAAAGACGGCGTGAACATTTGGGCTTTTGTGCGTAAAAATGAGTAAGATACGTCGTTTCCTTCAAATGACTTGGTTGTAGTGTGGATCCAGTTTTTTCGCTATTAATATGTTCTGCTTATTGTTGAACACAGGCAGGTCAGATCGTCCATTTTTAGCGCGAATTTTTCTACGGACATGCCTTGGAGTAGGTCCAACCGGATCGTGCAAAATGCGGCGCAATTGTTTGTTCGCCCTCGCCTGGAAAAAGCCTGAACTTAATTGAAAGCATTGAGAAAGCCTGTCATTGGCCGATACGAGTTTCGCTCCTAGAGACAGCCCGAGGCCGTTACAAAAAAAGTGGCCATGTCACCCTCTTCCACTGGTCATGGGGGCCAGCGTGATACCAAATATTAATATTCACTCTTTGACTACGAAGATATTGCGAGCGGCATTCGTGGGGGGCATCATTTGTCTTTTTTTACTTCAACCAGCCTGCACTATACGCGACGTCATGCTTCTGGGAGAGACGAACATCACCATCCTCGGAGAATAGGGGGTGCTCGAGGTCGTCTTTAGGCTGTGACCTTGCGATGCTAGAAGCATCTCCGCGGGGAAAATCCTTCACATATATCAGGTATCACACCCACAGCATCGCCCGTGTAACAAGCAGAGCGGATAGAAGGATAGGGGATGATGCCATGACGCATCGGGGGGCGGGGTCGGGGGGGGCTAGCTGGCGACCGCGGGTGAGAGAAGTTTGTTACCACGGGCTAGAGTCGAGCAAAATGAGCTACAGGCAGTAGTGGGTACCCTGATTTAAGAGCGCCCAGGATAACAGCCTTGTTAGCGGTTGAATCGGCATGTCCCGCCTGTCGTACAAGCTATATACTTCCCACTGCAGATAAGAGCAATGTGCGGTCAAGAGCGCTTGTTTCGGCTTGTCACAGGGCGCTCTTAAATCGGGGTACCCACTGCTGCTGCTGTATTAATAATAATGTGAGAACAGTAGACCTGGCCTGTGGGGCGATTTTGATAATGATGCTAAACGACCCTTCCACCCCCCCCCCCAACAAAAAAATGTGTCGACAGGGGTCGACTCTGAAACTTTTTTGTTTTTGTTTCTCCTGTTTCGGCCGTCCATCTTTTTTACGCTAATGCTAAAACCACCATTTTTTTTGTCTGTTCGACCGTCTGATTTTTTATGCTAACACCACATCAGCATCGTTATCATTCATTCCGTTTTGTAGATTGGACTGGTTCCATCAATAAACTTGACATTCAACCTTCGGGCCTAATACACATACGCTGAACTATTCACGGGGGAACTAGTAACCGGGACCAAATATGGTTAAAAAAAAAAGGAGAATATATAGGTTTTTGTATTTTATTAAATTATTTTAACAGCGTCAGCTGTGAGTTCGACAAATTTAGCATCGACACGAACTCATCTTTGCAAGATGCATAATACATCGATCGGTCGTCCGTTTTCAGCAAGTTTTCATGGGTCTTTGTATGTATCATAGGCCCTGGTCACAATCATATGGTCCCCTCAAATCGAAAATTTATTGTCTCCCCGGAGCCCCCCCAAAAACATGAATAATTAAATAATATGGAGGAGAGGTAGCATATTAACGTGGCCGCACCGACAACGGGAGCAGCATCGGTGGCTCTTCCAGGCCCTGGTATATTTTATATAGTATTTAGTAAGCAACTCTCCGGGAAATAATCCAGGGTCAAAAGGAGAGTACAAGGACATTCCTGTCACGTATAGACTAGGGGTACAAAATTGTAAACCATATACCCGACCTTCTGCTTTGGCCCCGTATACCTGACCTTTTGCTTTGGTCCCGAGAGGTCGCTTCACTTCGTTTCGATTCGTTTCATATCGTTTATCTTCCGTTGTCTCCGTCCGCCTTGGGGTTCCCCCTTCCCATCCCCACTCCTACCCATCCATCCCCCCTACCCCCGCCATCCAGATAATTTGTTCTACTCCGCAAAAAACACCCGTCGAAAATATTCGAAAAAAATCCTACAAGCAACGCGCGCCCCCGCCCCCGCTGCCGCCGCCCTCCTCGCCCATCCGACGCCAAACCAATCTACTACTGTACTTTATTGCCGTATCTTACTGCTGCACTTTTTTTACTGTAACATTACAAACCTTGTCATTCAACCCATTCGTGCACGAGGGTACCCCCGAGGGGAACCCCTCTCGACCCACCCCACCCCCCCCCCCGCCATTCCCAGTCCCCTCACCCCCTTTTTCAGCCAACAACAAACCCAACAACCGCAAAAACAAGCCCCCTAAAAATAACGCTCCCAAAACTACCCCCCCCCCCCCAGAAAAAACGCCAGGTCTCTGTCTCCCCCCCTCGCACCCGCCCTCCCCGCCCTCTTTTCCTCCTGCGCTACAATTATAGAGTAAATGAAGGCTGCGCATGAAAAAAAGAAGCAATAATACAAAAAACAAAAAAGCCACCGGAAGTCACGGGACGACTGCTTAGCACGGGATACGGGACACGGGACACACACCACGGGAAAACAGACAAGAAGGAGATTTTAAACGACCCCCCCCTTTCCCTCACGGGGAACTAGAAAAAGGAGGCTTTAAACCACCCCTCCCCTCACGGGAAACAAAGAGGGGGTTTTATACCGCGCCCCCCCTCGCCTCCCCTCTACCCCCCCGCCCCCCGGGAAAACAGAAACGGGGGGCGGGGGGTTATACCATACTCCCCTCCCCCACCCTCCCCTCTTTCTCAATCGACAAAATTATCACAGCAAAACGCCTCCATCATCGTCGTCGTTTTCCTCCTCGCCCCCCAATCCCTCCCCCTCCTCCCCCTCCACATTCATAGCGACAATCTCTACGCCGCTCCCAGGGCTCCGAGGACTCAGGTCATCGCCTTCGTCCATCAGCTCACCATCCAACCCCGCGAAAGCATCCTCCTCCTCCTCTTCATTGTGCTCGGCTATCGAAACCCCTCCTTCGCGGTCGGTTGTCGAACGAATTTCAGTCGCTGAGTGATTTTCAGTGGCCGGGTGAATTTTCGTGGCCGACTGAACTTCGGTGCCCGTGTGATTTTCGGCCGCCGTGTGATTTTCGGTGGACGAGTGATTGTCGGTCGACGAGTTGATTTCGGTGGCCCAGTGAATTTCAGTGGCTGAGTGAAATTTCGTGGCCGGGTGAACAGTCCCGGGCGACGAACGCCGTTTGGTAACCGAATGAACTTTGGTCGCGGAATGACTTTCGGCCGGTTGCGTCGACGAACGCTGGTGTTCGGCTTCCGACTGCGGTCCAGACATCGAAAGCCGCTCAGTCTCCGAACGCTGCTGTCCCGCAACCGAACACTGTCCGGAAACCGAGCGCTGTTCGGCAGCAACAGACGTGGGCGCAGACCCCCCCGCCCCCTTCTCCGGGACAACAGCAGTCACCACCGCGCCGCTGGGGTAACCACAGGACACTACCATTTTCTCCTCTTTTCCCAAAGACGTAGTCACCACCTCCGCCGTATCTACCCCCTCGCCCCGCCCTCCCCCCCTCCATCTCCCTCCACCCCCACCCTCACCCCCGCCCGGACCCCCTCCTCCTGCCCCTCCTCCTCCGACAGCGGTCGCGGGTCTACCGATCGCCGCCGCCGCCGCTGCCGCCGCGATCGCAGCTATCTCAGCCGCGACAGCCGGGCTAACCGACGACGTTACGGCTTGCGCAACAGCTTTCGCAACGGCTTGCTCGACGCTAGGGGTGGCCCCCACCAACGCCTTCGCCGCCGCTGCCGCCGCCACCGCTGCTTTTTCAGTCGACGCAGCGGTAGCGGTGGTGGTGGTGATGGTGGTGGTGGCTGGAGGACCCGCCCCAACACCTCCTCCGCCTTT
The DNA here is from genome assembly GCA_012845835.1 of Undaria pinnatifida. Lineage (NCBI taxonomy): Eukaryota > Phaeophyceae > Laminariales > Alariaceae > Undaria > Undaria pinnatifida. Next base: position 9,616,363 of record JABAKD010000013.1, read on the forward strand.
TCCCGGGGGAGCTCCCGCCCCAGGGACTAATGACATGGGGCCGCTACCGCCACCGCCATCACCACCACCAACACCACCGCCACCACCACCACCAACACCAACACCACCGTCGCCAACCGCCGATACGACCGAAGACGACGGCGACAACGCCGATGAGGATGACGTGGCCGCAGCGGTAGAGTTAGCACCCGCGTTGGCAGGTGATAACAGCGACGCGCCATTCTCCTTGCCGTGGTTCGAGCTCCCACCCGCGACCCCAGCGCCCATCCCCGCCCGCGACCTCGACCTTGATCCCGGCCTAGACCCTATCCCCGGTACCGGCATCGCCTCCACCCTCCCAACGCCGCCACCACCACCGCCACCGTCGGTTGACGCCGCAGAGTCGAGTTTTCTTTTCCCGATCGCGGCAGTGGAGGAGGGAGAGGCGGGGTCGGGGGTAGGGGTAGCGGGGGGAAACGATCCCTCGGTGCGATCCGTCTGTGCCCGGAGCTTCGCCTCGAGGTCTTGCACCCTGTCCAGGGTGTATGTAAAAGATGTGGGTGAAGGTAATATTTAGCGAAGAACACCGAGAAAGGGCGTAGGTTTTATTCAACGCCGACCAATAGATACACAAAAAAACAAGAAAGGACGGAAAGGCAACGAAAAACGAGAAGCGAAAAAAAACAAAAAGAGCAGAAAAGGACGTTGGACGAAATTTGGAAAAAAAAAAACAGACAAGAACGATCAAGGCAGTATTGTGAGCGGAAAGACGACAACTCGAGCAGCGGAAACTACCCACAGAAACACGCCACATTTTTTTACCCGTACAACACAGAAGTACAGCAGTGGTACAGCAGTAGATTGTACTGCTATTAATAGCATGATCACCTTTTTCTCAGAATGTCGTTTGAGATCTGGAACTCCATTAAGACGCTTGTCTCTCCCAGGGTAACTACCCCCTCGCTCCCCTGACTCCCCCTGCGGAGCAAAACCACAGCCAAAGCCAGAGCCAGCACACCACAGCACAGCGAGGCACGGACAAAAATGTTTATAGTGATTCGTTTTCGGAAAAGAAAAAGTTTAGGCCAAACAGCGTGCATCTCCTGGCTGCAACTGGCTAAAAAAAGGCGCCCTTTTCATACATTTTAGGCGGTCCTGTAGAGCAGCAACTATATTATTGGGGTTACCTTTCCTCCAAGGGAGAGGACGCGTACTTTCTCCACAAGGAGCGCAGATTACCGTTATGCTTCATCATGCGCCGCATCAGCCGCCGCTGCTCCTCCAGGACTGACTCCATTTGCACCAAGCTGCGGGTCACGGGGTCGCGGGCAATAGGTGGTTTGGGGGGGGGCGGGGGCGGGGGGCGGCACACATACAATGTGTCACGTTAACCCCGTTAGAGCCCCAAAATCCCTATACTAACACTAAGTGAATGTGTCCCCCAAAAGGGGTTCCAGTTGTAAAGGTGTCAACACCCCCCGGTGATGCAGGGCGGACTCCATCTGCACCAGGCTAAGGGTGTGACAGCGGTCCAGGCAAGCCGGCGTTGAGTATAATGTGAGACATAGCTCCTGCACCTGAGGAAAAAAAATGTAAGGACCCATCAATGCCTGCACCGACGTCTCAACGACCACTCCAGCACGGGCGCCCAACACAAACACACACAAAAAATATTAGGTGAGCTTAAACTTTAAACTTATTTTTCCCCATCCGCCGGAGGATAAAAAATAAACAAATAAATAAAATAAAATACAAAAACAATACAACGAAAACGAAAACAAAAGTCTCCCAATCGCGCCGACCCCGTCTCACCCCACCCATCCCCTCTATCATTCGAACCCCCATCCATGCCCACCAACGCCTGCACCGCCGACTTCCGCTCCGACCACTCCGGCACAAGCGCCCAAAAACATCTAAAAATGCAGAAAATTACAAAAATCACAACCATCACAAAAAATCACAAAAACACAGCAATAAAAACAATAAAAAAATAAAACGCCTCCTCACCGCGCAGACTCCGTTTCATCCCACCCGTCCTCCCTCGCATCCGCACCGCCATCCATGCCCATCAACGCCTGCACCGCTGTCTCCAGCTCCGACCACTCCGGCACAGGTGCATCGCCATCGTCATGAATCCCGCCACCACCACCGCCGGCACCGCGGCTGCTATAGACGCCACTGCCGCCACCGACTCCGTTTTGCTCGACGGGGCAGTCTGTGTCGGAGAAGTAATAGCCATCGCTGTCCTCGGAGTCGTCCGGATTGAACAGCACCGCCGGCGAGCGCATGCCCTCGGCCAGAGCATCTCGCTGTTTTTTGTTTTTTAGGGGCGAGGGGGGGGGAGGGGGTTTCAGATGCAGGGTAGAGCTTATCTCACTACTTTCTTGTTTGTGCGCTAGTTTGTTTTCTTGGGGGGAGGGGGGGTCAAGCGGAGGGTGGGAGGCAGAAAAGTATAGCCGACGAGCACACCCCCCTCGTCCAGCGTATCTCCGTGTTCTATTTGGGGCAAAGGGTTGCGTACTATAGGGTGGAGCGCAGGTATCTCCGTCCTGTTTTTTGTTTGTTTCTTGGGGAGGAGCTCTACGGGACAATCGGTGCCTAAGCACATAAAGACCCATCGCTATCCTCGGAGTCATCTGGGTTTAACAAGACTGCCGGCGACCGCATCCCCTCGGCCATCGTACCTTTTCTGTTATCTTTGAGAGGGGAGGGTTGGGGAGGGGGTCAGGTGGAGTGGGGGCGAGCGGAAAATACCAGGGCTTTTCACGGGTCATGACCCGACCCGCGGGTCGGGTCAAGGGGGTTTCAAAATCTCGCGGGTCGGGTCGGGTCGGGTGATTACGTTTTAAAATCTCACGGGTCGGGTCGGGTCGGGTCAAGAGGTTTTCAAAATCTCGCGGGTCGGGTCGGGTCGGGTCAAAAGGCTTCAAAATCTCGCGGGTCGGGTCGGGTCGGGTCAAGAGGTTTTCAAAATCTCGCGGGTCGGGTCGGGTCATGACCCGCGAGATACGGGTCACTTCGCGGGTCAAGCCATAATGACCCGTGAGTTGTTTTGGGCTGACCCGCGGGTCAAACCCGCGGATCTAGCCGGCGGATCCGCCTTTTTCAAACTTACAGCTGAGAGCCACGTTGATGCCGTGCGGGCGTCCCGCGGGTCAGGCCCGTGGGTCCGCCAGTAAAATACAAACATTTTTTCGGCTTTCTGCCTCCCTCGTGCCGATGCTCCGATCATATGTCATCACAGCGTGCAGAACAATCACCAGGCAGTACCCCTCGCTACTCGTACCAAGGCATACGGCAGTGTGACGGGAATCCCGTTCCTACTGAAGCCGCAACAACAACAGCAGTAATATTACGGTCATACCAGTACGAAATGTCACCAAACAAACGTAAAAAGGCAAGGAAGGACAGTCGTCGTCGAAGCAGCAGCAGCAGCACTGGCAGCAGCAAGCACCAGCAGCAGACGCCGGATTCTCGCGGATCGCAGCCCCTGCTGACAGACCTACCGCCCCAGTTGCGGGCTTGCTGCCGGAGGCGGCTCAGCTAGGCTGCTTGCCGGGGCTGGAGATTGCACAGATAGAAGATAGATACAGCAGCAGTAGTAGTAGTAGTAGTAGTAGTAGTAGCTAGCTCGAGAATTATCATACCAGTACGAAATGTGACCAAACGTAAAAAAGCAAGAAGAGCAGCCGTTGTCGAAGCAGCAGCAGCAGCAAGCAGCAGCAGCAGCAGCAGCAAGCAGCAGCAGCAGCAGCACAGCGGCAGCAGCACCCTGGCAGCAGCAAGCACCAGCAGCAGACAACGCATCCTCGCGGATCGCAGCCCTTGCTGGCAGGTCCACTGCCCCAATTGTGGGCTTGTGGCTCAGCTAGGCTGCTTGCCGGGGCCGGAGATTGCACTTGTAAACAAGTTTTTTTATAACTAGCTCGCTCGTCGGGTCGCTCGTCGGGTCGACCTGGTGGTCTAACGGTACGGGCATGTCCATGAATGTGGGTTGCGGATTATTTCCTATTTCTCGCGCGCACACCACATGGCATAATCATCAGCAGCTGCAAACAATGCCGGTAAAAAACGCAGAGAACACGACATACTGGGAAAAGTACGAGGGACCAAGGACCAACCAACCGACCGAGGTATACATGCTTTGACCCGTGACTTTTTGACTTTGACCCGTGAGAAATGTCACGGGTCAAGTTAACGTGACCCGCCAGACGACCCGAATCTCGCGGGTCACTCGGATTGTCGCGGGTCGGGTCGGGTCGGGTCGGGTCAGGACGATTTCAAAATCTCGCGGGTCGGGTCGGGTCGGGTCAAGACGTCTCGAAAATCTCGCGGGTCGGGTCGGGTCGGGTCAAGACGTCTCGAAAATCTCGCGGGTCGGGTCGGGTCGGGTCAAGACGTCTAAAAAATCTCGCGGGTCGGACCGGGTCAGCTGACCCGACCCGACCCGACCCGACCCGCGAGATTTGACCCGACCCGTGAAAAGCCCTGGAAAATACCACCACCGGTAAGCGCATCCACCCGGTCAGCGTATCTCTGCGATTGTTGTGGGGGGGGGGGGGGGGTTAAGGTGGAGGGAAGCGTATATCTACTTGTTGTTCTCCGTCTTTTTTTTCGTTGGGAGAGGTGGAGGGCTCATGTAGAGGTCAGTCCGTGTGTCTCTGTTTTTTTGCCCGGGAAGTAATAGCCGTCGCTGTCTTCGGGGTCGTCCACGTCGAATCGGACCGCCAGCGACCGAATGCCCCTCGACCAGCTTATCTCTGTTTTTATTCTACTATTATGGGAGGGGGGAGTCAGGGTGGAGGGTAGTGTATGTCTTCGTTTTTTTTGTTTTTTTGTGGGAGGGGTGGGGGGCGGGGGAGGGTTCAGGTGGAAGAGACGAGAGGTGGAAAGGAGGAAAAAATCTTGGTTGACTGGCACTCTTCCCCCTTGCCGGAGAGCCGCCAAGTAAATTCCCACACTAAAACCAGCATATAAAATAACAACAGGCCTTGATGGGCCAAAACCAGACCGAAAACCGACATACCAGGTACTTGGAACGACGGAAAAAAAGCGGGAAAAGGGCGAAGGAATAGGTAAATGAAACCTAGATGGGTAAAAAGAGCACGCAGGGGTGCTACGCCACGCCAAAATACCACGCCACTCACCACTTGCTGTGTCCCGAGCACCTCCACACCGTTGACCGTGATCGTTTCGCCCGCCACCACAAGTCCAGTGGAACGTCTGCGGCGACAACCCCCGCGGCAACCCGGCCGATAACAGCATAAGGGAGAGGGAGAACAAGCAAGGAACACCATGAATTCGCGGTTTAGTTGGTTTCTCTGTTTCATAGTCTGACCACAGAATCTCAATCTCTTTAGGATGGAGAACCAGGATGGACACTATCAAGAGGTGTTATGTTAGTAGTGAAGATGTCGTTAAGTAGAAAAAAACGATTCATGAGGAGGCAACAGACACTGACACAACAGCAGCAGTAGCGGTACCAGTAACGACAGAGGCAGCAAGGTACGATATCCTTTAGTACGGAGAGACCTTAATCGAATAACAGGCCAGGTAAAATACCACCGAGAGCACAGCAACAGGGTGGGATATAGGGTTAGAGACGGTTTCGTGCAGTGCTTTTTATTTTTTGTTTGTTCCGTCTTTTTCAAATATTCAACGCGCACGTTGCATATCATTGTATGATAGCATAGCAAACATGAACGGAAAAAAATCCGCGTACCCCCCCCCCCCCCCCCACTCCCCCCCTCGCAACGCCTCCATGAACTACTAACGCCTTAGACTCGCTTGCCCCAGTCTCCGCACCACCTCCTCGAGCACACGTGAGTACGAGAGCGTTACGCAACACAACCCACAAACCCCTCTCCCCCATCGCCTTCTCACCGCCTCCCCTCCATCACCCCCGAAACGCCCCCATGAAGCGTTAACGCCCTACGTTTCCTAACGCCTTTGGTTGGCCTTCACCTCCTTCCCCTCCCCACCAACCCCTCCTCTAACCAGCCTGGAGATGGGAGCTTTCTGCAGGACAAACTCCCTCCCTCCTCCGCTTCCCGTAACCACCCCCTGAGCCCCTAACGCCTTAGCTCAGCTTTCACCCCCTCCCCTCCCTTGGTGCAAGCAAGCCTGCTTGTGGTTGGTGAAAACCCGACGTGCTCCGTCCCGGCATAGTAGGGATGCGAGGGTCTATGGTCATGCGACTACGGCAATGCACAAACTGTTAACCCCCCCCCCCCCATCGCGTCCTCACCCCCCCCCATCCACCGTCAGGAAATGTAGGAATGACAGGGTCTTTAGTCCTGCGGACTACGCTTTTACGTTTTGCATGATACATGATAACCCCCCCCCTCCAACTATCTGCTCCGTCTCGAAAGGGATGCACAGTCAATGGTCAAATGACGAAGGCAACCAAAAAATAAGCACGCCTCCCCCCCCCCCCCCCCTCCAACTATATCGAGACGTGAGAAAGTTGGCAATATAAAGTAAAGAATAAGCCAAAAAAGAGGTTGCCAGCCATAATAGCTGACAAGGCTGTATGGGAGAAAATTACCAAAGGGCGGGCTGGAATAAGATGGGGTACCATAGTCGACAAAATATCGAAGAATTTAGGGGGAGGCCAAGAAGAGGTACCAGGTACTGTCTATGGAGAAGTTTGGCGGGTACAAGACAGAAGTAAAAGAAAGAATAAAAGAAAGGGAAGGCTAGCGCTAAGCAATAAGGTGGAAAGAGGAGAAACACTTATATACGGGGGGTTTGAGGAAATATACTAGAATGACGTATCTGCGCTCCAATGGACTACGCGAAAAAGCTGAAACTGCGATTTCGTGTAGGGGACCTGGATCTACCAGAAAGAAGATATATTCCAATAGTCGGGAGGAGGAGGACGTGTACACATACACATATGTGCCCGTGTGGCACAATAGAGAGTAGGACTCACATAGTAGGAGAATGTGAAATATACAAGGAGGAACGGGATGCGTTAGAGATGAGGAAACTGGACGAATGCGACATGGAAGAGTTTGGTAGATTAGAGTAGCGAGAAAACGATCGCTGGTCTAGGAGATAGATGGTGGCCACAGACGGCGAAACAGGACGGGGATAGGACAAGCAAACTTTTATCTGTAATGCATGAAAAAAGCGTGATGAGCACCCAAATGTTGAAGGTGTCTCTAATAGGAGTAGGAAAGGTGCTCCATCTCGAAAAGGATGCGTGGTCAATGGTCAAATGACAACGGCAAGCAACCAATGAGTACGCCCACCCCCCCCCACCCACCCACTATCAAACGAGACGTGAGAAACTTGAATTGGCAAAGAAAAACAAGGAATATGCCAGAAAAGAGGCTGCCAGCCATAGCTGATAGAGCTGTATGGGAGGAAATAACAAAAGGGTGAGCTGGAATAAGATGGGATAACGTAGTCGACAAAATATTGAAGGGGTTAGGAGGAGAGAAAGAAGATGTACTGTCTACAGTGAAGCTTGGCGGTTCCAAGACATGAGTAAAAGAAAGAACAGAAGAAAGGGAAAGGTTAGCGCTGAGAAGTAAGGTGAACGAGGATACTTAGAGAGATACACAGGGGGTGGAGCAATTGGGGTTGAGGGAACATACTGGAATGAAAACGAAAACGTGCCTGCACGGCCCAATGGACTACGCGAAAAAGATGAAATTGCGATTTCGTGTGGGGGACCTAGACCTACCCGAAGGAAGAAATAGATACTTCGAAGTATTCCTGTAATCGTGAGGAGGACACGGATGCACACATATCATATGTGCCCGCGAGGCACAACAATAGAGAGTAGGACTAGGACCCACATAGTGGGAGAAGAATGTGAAATATACAAGGAGGAACGGGATGCGTTGGAGACGGGGGAATTAGACGAATGTGACATGGAAGAGTTTGGTAGACTAGAGAGTAGCGAGAAAACAATCGCTATCGTAGGAGACAAATGGTGGCCACAGACGGCGGAACAGGACGGGGATAGGATAAGCAAACAGTTGTTTGGAAGGCGTCTCTATTAGAAGTAGGAACGGTGCTCCGTCTCGAAAGAAATGCGTGGTCAATGGTAAAATCACCAAGGCAAGCAACAAACGAGTACGCCCCCCCCCTCCAACTATCAGCGCTCCGTGCAAGTACGTTTTTATTCCTATCTCTTCTCCTAGCCCCCCGTATATCTCGGAATGTTCGTCCTGTTTCGCTTTCTTTCCTATACAGCGCTAGCTTTTCTCTCACGTCTGTCCTTTCTTTTACTTTTGCTTAGGTTAAAACAGATGAATAGTAAAGGTTAGAAATTAAAAACAAAGCAAAATGACAGGGCTGTGTATCGGTAGCATTTAACGATACTATATGTATATATCGTAGATCGGCTTTGCCGATATATCGAAATAAGATCGGCTCGGTTCGCTCGCCGGCGAGCACAGCGGAGCCACGAGAAGGCGCGCTCAGTGGTGGCTGGGGGGGCCGCTGGAGGCGCCGCCGGAGGCAGAAAAAATGAGCACTTTCGCTTAATTTTCCATCAAAATTGGTCCCAAATGCGCCATCAAAGTTTGCCATATTCAGCCAACAAAACTTCCGAAAAAAATCCATAAAAAAAGTTTTGTTTTATTTTATATTTGGCATTTTTATGCAAAAAACTAAATCAGCACTGGCCAGCACAGATACTACAACAACGTACAGCCTGCTAAATGTTCTAAAAACGATGTACATGACGAATAAAAGAACCTACGTATCCCGATAATGAATATACATATATATACGAGGGGCTACGCCGGCGGCCTGGACGGCCGCCGGTCGCAGCGCAGGATAGTAAATATTAAGAGTGTAAGAAGTAATGCCAAGAGTTAGACGAAGTTTGTTAATTCATATATGGGAGATACTGGAAAGGGAAAATGCCGACAAATTTTTCCCGATTTCCCGTGTGCGGCGGAACAATGCGAGAAGGCAGCCTGGAAATTATGGGAGAGCATAGCGGTTCACCCCAGCTGGGTGACGCTCTGCTTTGCTACGCAGAAAGGCGCGGCCACAGCTGCTGCTGTGCATATACCTGCTGTGCATATACCATTTGTAGCTTCGTCATGCTGCAGGCTCATCATAGCTTCAGCTACTGCTGTACATCATGTACATGTACGTGCTGCTGATTTATACGTGCTGCTGTAGACTACCGGGGGTTCAAAAATATTGAGAGTTCGCAGTTCTCCACGACGCCTAGCTGCTGCTGTGCATATATATACCATTTGTAGCTTCGTGATTCTGCTGTGCATATACCATTTGTAGCTTCGTGATGCTGCTGTGCATATACCATTTGTAGCTTCGTCATGCTGCAGGCTCATCATAGCTTCAGCTACTGCTGTACATCATGTACATGTATACGTGCTGCTGTAGACTTCGCAGTTCTCCACTACGCCTGGGCGGCATGTGTTCTCGGGGATTACGAACTTTTCTTCCCCAGATCCTAGCACAAACCTCGCTTAGTGGCCTTACAATGGCGACGCCGGCCAGGTAATCGACCCCCCACCGTGTGTCGGAGGTCAGAGAACACGTACCGAAGAAATAACGCGAAGACATTAGCCCTGTGTGCAGACTACGCACCAAACGTCTCACAGGGCACGACTTTTCGGAGATCTCGTCGTAGATCTCGACGTCGAGGCCTCGCGCGCGCGCTACGGCGCCGAGCGGGCGGATCAGCTGAGCCGGTGGTTGCAGGCGAGGCGGGGGCACGCCTCAGCGAAGAAACCGCGCGGAAAGGCGGTCAGAGGCGGGAGATATCCGCAGACGTAAGGATGTGCATATGTGATAAGCGAACTGAGATATATAGATTTATATCGGATCGTCCGATATATCAAAAACATTGGTACCGACACGCAACCCTACAAAATGAAGGATTGCAGTAAGGGGAGGACATCAAAACAGAAGAAAAAAGAAAGGACACAAGTTCAAAACATAAGTAAAAGAAAGGGTGAAGGCACGGGAAAGGTATCAAGACACAAGTAAAAGAAAGGATAGAAAGAAAGGGGAGAGGCTAGCGCTAAGAAAGGAGGAACGAGGAAGAAAATTTAGAGACATACGAGGGGTTAAAACAAGACATGGGGATGAAAACGTGTTTACAAGGGCCATGCGAAAACGTGTTTACATGGGCCATGCGAAAACGCTGCAACTACGATGTCGTGTAGGGGACCTGGATTTCCAGAAAGAAGAAAGAGGTGTACAAGTAGCCCGAGTGGAGGAACAAGTCGCACATAATTGTCAATGTGGCGATACAGACGACGGTAGAACTTACCCGGTACATACCGGAGAGAGTGTGAAGAGTACCGGGAGGAACGGGATGTGAGCGCACTGCCGGACCCCCCCCCCCAGAACCGCCTCCCCAAACGAAACCCACCTGAGAATAGGAGCGTTTTGCAGGAACTCCGACCAGCTCTCCAACGACCACCGCCTCGTCAGCCGCAATGGCGGAGGGGGCTTCGGCAGCGAAGACATCGGATAATCCGTCATCCCACCCGATATAGAATCCGATATCGCATCCGAAATCGGTAACGACGATTTCGACGGTATCGGACTGTACTTTTTCGACGATGAATTCGACGCCCCCCCATTGGCCAATGCTGCCGCCGCCGCTGCTACTACTACATCTCGCGCCGTGGGAGGGAGACATTCTGCTCGCCAGGGGAAGCCCCCGTTCTCGCTCCCATCGCCGACTCCCCTGCCACGTCACCACGAAAAAAAAGAAGCGTTTAGAGTCACTTGAGGGGATAGGGATTTGGTCATGACTTTTTTTCTCGGCCTCAATATGGGATTATCGAAACTGGAATTTCGCGGTCAAATCGCTTCGTTCGAGCGCCGTCTTCGGGGGGCGGCTCCAACGCCCCTCGCTCTGCCTTATCCGTTCCGAACCAGGCCAGGGTCGGGTATATGCGGGCTGAGCGAGACAACCGAGAAGTGCGCAATTTTATATGAAAAACAAAAATGTCTTAAAAAATACATGGGAAAAAAAAAACGTCATTAAAAGTTACATGAAAAAAAATGATATGTCACTTAGTAGTATAGTTACACGAAAAAAAAATGTCTTTGAAAAGTTACATGGAGCAATAAAAGTAATAAATTCAAATTTTACACGAAAACTACATGCCATCAGTTAAAGTTACACCAAAAAATAAGTTCTTCATTTAAAGTTAAACGCAAAAAAAAAGAAAATTCAGAAATCAAGAAAAAAACAAACCTCGTAATTTTACGTTGTTACATGAAACATAAGGCCATTTAAATATAGAAGAAAAACAACGCCGCCCTAATCGAAGTCACACGACAAATGAATGTCGTCATTTAGACCGCTCTGTTGCCGAGGTGTATAGAGGAGGGGGTACTCCCCGCTCGAAACAAGGGTATAATGTGGAGAGTTGCCACGGCGATATATAGCATACACAGGAGGGGGTACCTGCTATCTACGTACAAAAAGGTCTTACTTTTTTTAAAGCTCTGCCGAGGTATCATACGGGGGTGTATACTTGCCATGCGAGTAACAGGTCGTCATACAAAGCGCCGCCACGGCGTACATGAATAAAATTACATGGGTGCTTCGCCTTGCCAAAGCACAGCACCGACGACGGCCGCACCTCACAAGCCACAGCCTCCAACCACGGGTCACCCCAAAACTTTGGGGTTAGGGCTGGGGTTAGGGTTAGCGTTGCCGCCTCCCCGACCACCACCCTGCGTATGTTTAGCCTCCCTGTATTAACTGTCACGACTCCGAACCAAAGTACATTTCCTGGAATCAGATTGGTCTAAAACCCTAAAAGGGTGAATCGAAAAACCCGAAGAGGCTGTAATCAGGTTGGTTTAAAACTCGAAAACAACTGTCTCTTTAGGGTTATTAGTTGCATTCGTATCGGACACAAGTGACTCTCAAAATATAGTGCCGAAAAAAAGTGTACCTGGTAACACGCCCTCAGCGGTGGAGGAGCTGAAAAAGGCGGCGGAAGAGAAAAAGGACAAACATCACGCCCTCCGCCAAGTCGAGGTAAGACCAACTAAATTGGCTTTGCCACGGGGTGGCCTAAAAGCGCGCACACCACTGATGTAATACTTCGAAGTACAAAAAACAACGGTAACGATAAAGAAACGGTGTCAAAACGATTAACGACCCAGGCTACGATAAGCCGGTCGCCCCGGTGGCGTATCAGGTTATCCTCGAGCCTGGTATAGGTCAGTTTCGTGAGTTCGAGCCCCGCCGAGTGCATACTCGTATAGATTCGTTGGGACTTTTTCTTGTGCACAAGTTGACTTGCGGAAAGCGCGAGAGCGTGAGTTAGCAACACTCGATGAAACATCGACGAGCAGTGGGATTGCTGAACCCTATGCGCGATAAATATTGAAGGCAAGAACCGGGGGGGAGAAAGGACCACACCTGCCACCACGGCTTGTCCAGAAGCTGGAAAGTAAAAGTGTGAAAAAAAGGGGGGGGAGGGGGGTTCCCTTTATAAGGGGCATTTTTTTTCAGTGGACCGGAGTCACTCGCGCGAGTGACTCCCTGTTCCTTCGCGGTCTCAAGCTTTGGTGCTATCAGAATTTGGCGACGTGAATCCGCAATGCAATAGCTAGCCACGCTGCGCTAAGCATATCGTCCAAAGTCGTTTCGTCAGCGAGGTACAGAGTCACTCGTGCGAGTATGATAGTATGATAGATCAAAACCGGCAATGAAAAAGGGGGTACCTTAGTCTTACCAGTAGCATCAGGGAAGCACAAAAAAACAAAAAAATATAACCCACAATTTCTTCTTAAGGAGCCAGACAGGGGGGGGGGGGGGGGGATGGGATTACTAAAAAAACAACTAAAAAAAGTTGTTGAAAAAAAGTAAGCTTCACGATTCGCACAGAAATCACAACGCTCCGTTTCTCTTCATTCGTTTTTTGGCCTTTCTGAGAGTGTGGCTCCGTTTTTTTTTTTGTGTGTGTGTTCTCCCGGTAGTACACACCTGTCGGTAAGGCGTCGGTGCTCTCGCTCGCTCTTCTTCGCGATGTCGGCCTCAACGTTTGTCAACTGAACAAAAACATACACCCGGAGAGGACAACACACGACAAGAGTCAGAGCAACATCCAGGAAGCACCTCAAGAGACACGCTAGAGTGTACACTTCACGCAACACCCCCCCCCTAAACAGCACTAGCTTCGCCAACCCTCTCCCAATCAGTCCTTCCCGACACCCCTGGGGCTCAGCCGTCGACGAGTGCGGAAGTATAAACCACTGGGCTCTGTGTAGAGGTAAAATATTTATTACTCAACTTAGGGTGAACCTAGCCCCCCCCCCAAGCGCGCCCCCTCCACCTCCAAACCCCCAAATAAAGCGTTTTATTCCTCTTTGGCTTGCCTAACCCCGCTCCACCGCGCCGCCATTCCGTCACCCCCCCCCCAACTGCAAACAAACAAAAAAAAACGCTTATTCCTCTTTGACGTGCCTTTTCTCTGAACCGTGCCCCCCCCCCCCCCCCCCCCCCCCCGCCAACGCCGCAATTATTTTTGTTTGTTCAAAGATTCTTGTTTAACTTGCCTCTTCCCTAGAGCCTCCTGGCAGAGGCCCTCCACGATAACCGTGCCCCATCTCCCATTCCCCGCCCTCACACTCTCCTCCTTACACAAAAGAAAACAGTTTTCATCCTCTTTGATTCAACCCCCCCTTCGCCCCTATCCCCCCCCCCCGCATCAAACAAATAAAACGTCCACTCCTCTTGACAATTTACACGCTTTCATCTTCTTTCACTTGACCTCCCCCCCGCCTCTATCCCCCCACCCCGCACCAAACAAATGAAACGTTCACTCCTCTTTTGACTGGCCTCTTCCCTATAGCCCCCCCCCCCGCCCCCCCCCCCCCCCCTCCGTCCGAAAAGCTGAAACTGCGATTTCGTGTAGGGGACCTGGACCTACCAGAAAGAAGAAAGAGATATACCAGTAGTCGGGAGGAGGAGGACGTGGCTACACATATATATATGTGCCCGCGTGGCACAATAGAGAATAGGACTCACATAGTGGGAGATGAGGAAATTAGACGTATGTGACATGAAAGAGTTTGGTAGACTAGAGAGTAGCGAGACAACGATCGCTATCCTAGGAGATAGAAAGGTGACCGCAGACGGCGAAACAGGACGGGGATCGGATAAGCAAACATTTTCTATGTAATATATAGAAGAAGGGTAATTAGCACCGAAATGTTGGAGGTGTCCCTATTAGGAGTAGGAACGGTGCTCCGTCTCGAAAGGAATGCGTGGTCAACGGTAAAATCACTAAGGCAACCAACAAATGAGTACGCCTCCCCCCCCCCCCCTCCCCCATCTCTTGACTTGGCTCTTGCCTAGAGTGAGCGTGCAGGCCCGTCATAGCATCCCTGACCCGCCCCATCCCTACTCCGATCCCCACCTCCAAAACACAACATTTTACTCCTCTTGTGGCTTGCCTCTTCCCTAGAGTTTGCGAGCAGACCCTGCGTGACAACCCCCACCCCCCCCCCCAGCCCTCCACAGGCCCGAAAAACGAACAAAACGTTTAGGCCACATTCTCTTTGACCTGCCTTGCCTCTCCCCTATAGAGCGTTCGAGCACCCCCCCCCCCCCCCGAAAAAAAAAGATGCCCCCCCCCTCCCCCCCACTGACCCACCCCAAAACAAGCTAGTCATATTCGTCCTCATTGATTGGCCTTGTGCCTAGAGTGCACGATACCCCCCCCCCCCCCTTAACAAACAAAAACGTTTGATTCCTCTGTAGTATGATTTGCCCCAGCCCCCACCCCCTTCACCCCCCACCCCCCCGATCCCTTGTCAAAACCTTCTACTTTAGACTTGCCTCTTCCCTAGAGCGTGCGAGCAAGCCCTCCATGATAGCGGCCAGCGTGTCCATCGCCCTCACCACCATCCGCCCGGAGCCCGCGCCGAACCCTCCGCCCGTCTCAGGGTCCCCGCCCCCCCAGTCCGACACCGCCTTCCTGCATTTTCCCTGCAAGGTCCTAACGTCCGCCATCAGCTCGGACGAGCGGGAGTAGCCGAGCGCTCGAGTCTTGTCCAGGAGGCCCATGATGTCTGGGGAAGTTCGATAGGTTTCGGAAAACGAAAAATAAACAAATACATAAGAGTACGTAATGGTCCGTCTATATCGCCGGTTGAGTAGTGCCGGTTGCCCCTTTAGTGCTTGTGAAATCGCTTGGCACAGATGGGAACAGCCGGTAGGAGCAGTATACGGAGTAGTGCCGGTTGCCGCTATAATGCCGGTATTTCCCTCTATAGTGCACATGCGGGCACTACAGAGGGACCACTACTACTGCTGTACGTACAAATAGGGCTTGCAAGCTTGCAAAGATGAGTATGGACCCAAAATTCGTCGAACTCACAGCCGATGTCATTAGAACAGTTTCATAAAATAGGACTCTTAACCTCCCGTTAGAACTGCACCCACGCGCCCCTCCCTACTCATCTCCCCACTCCTCTCATCTATGGTGTCCTGTTTTGCCTTCATTTTTCCCGTGTATTTTAACCCCTTTGCAACTGGAAACCCGTTTTTGGGGACAAGATTGCTTGGATTTAGTGCAGGGAGAGGTTCGGGGGCTCTAAAGGGGTTGAAAAACCATTCTAAATATGTCACCTGTGAGTTCGACAAAGTTAGGGTAGATCCTCATCTTTGCTTACTAGTCATTTCTATTTTCCGCCGGAGAAGGGGAGAATTATCGAACCTTCACCCCCTCTTTTGGCTAAAAAAAGACACGCATAATGACCAATACAGCATCAGCCACACACGCTGAGCAAGCTTCGGGGATTGGATTGGCTAAGGTGACGATCGTTTCGGTGTTTTGACGTGCGATGCAATGGCCTGTTACGAAAGGTGCGCAGTATGGCAATACAACTAATAAAACTGGCGTACCCGATTTAAGAGGTCCTAGGAACAGCCCCGTGTTCCCACTCTTACGTCGTTACCGCTCCTATCTCCGATTGCATGTCATTCAGGTTTAGTACATAAATCGCAAGGCGTGGCAAGCCGGTTTCATCACCCCTAATCCATTCAGTGTCTCATCATTTAGGTTTGCGGTATAGGAATCACAAGGCGTGACAAGCCGATTTGACCACTCTTAACCGCTCAAGTACTGCACCCACGTTTTCGAGGTCACACTAAACGGCATCCTATCTGCTTCTTATGCTGGTCGATCATACCCCAGGGTCCCAAAAGAGCTAAAATAAAAAGTCTTCATTGTAGCGCCAGAGGGAACAACTGACGAAAAAATATAGACGGTAAAGCCATTTCTTACACAGTCGGATTCCGCCAGTCGGAAACGGGCCTTTTCGACTGGACTTTTTTTGACTGGATTCTTCTGGTCCTCCTTCTTATCGTCAGTCGAGTCGATTTTATAGTGTTTGTGCTCTTCCTTGAGGCGGTTGGTTTGAGGGAGTACTGCTGTATGGCAGTCGAAAAGCGGATGACAGTTCTGTGATTCGCGCGTTCTCCGCGAGCAACGCGCGTGCTCGCGCTCGACTAGCCCTCGTCTCCGCGAAAGCCGTTCAAGCTGCGTTCGTGGAGTTGCACTCAGTCGAGAGCCGCCAAAGCTACAGCAGGCGTAGCCGTTAGTGGCGAAATGGGATCGATCCGCGCTTTGCTGCCGTCGTGTGAGACACGCTGCTAGCGAGCGGAGCTGGGAATGCGCACGCTGACTTGCGGCGAGAAGCAACAGCAGTGATAGCCAAGCCACTGTCAGCGCCTTATATCATACTGCTGTGTGGTACCTGGTGTGGGTGGGTGTGTTTGGTGGTGGGATGAGCGATGCCGTGGGTTAAAAAAACGTGTAAAACTTTTTCGACTGAGTTTTTTGACTGGCAGATCCAGTCGAAAAGCTTGACTTTTTCGACTGGATCCCCCAGTCAGAAAACTCAGTCGAAAAAAGTTGAGTCGAAAAAGCTCTTTTTCGACTGTGTAAGAAAGCCCGATTTGGGCTTCAGAAGCCCGATTTGGGCTTCATTCGAAAAAGGGCGTTTTCAACTGACAAATCCGACTGTGTAAGAAATATCCTTACAGCATCTTCCACAAACATCAAAGCGGGCTGCTGGCGTAGGAGGTTAAATGATCTACGACCCAATCCAAGTTGTACGACTCAATCGAAGGAGTTGAACGATCCAATCCAAGGAGTTGTACGACCCAATCCAAGGAGTTGTGCGACCCAATCCAAGGAGTTGTATGACCGAATCCAAGGAGTTGTACGATACAATCCAGGGAGTTGTAGTATACAAATCACGTGTCGTACGACCCAATCCAAGGAGTTGTACGACCTAATCCAAGGAGTTGTACGACCCAATCCAAGGAGTTGTACACACAATCGAAGGAGTTGTACGACCCAATCCAAGGAGTTGTGCGACCCAATCAAAGGAGTTGTACGACCCAATCCAAGGAGTTGTACGACCCAGTCCAAGGAGTTGTACGACCCAAATCAATCCAAAGGAGTTGTACGACCCAATCATACACTGCTCATTCTGCTGCGCGCTCACGCAAAAACGGTCGATAGCGCCGCGCGTCTCGTTATTTCGATCGCGTTTTTTGGGGTTCCCAAAAGGATTAAGCTTGCCGCACTTCCACCTACATTACACAGGATTTGGTGTTGTGAGTCAACCTTCCACCTTTATGCCAAGCTGCAAAAATATGTCCTGTGCTAACTCCAAGTAGTTTGTCCCCAAAAACGAGGGTGCACTTTCAAGGGGGGGGGTTGCCGAACTTGCTTCCATCGTCCGTTTTACGCGCTTATCGATTTCTAAATCGACTTTTCAGCCGATTTTCAGTCGACTTTCACTCACTTTGCACCCCATCGTACACTCCATTTTCAATCGAGCGCGCATACTAACCTTCGACAGGACCAATTGCTGCTTCCCTTGCTTCTCTCGCACGAGCCCTTGCGGCTGCCGCTGCCGCTGCTGCCGCCGCCGCTGCTGCTGCCTTCTTCGAGATACGCGGTTTGGACGACCCCCCGCCGCCGCTACCACCGGTGCCCTTTTTAGGTACAACCGCCGCCGAAGCACCTGTCACCGTCACCGCCACCGCACCCGCCTCCGAAGCGCCTCGAGATTCGTCTGCTGCTGCTGCTGACGGTGGTGTTTCTGCTGCTGTTGGTGTTGGTGGTGCTGGTGTTGATGGTGGTGTTGCTGCTGTGGGTGTTGTTGCCGTTGGCGTTGCAGCTGTTGGCGTTGTTGGTGGTGTTGCTGCTGTTGTTGCAGTCGCTGGCGCAGCCGCTGGTGCTGTTATTGATTCTGGTGTTGCCGCTGGCGCTGCTGTTGTTGCCGCCGTTGGCATAGATGGTGTTGCTATGTCTGTCGCTGCTGCTGGTGCAGCTGCTGCTGTTGCTGTTGCAGCTGCAGCTCCTGCTGGTGCTTCCGCTGCTGGTGTCGCTGCTCCTGCTGGTGCTGATTCTGCCGCTGCTACTGGTGGTGTTGGTGTTGTTGTTACCAGCGCCGAGCATCCCGCCACCCCCCCCCGCTTACTATTCCTACTATCTTCTCGCTCAAAAGGGCACGCGATGCCGGGCATGAACGGCCTGAGAAACGGTATCGCCAAGTGGTGATTAGCCAGGCGCGAGCACATTCTCTCCAAGAGAAGCGCCAGCTTTACTCTGGACACGCCACATTACAGCATCGTCGCAAAAAAAAATGGGGGGGGGGATATTAACCGACTAAATAATTGTTGTGGCACATTACATTACCATCGCATAATACAAAAAGGTGGGTAAATTATTTATTTAATTCATTATTTTCTTTAGTTGTGGAGAAGTCATGGAGGTGACAATTAGTTGCTTGTTTTGTTCGGAGGGGGGGGGGGGGGGGGCTCAGTTTGCGCATGGCCCTAGTCGTATGACTATTGACTCCCGCATCACTACTATGCCCGGACAGAGCACGTCGGGTTTTCACCAACCAGGCAGACATTGCTTGCACTAAGCGCGAAGCGCCGTGAGGTGTTCGGCGAGTCGCATGAAGGGTGAGCTGCATCCTTCCAAGAACCACTCGTAAGACAGAAAAAAAGGGGGGGGGGGATATTAGTCGATCAACTAATTGTTGAGGCACATTACATTACCATCGCAAAACAAATAAAGGAGGGTAAAATATATAAGTAATTCGTTATTTTCTTTAATAATCGTGGAGGTGACAATTAATTACTTGTTTTATGACTAATTTTCAAGGACGTCAGCCGTGAGTTTGACGAATTTCAGGTCAATACTCATCTTTGCAAGCTGCGTTGTTGGTACTCGCAATATACTATATGAGTGAGTTTTGATTGGGTTTTGTTCGGGGGGGGGGGCGGGGGGGGGGGTTACAATGGGGATAAAGGGTGTTGGCCACTACTATTATTTTCAGGGCTTTTCACGGGGCCATGGCCCGACCCGCGGGTCGGGTCAAGCCGCGGGTCGAGTCAAGCCGCGGGTCGGGTCAAGAGGTTTCCATCTCGCGGGTCGAGTCGGGTCGGGTCAAGAGGTGTTCGAAATCTGACGGGTCGGAACGGGTACGGCCAGGAGGCTTCAAATTCTACGGGTCGGGTCGGGTCATCTTGACGCGGCCCGACCCGATATAAGTAAATCGACCCTGTGATAAGCCCTGATTACGTTCGAAATCCGGGGAAACGATACACTCTAACCCAGCGCAGTACCCCCCCGCCCCCGAATCGCCCACCGATCCCAGCGTGCGGACCCCAACCCCATGCTCACCTCGGCGACGGAGACCTGCAGTGAACACACTGGTTCGCGTCTGCCACCCTAGCCTTCCTCCCTGCTGTTGCCAGCTGCGGTGGCAAATGCTTCATACAAAACGCCACCGAGCACCACGTGCACTGCCACAGCCGCCGCGTCCCCTGCCCCCCCCTGTCCCCACCCCCGCCCTTCCCGCCTCCCCCCCCTCCTCCTTTTTTTCTCCCGCCACCACCACCGTCACCATCGCCGTTACCGCAACTACGGCGGGCAGCATCACTGCTAGCGCCTGAACTGTCTCCCAACTGACGCCCGTCCTCATCCGCCCCACAGCGTGCACATCGATGCAAAGGACACTCCCATGTCCCCGGAGCCGCCCCCGATCCCCCCAGAGTCTGCGCGGCAGCGTCTTGAAGAAGGTGGGCCACGCAGGTCACATGGAAAACTCGTTCACACCCCTCATGAGCGCAACGTAACGCCTCCCCATTCCCCGCGTTCGAACCCCAATGCGTTATGTCCTCCTGGCATATGAAGCATGGGGGTGGCAGCGCCGCGTCCCATTTTGCTCCAGCTGCACCCGCCCCCCCCCCTCCCCCCACTGCCACCGT
This sequence comes from Undaria pinnatifida, assembly GCA_012845835.1. Lineage (NCBI taxonomy): Eukaryota > Phaeophyceae > Laminariales > Alariaceae > Undaria > Undaria pinnatifida. Next base: position 9,636,620 of record JABAKD010000013.1, read on the forward strand.
CGTCGCCGCCCCACCAGGGGACCGTCTCCCCGACACAGAACCCGTAGCTGCCCCTGTTGGCGTCGATGACGATGTCCGGTGCTGGGCTAAGTGCTGGGTAGCCTGCACCTGCTGTACCGTTTGCTGGAGGTGCAGCTGCTGCGCCGCGGCGTGCGCGCCCCCCCCAGGAAGAGCCACCGGAATGCCGAGCCTCGCGAACGCGTGCGAGGCGTTAGCATAACTTTGCGGCGGGGGTGGCGCGCGTCCGGTCCTACTCCCCACATCCCCCCCTGCCCCCGCGCCGTCGCCGCCGCTACCGCCGCCAATAACGCCGCTGCCGGACGCGCTGAAACCCGCCCCCGCCCCCGATCCTGCCCCGCCCCCGCCTCCCGCGCCGGCATCCGTGTCGCCTCGCGGCCGCTTTCCCCGCGAAGCCTGCTGCTGCTGCTGTTGGTGCTGCAGGAGCAGCTGTTGCTGCTGCTGCTGCAGTTGATAGAGCTGTTGCTGCAGGTGTGCCTGCTGCTGCTGCTGCTGCTGGGCGGCAGTCAGCCGTCCCGACCCCCCCCCACCCTTTCCAGCAGCCCCGCCATTATTCCGGTGGGCTCCCCCTCCCGGCGCACCCGTCGCCGCCGCAGCCGCTGCAGCCGCCGCCGCGGCAACCCCGCCAACCCCGCCAATGCCGGCCCCCGACGCCGCCGCAGCAGCAGCAGCCGGCTTGCTCGGCGGACGGCCAACACGCCCTGCGTTCTTGGCAGGGGGGCGTCCAACGCGCCCCGCCTTAGCTCCCGTAGTTGCGCGGGCAGAGTTACCGCCGCCTGACCCTGGCGGCCTGCCGCGGCGAGCAGGGGTTACCGCCGCGTCGGGTGCCGGCGCCGGCACTGCGGCTGCTGCCGCTGTTGCTGGTACTTCCGCATGGACCGGTGGTGGTGGCGCGACCACCGCCACAGAAGCTGCATCGGCTTGGACAGCGGTGGCGGTGCTGGTAGGAAGGGTACTGGGGACGCCGCCATGGCCGTCGCCGACAGGGCTGGAGGAGGGGGACCCCGGGGATCCCGGGCCGCCCCCGGTGACGTCAATATGGGAGCCTCCGCTAGCGCCATCAGAGTGGGCGGGGGAGACCCCACCCGCGTCCCCTTCCCCCGGGGCGATCTCGGACAAGGCGGTAGTGGTGACGGAGGTGGTAGCGGTGGTGGTGGTGGTGGTGGCGGTGGTGGGATTTGGCCTCGCTTTTTTGTTGTCGGACTTTTTGGGGGAAGGGGAGGAGGAGGTGGTGGTGGTGGAGGATACTTGAAGTTCTGTACTTGCGAGGCGCTTCTTGCCCGCCTTGTCCGGCAGGACTGGCTTGCCGAGCCATGCGTGCTGCTTCGCCGTGGCCTCTTTCTTCGCGCGTTCCTGTATTGCCAGAGATAGGTGGTGAATTAAGTAGGACGGGAAAGGATGAGATGGGCAGGGATGTCGTACGGGACGGGAAAACACTGGATAGGATACTGTATGGGACGGGAAAGGGTGGCTTGCCGAGCAACGCGTGCTGTTACGCGATGGCCTCCTTTTTCGCGCGGTTCTTTTTGCCAGGGATGTTAAACGGGAAGGGAAAGGATGGGATGGGATGGGATGGGATGGGATGCGATAGTATACGGCACGGACAAGGATGGGATTGCACACTACTACATACGCGACGGGACGTAATGGAACGGAACGATATATTATATGGTACTAGACCGATAGGATGGGATGGAACGGGGTGGTATAACACACATGGCACAGAAAAGTATGGGACGGGATGCCATTTGGGACAGGAAATTATGGGACGGGACACTATTATATGGGATAGAAAAGGGCGGGATGGGATACAACACAGGACGGGGGAAAATGGGATAGGATGGGACGTAATATAGAACAAAGAAAAAACGGGACGGCAGCTGATGTGTCATTTTAATGTACTGCAGAAAAAACACGACTGACCTCTTCGTAAAGCTCGGAAACCGGCTCCCCCCTGGTGAGGCGACATGTGAGGCAGAACCACTCTCCCTCCGGGCACACCGCCAGCGGTGGCGTACAGCATGCTAGGTGGTACTCCGCGTCGCAGGAGTCGCACAGGAGGATGTCCCCTTTAGCGTAATCGTTGTTGTCCCCACACATCTTCAGCAAATCCCGCAAAAAAACACGAAATTGAACGCAAAACAACGGCGACAACAAAGGGAACGAAAAGGAACACACGAGAAGAACGAACGCAAGGGAAGAAAAAACGAACAGACACAAAGCAAATGATAAGACAGGAGAAATGAGGGTAGATACTCATTGTCATGCCTTTCACGTCTGTTTGTCAGTCTCTCTGATCTCTGTCGAGTCTACCAAGTGTATATTATAAAAATAAAAATACACTCCAGCTGTGAGATCGAAGATTTTGTCGAAACTCATCTTTGCAAGCTGACCAAGTGTATATCTGCCCGACCCGTCTATATATCTGCCACGTCTATCTCCAGAAGTACCTGCCGTGTCCATCTCGCCTTGCCTATCAAGCTATCAATCCATCTGCCTTGTCGATCTTTATATCATACAAAAAAACGAACCTACCTCGCCTACATATCCATCTGCCAACTTGCCTATCTACCGACTTGCATTACCTCCTTACCTGCCTTCTCTATGTCTATCTACCTATCTACCTATCTTTCATCTATCTATCTGCAATCACTCAATCAATCAATCAATCGATCCATTAATACCAATCTGTCTACCAGGTATTCATAAACTTGCCCATCTACCTGTCCTGTCCATCGATCTACCTTTCTTATCTGCCAGCCAACCTGCCTTATATATTGTCTTATCTATCACACCTGTCTAGTCTATCCAGCTATCAACTCGCCTACCAACGCCCACCCACCAATCTCATCTGGCTTGTCTATCTATTCATCCAACTTGCCCATCTAGCTACCTGTCTACCTATTAACATGATACGTATCTCGTCTTACAAGTTTGACAAGTCTACCTGGTATCTCTCTGTCAACTTGATTATCTACCTGACGCATACCACCAAAGATGTCAGGAGACAGCACTTGCACCCCTTGACAGACGGCAATTTTCCCAAAATTGCCCTTGACTGACGGCAAACCACTAGGCTTTAATGTGGAACGATCAACTGACGCCCTTGACCGCTGTATGTTTTCCCTTGACTGACGGCAAACTACTACCTGGTAAGTTTTAGTGTGGAACGATCGGTTTGAAGCCCTTGATCGCTGCACGATTTCCCTTGACCGACGCCAAACTACTAGGTTTTAGTGTGGAATGATCGGTTTGACGCCCTTGACCGCTGGACGTTTTTCCTTGACCGACCGTCTCCTGACATATTTGCATACCACGGTAGACGTTCATCATATTGTGCCTTCTGAGGGTGGTGGCTTGAAGAACTCTGTACCTCACCTAAAAACTGATTTTCGAGTAGACTGAAAGTGCAACCCCACAAACAGACCCACGAGCTGGGTACACCAAAGCTAACAGACGCGTGCTACAAGAGATAGCAGTTTTTGGCTGAAACGTTTCCTGTTCGACGGGGCTCCTTAATCCAAATCGTCGGAACTCCCTCCCTTCTTTAACTTGTGGGTCTTTTTTCGTGGTATACCTTCGTAGGGCATGGGATTATTCATCGGGTGGCGTTTTCAGTTTTTTCCGATTTTTTTTTTCGGAGCAGGTGAGGCTTGGATCAGAAAACAGTTGGTGCACCTCTATCGTAGCATGCGTCAAAATCAACATTCAAATACAAAAAACTCACACTCCGATGATTTTTGGGTTGATTTTGGGTTTTAATTTTGGGATTTTGTAAGGAGAGCCGCGTCGTTCAGAAAAAGTGTTTTCGCCAAAAATGTGCTCCGTACCTCTCTGCCTCGCCAACTTGCATATTTATCTACCCGTCGGTATCCATCCCGTCTGTCTCACCTCGCAAGCCCCATCTTCCGAGAGTAAGGAAGCAGCCCCCGTCACATCAATAACGCCACCACCACCCACTGTAAGCGTACCGTCCACAAGGACACCGTTCGCGAAATCCTGTTAAGACCAGCAAAAATAGAAACAATAACACGTAGAGGCAAGGTAGGGCAGGGAAGAGGGTTGGGTTGGGTTGGGTTGGGTATGGTAGGGTATGGTAGGGTATGGTATGGTAGGGTAGGGCAGGGAAGGGTAGGGTAGGGTAGGTAGGGTAGGGTAGGCTATGGTATGGTAGGGTAGGGCAGGGCAGGGTAGGGTAGGGTAGGGTAGGGTAGGGTAGGGTAGGGTAGGGTAGGGTAGGGTAGGGTAGGGTAGGGTAGGGTAGGGTAGGGTAGGGTAGGGTAGGGTAGGGTAGGGGAGCGGGAGGGGGGAGGAGAGGGAGGGGAGAGGAGAGGGAGTGGAGGCCCGGGGACGGGAGAGACCTATATTAAGTACGCTAAACATCGAGGCAGCGATTAGAAAAGCCAGTGCGAGTGGCAAGCAAGCACGCACCGAATCCCCAACCCCGCGCAAAAAACGCCTGCTGCCGTACCTTGGCCCTCTCCTCGTTCAACTTATCGTACAGCTCCTTCTCTTTTAACAGGGCCACCGCCGCAGCCACCTGGCATGGACGCCACAACAGCAAAAGGCGAAGTTTGGGCCGTGGAAAAGAGGGAAAAGTACCGGGTCAGGAAAGGTTCAACTCACAAAAAAAACATACCGGTGTGTTTTTATTCTCTCTTTCCAGCGGGCAAACACTTTAGAAGGAAAGAAAGAGAACGGTTGATGCAAAAAGACTTTTTTCACCCACGCGAGCGCTGTGCTTTCCTTCGAGAATGTTACGCCACCATCCAAAAAAATGGAGCGTACATTGATCGAACACCTATGAGATTTACGGCAACGAGCTAAATTCTTATGGGGCCCATGTATACAGACAAAAAAACACACACACAAGCGCGATCGAATCCACCCCAACCCACCGATCCACCCCCCATCCCCATCAACGAAAAGGCGTTACGCTGACCTACCCGTGATCCTCCTAGCGACTACTGCTGTAGCTGCCAACCCCTGCGCAACCCGAATATAGCGAAGTAAAAACAGAACAAGACGAAGTCTTCTACCGTGTGAGCGCGTCCTGCGAAGTAAAACGTTTTTTGTCACCATGTTTCATTGCCGGTTTAACGTCCATCATTGCTATTGATCACTGAGTTTTACTAGTGCTGCATATATTTATTAATGCCTTAAACAATGATGATTCATGACAACTTACTGAGAACGGACGACCGATGTATCACGCAGCATGCACACATGACTATCGAGCCTAAATTTGTCGAACTCACAGCTGACGATGTTGGAAATATTTCATACGATGTTGGAAATAGACTTACTTAATTTTGTCTTTCTCAGGGATTGCCCATCCCTGGCCTCTCAGAGCTCCAACTTCCATTAGATTTGCTTAATTTTGTCTTTCTCAGGGATTGCCCATCCCTGGTCACTCAGAGCTCCAACTTCCATATTACTTGCGGAACCTTTCCACCTTTTCTTTGCTTTCCAGCTTCGTTCAAAATACGAAACGCCATTAGTACATACCGGTACTACTACTCAGGTTTGTACATACCATCAGATACCACGCTGTTGGATCACATGCACGCCCAGCTCAGATCAGTCCGGCTATATATAGCCCAGCAGCGCAGCGTAGCGCCGTGCGGAGCCGTGCGGTGCGGTGCCGTGCCCTTCGCTGCGGTGCTGTGTCGCTGCGCTGTGTGCTTTATTTCGAACATAGAGCAGTACCGGGTATAATGCGTGATGTTGTGTACGGAGTACTACTTTTCCTCTTTTTTCTTTTTCTGCGTGTATTTGATCTTTCACGGCCCCCTGTTTTTTCCCCCACCACCCAATTTACCCCCATACTGCCGATCAGAACGTAAAACCGGTAACAAAAGCACACAGCACAGCTGAGCACAACAGGGCAATTTGCTCTGCACAGTTCTTGCCATTATCAAATCGCTGTTCGCACCAAATCATGGGCCTCTTCTTTCTGCCCCCTTACTATATGTTTTTAGTTGCATTCTTCCTTGCCTTGCGCGAGCGTAGCGGGCGGCGTCAGCCGCCCGCGAAGCGGAGGCCTTGTATTTCATAAAAGTAGTGTGTCATGCAGACCTCGGGTCGCGCGGCTCGTTGCTACCGGCACCTCAAGTCCGGGTACTCCCATCTTCAACACCCTGCCACGGCAGCCCCGAGCTGCTCGGTAACAATAGCCGGCGTGGTAAATATTCACTTTCTTCCAAACCACTTTTCTCTTTTGAAATCCCAAAGAGACTACCGCTGCTCACCCCATCTTTGAAGGACTTTGTGGCGATGCGCGAACCGTACTGCTCGCAGTTTTCGAGCGTAAACCGAAGAATGTTGCTCAGCTTCACGAACCCTCTGCAGCAGAGAAATAAAAGACAAAAACGGCCAGTCAGGGTTAAGGTCAGGGAGATGGGGATGGAAAATTATGGGGATGGGGGGGGGGAGATATGGAGATGCAGAGGGAGGGGGGGGGAGAGATGGAGATGGAGGGGGAGGGGGACAAGGAGGGGGAGATAAATAGAGAGAGGGCGAGGGCGAGGGAGAGCGAGAGCGACAGGGAGAGGGAGCGGTAGCGGTAGAGAGCGAGGCAATCAAGACCAGCAAGCCGGGTGCAATGAACAAACCCCGGAACTAACACCTACTATCCAAACAAACCTCAAAGACAGAACCAGCGTGAGACTATTACAACACCGACAAAACATAATACGGAGAGAGACAACGCGGGAAGTAGACGGTGCGATGTGGGGGCTCTCGCCCTGAATGCAGGACGGTGGGGCGAACAAGATCCCGCACGTCGTTAATGATGAACTCCAGTCTTTCTTGCACGTGAGCCCAGACTAACCCAACCACACACCTAACCCTAACCCGAACTCTGACCCGAACGTTATCCCCAAGTCCGACCCTAACCCGAAGCCCTTGGGGCGCTCGAGGTCGGCGGGGGCAGTGGCGCGGCTCCGCAGCGTGTGCTTCGGTGAAGCTTAAAAAAAAAAACGACGGGCAATCGAAAGGCCGGCCTCGAGCAATCAGACCAAACGACCCGCAAGTTTTGTTTTTTTCGAGTCGTCCTGCACATAATAGGTCGAGTCTCGTATGGGCGCAGGGGGGGGAGGGGGGGGGGGGGAGGGGGGCGGACGTGCAGCGCGTTCATGTACTCAAAAAGCGGGGCTCACATGTTATTGTCTCCTAGAAAGTAGGTGCAGATCATGTCTTTGCCGTGCGGCTTCTTCACGCCCTTCACCTCTTCACTGGAAGCCGCCTGAACGGAGTTCCAAAACGCACAAAAAAAAACAACGCGTGAGCAAATGCGGGGTTCTTAACTTATAAGCCCTTCAGGGCTGGAAACCCATTTCGGGGAAAAATTACTTCAAGAGTTAGTAATTTTTTTTGGGGGGGGCGCTCTAAAGGGGTTAGGGCTGCTATCTATAGGGTGCTTATGCCACGAGAGGGATAGGATTGTTTCGGCCAAAACATGTTATGCCTGACGGGGCTTCTTTGACGGGGTTCCTCCACTGAGAAAACGCCAAATATCACTGAAATAACATTAACCTCTTCACAGTTGAAAACCCGTTTCGGAGACTAAATACTTGGGATTAATAAAGGGAGGGGTTTTGAGGCTCCAAGAGCGGTTATTTCTTTACCCCAGTGGCACACATTTTCCGTTATGCACACAATAAGAATACACCAAGGGGTTGTTAGTTGGGTTCTGTTTTGATCTACCATCACAAGCCAGTTTTGTCAACCTTTTTGTGTAGCGACCGAGAAAAGGACGATCGCGATATTTTTTCAGGCTTGTGTCAGCAGCGCGGGCGCGCAGCAGTACGAGCAGGTTTACGCTGCCTGCGCCCGCCCCGTCTAGAAGTCTTTGAATTTGTTGTGTCGTTCGGACACCATTTTTTTTCACTCATTGTCAACCAGCAGTGGCCGATGCCAGCCGTAATCATCAACTTTCATCGCCAATTTTCGCGTTTAAACTCCTTCAGAGCCCCCAAATCCCTCCCTGTACTAACTTCAAGTAAGTAGTTCCCAAAAAGGGTTCCCAGGTGTCAAATCCAAAGGGATTAATCAATCGGGTAGCATTTTTTCATCTGGTATCAAAAAGTCAGCTTTGGAGATAAGCATGGAGCTACAGCGATAAAGAAGCCTCAGGAAAACTACTATTAATAATAGATGCACCGCTTCCCCAGCATGCGTCGGACAGCGACACGAGCAGAGAACCACCGGGGACGCTTTTCAAACGTGGCCACAAAAACACAAAACATTACTATTAATACATAACCATGACAAGCGGTGTTTGGGCACGGAGGACAAACTGTGACGTATTCGTACTGAAGCGCACTCAAGTGTTCTGGGTACTATGTAGTACCGCTGCGAGGTGCTGGAGCGTGCCAAATGACGAGAGGGCATACCATATATACAGAGGATGCTGTACTCTTGAGGTACTCGAGGGTGCTATGATATGCTGTAACTGGCGAGATACTGGGGAGTGCTGACACTGTCAAGACAGAGTATCCAGGATTTTGTGGTGCTTTTACTGCAGGCGATTCGGAAATAAAACCGTCAGCTGGGTCGACGGTACGCGGCGGCTGATGTCAAGCTCCTTTCATAACAAACACAAAGCAGCAGCACAAACCACTCCTGTAGAGCCCTACAACACAGCAGCACCAGGTATACAGGTATACCTCCCAGTACAGCAGGATAATGGTGCCAGCTATGGGTTAGGAAAGAAAGAGGATTTATTTCTTGCCACCCTATTTCTCGCGGTCATATATAGATTGACTTCACTAGCAAAAGAGCAAAAAATAATATCAACTGCTTAGAGCGCCTAGCACAGCGTGGGTAGGTACAATTCGACGCGAGTCGACGACGGAAGAAAAAACTGAATTATTCTCGCGATAAAAAGGCACGTACCGTAGTGGGGACGGGGGAGGAGGGCCCGCGATGTGACCCCGGATCTGACAGATACTACTGGGATGGAGCGCGAGAGTAGTGCGAGGATGATAAACCGCATGAAGAAAGAATAAAAAAGCCCATACAGCAGTACGAGCTGGGCCAGCCATACAAAGTAGAATGAGTCATAAAGCCGATTCTATCAGGTAGTGAATTACTGCGAATGAGGACTTGAAATTCGGAAGCACTGACCCTGACACATCAGCGCATGTGCAAAAATAAAAGTATGTGAAAAAATCATGACATTTATAATTCGACTCAACTTCGACGAGATATCGACGAAAACAAAAATACACAATTTTTTACACAAAGTTCCGTCAAAAAATATACGTTCCCGATTAAGGAGAAAGTGGGTATATATGCACGGGTATACATCACTGAGGACACAACGAGAAGATCGATGTCAGTTTTGTCACCCAATTCGTCGATCGTCACGAGATATGGCCAAAACAAGAGTCTATACTAAGTACGAGTGAAATAATACTTCAAGTACAAGCGTAACGAGAAAAACGGTGTGTACTGCGATGCAACGCTAAAAAATTTTCGATTTTCGATTTTCGATCTGGAATTTCAACACCGCCGTATTCGTCATGTCCATGCGAAATTATGTACTGCCTGTCTTTTTTATTACCTCGTACGATTCTTTAGATGAGTTTAAGGTGCCTTGCTATTGTTGTGGATTGCATTTTCGGTTATACATATTCCTCGAAAAAAGAACCCGGCCAGACACGTCTCGGTTGGTGCATGAACAACGCCGTGTCAGATCGTCATGTCCAACTGCGTAAAAATATTTAGCCCATCTCCTGTTTTGACACGGTCTTGGCTGGCCCAGCTCGTAGAGGTCCCTCTAAAGTGCCGGTTGAGTAGTGCCGGTTACCCGCTGAAGTGCCGGTGATCCCTCTATAGTGCCGGTGCTTCCCGCTCCGGTAGCCGCTATAGTGCCAGGATTTCCGGCTCCGGTTGCCGCTATAGTGCTGGTATAATCGGCACTGCAGCGCCAACCGGCACTATAGAGGGAACCCTACTGCTGCTGTACAATTAAAAAAAAAAAATAGGTGCGAGCCTCGAAGGTTAGTTTACGGAGATCCACCGCTGTTACTATTAATAATAGCAGCATGACATATCAAACACAAAAGGGGGGAAAATAGCACCCGCCTTTGCATAATTATAGTGTTTGACCCAATTTTGGTGTTGGCTGGTCTTGCCATGAATACAGAGCCTCAATCGCACACACACAGCAGAGTCGTAGCGTAGGAGAGCTCGCCTGAACGGTGCCGACTCTGTGCTTGTCTGTATGATTTCATCCTGCTAACAATGGATCTCCGTACAATAGTAATACTCGCTGTACGTAGCGGTGTGGAAAAACACGCCGGCTAGTTGTTGCTGTTGTTGGTGTTGTTGTTGTCTCACATTGACTCTTGTCAAACATCTACGATAGTCCGTGGTCACACAAAGGTGCTGGAGCCCTAGGAAGATCTGAAAAAACAAACGAAATCAAAATTCGTCCGGGAAATACTACGCTTTCCCGCCTAAAAACGCACGATACGAAGAAGGCGCACAAGTGAAATGATCCAATGTGCTGGTATTCATACCTGAGTCAGAGTGTCACGAGTTATTATCATATACCAGGTACTGCTGTACCCTGTAACTGAATCGATACTTCTAGCCACAATAACTCTGTACACTTTTTGTCGCAATTACTCTGGTGCGCTGGCTTGCATGTTTTCAAAAGGCGCACGTCCTGGGACGAGCGCTGGGTGGAGCCGCCGATAAACAGGCGAGGCGGGCTCAGGGTGCGATGGCCCAGAATTGGAAGCAGAAGTTTCGTGCTGTAGTCCGGAACCGCTGGTAGCCGTAGTCGTCGGCAAGTAGCGTTGCCCATCGGTCGAAGACGTCGAGCGGAGCATCCTGGTTGGGCTCGGCGTCTTGGCATCCTCGGCACCCCTGCCCCTACGGTCCAACGACACTATCCTGCCTTTGCAGCTAACAGGCCTTGTTTCTCTGTTGTGTTCGCGTGCTCATTGCGGTTAGCATTGCATATCCAAATACAAATCACCCTGCTATATTTGCAATGATGTGTATCTCTGTCTCGTAGTTGGCGACCACAGCAGAGCTCATCTCTCCATTAACAGGAGGCATCGGCACGGACACCCTGTCGTACTTGGGCTGGGTGTAGATGGGTGGAAAAATCAGTGTAACGTCAAGAACACACGTACCCTCTAACTGAAATGGTACTTCGAACCATGTGTGTTGTCTTCACATCAAACCGTTATTTCTACCCAAGGACAGCAGCAGCACACCCATAGGTGGCGGCTCTACATGCCTAACGACAACCAGAACGTGCACGGGGTAATGCTTACGTTTTTCCAGGAGTGTTTTTCAGCTCACTTTGCACATTGATTCATTTCACTTGTGCGCCTTCTTCGTCTCGTGTGTTTTAGGCGGTAAAGCGTAGCATTTCCCGGCCGAATTTTGATTTCTTCATGGATTCTCGGATCTTCCAAATAATAGGACTCCAGCACCTTTGTGCAGCTGCCTTTGCGTGACCACGGACTCTAGATTTGTGACAAGAGTTAATGTGAACTACTGCGAGAGACAACAAGCTACAGCAGTACTCGTACTCCAGACTCAATACCACGTTGTTCTCTCCCAGGTGCCATTGATGATGGACGTGATACCCTCTGTTAGCCCAATGCCATCCTGAGCCAGTTCCTAGCGTCTGCTAGTATGACATTTTTCTTTCCTTTCTTCTTCTTTTTCTTCTTTTTGTCTCTTCTTTTTTTTTCCTTGCTTTCTTGTCTTCTTCTTTTTGCTTGCCTTTTTCGTCTTGTTTCGTTTTTTTTCTCTTTTCTTTCCTTTCCTTTATCTTCTTTTCTTTTCTTTGTTTCTTTTTTTCCAATTGACTTACGCCTGTCGTGCGTATGCGTAGTGATCGATATCACGTGTAATATATACGTGGTAGTCTTCCTTGGGTGGCAATCGGAATATTTGGTTTCTCCAGGCGTGAGTAGTGAGACGTATGCACCGGCCTGGACCTGGCACATCTTAGACTGACTCCCGATTTCACTTTTATATGTTTCTGGTGGGGGCATGAATTGCGTCGGCTGTGATATATGCGTGTACCACCTTGGGTTGTGTGTGTGTTTTCCCTGGGGTATTCCTCAGCTCCAGAGTGACTGGAGCCTGGCCTGTGACCACGGACTTAATTATGCGAGTTAATGTGAGAACAACAACAACAACAACAACAACAACAACCACGAATGGCGATGGCAAGTACAGCAGCGTGGTACACGATTTAAGAGTCTCTCCGAACAGGCCAGTGCTTCGTACCGCTCTTACCTACCTGGTACCTGGTATGATATCTCCTCGCCGCTCTTGGATTTTGCATTATATAGGTTTTAGTATAGGCGTCACAATAATTTATATTCTAGTATGTATAGGCATCACAAGGCGCGACTAAGCCGATGTTACCGTCCGTTTTCTCTTATGGCAGGCGCACTTAATATCGGATACCCCTCTGTACGCATAGTCACTCAACCCTTTGGGAGTTACAGCGGGAAAGTACGAGCGAAATAAAGTAGTGTAATACAACGTGCGACTTCGTAAGCCGATATAACCGTCCGTCTTCTCTTATGGCAGGCGCTCTTAAATCGGATACCCCTCTGTACGCATAGTCACTCAACCCTGCGGGAGTTACAGCGGGAAAGTACGAGCGAAATAAAGTAGTATCATACAAAAAACGTCATCATATATTAGAAAACGGGCGATCGATGTAGTACGCAGGTTGCACATATGAGTATCGACCCCAAATTCGTCGAACTCACAGCTGACGTTGTTAGAATAATGTTAACAAATACCCTGGTAACGATTACAGCATGTGCAGCACGGCAGCATCGGTCAAAAACCGGAGTACGGGCTGCAGGGTGAGCCGATGGCTCACCACGTTTCCACACTCCTACCAGTATGTACGACAAGCAAGCAGCGAGGCGCTGTTCATGCTCGACCTGCTTCGTCCTCAACATTCAACCGTTAGAATCGTCGTACTTCTCGTATTTTAATACTGGTAAACTAGTACCATGTACCAGGTACAAAAAATGCAATCGTACTACGTAGTTGTGCTTGAAAGTATGCTCGTGAATCGAGATTGCAGAACTACAAAAAAGGAGGTGGCCTCTAGCGTGTACTAATGCTGCTGGTACGCAGTGAAAAGACACTGCAAAAAACGAAAAAAAAAAATGAAAAACCAAAAAAAGGCAGGACAGACGGATGAACGGAGGATAACACTATTAATGATACGATAAACATTACATAGGGAATGGGTGGACGGGCGGACACCATCAAGACAACAACAAAAAAACATAAACCGAGAAAGAAGACAGGGTGGAGAATAACGAGAAAACGACAACACGAAAAGTCGTCCAGTTGACGCTCGTATACGTATATATACTTGAAAAATGAAAAAATACACTTGAGCTGTGTGTGATGATGATGATGAGATCGAACAAAAAGGATTTCGATCAAAACTCAGCTTTGCAAGCTGCGTGCGATATTTCGATCGCGCGCGCGTGTTACGGTGGAGGATACAGGTCGGTGACTCCTCTGCTGATGCCAGGATACATACTGCAGCAGCAGCTACTGCTGCAGGAGGCATAGAAACGGAAACTGGTTGTGCTGGATGTAGATGGGTGGATATATAGTCTAAGTTTAACGTGCAGAACACACACACTACTACTGCTGTAGCACTACGGAGAGTCGCCGGTCACCCACCAATATCCTACATAAACAAACTCGTAACATGCACGATCGAAGTATCGCTCGCACAAAAGCTTGCAACTATGCGAGGTTCGACGAAATCCTCGATCTCACAGCTCAAGTAAGTGTGTTTCTAATGTTTTATAAAAGAGAGAAAGCGATAAAAACGATAAAAACGATAAAAACGGGACACACCAAGCTGGTGACGAACGATGCAATACTCAACACAGATTTATGCAGCAGTATAACACAGCAGCAGTGAAAACAGTACCAGCTCTTTGACAGCAACCGAGATATTGGTTTCAGGCTACATTTCTTATAGATTTATTATTGAAGAAAGGGTGTGTCCCACATCGAATTGAGTACAACAGCTGTTCAATTCCTTCATTTCCACTCAATTATTAGGCTAAGTCTCTTGAGGGGCTCTCTCCTACATATGATCAGAGTATCACACACAGCTTGCGAAGATAAGTTTCGATGAAATCTTCGATCTCACAGCTGGAGTGTAATATTATATACCCGGAGTATATAATAGTGACGCGCCAGCTAGCGCTGGGATGCGAAAGCAACTGAGTTAAATCGACACACGACGCGTATGGGAATACGTGGAAGTGTGGCGAGCTTGAGCTTTATTTCCTCATCTGCCGGAGGATACAAAAAATAAAATAATAAAAATAATGATACCAGGTGTGGGCCGCTAGTTGTTACGGAGCGCTCTCCGTAGATTATGGAGCGCCCTCCGTAGATGGATAGTCTACTCGGTTTCCCATCAGAGGGTCTAATTATACGGAGTACCTTGGTAGGGTGTATGAGCCACTTTCACAAAGTCGTCGCCGGCATATCCAGGTGTTATTTGGGCTGTTTTCGCCGATTTTGCCTCAGATTTGGCGGTTGCCCATGGCCATCGGCGCGTAGAATCACGGTGGGCCCCGCGGGCAGCTGACCATACCCAGGGTCAGTTTGGAGGCCTCAGCTTTGGGAGGGAACAGGGCCCAAAGGGCCAAACGCTCGAGTCGCAAAGCGTCTTTTTATTTTTGCTAAAAATTTCCAGCCTTCCGTGTGGTCCTCGGCCAATAAGAGCTACCAGGTACGTACAGCCCCTTTACAACCGGAAACCCGTTTTGGGGGACAAAACACTTGGAATTAGTATAGAAAGGAGTTTTGGGGCTCTAAACGGGTTAACAAAACGCCGGCGACCACTTGGTAAAACATGCTATTAATAATAAACCTGTTGGGTTAAGCACGGCTGCGCAGGGAAGGGGACGGGACGGAGGCATGTGGCTTGTGGCAATCAATCTTATCACAAGGAGCCTTATCGTCCATGCCCTATCCCCTCCCCCTGTTAGCTTCCACGAGTTTTTTTAGGACACAGGAACCAGCAGCAACGTCGTGGACCAAAAAAAGCAGGTAGTGTGCGTGTCGACAGAAACTTGCACAGCGGCATGAGAATAGCTGTGGTCAACTCGTGTGTTTTGGTGTACGGCTAACGCTTTAGGCAACTCCCGAGGGGTTCTTATTCTTTGGCGTCGTCAAATGTAGACATCTGCATTCGCTCGTGACAACTTTTTCCTTTCTTTTTTCGTCCTGGTGCTGTGTCTGTCCGTGGTCTGTGTACTCTGTCTCGTGTCCTGCCTATCTGGCTGCCACTTACTGGTACATCAGGCATCCGGTTCACTCACTGTTGCCGGCCGCTCTGGTACATGTGACATACCATACATAAGGCTGTACCCATACGACTTCCTAGTTGATCCTGTACTGCTACAGCAGTAGCAGAAGCGCTAGCAGTACAAGTCCGTAGCCTTAGCAGTCATGACATACAAGAAGCTGTGTCAGTGCATACTGTAGTTGACCCTGTACTGCGCTGCAGCAACAGTAGCCCTAGCAGGAGACGTAGTAGGTCTAGCAGTACCAGCAGCAGTAAGCAGTACGAGTCGCCAGTAGCAGAGCTAGGAAGGATCGAGGTTCCCCCCTCTCCTTCCCTTCTTTCCCTTGCCATCCCGCCCGCCCTTCCTCGTTTCCTCTCCATTCTCCGTTCCTCCCTTTCCGGTCCTTCCGCTTCCCTTTCCTCCCCTTCCTTTTTTTTTACCGCTGCCGGTATTGCTTTCGCAAGGAATTTCGATATATTGACCAACGACACTACCTACTACGGACAGCGACCGCTATTGCCTGTTGAAAAACATAAGCACAAAAGCATGCTAACACAAAAATGAGCTCAAGGTCCGGCAATAACATCACTAAAAACGATAAATTCCCGGCATGTTCGTACTCTCATCCGTACTACTAGTAAGTATTAACAGTATAATAAGCTTCGTAACCATAAGGTCCGGCAATGGTGTAACTAAGAATTATAAATACCGCCCCGGCACCCGGCACCCGGCAGCATGTTCGTACTTATCTGTACTACAGCAGCAGTAAGTATTACTGATTCATAGTATCATAAGCTAAGCGACCATGTTAAACGTAGAATCGTACGAAAAATATACAATCTTAGCGCAATCGTATTATTTATAATGAGTACGGACTCTTACTGTCTGTGGTAGTTCAGCACACATGGGCAAACTAAAAAAAGCTCAAATTTTTACCAGGAGCAGAGAGAGACAAGAGGAAGAGGAACTAACGACAAAAGAAACGCAACTACAGCAACAAGAGAAAATTACCGAAAAATGCACGTTCACTGCATAAACTAGAAACAGGCCATAAATCTCGCTTCGCTCTGAAAAGCAGGCAGAACATTACGCGATGTTCCTTTCCTTCCCTTTCCTTTCCTTCCCTTCCCTTCCCTTGCCTTCCCTTGCGTTCCCTTGCGTTCCCTTCCCTTGCGTTCCCTTCCCTTGCGTTCCCTTCCCTTGCGTTCCCTTCCCTTGCGTTCCCTTCCCTTGCGTTCCCTTCCCTTGCGTTCCCTTCCCTTGCGTTCCCTTCCCTTGCGTTCCCTTCCCTTGCGTTCCCTTCCCTTGCGTTCCCTTCCCTCCCCTCCCCTCCCCTCCCCTCCCCTGCCCTGCCCTGCCCTTCCCTTCCCTTCCCTTCCCTTCCCTTCCCTTCCCTTCCCTTCCCTTCCCTTCCCTTCCCTTCCCTTCCCTTCCCTTCCCTTCCCTTCCCTTCCCTTCCCTTCCCTTCCCTTCCCTTCCCTTCCCTTCCCTTCCCTTCCCTCCCCTCCCCTTCCCTCCCCTTCCCTTCCCTTCCCTTCCCACCCCATCCCACGGGAGAGGGGGGAGGAGTGGAGGGGTGTCGGGGACGTAACGGGGGGGGGGGGGGGGGGCGAGGGATGGATTGGACAGGAGGGGCAGGAAGGGGAACACGCGGGAGCAAATGAAATCGGTCATCCCTTCCATGAACTCTTTGGGGCCCCGGGATAGCAAACACAAAAAATGTGCGAGTGTGGCCTTACCAAGCATCTAACGCACAATCTTCACGAGGGTGCGATACACGTGCACACACCCGCAACAGGCGCGATCGACGTAGCACACGCAGCTTGCAGAGATGATTTTGTGACCAAAATCGTTGTTGGTTGAATCTTACGGCAAAAAATGCATTATTTTCATTATATTAATAAAATATAGATGTACCACGCAGCTCTTAAAGATGAGTTTCAAGCCTTCAATCGGTCGTACTCACAGCTGACGTTTTTCAATTGTTTATAGAATGTGACACACAAAACACCACACCCATACATATTCCTCGAACTAATTTCAAAGTTGACTTTTCTCGACCATGGGCACAGCATAAACGCCGAGTGACGGTACGAACCAGCCCATGGAATCATCTAAACATCTCGACGAGGCTTGGAGGTCTTCCCCAAGCTAATATTTTCTTTTGCGTGCGCCCCCCTTGTAAGGGAGAAAAACGTCTCCGGAAAACCATCTCAGGGGACTTGTTTATCTCGCGTGGTCGGTATACGGCAAGATTCGCTATTAATAGGTATAAGTACGAGCGCGCAGTGGAGTTTATTTGCAAAAATAAAAAAAGGAACCGAACTGGTGAAAGCGCCTAGCAGCGTGGATACATAGGAGCAGTTCGATGCGAGTCGATGAGGGAAGAAATAGCTGGAGTATTCTCGCGAAAAAAAAAGGTGCGTACCGTAGTGGGAGGGGAAAGGGTAGCCTGCTCAGTGACCCCAGATCCAAGTTACCGTCTAGAGAGGGAGAAGAAGAAAAAAAAGTGCGAAGATAACGGAAGGGACGAGCAAAAACATGACAAAAAAAAAGTACGAGAAGGAACATGTCGGTCGTGTGTCGTATACACGTTGTGCGACTCCGTGCGTTGTACTGCTGCTGTAGTTCGGACGCGAAAAACAAAACAAAAAGCAGCATCCCTCAACCCAAAGCAGTGAGTTGATGATCTATGGTGTTTGTTTCATACATTTTTTCGATGAAAAAAGCTGGAAGGGCTTTTTACGGGTCAATCATGCATGGCCCGACCCGTTGGTCGAGTGACGACGTTTCCAAATCTCACGGGTCGACTCGGGACACCCTGACCCGATGCGATCCCACAGCAAGTGGTCTGACTCGTGAAAAGTTGTGCTTTTCTTCGCTCTCAAAGACCCACAAGTAGCTACCCAAAAGGATTAACTTTATTAGTCGCGACCACGACTCGAGGGCTACTCGCATGCGCGGAGTGCGTCGCATTAGGAGCCCACACGCTTTGTCAACGCGCAGAGAAAAAAAAAAAAACAGCAGAACAGCAGTGACCGGTGGATCACGCAGCTTGCAAAGATGAGTATCGACCCCAAAAGTTATCGGATTCACAGGTAGCTGATGTGTGTACTTCAAATAGTTTTATAAAAACATGTACGAGTACGAGAAATGTAAAAAGTGATCGATGCTGCAATCGTCCTTTTGTATCGTAATTTCTTCCCTCCGATCTTCCAAACGGGTTACAATAGTCGCAACCACGACCACTCAGCTACGTACCAGCAGCCGCGAACCGCGAGGCACCATGCATGCGCATATCGACACTCCGCCGAGCCCAAAGCTTTGTCGACACCCAGAAAAATGCAAAAAAAAGAGAGCAGAAAAACGCGAAAAAATGTAGTGATTGATGCTGTAATCGTCACTATTTTATCGTCATGTATTCCATCTAAAACCTCCATAGGGATTAATGTTACTAGTCACGACCACGACCCAAGGGCCGCAAGCGCGGGAGAAAGTCATTAACCTACGTACCAGGTATGACACGAGCAACGAGCGACGAGGCACCATGTGCACATCAAAAACCCCGCTCAGCCCCAAAGCTTCTGTCAACGCGGCAGAAAAAATACAAAAACATACTCGCACCAGGAGAAAAAAAGCGAAACACAATGGAAATATGTATCCGTTCGTGATGACCTACGAATCCGGACGAAAATGTAGGGACCGATAGGATACTACAACATAACACCAAAAGGTCCTAAAGTTTCTGTCCAAAGCACCTCTTGTATACCACGGAAATATAAGGACCGATAGGATAGTGGCATGAATACCAAACGGTCATTACATTCCCGTCCAAATCGGTATGCATGTACATGTGGTAATTCCGCGTACTTGTACTTGTATAACACGGAAGAAAGACAACACCCCCCCTTTCAGACGATTTTGCGATTTTCTTAGCTGACTTTTCAGCGACGGGGGAGAGCGCAGAATAAAGGAAAAACGCCGATCCATGCATCTATGGCAAGATTTTGAAGAACAACCATTTTCATCATTGTGCGCATCTTCTTATCTTCACATTAAACTGACATTTGCACCCATCTACAATTCTTTATTATGTTTCTTTTCCGAGCTTTGGCTCTCCTTTCCGGTTGGGTTGTTTCTTCGATTTCCCCTTCATTTTGTTTGTTTCATTTTTTGTTTTATTTTTATCTTTGTTTTTATTTGTTTTCTTATTTTGTTTTTGTTTTTTGTTTTTGTTTTTGTTTTTGGTTATTTCGTATTTCTCTCTTCCAATGTATTTCTGTTGCTGACGTATGTATGTTGTGCCTGTCGTACCCAGTACTAGGGCATGACATTGCGTTGTCGAATGCATTACGATGCATTATCTCTGTGTCGTGGCTTGTGACCACAGAGCTGATCTTTCTAGGGTGAAGAATCAGTACGGACACTGGGTGTGCTGGATGTCGACGAGTAGAAGAACGGTGAAGAACACACACACACACAGAAAAACGATTTTCATCATTGTGCGCATCTTCTTATCTTCACATTAAACTGACATTTGCACCCATCTACATCTTCCTTCTTCTACTTGTTTCTTTTTTCCGGGGTATTTTTTCCCTTTCTTTCCCCCTTGCATGTCCATTTTGGCTAATGCTCGGGGTATGTTTCTATCTCCCGTGCTTTGGCTCCCCTTTTTATTTATTTATTTATTTTGTCTTGGTTTCTTTCGTTGTTTCTCTCTTTTACAAGGTATTTTGGTTTAATGAGAAGAACACAAAGGGGGGTGGGGGGGAAACAGGAGGAGTAGAAGGAAAGCCGTCCAAGGGAATGGGGGCAGGGGGGGCAGCAGGAGGAATAGAAGGGAGACCGCGGTGGACGAAGGCCGGAAGGAGATGGCAGACAGGGTAGCAAGGTATCAGGCCGACTAGTAGGTACATAGCACTTTTCGTCTTTCTCTGGGGTATTTTTTTCCCCTTTGTTCCCTCCTTGCGTGTCCAGGTTTTTGGCTCGTGTTCGGATTATCTTATTTTGGTTTTACTTTACTTTATTTTATTTCATTTTATTATGTTTCTTTTCCGAGCTTTGGCTCTCCTTTGCGGTTGGGTTGTTTCTTTGATTTCCCCTTCATTTTGTTTGTTTCATTTTTTGTTTTATTTTTATCTTTGTTTTTATTTGTTTTCTTATTTTGTTTTTTGTTTTTTGTTTTTGTTTTTGTTTTTGTTTTTGTTTATTTCGTATTTCTCTCTTCCAATGTATTTCTGTTGCTGACGTATGTATGTTGTGCCTGTCGTACCCAGTACTAGGGCATGACATTGCGTTGTCGAATGCATTACGATGCATTATCTCTGTGTCGTGGCTTGTGACCACAGAGCTGATCTTTCTAGGGTGAAGAATCAGTACGGACACTGGGTGTGCTGGATGTCGACGAGTAGAAGAACGGTTTAATGTGAAGAACACACACACACACACACACACACATACATCCATCACAACCAGTACCCGTGCCGATGCCTCCTGTTAATAGAGAGACGAGCTCTGCTGTGGTCACAAACTACGAGACAAAGGCACACACTGCAAATACAGAAAGGCGATTTGGCCGTGCAATGCCAACAGCAATGAGCATGCGAGAAAAAACAAAAATTGCAAGCTGCCAGCAGCACACCAGGCTTTTTTCAGTAAAAGAAAAAAGAAAAAAAAGGAGCGATTGAACAGGACGGCACCACCATGCGAGCTCTCCTAGTTTCGGAGAAAATCGGCTCTCCAATGTGAGCTCTATAGGGGCGAGGTGTGTTATTTTATTTTGCGTGTTTCTCCACGACATACTCGTATCATACAACACTCGCACTCGTACTGCCGCCCAACGGCTATATGCTGCCGTCGGTTTACCACCGCTGCTGCTGTGGGCTGCTGGGTGGGGTGGAGGGGGTGGGGGGGGAGGGGAAAGGGTCGCTCGCAAACAGCAAATGTAAACAGCAACGTAAACAGCACCACAAACAGCATCTCGAACAGCGTCCGAAAACAGCACTCCAAAATATAATTCTTCGCTAAGTCGTAAACCCTGTACTCGTATGAAGCACGCGCGATCGAAGTATCACACGCAGCGTGCAAAGATCAGTTTCGACCAAATTCTCGAGCTCACAGCTGACGCTGCTGAGGCTTGGGGCCTTAGGTATCTGTATAGGGAGTTTTCGTAGAAATACTCTCGGCATCTCGGGTGGACGTGGCCGCGGCCGGGGCTGTTTCAGCGAAAATATTCAGGTGAATTATATATTTTGTAAAAGCAGATTTCGCCCCAATAATGGCTCAATCTCGCGTCCCGACCTCCCAGATGCAAATGTTGCTCTGATGTGGGGTGGCGCCTTGTTTTGTGCTTGTTTTCGTTTTTTATTGTTTTTATCCATTATGCGGGAGATTATGAAAAGTGCCGGCAGGGTACGTATGACACCTGCTGGGATGAGTTAGATGTCTGCAAAAATGATGTGGGCGTGTTCTGTTGTTGTCTTACCTCCCCGACGGCGCCGGTGGGGCGGCAGGAGCAAACAACTCGGGGCACACCCCACAACAGAGCAACATTTGCATCTGGGAGGTCGGGACGCGAGATTAAGCCATTATTGGGGCAAAATCTACTTTTACACGAGGGTAAAAACAAACAACAAAAAACCAAAACAAGCACAAAACAAGGCGCCAGAGGTATTGTACTCGTGTACATGGATGAGCACCTCTGCATTATAAAAGTCTGCGAAATTCTGTGGGCGTGCTATAGGCTGGTATCTTACATCCGCCATGGCGACGTGGGTAAGGGCAGGAGAAACATAATCGCATTTTCATGGGAGGTCGAGATTCGAAATGGAGCCATTTTCGGGCGAGACCTACTTTCGCCGAAAAAGGGGCAACAAAAAACGTACGTATGTACATTCATACGAAAAACGAAAAAAAACATGCCTATGAAATAATACGAAAACGAACACAAACACAAGGCAAGGCATCGTCTTGACCTGTACATTACAGGATGAGCGCAAAATGACGTCGGCGTGTTACGATATGTATGTTACGTTACCGCCCTGACGACGTCGGTGGTGCGGCAGGAGCAAACAACTCACGGCACACCATACAACAGAATGGCGTATTCATGGATTGTCGAAATTCGGCTCGAGACTTTTTTCTGGAAAACAGCAAAATGGGCGATAAGGAGGCTTCGCACGACCCCGTGTTTTCTTATTTTCGTCGTATTTAGCAGCAGATTTAGAGGTTTCCTGCTCCTGTGAGAGGGACAAAAATAGCAAAACATGCCCTCCCAGGCGGGTGACCCAGTACTGGTACGTGGTACTGCTGTCCAGCAGTGGCGGTTGTACCCATCCACCCACGCACCCCCATTCATCCACGCACCCTACCCACTTAAACGCACCCGCTTTTTATTTTTTGTTTCATGACAACGTCTCTGTTGCCGTTCTAAGCATCGTTGTAAGCCTTCAACCTTGAATTGTGCTTTTTTCGGTTGTTTTTGTTTTGTTTTTCCCGTTTTTTGCTTTTTTGAGCGGAAAATGATGTTTTAGTCTATACTCATTGGCAGTTCCGCGTTTTTCAGGTAGAATCTCAAATATCGGATTCCGACACTCGAATTTTGAGGCAAAACCCAAAACTAACGAAAGATAAAAGGATCGCCGGCTCGCCGGGAAAAAAAGAACCCAAGGGTTCAAAAAAAAACACCCGAAAAAATAATATACCACTATGGACGCAAGTATAAGTACCGTTCGGATGGTAAAAATACTACCATACGATTCTTACATTTACACTCAAAATGGAACGGTCGATGAGCAGCATGACAAGGCGGAGGCAACACTAACCGCGGCAAAAGCAGGAGCAGCAGCAGCACTGCTGCTGTGACAAAAGCAAAACATTACACGCACAACACCTCATTATGACTGTACTTGGCAATTTTGACATCTTCAGTGTGCGATTCATGGAAGACATTGAAATGACCACCAGGGTAGAAAAGCATCGTGTCTGGCGTTCTTTGGTCTTGGGTTCCAGGAGGGCTGCTCGTACGATTTTCACGTACAATTAATTAGTACTGGCATTCAGTACAGCAGTGTTGGTGTACTGCCGTAGTACTCCTCTTGCTGCTGTGGCGGCCTCTCTCGCGCCAAAAACTTGTCAGAATGAACATTTTTAGTTGAGCAAAAAAACGTACTTGGAATAGCTAAAACAAGAAAAGAAAAGAGGGCAGCAGCAGAGCACCTCCCGAATAACCAACACTGCGAGCCGTACTGCTGCTGTGATGGCATGATGGCATCCAACGTGACCAAACTTCGCCAGAATGACTATTTATCGGCAAACAGCAGAAGCAGCAAGCAAACACATCACCACCACCGTCAAAACAGCAAAAGAGGCCGAAATGCACCCCAGCAGCAGCAGCAGCAGCTGTCCCAAATATACAATCTCAAAATTCTGCGAATAGCAATTCTCGTTCATTTGATACCCCGTGGTGAAAAGTGAAAAGGGCTGCCTAGGGCCGACAGCCCAGGATGACCCTCTTCTGCATGTTACGATATCACGGCTACAATTGTTGCTGCTGTACAGGTAGCCTCGACCTCTACGATCTAGCTACCTGGTACCTTGTGACTCGTGACTCTCTACGCTGCTGGCGATTTATTTTTGCCTTTTTTTTTGCCCCTCGACAGCCTCTAGCCCGACCAAGCGGGCATGCAGAGAAAATTGTCTACAGGCAGTAAACCTTCCCCGATGAGTTCTGCTATTTTTACTAATTTCGTTCATTTTCGTTTAGTTTCGATTGGTTTGGCTGGGTCCGCGTGCCGCGCATATTTATATTTCGGAAGAGGAGTGTGCTGCCTCAACCTCCCCTCGGCCCTCGGCCCCGTCCCCTAAGGCTGCTGCATTAGGTGTGAGAAAAGGAGGCAACCCAGAGGCTGCATGCATGCACTGCTTGTGCTGCTGCACCAAAGGCTCAAGGTCCGTGAGGGGTCGAGGCGGGGGGGGCAAGCAAGCCGAGGCACGCCAGTTGCGCAAAGCGAAAGAGCGACGTTCTAATTTTATTGTCGATA
This sequence comes from Undaria pinnatifida, assembly GCA_012845835.1. Classification (NCBI taxonomy): domain Eukaryota; class Phaeophyceae; order Laminariales; family Alariaceae; genus Undaria; species Undaria pinnatifida. The sequence continues at coordinate 9,661,014 of JABAKD010000013.1, forward strand.
TATATTTTTAACCAAACTAAACATTTCCTTGAAAAAAAAAGTGGCAGGCAATCGATCGAGAGCGTTAATTGGTCTATTTTAGAGAGGTCAATCAAACACATTATCTGTCTCTCTGATGTTTGGTTCAGCAGCAGCAAAAACATATGATGCCAGCAAAATATGGTACCGGTATCATATCGGCTTCCTGTTCTTAACCATTTTCCGAAATCCTACCTGTGTAACACAGTCAGTTTTGACGTATTATGAATTTTTTGGTAGGATTCGTACAAAATTGTCGTGGGGGGAATTTTTACGAAAACGACCAAGCAGATCTTCTTTTCAACATTGAAAATGGAAAAAAATGAAAAAAAAATCCATCGTCACCTCGAGTACGAAAAGCGTACTCGTACTGGTATCTCGTATCATTCACCTAAACCAATACGTCGTACAACCCGTACACTCCCTCCGTGTACGTATCATACGACCAAGGATGGTGGCAGCTCTAACCCTTGGCACAAATTATGTACCCGGTACTGCTAGTATTAGTTAGGATGGGTACGTACCGAATACAGGAAAAAAAAAAAAATGACCACTCTCACCCTTGCAGGCCACCATGAGTATCCGGAGAGCTTCGCCCAAATGACGGGCGCCAGCTGGATCTCGGTGAGGGTGAGCGGAGGCCCATCGTCCACCGGCCTCTGCCCAACCTTTGTCGGCCTGTCGCTACCGGCTGCTCCATGCCATACCATCCCGAGAGCCATCCCATATCGCATCCCCCAAATCCCCCGAAACCACAACCCCCCCGACCAGCCACAGAAGTAAACAACGACCAATTTTTGGGAGAAAAAACAAAAAGAGAGCAAAATGGTCGAAATATCACCAAAAAAAAACAAAGAAAAAAGAAAATCGGGAAAAGGACGAAAAAAAACAGAAAAACTGCTGAAAAACGAACAAGCATGGGTCTGTCCAACTGTCTGGCCGAATCTCGCGACAGAACACACGAAAACCAAAATGCAACCAGAATGGGCAGCAGCAGCAGTAGAAAGTAAATGCGAAATTATTGTTGCACAGCTATTTTAGGTTTGCGGTAATTTCGTCTCTCGTCTCTCTTGCTCTTCTTCCTCTTGACTGATCAGCTTCTGCATGCAATCTGCACAGGTTGCGATGACCCTCAGCCTCACCTTTGGGCATGGTTCGAGGCGAGGTCGACCCTGGAGAGAGCCGCCCCCACTTAAACCCCGCAGAAGACGGCCTCTTCCGTCACCAAGTGTCACCTTGTGTCCGCCCAAGCGATTCCTGCGACGAGGGGTATATATGCAACGTGAATGGATTCGAAGCGGAAACGGTAATGCAGACATAGACGTCATACCAGAGAGGAGGTGTCACCCTCGTCTTGAGCTCACCTACGCGTCCCTAGTCTTGCCCGATTGCGGGTTGTTCCCGTCCATTTTGGTCGACAAAATCCAGTTGACTAGTACTAACACATTTTTGGCAATAGGCGTTCTTATTTATCGGGGGCAAATATATTTTATCCCCCTCGTTCTCCGATGATGCACACGTGCAGGCAACAAGTACTACAGCAGCAACAAAGCCCTGATCGCTCACTTTTATCGCGGCAAGGATAGGGAAGAGTGGAGAACAAAGCGCGGGTGCTGAAGCTAAGGAAAGGTGCACCAGCAACCAGATATTTTTGGGAGAGAGGAAGAGATCGGAGTAGCGGAAAGGAGCCATGACGGAACACAAGAAAAAAGAGAGGGAGACTGGTGAGCATGCACCATTGCTTATGTACCTTTGCCTTCCACGTAATCCCGTTGAACTGCGCAAGTGCTGGCTGCCCTAACTGCGACTGGCTTGCCACCTTTCCTGGTGTGTGGTATGGTAAAGGTTGTGATAGGCAAGGCACTACCGTCGTTCGTTGCTGCATCATTACCAATCCATTCATCTGTGTGCGGATTTTTCTGCTGCAACAATTATTGTCGTCTAATTCCAAGTAGTTTGTCCCGAAAACATCGGTGCAGTTCTACAACGGCGGTGTCTGGTGGTCAACACCAAAGCTTTGCGTTGTTTCAGTGTCCGTCAAGCTTGCAGCTGCTGCGCACTCTGCTTGGCTGCGGCAGCTCGAAGGCGTAGATTGAATCCTGTAGAGTATTAGGCTCTCTCAGCGTGGGTAAGACGTGCACAACAATGGTGTGTGTATGGTGTGGCGTACAGTAAGCAGTATGCATGTTAAGCATTCAGCAGCAGAGATCCTTCTTCGGCGCCGGCCGGAATTACGAGGTACGGTCACTCACCGTTGTTTGTAGTGGCAACCGGCACTCGCTATATGACGAGCAGTGGGATTGCTGGACCCTACAGCCTACGCTCGATAAAAATTGAAGTCAAGAACCGGGGGGGAGAAGGAACGACACCTGTGACCCCGGCTTGTCCAGAAGCTGGAAAGTAAACGTGTGTGAAAAATAAATGGATAATAGTAGTGGCAACCGGCACTACCATATGCTGCACCTCTTGCAGCTCGTTCAAATATGCTACCAGGTACTGCCCACTACAGGCTGTGCCAGGTACCAGGTATTCATTATAGATAAGAATGGGTACGCGATTTCATAGGCAATACCAGGTACCTGGTAGGCACTACGAGCTACGCAAAGTCGTTGCGGGGCAACCGGCGCTACGAACTCAATCGGCACTGCTGGTGTCTGCTGTGTGTTCGCGTGTTCTTCACAATAAACTGACATTTCCACCCATCTACATCCAGCACAACCAGTGTCCGTGCTGATGCCTCACAGAATCTAACGGCCGTAACGCCGTAACACGAAATACTGCCCGTATAGTCGCAGTACCCGCGACACAAAACACCGAAATACTGCCGGTACCCAGTGGCAGTATCCCATGCTTCGAGTACCGGCGTTGAGCTATAGTTGTTGTTGTTGTTGTTATTGTCACATTACTCGCATAATCAAGTCCGTGGTCACAGGACAGGCCCCAGTCCCCAGTCACTAAAAGTGCAGGAATACCCCAGGGAAAAACCACAAACCAAAGGCGGTACACGCATATATCATACGTAGCGGACGCAATTCATGCCTCCGCCAGAAAAATATAAAAAGTGAAATCTTGAGTCAGCCTACGATGTGCCAGGCCCAAACTGGCGCATACGTCTCACTAATCGCGCCTGAAAAAAACGACTGTACCGCTTGCCACCCAGAAAAGACTATCACGAATATATCACACGTAGCGCCTATCACTACGCATACGCACGTCAGACTCAAGTCAAATGGAGAAAGGAAATAGGAAAGAAATAAAAAAGAAATAAAAGAGAAGAAATGAAAAGAAAGCGAAAAAGGAAAGGAAAGGAGAGAGAAGAAACGACAAGACATGAGAAGACAAGACAAGACACAAAGAGGAAGCAAGGAAAGGAGATAAAATAATAACACCATACTAGCAGACCCTAGGAACTGGCTAAAGACGGCATTGGCTCATGGAGGGTATCAAGTGCATCAATGGCACTGGGGGGAAACCGCAACAAGGCGAAGAAGTCCGCGCGGCCTTACGCTAGCTTGTGACGGCCATTGGAAGGCCCACAAACTTAAAGACGATGATGGCCAGACCCAGACTTGAGTCTCTTGAGCAGAACCCCCCCCCTTCCCCCTCCCCCCGGACGTTTAGAGATGCCGACGGTGGATGGCGCTGCCGCGGCCTTTGCGTGTCGCTCTGCAACTCTGCATCTCTCCGCGCCATGCCATTTCCGCATGAATGACTCGGCTCCCTCCTATACCCGTCGAAACCATTTGCCGGCTTTCTGTGCAGCCTTTCGTCACCCTTCGAACTTGATTCCAAAGGCCGACATATCCACCTTCAGGTGCACCATCCAGTCCTTGTCTTGCCCCCCTGAGTACCCCTTACCCCCAACAAGCTCCCCAAACACCACCCTCTGTGGCGGACGCTTCTCCCCCATATGTACGTGCCACGAATCCCGCAAACAATATCCTCCGTTTGCGCACTAATGCCTCTATGCTCTCGGGAGCTGTCTTGGCACCACACCGCAGTCAGTATCGAATTCCGAAATACTTGAAGTGCAGGCAGCATCCGCAGCACAGAACCCCGAATTACTGCGAGCATCATATACTCGCAGTATGAGCAGTATCGCAGTTGTTGTTGGTTGTTGTTGTTGTTCTCACATTAACTCGCATAATCAACTCCGTGGTCACAGGACAGGCTCCAGTCACTCTGGAGCTGAGGAATACCCCAGGGAAAACACACACACAACCCAAGGTGGTACACGCATATATCACAGCTGACGCAATTCATGCCTCCACCAGAAACATATAAAAGTGAAATCGGGAGTCAGTCTACGGTGTGCCAGGTCCAGGCCGGTGCATGCGTCTCACTACTCACGCCTGGAGAAACCAAATATTCCGATTGCCACCCAAGGAAGACTACCACGTATATATTACACGTAATATCTATCACTACGCATACGCACGACAGGCATAAGTCAATTGGAGAAAAAGAAACAAAAAAAAAGAAGAGAAGATAAAGGAAAGGAAAGAAAAGAGAAGAAAAACGAAACAAGACGAAAAAGGCAAGCAAAGAGAAGAAAAAGACAAGAAAAGCAAGAAAAGACAAGACAGGAAAGCAAGGAAAGAAGAAGAGAAAAAAAGAAAAAAGAAATAGAAAAAGAAAAGAATGAAAAATGTCATACTAGCAGACCCTAGGAACTGGCTAAGGATGGCATTGGGCTAACAGAGGGTATCACGTCCATCATCAATGGCACCTGGGAGAGAACGCAACATGGCGAAGAAGTCAGGGCGGTCTTATGCTATCTTCAGTATCGAACCTTGACGTGTCGCCGGCACTCTGTGCCGTCGTGGCGTCGCGGGACTCTCCTGGTATACCCTCGGGTTTACTGCTGATAGGTATGCAGGCATGTTGTTTACTCGACCCGTCACATGTACATATCCGATATATACATCACCGGATATTCGACTTACAGGATTCACTTGATAAACTGATGCATTTCCTTCCACAGCTGTCAGATTTTGTCCCCCTCAGAAACGGGTTTTATAGTTTCCGCGCACAGACTGCCTAACATCACCCTGTTGACCCTGATAGCTACACTGTAGTTGCAAGGGGAGTCGTCGACCTATATCCTAAATGAGGACACACAACCCGTAATACGCGCGATCTGAGTATCACACACAGCTTGCAAAGATGAGTTTCGACAAAATATTCGATCTCACAGCTGGAGTGTATTTTTATTCTCATAATATACATGAAACCTTACCGACTATCATTGTACCAGGCATTAGACCAACTTAAATAAGCTTGTTTGGGCTGGCCGGTCTTTCTTAGCGGGTTAGTTGCGCGGTGGCAACATACTTGAAAAAATGTAATAATGCCCCCCCCCTTTTCAACTTGCGACCCCCCGAGATTTCAAGCCAACCACATCCCGAAGGGGAATCTTGTAGACATTTTTTTTTTTCACACTTGTACATTCCAGCTTCTGGACAAGCCGGGGTCACAGGTGTCGTCCCTTCTTCCCCCCTGTTCTTGCCTTCAGTTTTTGTCGCGCATAGGATTCAGCAGTCCCACTGCAGCTGCTCGTCGATTTTTCCATGGAGTGTTGCCAACCCACGCTGTCGCGCTTTCCGCAAGTCAACATGTGCACAAGAAGAAGTCCCCACGATTTTATACGAATATGCTCGGGGGGACTCGAACGCACGGAACTGACCTGTACCAGGCTCGAGGATAACCTGATACGCCACCGGGGCGACCGGTAGTAGACATGTATAAGTATACTAATAATATTAATACCAGGTACCAGGTAAACTACAAAATCGTCTGGGCTGGTCGGTGTCACTTGTCGGGGTACTTTCGCGGTGGCTTGTTTTTGTTTAGTTGTCCAGAGTTATCCAGTTTTCCCCTCTTTCCAACATGCGACGCCCCCGGCGGGAGTTCCAGCCAACCACATCCCGAAGGGGAAGCTTGTAGACTGCCAGGTTAAATTGCCACTGCTGTATAAACTCGTCTGGGCTGATGGTGACACTTGCGGGGGTGCTTGCACGGTGGCTGAAAAGGTGTATCGCGCCGCTTGCAAAGATGAGTATCGACCCTAGATTTGTCGATCTCACAGCTGACGCTTGTTTGGATAATTGCATGATATATTTATAAAGTATATATACCAGGTATATTTTATCCTCCGGCGGATGGCGAAAAATAAAGCTTGAGCTCACCGCACTTCCATGTATTTTCATACACGTTGCGTGTCGATTTGACTCAATTGCCTTCGCAACCCAGCGCTAGCTGGCGTATCCTTCGGTTCCCACTATAGCGATAGCGTGAGCTGTCCCTACCGGCGGTCCCCGTTACTACCCAGGCCAATTTTTCGTTTAGTGTTTGTTCAACAGCAATGTTTCCCCCTTTTCAACTTGCGACACCCCCGGGATTTTCAAGCCAAATGCATCCTGAAGGGGGAGCTTGTACTCTCGCAGCGCTTATAATTCCACACTCTGATTCTCTGTTATTGAACGACGCATGCGACAGCAAGGGTGCACCTAATTTTTTCGAGTTTTTTTTGTTTTTACTCGAGAAGCTGTATACTCTAGTACGTCACCCATAACCTGACCTTTGGGTCTTTTTCTTTTTTTCACACTTTTACTTTCCAGCTTCTGGACAAGCCGCGGTCACAGGTGTCGTCCCTTCTGCCCCCCCGTTTCTGGCCTTCAGCTTCTATCGCCCATAGGGTTCAGCAGTCCCACTGCAGCTGCTCGTCGATTTTCCATCGAGTGTTGCTTACTCGCGCTCTCGCGCTTGCCGCAAGCCAATTTGTGCACAAGAAAAAGTCCCTACGAAGTTGTATTACGAGTATGCACTCAGCGGGACTCGAACTCACGAAACTGGCCTACACCAGGCTCGAGGATAACCTGATACGCCACCGGATCGACCGGCTGACTTTGTGATAGAAATATAAGAATGAAGCTGCAACCCGATGAACCATTTTCAATTTCAATCAATTTCAATGCCATGCCATTGTTAGTATATTAATAGGCGTACGACGAGTAATATCGTAAGACGCCGGTGGCATTCCAACGATATTGAGTACCAGGTTAACTATACTATACAAAAGTTATTATAACTCCTCAGTTGAAAAGCCGCATGACCCAGAAAAAAAAAAATGGCCAAATTATCTGCAAATTATCCAGGGCCTGAACGGGTCATGCATGCTCCGACCCGCGTTTCGGGCCACGAGGTTTTCAAAACTCGCGGGCCGAGTTGGGTCTGATCAGGAGATGTTCGCAGTCTCATGGGGCGGGTCGTCGGGTCGGGTCAAGAGGTTTTCAAACCTCGCTGGCTGGGTCGGGGTCACCTTGACCCGACCGACTGGACCCAACCAGCGAGAAGTGATCTGAGCCGTGAAAAGCCCTGATAATGATGTGGTATCATACCCATATCGTGGCGCGCGTCGAACTGAATCTAGTTCGGTGTGCAGCGATGCTGGCCCCGGGCGGCTGCGGGGTTCGGGAGGGGGGCGTATGTAGGTGTGAAGGTGTGTTATGCTCGCTTAGTCGCGAAGACACCATAGCTCGCAGTATGACTGCTGTGCACTATCGAAACCCTGAAATACTGGCAGCGTATCATACTCGAGATCGCGGAGCTTTTGAGGCTTCTTCAACAGAAACCGTACATTGGTCCAAGTCCTGATGCTTCCCGGGATGTTTCATTGGCCAACACACGCACACATGCATATTCATATAATACCAGGTATGCATTTTATAGTATTGGTGTATTTGTACATTTATACAGTACTTGTACCTTGCGCCAGTTTGGTGCCTTGAGAGGTCACCGTGATCACGTACGTGGTCGGCAAAACGCATTGATTGATCAAGTCCCGATGTTTCGGGATATTTCGTAGATCAATATACGCGCACACACGCATTTATTTGCACGCTGCTCCCTCTTAGCACTCTGATCGCACACACCCACACCCACCCCGACCCGCGCCCGCCCAAAAGGGCAGCACCTATCTGCAAAACGGGCGTGGGAAAAAATGGCGGCACACCCTTTCATCTTTTCAAGGGTTTTGGGCCGTTTCAGCCGGTGTAGGCTCCGTTGGAGGGTGATACGTCAGGCTAGACTGCTTGCGTTTGAGGATATCATAGGGCGTCAACCTATACTGCGTTCGAGGAGCTTGGTGCCATCTGAATCGCCGCGTCGGGGAGCCTGGTGCCGCCTCAATCGCAGCGCACACGGGCTAAACCGGCCCCAAAAAATGTTTTGGGTTCCACCCCAACAGTGCCTGCGTAAATGATTCGCCACCGGTAGGACTCACCAAGTACCATTTTCGCACGCCGACCAAAACCGAGGATCGGCCACAGGCAGCAAACCATTCTGTAAAGTGGATGGTAACTACTGCTGTAGGGTCTACCATCTGGCCCCACCGCCGTCTGTATGGGTGGCGCAAGGGAGGGTGGTGCTGCAATCCCATGCATGTCAAGGATAAAGGCAACAGGACAGCAGACGGAATACCAGGGCGGGAACGTAAAATCCAAGCAAATTTGGGGAAGTAGATAACTATTTGGCAGGCACGATACAGGCGGCGCGGCCATATTGTAGTATCAGGAGATGGCCTCTCGACAATGTCCAGCATATAAACGATGTGATACCCGCACCAACATGGCAAACGATAGCACCGTTAGCGGGTATGCATATTCGTGTTTATACGAACGAAAAACTTTCATGTATGCCCCCTGTACGCTTCATGTATCCCATTGGCACTGGTAGTACTAATACTGGCACATACTGGCACCATTTAGTACCGTGAGTACTCGAACTATGAGAGTACCAACAGCCAACATGGCCAGTATGGCAATACCCGCCCACACCACTGTGTGAGTACCAGCAGAACTAGCTGCATCGAAACCCGAACTACTTGAGGTACAGGCAGTATCTGCAGTACAGAATCCCGAAGCGCTGCTCATTCTTGTAGTACGAGCAGTATCGAACAGAAGTACCTACAGGTGTTTTTCCCGAATATTTTTTTTCTGCTCCAAGTCCAACTCTTGGGAGCATCTGTGCATCATACCTGGTATGCTTTGGGTAACTACTGCTGTGGAGGAAACTATAGAAACAGTGCACGAATGCCCCCTCTGTACTTCATACTCCGAGTACGCTGGCAGTATTCACGGTACTCGATACCTCAAGTATTCCCCCCTCCCAACCAACTACTGGGAGCACCTATGGGAATATGCATGTACTGCTGCACAAGTCGATGCGAGTCGACGAAGAAGAAAATGCTGAATCCTTCTCGCAATAAAAATGAAAACATGCACAGCAGCACTCGCAGCGGGGAGGCGGGAGGAGGAAAGATTGCCTGCTAGATTGTACCGGGCATATGGTGTGCGCTCCCAGATCTGGAACTTCCCTTGCAGGCCAGTTAAGAAGACTTATATAGTAGGAATCAGCATGGAAATATGTTTTTTTTCAGGTCTAAGTTGCGACAGGGAGCTATAATAGTAAAAGTAGGGCAACTTGGTAGATGGGGTGGAAAGCGAAAGGAATAATTTGTCTCCAGCAGCACCATTAGTGACTCGTCGTCGCGCCTGCCCCATCCCCCACCCGTCCCGGTAGTGCAGGGATGCGAGGGTCTATGGCCTGACAGATTACGGCCACATGCAAAATAATCCTCCTCCCCCCCCCCAAGCCCCCACCCCCGGTTGTACTCGCCTTTTTCTTGCCCTAGTTTTCAATTAAGAAGTATGCCTGGGGGGGGGAGGGCGGACGCCTGTGACCACGGCTTGTTCAGAAGACTGCCCGTCGATGGCCTTCAGCGAGTTGAGCTGAGGTGGAGAACAAAAGTAATCCACACAACAATAGACAGCAAACTTAATGGTGGCTAAACCTGTGTTACGAGTGTGGCTGCGATCTCGCCGCATCCGCGATTGAATATTATAGGCATGTATCGGGGGGGGGGGGGGGGGGCAAGGAAAGACACTTGTGACCCCGCGGCTTGTCCAGATGATCGCTGAGCGTAAAAATCCGGCGAGTTGCACTTGGAAGTAAAAGTCAAGACAAAAAATAACAAAATAATCCAGTCGTTTCCTCTGAACATATCTCCCATTGTTTTCATGTATTGTCCACACATCTTGAATGTTCACCTCTGTCGTAGCTCGCAGGAGGTTGTAATCCTCGCTGGCACTATGAACAAGACATGTTGGCAGGTGTCTACCCCCCCCAACCCCCACGCTCACCGGTAGTGCTGGCCGTGGCTTGCCGTGGTTTTCAATGGAAGCATATACCGGGGGGGAAGGGTAGACACCTGTGACCACGGTTTGTTAAAAAAACTGGCCGGTGTAGGCTTCTGCGCGTTGAGCTGAGAGTAAAATGATGATGGTTGCAGCAATGGACAGTAGCTGTAGACAGGTCTACGAGTGTTGTGGTGATCTCGCCACATGCGCGATATAGCACCGAGGCATGTACCGGGGGAGGACAAGGGAATACCTGTGATGGCGCTGCTTGCCAAGAGGGTCGTTGAGTGTAAAAGCTCCTGCGAGTTGAGCTGGAAAGTAAGAGGTCACGACGAAAAAACAAAGCGATTCGCTCGTATTATATACCAGGAGTCATGTTGATATTTTTAATACTTTTCGCGTGATTGCTGCCATTTTTTTTTTTTCTCACACTTATACTTTCCAGCTTTTGGACAAGCCGTGGTCACAGGTGTCGTCCCTCCTTCCCTCCCGGTTCTTGCCTTCAATTTTTATCGCGCATAGGGTTCAGCAATCCCACTGCTCGTCGATTTTTCATCGAGTGTTGCTAACTCACGCTCTATACCTGATACCAGGTATGTTACTTTTCATTTGTATACTGGGAGGATGCCACTTTTTTTTTTACACCATTTGAACTTTCCGCCCCTGTCGTATGTACGCACGTCACATCAAACATCAAAGCTCGCAGGAGTTTGTTTTTGGCTCGGTGGCTATCAATAGCTATCGGTCGCATTAGGAACAAGCCGCGATCACAGGTGCTTACCCCCCCCCCCCCCCCCCCCCCCCGCCGCCTGGTAATATTTGCCTTTCCTTGCCCTGGTTTTCAATTTGGGCGTGTATCGGGGGGAAGACCGATAGACATGTGTGGCCACCGCTCGAACAGAAGATTGCCCGGCGTAGGGCTTCGAGTTAAGCTGGGGAGTAAAAGTGATGATTATTTAACACTGGACAACATACGAGCAGATAGGGCTACGGATTTTATGGTGATTTCGCTTCATGATGTAAGACTGAAGGCATGTACCGAGGGAGGACAAGGGGAAAAAACACTTGTTGCCCTGAGGGTTGTCGAGAAGGTCGATGGGCGTAAATTCGCCGTCACGTTGAGCTGGAAAGTATAGAAGCGAAATTAAGCTGGAGGGTAACAAGTAAAACGTCACCACCAAAAAACCCAAACGATTCACTCCGACGTGCGATGTTCGTCTGAGTTGAATGTATCACTTTTTTTTATTAATAGCCCACCCCTTGAACTTTCCAGCCCATTCGTCTATATTTTCCGGGGGGATTTTGTATGGTCGGCGGAACCACGGCTACGAACCGGTCGTGGCCGCGGGCTCTTACCTCCGCCGCGTCCTCGCGCGCTCCCGAACCTGTAGTACAGCAGTACAGAACACCTACTATTACAGTGGGTACGTACCCCGGGTTCGGAGCGCCCCGTGGCAAGCCGAAACAGGCGCTCTTAAGTACAAAGCACTCTTATCTGTAGTGGGAAATATGTGGTATTTAGTGTGGCGGGACATGCCGAGTTGACCGCTCTTGACTTCCGAGTGCTCTTAACTCGGGTGCTCTTAACTACCTACTTGAAGTACTAAGAAATCGAGTACGGAATAAGCAATCCCGAGGCGTAGTTGAGGTTATCCGTTTTGACTTAATTGTAGTAAAGCCACATGCTTCGGTAGAGGTGCACCATTTTCTTTGTGAGGCTCGTAACCTATTGAAGTAGTTGAGGTTATCCGTTTTGACTCGGTTTTAGTATAGCCACATGCGGTTTTAGTATAGCCACATGCTACGGTAGAGGTGCGCCGTTTTTTTTTTCAGGCTCGTCGCCTATTGAGGTAATTGAGGTTATCCTTTTTACTTGGTTTTAGTATGGCCACATGCTACGGTAGAGGTGCACATTTTTTTTTCAGGCTCGTAACCTGTTGAGGAGCTCAATACCTTCTTAACCCAACAAACGATTTTGAGTAAGTAACCTAGAAGTGTTTTTTTTTTCTTAAACAAATGCATGGCCTACAGATAGTAGGTACGCAAAAAACAAATTGCAAAAGAAAAGTTCCGACGGATTTCGGGTTAGGATCCACCGTCATCCATTCGGAAAATATTTTCGCCAAAATCACACAGCTTGCAAAGATGACTATCGACCCTTTTAAACGTATCGAACTCACAGCTGACGTCTTTGAAATATTTTTGTAAAATGTTCTACCTCGTGCTGCCTTTTAAAACGACGAAGATCAGCACCTAAAGGAAGAGGGGTAGCCTCAGCTAAGTTCTCCATTTTTTTTTCGTTTAGAAAAGTAGCGTGACTACCTCGTGAATCTGAACCGAACCCTGCTTTTGTGCGTAAAACCTCGATCGTACCAGCAGTAGCATGCGTCTATAGCGACCTACAAAGGAATGTGGTGGTACCGACTGCCCAGGTAGAGCGTTCCGCAGTACAAGTGTTGTCGGCATGCTGCCCGCGTGTCATACATGTCATCCCCTCGTTGCACTCAGACGCATCTCATACCTCCCAGCAGCTGAAGGCTATACACTAGACACGATATATAGATGGGTTACTTTTAGGGGCCGTTTTTGCCATGCACGGCTTTTTATGGGTCGGATCACTTCCCCGCGCGTCGGACCGGGTCGCAGGGTGACTCGACCCCAATCCGTGATATTTTGAAAACCTCGTGACCCGACCCGATCCGACCCATGAGATTCCCCGAACCCCCTGGCCCAACCCGGCTCGGCCCGCGAGGTTTTGAAGACCTCGTGATCTGACCCGCGGACGGGGTGATGACCCTTGAAAAACCCTGTGTCTTTTCGCACTCGCGCGAGCCGCTACCTACGAAGTATGTGCTTCTCCGTTTTGCGACAAGCACCGCTGCCATGGACCTATGGCTTACGCTCCGCCACCCAAACATGTTGTTCAAGTTCCTTTGTTGAGTGAGATACGGAGCAACGCGCGGGAATGGCCTATGCTCGGCATGTAGTAGTGGGTACCCTGATTTAAGAGCGCCCAGGATAAGAGCAGTCGGGCCTTTAAGAGCGGTCACACCCACCCGCGGGTAGGGTCACGACCCGCGAAGAGTCCTTCTTTTTTTGCATTCGCGCGAGATGCTACGTACGAGTGTATGTGCTTCACGGGGTGCCCTTTCCCTACTAGGAAAATATACCCTGCATTAAATTCCAAGTGTTTTGTCGCAAAATGCGTTGGTGCAGTACGTAGTTAAATGGTAAAATCGGGGTATCCGTTGAATGGAGAAAAGGAGGTTACTTACTCCCGATACCGTAGGCCCAAGGCTCGGGTAGGGGGGTAACTTTTGGAGGCGTTTTTTTGCGGTGCCTCGGGGTCACTCGCGCGAGTGACCCTCCTGTTTCGGTCTTGAGCTTTCGTGGTGTTTTAGTTTTGCGATATGAGTCCGAAATGAAATGGGAAGCTACGCTGCGCCAAAAAAAACGCCTCAAGTCTTTGTGTCAGTGAGTTCCTCAGTCACTCGTGCGCATGGTGAAAATCCGGTAGTCGTGGGCCATGATCAGCATCCGTGATGCTTGGTGTTGTCCGAGCCGGTCGCCCCGGTGGCGTATCAGGTTATCCTCGAGCCTGGTATAGGTCAAATCCGCGAGTTCGAGTCTCCCCGAGTGCATACTCGTATAAATTCGTAGAGACTTTTTCTTGTGCACAAATTGACTTGCGGAAAGCGCGACAGCGTGAGTAGGCAACACTCAATGAAAATGGACGAGCAGTGGAATTACTGAACCCTATGCGCGATAAAAAATGAAGGCAAGAACCGGGGGGGAGACGGGACGACACCTGTGACCACAGCCTGTCCAGAAGCTGGAAAGTAGAGGTGTGAAATAAAAAAAATGCTGTATATTCTCGTCATTCGTTCTTCCTAAATCTAGGGCCAGGAGTTGTCTGACCATACGACGTACTATTGATAATAGACCCAGCTGTCTATAGACTCGTCTGCGCTGATCGGTGTTACATGCCGGGTTGTTTTTTTTTCTTCGGTTTTCAATTCCCCGTCGCCCTCTTTTCTATTTGCGACACCCCCCGCGATTTCAAGCCAACCGCATTTCGAAAAGGCAGCTTGTTGTAACTAAGAGTAAGTCGCCGACTAGCTATTAGCTGGCTAGGTATTATAATACGTTGCGGGTGGTAATATGCGGAGTTACGCGGTTAGGGTTGAGGTTTGCACCTCTCACTGGCGCGTTTGTGGCTCAGCTTTTGGGGGTTATTTATGTTGACTATTAGTCCGTTACCTGCTATTAATAGTTGGCATTTACTCTGCCACGCAACTACTAATATTAATAGTGACTAGCTATGACACCCTAAAGACTCGCAGCCCTGCCTACAGGGGTTAATCAGGCGTTTTTGTTGTGGTTATACTTCAACCAAGTCATAAAACGGTTAATTAATGAAGAATAGCAGAGCCCCCGGCGTAGAAATAATTCAGCTAACTCGAGTTCTTTTACGCCGCCTCTCGCCCTGTTTTTGATTGACGCCACCACATTATCTCCAGTCCTTGGCTTGAAGGAGTAACATTGTATCCGTAAATTAGATGTATGACGCAGCTTGCAAGATGAGTATCGACTTTAACATCATCGAACTCACAGCTGATGTGTTGAGCATATTTTTTTCAAGTATCACTCAAGGTTTTTGCGCCTCTCGCCCTGGGTTTGTTTTTGATTTCATGCATGTGACGCCACCCCATAGCCCTGGAGTTGCGGAAGTACTTGGACCAGGGGGTGGGGATGAAGCTCATGAGCTGCAGTAAGGTAGGGAGGTTCGAAGTTTTCACACTCGGGACAGATAACGGTTTAAATAATCTAGATCATCTAGATCCTGCAAGGTTCCCCTTTCGGGATGGGGTTAGCTTGATGTTCCGGGGGCGTCGCAAGTTGAAAAGGGGGAACACATCCTCTCCAACGGTATGTATGAGGGCCGTTCATAACGAACACAACAAATGTCAGGAATCGTCACGAAGAATGAGCTGCTGCTTATGCTGCTGCTGTATTTTTTTTGTTTTTTTTTTCATCCTCTGGCGGATGGGGAAAAATTCCCCGCACTTCCACGTATTATGTATACATGTCGTGTGCCACTTCAACTCAATTGCTGCTGTATGCTACGTGTGCCTGGCATGACGTCCGACGATGTGTGTTTTGATTGTTGCATTGGGTGTGAAACTGTTACTGCTGTTGTCGTGGCTTGGTCTCCTGCTGTGCACCAACCACACATACGTACACCGCGACTACTGGCACAAGGCGAGAGCTTGAGACACGGTTCCTGCAATTGCATTGCTGCTGTGCTGCTCATGTATACTCGTACCAATTTTGTAACGGCACACACACCACGCACACATACCGAGTACGTGCAGAAGCGCACTAGCATACACAAACACACAGAAGAACCGCCTCTGGCTGCACGAAGGGATAGCTCACAGCGCGGCTGTTGTTGCGCTGTGACCGCCACAAGTACTGAGCCTGGAGAGCCATGTGTGATGCAGCAGCACAGCAGCAGCAGGAGCAGAGCGAGAAAAAGCACCAACGTATGGGTTTCTATAATATGGGCCCTGCGCGGCTCGGCGAAATGAGGCAAGCGACAGGATGGGCCTTGCTCTGTGGGTCTTGCTCGGTGCGACTACCTCCCAGATGCGGCGCGGGAAGCACAACAACTCGAGAAATTGTAGCTAGGTGCCAATCTCCCAGGTAGACGGGCGAGGAAGGTAGTTTTGTCACAGGCGGTGTGTTACATGTTCAGTGCGAGGTGTACAACAGAAGTCACAGGGGCTAGGTGCAACAAATACGTATGATCCTCGAGAGATGTGCTGCTGCTGCTGTTGCTGCTGCTGGCCATACTTAACTGCGTCGTAGCAGGCAGCAGAAGGAGTGAAAACCGCTGGGCTGATGTTGTACAGCGGGCGAAATATCGGAGCAGGTAAAAAAGTCTGAGAGCGGAGCGGGCAATTGAAAAAAAACGACAAATCTTGGAGGTTTCCATTCACACCTACTCGGCTCAGCGAGGTGGAGCGCAACCAAAAACGAGATATTTAGCGACATTAAAAGCTCAATAGCACCGTGACGGAGCTCCGCCGGGATCCCAACCTGCGTCGTAATGTACCGAAGGCTCCCTTGCTTGCCCCGCAGCCGAACGTTCGAGAAAAAACCTCGCTTCCGGAGAACAGCATGCCAAAAACAAGAACAAAAACATATTCTTACATACCAGGTAGACATATTTACGTCGTTGTGGTATGTTGTGCGGGATCTGAGCAGTACGGATCCAAACAGGGAAATATATGCTAGATCATGCACATTGTACCGCGCTCACCCAGCAGCATAATCTATAGGCCCTGCAAATCTTATTGACCAGGAATCTGCCTTCCTTGACATGCACAGATCATCTAAAGATTATTAGGGATCTGATCTTTCGGGCGTGTGCAAGCTTAGAGCCGCCTATGCAGGCTTTATTATTATTAGTCTAGTCAGACAACTCACAGCCCTATGTAGCAAGGAGAAGGAGGTTCATGTAGTTTATTAATGCCACTTTTTCAACTGCCGAACACATGAGGGATGTGTGATGCGTTGCGGCAAATAAAATAAAAACGTACGGGTAGTCACGGATTTTCAGCGTTTTGAGTTACAGTTGCGTAATTACGGCAAACCGGGGATGCAGCTGTAACACCCCTGGAGGGGATGAATCGAATGGAGGGGTTTATTTCCTGGGTTCCCACTAAGTTTCTTCATGAAAAAAGCCAGGTATGCTAAAATCACCGTATTTTTTTCTTCGTGAAATGCCCCGACAAAGGTACACCTGGTTAACATGTGTAGTAACGGCTTTTTTTGGTCTCGCACGCCTGACTTTGTCGCGTGACGCCATAGCGGACATCCCTGAAATGTATCCCATGCTATCACCGAGTAGTTTTAACCGGTCGCCCCGGTGGCGTGTATAAGGTTATCCTCGAGCCTGGTGTAGGTCAGTTTCGTGAGTTCGAGCCCCGCCAAGTGCATACTCGTGTAAATTCGTGGGGACTTTTTCTTGTGGACAATTTGACTTGCGGAAAGCGCGAGAGCGTGAGTTAGCAACACTCGATGAACAATCGACGAGCAGTGGGACTGCTGAACCCTATGCGCGATAAAAACTGAAGGCAAGAACCGGGGAGGAGAAGGGATGACACCTGTGACCACGGCTTGTCCAGAAGCTGGAAAGTGAAAGTGTGCAAAAAAAAAAAGAAAAAAAAAGATTGGTCCAAAATAAAGTGTTTCAGTTTGAAATGGCACGACAATAGCCGCCGACGTAAAAAAGTAAACTAACTCGAGGTTTTTGCGCCTCTCGCCCTCATTTTCATTGATGCTTGTTACGCCAGTCCTTGACTTGCAGAAGTACTTGGACCAGGGGGTGAGGGTGAAGCTGCAGGGAGGGAGGGAGGTGCACGGTGTCCTCAAAGGGTTCGACCCGCTCGTAAACGTGGTTCTCGATGAGTGCATCGAGTTCATCCGAGGTAAGAGAAAAATGGCTTCCCCCCCCTTTTGTGCAGGACTGGTGTGCAACCAATTCCCTGCAGGTCGTTTGTGGTCAATTTCAATGTCGCATGTCGGTGTAGACGAAATCGACCCAAGACGTAACCCTACTTCCAACCCTTTGGGGGGGGGGGGGGTTGGGTCGGCGGAGGCGTTTTGGTGGTTGTTCAAGACAAAAAACGTGCAGCCGAAAAGGCCAGCCTCGACCAATAAGACCATCGACCCGCAGGAAGTTTGGTGCATCTGCGTCCTGCACCTGGGTCGAGTCGAGAAAAAGCGTGACATGTATAATGGGTTTTGGGTTTGGTTTGATGGTCCTGGCAGGGTTCGACCCGCTATTAATAGTGAACGTGGAACTCGATAAGTGTATAACTCGATGAGTGTATAGACGTCGTCCGAGGTAAGAGGTAAAGAAAACATGAAGATGTGTGTTTTTTTCCTCTGGTTTGGTTTGGTTTGAGTTGGGTTGGGGGTTGGGTTGGCGCTTGGTTTGGTGTTATTTTACGTGGCCTAAATTTGTACTTATTTTGTTTTAAATTGTGTTTGCCTGTCTTGCCTGTCTGTCTGTCCGTCGGTCTGTCTGTTTGTGTGTTTGTCTGTCTGTATCTGCTATCTTGCGGCTCAGATCCCGCCGACCCTTACAAGCTGACGGAGGAAACGAGAGAGCTGGGGCTCGTGGTGTGCCGGGGGACGCAAGTCAGCCTCATCTCCCCAACAGATGGCATGGAGGAAATAGAGAACCCCTTCGTAGCGCCGGAGGGATAAATGACATCGATACACATGTGGTTTATAGCAGCACGAGTGGAACGGGATGAAACGCGACGGGGCATGGGATGGGACACGGGAAGGAACGCGACGGGGCACGAGATGGGACGCGGGACGGGACGAAGCCCTTCGTCACGTCGATAAGATTGATTGACGAGCAGCAAGCTTTATCCTATCCTTGTGGTAACGTTGCCGTCGTTTCGTAGCATGAACGAAACGGAACAAAATGGGACACGGGATGGGACTAAACGGGACCGAACGTGATGTGTCACCAAATGGAACATGGCACTGGACGAGATGCAGCAAGGGGCTCTTTCGTGGTCGGTGGTGGCAAGTCGTGCGCGCGGCGCTTCCTTTCTTCACGCAGGGTTGGCGTTGCCGCACTTTCCGTTTCGGGCTTGGGTTTTGCCTGTGTTTCGTGTCAGCGATTATACGTAGGGCGCGGGCGGGCTCGACGAATCATGACAATACCCACTAACCCACACCCTCGATATTGCCATTCGTTGTGATCATCCTGCGAAGTGGGGAGGTGGATTGCTAAATTTGAAGGCTTGTTGGTGGCATCCAATTACTGGTGCGCGCTGTTTTTACCGTGTACGGTTGTACAAAAAAAATGCCGCGGGTGGCGAAAATGTAAACAAAACGTACTCTTGGACCGAGTGCCTCTTCAAGTCTGTTTATGGGAGGTGATCGAAGCATTATTTTATAGCTCAATTATCGCACATGCGAGCATACAGCAGTTGTAGCGTTGAAGGGGTTGTAACGAAGACCACTGACAGGGACAGCTTACGCTATACCTACAATGGGACCCGAAGGGTGCGCCAGCTAGCGTTGGGCTGCGAAAGCAACTGAGTTAAATCGACACACGACGCGTATGAAAATACGTGCAAGTGTGGTGAGCTAAAGCTTTATTTTTCCCCATCCGCCGGAGGATAAATGAAGAAAAAAAAAGTAGTGTTGAAGTAAACATGTGTTTCGTGAAAATGAACTAAAAAACACACGGAAGGGGTTGTGTTGTTTTTGGACATCGCTTTCTCTTTCCAGCTCATCTCGTTGGAGGTTTTACTCTCGACGGTCTTCTGGACCAAAGCCGTGGTTACAGGCGCCGTCCCTTGTCCCCGCCGGGACGTGCTTTCATTTTTACCCGCGGAGAACTGCATTAATGCCCACTGCTAGTCAGTTTCCGTTGGATTTTATTTGCCAACTTGCGCTGGCGTACTGTAGGCGACGGAGGAAGTAGACTAGAAAAAAACATCTTGACCAAAAAGATAAGATGGCTTGTCGCTAGGAATTCGCGCACCGCCTTGTAACTTGTGTGCGTTGGTTGAGAATTTGGAGAGTCGTACACCGCTGTATTATAAGGTTAATCGCGGTCGGTGGGCGCACACTAAACCTATATTAAACCAGGCTTCACCCGTCTCCAAAGAGGTCCCTATGGTGTACTTGTAGACACTTGAATTCGCTCGTAGTACCAGCAGAGATTCAACACCCAGCGTAACCGCTGGCAGGATGACAAGTCTACCCGTAGGAAGGATATTGCAGGAGCACGCGCGGTAAAAGTCGCGACAGAAAAAGGAAACCGTGTGATATTTGGTTCCCGACCGCGATTTCGTGTCAGTCGTAGTGACGGATGCCGAACGATAGCCGAGTTCGATACGATACCCAAGAACACAAGATCAAATTGTTAGAATTTGATTTCGATGAAGGGGTAAAAGCCGCTTTTGCTGCGGGGTGGATCCCCGACAAAATACCTGACGAGGCACTCTTTTTTTTTGGGTGCAGAACGATAGCCGAAATCGATACGATACCCATCAACGAAAAATGAAATCGTTGGAATTTGATTTTGATAAAGGGATAAAAGCCGCTTTTGCTGCTGGGTGGGTCTCCGACAAAATACCTGACGAGGCACTCGTTTTTTGTTGTGAATATCGAAACGCCCAAAGTTTCATCGCGTGACAACTCCAAGCCGCCAAAACGGCGGCCAACGACCGGCATTATCACTTCAACTCCTGTTGAATGACATGGCGCAACTCCAGCTTTTCGACCTAGCCCTCAGCATCTGCCAACTTACCCAATTCAGTAACGATTAAGAAATAGACGAGTCCAGGGACAGGCAAACCGATCGCCCACAAATAAATATCTTCATGTTGACAGAGCGCTCTCGGGCTAGGAAAGGCGAAACTATTCGAGTGAGGGAAGGCGCGTGCCATCATCTGCCAGCTCTCGGCAAGATGCACGATCTACGGCAAGATGTTCCGTACCGGGTCGTTGTCGTTGTACCGACCGACCTAAAGCACTATTAATAGTCCTTGATGCTTGCTCGTGGAGGTGGACACCGATAGGAAATCCATTGGCCACAACCAGCGCTGTCATTGGGACAGCAAGACAACGTAACGTGTGTATTAGCGAAATCGATCCGCCACAAGCAGAGCAGTCGTCGGACATCACCACCACAGAGAACGATCGCTCGCACTCCAGGGCGGCAAACAAAACAACGGTAACCACGGCCGCCGCCGCAAAAGCCGCTGCGGTCCAACCGTAGCAGCAATAGCCACGGTGACTACTGTAGCCGCGTGCATCGTTAGCCCCCCCCCCACTCCAAACCCGCCCCACCCGCTGCGTAACGCAACTCGTAACGCCAACTCTTTCACCAACTCGGAAGAAAACAGCACACGACTTTGAGGTAGTCTGTGTCCACAAAACGGGTGCTGCAGTTGGGAAAATATTTTTACGCGAAGCCAGGGAAGGCCAGCACGAAAGCAAGACCGAGGTTTGGATGATGATGACTCCTGCCCCCCCCACCTTAATCGCCCGTCGTCACCGAAAAAAACTGGCTAAAACAGACTTTACGTCAACAGGCTAGAGACGGTTCATGGTGGTCATGTCAACGGACTGCACGTCGTCTTCGAACTTTTCGATGACGTCAGTGATGTCTTCGACACCAACCTGTACAAGCACGGAAAAAAAGGTGGAACGAGAAAAAAAGGCGGCGAAAGAAAAGAAGCGGTAAATAAGAACGAAATAAACCAAAACACAACGAACCGCGTGGGCTGAGAACCTGGCACCCAAGCAGAGGCACGGCCATGACGCGGACGCGGCGGGGGGTCGAGAGGAAACAACACCGCAAATAAAAACTACGATATCGGAATCGGCCACAAGATGGAGCCAGAGCTGCCAATATGTCATACATGTCCAAACAGCAATGCATGAACCTGTACCACACGTGCGCTGCACGGCGACATTTGTACCGCACGCTCTTCCTAGATGCCTGATAAGTCAAACACTTCGTTTTTCGGAGGTAAACGAGAGAAAAAAAAACAGTTTTTGACAAAGACTCCAGAGGGGAGGCAGCGAGGCAAAGCAGTCAAGAGGAAAAACAAAAGAAAAAGAGATCGGCAAATACAGCAGGCGAAGGGGTGAAAAGGGAATAAAAAAAAAAAAAAATGTGAAAAAGAAAGCTGATCCAAGCGAATGGGTTTCGATCGCAAGAGGCCTGCCAAGTGACTCACCCCCCCGCCCAACCGCGTCCTGCCGACTCCCCGTGGGGTCGACCACAACCCAAGAAAGCACAAGCAACACAGTACTCGAAACATGGTATTACCATCGAACATGCCAACTCCGAGGGGAACCCCCGCTTCCCTCCAAACCACCCCCGACCCTTCCCAACCCCCCCCCCCCCTCCCCCCAACTCCCCCGCCAGCTCCGTGTGGCCTGCTTACCTTAGAGTCAACCACCACACAAGACAACACAAGCTTCTTCACGCCGAAAGCAACGGGCACCAATTTGTACGCTTCTCCCCATACAAGGCCATCGATCTTCTCCTGCTTGATCTTTTCGAACAAACCCTTCAGGTCGGCGCCGGCCTCCCACGGCTTCACTTCAAACACAATTTGGGACCTGTGGGGTTTTTATTCCAAATCGAAGCGGAGGGAGGATGGGCGATCGGTCTGTCAATTGGTCGGGTGGTCGGTCGGTCTGTCCATTGGTCGGATGGTCGGTCGGTCGGCATGCAATCGGTCGGTCAGTCCGTCGACCGGTCGGATGGTCCTTCGGTCATTCAATCGGTCGATCTGTTATCGGTCTGATGGTCGGTCGGACGATCGGCCAGTCCGTTGGTTGGTTGGACCGTCGGTCGGTCTATCAACCGGTCGGATGGACGGTCGGTCATTTTGTCGACCGGTTTGGTGGTCTGTCAGTCCGTCTCGATCGGTCGGATGGTCGGTCATCCAATCGATCGGTCTGACGGTCGGTCCTTCTGTCGACCGGTCTGAAAGTCGGCCATTCCGCCGATCCACCAGCCCATCGATCGGTCGGATTGTCGGTCAGTCGGTGGTTTACCTGTCGACCTTCTTGTTGGCATCCTTGGCCGCCTTGGCCTCCGCCATCTTCTCGGCGCGGCTCTTCTCGGCGGGCTTGGCCTCCTCCTCGTCGTCATCGCCGAACAGGTCGTCATCGTCATCGTCATCGTCGGCTGCCGCCGCCGGTGCCGCCGCCACCGCAGGGGCCGCCTTCAGCGAGACAGGGTAAAAATAAAAGAGGGGGGAACGCCAAATTTAATGTCAGTACGTACCGATACCAGGGAGTGGTGTCAAACAAAATGAGTCTAGAAAAACTAAAGCACCACATAAAAATCAAACACAAAACAAAATTGGAAACATTCAAATATTCCCCGAAAGAGAAATAAAAAGAAACATGTTTGTTAACAATACAGCAGTACTACCTGCAGCTGAACAAAACAAACCGCGTCACGACAAAATGTACACAGTCCGTGGTGCGGATGGCGGGGTTCACACGAAAAAAATCGATATGAAGGCATCATATCTGCCATTCGACTCACCCTTGATGTGGACGCAGGCGCCGCAGCAGGGGCAGCCGGTGCCAAGTGCAAGCTGTAAAGCGGCGAAAAGAAAAACAAAACGAGGGCGGGGGGGCACATTAGAAGGAAACCTCGGGACAGGGGGCGAAGCTCGCGATCCATTTATAGGTGATCTGTTACGTACAAACATCAGTAGCAGCTGTAGAGGCACCCGGAGAACCGACTACCGATCGCACCTTCGAATATCAGTGGCAGCCGTAGAGTCGGCTGCAGAATCGACTACCGACCGAACTCCGACAACAGACCGCACCGTACCTTCGAATATCCTAGCAGCCGTAGAGGCGGCCGCAGAACCGACCACCCACCAAACGCTGACTACCGACCGCACCGCACCTTCGCACTCCCTTGATGGCGGCGATGTGGATGAACCAGCGGTAAGCGTGGGGAGCCTTGGCCTTGTCCGGCGCGCCGGCGCACGACGAGAACATGTCGGCATCCGCCTGATAAGTAGCACACAAAACAATGTTCGGAAAATCCAAACCAGGTCGTATCAGGCACCAACCAACACTTTTTTTGTTAAATTTCGACAAATACCAAACGTTTCACAGCGATGTTCGGGAAATTCCAGACTGTTACGTACAGGTTACAGGTATTGGTATGGCATACGGCACCAACGAATGTTATTAATACTCAAGTTTCAGGAGTTTTAGGGTTGGTCCTGGGGAGCTTTATATAGATAATTTGGGACAAGGTTCTGCGGCTGACGCCGCCCGTTCATTGAAGCGAGCCCAAGACTTTGCTTTAGGAATACGTGCGTGGACAAGTAGTGGACAGACAACAAACGAGTGAAAACACAAGTAGAAAGCAGTTGATATTATCTCTGTCGTGCGGGTATATATATACTTCGAAGTAGGTACAAGGTTTTTCGGCGGCGTTACGCCGCCACGCTAAGTGACGCGATCCCAAGATCCGTGAAAACGGTGCATTGTTTGTGTGTGAGCTTTTTGTGATGTGTTTTGTCGATCGTTTTGTTGCGGATGTGTGGTGTTTATTGCTCGTTGCGCTCGCCAACTCACCAGTAAAGAGGCTGGTTATCGCACTTAATAATCGAATGCCAAAGAATGATTGAGTGTTGAAAATCCAGCTCTCGTCTGAGAGCCCGAGAGAGATCGAATGTACTCTAAAATCAAGTAGTTAAGGTCGCCTGGAACGGCTCACAGAGCAGCAAATTAAATATTTCGAGAAAGTCGTTAATCGAACAAATCAAGTGTTTTCAGCGTTAAGATAAAGTGTACAATTAGTAGGGTTATATCGAACAAGCAGCATGCACGCATTCGGAACCCAGGCAGGCTACTGCCTCGACTCCGTTTGCCTTTTGCTTTGTTGTCGAAGCGTATTCGACAAACAAAAAGGCAGGGTGTAGCTGACCCTCGATTTTGGTCGGCATGGAATCCGGGTGATGGGTAGGCCCTGTCCGGGTCGAGCTGTCTAGAGGGCTCGGGTCCAGGTGGGATCAGATTGCCAAGCGGGAAGCAGGGTGGACTTTGTCGCGTGAACCACATAGCATTGCCACCAAGTTGGGATATTTTTCGATTCCTCACGTTTGATTCTCATTGAAGCTTTAGCTTTCCCAAAGTATCCAAGTAGTATACCCTTGATACTCCCGCCATTCATTTCGATTGGCGGTCGAGATCTGGAAATATGCACGCTTGCATGAGTTGATCAACACAACATCCCGAAACATCAGTGTTTGACCAATGAATGGGTTTGGTCGACCAAGTGCTAAGCTCTAACTGCTTACGTACAGTGGCCGGTGCATGTAAGGACCGTTTGGGCATCCACATCCATCTATACACGGCACCTAGATTTCCTTATAGAGGGGAACAATACAGACGATATGCCACGCAGCTTGCAAATAGGAGTATCGACCCTTTATCGAACTCACAGCTGACGCGTTTAAATCTACTTAATGAAATATCAGGCATGTACAGCAGCTGCTGCGGGAGCGTTGCCTGGTGTACAAACAGAATGTGGGGGGGGAGGCAGCGGCTACTCGTATGACATCACACACAGTAGCAAAGTTTGAAGGCGGGAGCGCATTGCAGGGCAAGCATCGTTCGTTCATCGTTGCTCGAAATGCACCTGACTTGTGTTGTGCGCATTCCACGTACAAAGAGGCCACGAGTACCCCCATTCAATAGGGGATAAAGTAAACGTCGGCTTCGCCGTTGTCACCATCAGCAACGCAAAGCACGCGGACATCGCGACAATAACCACAGGGCTGGACCGGGCAGATGCCCAACCAGCAGCAGTCTCTGTTCTCTACAAGTAGGTGTTAAGACCCTTTACCAGAGTATGATAGCACTGCACTCAGCTTCACTCCTGTTCTTTTTTTTTTCAAATCACCACTTGTATGTACTCTCCAACTGAACTCGTAAGAGGTTTTATTTACTCTCAGCGACCTTCTGGACAAGCTGTGGTCACACGTGTTCTCCCCCTCGGCACATGCCTTCATTTTCATCGCGCATAGGGTTCATTCAGCGTTCCCACTTTTGAGGTTTTGTGCTCATCGATTTTCATCGAATTTTGGCTAACTCACGCTCTCGCGCTTTCCGCTCGTAAACTTTTCAAGCAAGAAGTCCCCACGAGCACGAGTATGCACCACACCCCGGACAATAGCCTACTGAATATGCCTATTGAATGTCAATAGGTTGGGGTATTGCATATCGATACCTATTGACACGTTCGATAGATGTGCTAATTTTTCGATCGATACCCATTGCTTGGACCAATAGGTCCAGAGGAATTGGTACAATATGCTGTTCTTGAGATAGGTGTGTGAATCTGTCTATCGATACCTATTTCTTCGGCCAGTAGGTTATGATAATCGGCACAATAGGCTATTGTTCTTACATTAGTTATGTCACACTGTCGATCGATACCTGTTACTGTGACCAATAGGTACGTGAAAGTGTCGATCGATACCTATTGTTTGACCAATAGGTATGTGAAATGGTCGATCGGTATCTATTGCTATGAGCAGTATGTATAAAGCCCTGCACAGTTGTCCACCACGTTTTGAGTACGCCTGTTGCGTCTGTCTACAAGTTGGTGTATCGAATATCGATTAATTGAATATCGATACGTGTTATTATTATTCTTGCCCTCCGAAAATAATATAAAAATAAAAACACACTCCAGCTGTGAGATCAAAGACTTTATCGAAACTCATATTTGCAAGCTGTGTGTGATACTCCGATCGCGCGTATTGAGGGTTGTGTGTCCTCATTAAGGATATAGGTCGGCGACTCCCCTTGCAACTACAGCGTAGCTATCAGGGTCAAC
This sequence comes from Undaria pinnatifida, assembly GCA_012845835.1. Lineage (NCBI taxonomy): Eukaryota > Phaeophyceae > Laminariales > Alariaceae > Undaria > Undaria pinnatifida. The sequence continues at coordinate 9,687,672 of JABAKD010000013.1, forward strand.
AGGGTGATGTTAGTCCATCTGTGCGCGGAAACTATAAAACCCGTTTTTTAGGGGGACAAAACTGACAGCTGTGGAAGGAAATGCATCAGTTTATCAAGTAAATCCTGTAAATCGAATAACCGGTGAGGGGAGGGCGGAGTTTTCAAGGACCTGGGGGGGGGGGGGGGGGGGGGGGGGGATCATGTCGCATAGATGTAGGGGTTTGCTATACGCGCGGTGCTAGGTCTAAACGATGATTCGGGTGGTGGGGAAGGAGGGGGCGTTGGGGGGGGGAGGGGATGAATTGCGGCATGGATAGCTTTAGAAAGATAATGAGGTGATATCAAGTGCGTGGACGTGTTTACTACTCTGGCAGATTTCGATGTTAGGTGGGGCGTTTGAGCAAAAGGGAGCGGGAAAGAAGAAAAAAGAGGAAAAAAAAGAACAAAAAAGAGAGGGGGGAGGGGTTCGGGGGGGGGCGAGGGGGGGGAGGGTTTTCAAGAGGTTTAGGTCACATATAATATAAAATACTCCAGCTGTGAGATCAAAGATTTGGTCGAAACTCATCTTTGCAAGCTTGTGTGTGATACTCCGATCGCGCGTTTTACGCATATATGTAGGGGCTTGCTATACGCGTAGTGCTATTAATAGGTCTAGGCGATCGTGCGGGTGGTGCGGCAGGAGGGGGCGTTGGGGGGGGGGGGGGATGAATGAAAGCTACGTCATGGATGGCTAGAATGATAATGACGTGATATCAATTGCGTAGAAGTGTTTATTACTTCTTTTTTTTTTATCCTCCGGCGGATGGGGAAAAATAAAGCTCAGCTCACCACACTTCCACGTATTTTCATCCGCGTCATGTGTCAATATAACTTGTTTATTACTCTGGCCGATTTCGATTGTAGGTGGGGCGTTTGAACAGGGTGGGGAGAAAAAAAAAGGAGAAAAAAAAAAAAAAGAGGGGGGGAGGGGGGGGAGGTGGGGGGGTTTCCCAACATCTTGTTTAATCTACCGCTTCCTTGCCTCACATATCGATCGAAAATCCTCACTAGCCTATCGATTAATTAACACGTATTTAAATACCAGGTATAATCGTAAAGCTGCTGTTTTGAAACAAGGCGAGAAGTAGGCCAAGGTACATATTATTGCTCTCGTCCAAGGTATTCATTCAAACAATAGCCTGGGGTATACGGCACGTATAGGTACGTTGTAAGCAGTACCAGGGTATACATTTACAAGCAGTAGGTATCGATCGAAACCCTTGCAAATATATCCATTAAATTGTCAGTAGGTATCGATCGATACCCTTGGGAACCTATTGAATTGGGCAATAGGCATCGATCGATACCCTTGCAAACCTATTACATTGAGCGATATGTAATGATCAATATCGTCGCACACCTATCGTTTTAACCAATAGGACTGATGGCGATAAGAAGGTGTTCGAACGATAGCCTGTTGGGAGTCATCTTCAAATTATGTTGGTGCCCAAGATGCCTTTAGTATCGATATGCACCTTCGCAAGCATATCGGTCGCACAATAGGCTTTTGTGGCCACTGCCCTACCCCTATTGTTGCTTACAATACCTATCGATAGACCCCGATGCCGAGCTATTGTGCCCCACGATAGGTATCGATCCTCATAGTTGCCGACCTATTGTTGGCCCAATAGCCTATCCGATAGGGTATTATCCAGGGTATAATGAGAAACTCGACGGCTCACAAACAGGTCGCTCTATAGCACTGCAGGCTTGAGCTTCGCATCGAACACACATTAGGATCACCACCTATTAATAGTTGTTGAGACAATCCACCTTGAGCTTCTTAGGGCACAACACGGACAGACAGCGCTGTTTTCGGGGATTCTCTGCTGGGCTGGAGGGGCGTGCGGCGTAGATGATGAATGACGAACTAGAGTTTACTTGTTCCTAGACGGGCTGTCTCCGAGCGCCTTTTCTCTCCAACACTGAAACAATAAAATGGCGAAAGGTCTACATACCGATGCCTATAATCGGAAACAATAGAATGGTGAAAGGTCTGTCAATACCTATCGTCCCAAACAAAAGAATTGTGAAAGGTCTATCGATACCTATTTTCCGAATCAGCAGGTTTGGTGAAAGGTGTATCGATACCTATCGGACAAACCCGTAGGTTCCGTCTCTCAGCGCCAACATCCTATCGCCCAAACAATACTGTCCTGAAAATATCTATCGATACCTACTTGTTTTATCAATATGTTCAGATAAATACGTACAATAGGCTATTGGCCAGACAGTAGATCATCGAAGATGCCAATCGATACCTCTTGCCGACCCCAATAGGCTGCGAAGAGTACCAATCGATACCTATCGCGGGCAACAATAGGTCTCCTATTGAAATAGGATCCTATCGATTGTCTATTGACCTGGAACCTTTTGTCCAGGGTGTGGTATGCACGCACTCGAGAGGATGCGAACCCGCAATATTGACTTGTGAATCGTAGGGACGATTTTCACCTACGAGTGCTATATTTTTAGTAGGGACGACATTCACCTACGAGTACTATTGACTGTAGTAGGGACGAGATTCACTTACGAGGACTGACTGCTGCACCGGGGACCCCTGCTCTATTACGGGGTATACGTATGTACGTCAGCTATAGCGCCTGATACAACCGAGTTAAATTTGACACACATACATGTTTCTGGTATGAAAACACGTGGTGCGATGTGCCCAAGCATTAATTTGTACCTGGTATAAACTTACTGTGTTGATAAATAAGTCAGCTATGGTGGAGTTCCGACAAATTCTGGGTCGATACGATGTACTCATCTGGGTATTCCTCAGCTCCAGAGTGACTGGAGCCTGTCCTGTGACCACGGACTTGATTATGCGAGTTAATGTGAGAACAACAACAACAACAACTCATCTTTGCAAGCTGCGTGACACACCCCACCTGCCGCAGGATCATGACAAGATAAAAACAAAAACAAAAAAGGGGATAAAAACACTTGGATTTATATTATAATATTAACAAGCCATTCTGAGGAATTGGAAAAGCGCCCCGTGTCAAGCCTATACAGGTATATCTACGCAGTGCTCTTACACTGTGGTGGGCGCTATTCATAGAAAGCTTGTAGTGTGGGCATGACATGCCCATTTGACCGCCCTTGTTTCCCCAATGCTCTTCCCAAGGGCTACCCAAGGCTGTACCCTGGGCCACACCCCAGGTTACGTACGATAGCCACACAATTCTACCGAGAGGTCGAGATGGGGCAAATGCTCCGAGCAAACAAAAGCTCCATCCCGCATGTCACTAACCGTGCAACCTCCAACAGGGAAGACAAACGCAACACGGAGAGCAAACATTGCATGGCAACCCTCTGGCCATAAGTTTTGCTGCCGCTTATCGTTCCCAAGCACTGCAGCCGCAGAGGTCTGCGCAGCCCGCCCAATCTGGTCATGATCTCTCCTGCGCGATCTACCATTATAGACGGAAATGTAAGAACATTTTTATAATCATACTGATGAACACACGGTTACTATAGTTTTGTCTGAAGGGGGTATTGCACCATTAATAAGAACAACTACGAACGTAAATATAAGTATCATTTGTACATAATATTAATATAAACCTGATCATTGTATTTCCGTTCAGATCGAGATGTTCGATGCAAAACCAACCTGGGAGTAAGCGTAGCCCTCGACGTACGACCGCGACGTCATGAAGCCGTTGAAGCCACCCAGGCCCTTGGGCGTAGAGAGGTCGAACTTAGGAGCCATGATAGTTGCGGGTGGCTTGGAGTGTAGGTTAAAGCTTGGCTTGCTTGAATCGACACTGCCGTGCGGCTCGTTAGTACATCCAATCAGGGGGTTCCGTATTAAAAACCCCGGTCTAGACATGCCTCGAAAACAACTGTGAACATTTTTTCTCCCAAATCGCTGCCAGCAAGTCGCATCATCATCGGCGCATCGGCGCAGAGCTCGAACAACGGCAGCATTATGATGAGCGAGTACGAAGATGAGGTGAGCCACTTGTACAGGAACCATGCACCATAAGTTTTCCAGGACGATGGAGTCTTTGGGTCCGGCAATTGTACGTGTCCGCCTTGCCAGTCTCGTGTGCAACGAAACTGCGAGCACGATGAAACTTCCAAGCTTCCGTTTGATTTTATGATTTTATCCACTAATAAAGGTAGATACGAGGTAGTCTTCCGGCGTTTGCGCAGTCCCATCCCGTACCTGGTTCATAGCAGCCTAGTCGCAGTCGAAGCTGCTGCCAATGGGTCAGTGCCTAGAGCAGCGATCAATCTATGCAGGTACTGTCTTCCCTTGAGGTCTACCTCGCTTTTGTGTGGTCTCGGTATTATCTTTTGCAGTTGCAGACGCCATATTATCGATGCGCCAAAGCTCCTGCTGGTATGATAGCAGAACTGCAATCTTCACTTGGGAGTCAGTTTCATCTAGAGTCGTCCGACTTTCGACACTCGGACAGAACCGTTGACCCAAGTATCGGCTACAGCAGTAGCAGCAGCAGCGTAGCAGCCGTAGCAGCAATAGCTTCGTCAGCCGACTTGGGGACTAAAATTATCTATGATAGTCGGCTTCGCCGCCTAGTTATTAATAGTAGTCGTGAAACCGTGCCGACTCACAGCCCTAGCTAGACCTTCATTTCACCTCGAGCCGTGCAAATAAAAAACTCACCCACATAGTAGTCTAGGTATATTACAAGTACTGTACCAACAACGCAGCTTGCAAAGATGAGTGTTGGCCCGAAATTCGTCGAACTCGCGGCTGACGTCCTTCAAATATTGTTATAAACTAGTCACACAAAAACTTCACAAAACGACGCCAGAAGCAGCAGTCGTACCATGAGCAACAGCAACAGCTAAGCAGCACAATCGCGGTGCATCGTGTTTGTGTGGTGTGTGCCTGGTGTGCACGTCTGCACAAAGTGCGCCAGCACAGGGCAAGCAAGCGACCGACGCGGAAACCAACCATATCGCATGCCCCTGCTGCTGCTGCCGCTGCTCTGTGAAGCCCTTTGATATGATATTCGTTTTTTCATCGCCCTTACTTCGCATCTTCTGGACAAGCCGTGGTCACAGCAGTAGAGGTCGTCCCTTCTTCCCCCCGTTAACCCACTGTCGTTTTTTATAGCGCCGAGGGTTCAGCATTCCCACTGCTCGTCACATGGGTTGTCCCTTTCCGCTTCCCCTTCCGTTACATACCCATACCGTACCGTTTTATCGTGCAGAGGGTTCGGCATTCCCACCGCTCGATGCATCGATTTTTTTACTACCGTATATACCAGGTACCAGGTAGTAAACTGCTGGCCTTCTCATAGGAAAAAAGCCCCGGAAGAAACTCAAAGCATCTCTATTAATAGTAATAGTCATAACTGATTCTGAACACCGAAAAATGGAGGTTTCAGCACCTTCGCAGGCGTATTTGACCCAGGGAGAAAGAGGATCGGGCCCGCTCTTCTCAAAGGCCGACTAGCCTTTTTGCGAGACGCATCCAACGAATACCGTTTTTTCAGGAGAGGGATTTGAACTTTTTTCGATATCGTGTCCTCAGGTCAGTTTCGGACCGAAAAATGGGCACTTTCTTTCGATGACTGCGATATGTATCCGAAACTGTTTTTGCATTTCTTTTCGGAAATTTCAAACTGGTATCCTCAACAAACGGCAAACTTCAAACTTCGTTGGACGCGTCTCGCAAAAAGGCTATTAAACAGTCGGACTTTGAGAAGAGCGGGCCCGGTTCTCCCGTCCCCCGGATCAAACACGGCTGCGAAGGTGCCGAAACCTCCATTTTCGGTTTTTAGAATCGGTTCACTACTTTTTCAATTAGAGAAAATATATCTATATACTCTCCTACGCGTTTACCGTGAAGGGGGACGTCGCCCACAGGGACGGCACATTCGTCTTCACGGAATACGCGTACGCTGTGGGAACAACGCAACCGAATGTTCCACGGACAATCAAGGAAGCGCGGACCACACCCGAAGCCACCCAGTGGAACGCAGCAGCAGAACGCGAGATTGCGAGTCTTAAAGATTGTCACGTTTACAAGCTTGTTCCGCGCTCTGCCGTTCCCACTGGACGGAAGAGAACCAATTCGAAATGGGTGTTCAAGCGCAAGGGGGACGGCTCCTTCAAGGCTCGTGTAGTGGCTCAAGGTTGGAACCAAGTTCCTGGCCTTGACTCTGGCGGCATCTACGCCCCGGTGTGCATGATTCAGAGCGTGCGGATCATATGCTGCATAGCCGTGCACTTCGGCCTTCTTCTACACCAGACGGACGTATCAACTGCCCTCCTGTACGCGGTTATCCAGGAGTTGGTGTTCGTCGAGCAGCCATCTGGCTTCGAGGTCAAGGACAAGGATGGAGGTGAGCTAGTAATGCAGCTAGAGAAGAGCCTCTACGGGCTGGCCCAAAGCCCCGGGAACTGGTTCAACACCATCGATCCCGCCCTTGTCGAGATCGGCTTCGTTCCGCTTCAGTCTGACACGTGTCTACTTGTACGGTCACGACGGTGTTCGGATCTACTTGACCCTCTACGTGGACGATCTCCTTCTGGCCAGCAACAACTCTGACGCCATGGCGATGGTAAAAGAGAAGTTGAAGCAGCGTTTCAAAATGACCGACACGGGAGCGGTGTCGCTCGTCTTGGGCATGGAGATAAAGAGAGACCTTGAGCGTGGCACTCTCACAATCTCTCAAGAGGCTTACTCCAAGTCCATCCTGGAGAGGTTCGGAATGTCATAATGCACGCCGACCAACACGCCGGGGTACGGTCCCGAACTCTCCAACCAGCAGCCTGACGAGACTCTGCTGGACGAGGAAGAAAAGAAGCGCTACCAGGGCATCGTGGGGTGCCTGATTTATGTTTTCCAAGTGTTGAGGTACGATATCATGTATGCCGTTGGTCAACTGGCTCGCCCGATGGCGAAACCCAGCAAGATCCACATGGTGGCGGCGAAGCACACTCTTCGCTACCTCGCGGGGACAACCGACTTCAGCATTACGTACAAGAGACGTACAAGAGGGGAGGCTTCAAGCTTACAGTCTTTTCGGACTCCAACTTGGCCAACAACCCGGACAACGGAAAGTCCACCTCATGCTACTTGTCGATGCTGTGCGATGCGCCGATTGGCTTCAAGTCGGGGCTACAAGATCTGACTGCCATGTCGACCATGGAGGCGGAGCTGGTCGCGTCGGCTTTGGCGATGGAGGAAGCAGTGTTCTGCTCGAATATGCTGAGCTAGGGTTCGGCAAGGGCTTCGCGAAAGTGCCGTTGTACTGCGACAACAAAGCGACGCTGCACGCGCTGGGAAACCGCTCCTTCAGCTCGAGGACGAAGCACATCGCGCTGCGCTTCTTCTTCATCCGAGAGCTCGTGTCGGAGGGAAGGATCTCCATCCACTACATCCCGACCGACATCAACCCTGCCGACATCGGCACAAAGCACGTGAACAAGCATCGCTTCAGGAACCTGCTGAACATCATCAGCAACTTCAACGTGAACGACTCCATCAACAGTCGTATTATATGTTTGTGTGTTTGTTTTAAATCTGTTCTGTTTGTGCGAATCAACTTGCTCTTTCTGTAATCGACATTCGGCCTCGCACCATCACTGGTTGAACGAGCCATGTAGGATTGGAAGTCATGGTAGTCTGGTTTGTGCAGTAGCAGGTACTCTTTAGCAAGCACATGAATGTATTGTTGCACGTATAGGACTGAAACATAACGTGGTCGTTTAGTGGTTGAAAACGCATGAAACGAAAATACTTGCTTGAACTAATCATCATTAGTTTGGTACGAGTTAGAGCAACTTCCATTGAGGGGGAGTGTTATGGAAATGCTAGCACATAGCTATTATGAGTCAATGTTCAGTAGCACTGCTCTTGTGTATCGTAGATCTCATATGTGTCGGTTCGAGTGTACCGTACGTATGTGTGCGGAGAAATTACTTCCGTAGGATTCTCCGCTTGATATCCAGTTAACTCACTCTCTCGTGTGGCTCTCTCTTGTAGATCTTTCCGGATCATAGCTGTCCTGGTCATCTCTGGGAAGCAGCCGTCGTCTGGGCTCCTGCAACTCTGCGGTTTATATCTGTGTGTATTGGCCAAATTAAGCGCCACCGTTGTACTATTCAACATCTTCTCTACATCTCGGAAGCACTTCGTTTTCCAGGCTATCCTCTCGCACCGTGCCATCACCTCGACTAACGTCGACGTCAAAGCCTCTCAAACCACCGTGCCAGGGTATCACACATTATCCATGACAGTATATATAAGATGGCTTCAGCCTTAGAGTTTCGAGGAAATATGAAAGTCGGGAGCGGTTTATAACGAAGTTGTGTATAGAGTATAGACCACACGACCTCACCCGTGCTCAGATCAGAAATCTATGATAGCCTGGGCAACATCCCGGTTTCTTGATACATAATCGGCTGGTATGATATTTACGTCCCATTGCCCATGCCCACCTTCGGGGTATGTTATCCATGTTATGGTATGTATTGTCCTGAAAGGCCGGTAATTTCCCAGGGATAAGAAAGGATAAAGGATGTTGATTTGGAGGCGTCGCTGGATAGGAAACAGGGGACAAGCGAGATATGTATGTCGATCCTTTCCTCTGCCAGACCTCTAGAGCGACACAAACTGGACCATGTGTGAGCTGCTCTTCTATCTCTAAGCGACCTGCACACGTGAGTAGCACCGAGGACCTGCTCAACAAGGAAACCCGGAAAGGATTTATGTATATCTCTAACGGTATCCCGAATTTTAGGGATATAAAACAGCGTTATTATTAGAGTATTTCTTGTCGGAGGGGGGGGGGGGGGGTACTCAATTTGTGGACGTCTCCCTCAGTCGGGGGAAGGGGGCGTTCGCGAATCGTTATCGATACTTTATACCATATATATATGTGTATGTGTCACGAAGCGTGACAGTGAAAAAAAATGACAAAAACATGAAACCTATAAAATTGATGACGATTGGTGAATCGTCGTCGTTGTCGATTGACAAAACGTGATTTAGATTTTTGGGAAAACGTCAGAAAACGCCACTTTACACCTTTCCCAAGGCCACGAATGGGGCCTTTTGGCACAAAGCGTGACCTCCACACTTTACAACGCGCAAGACGGAATTGTTATTGCTACATTGTTTGCATTCGTTAGGATCGCACAAGACGGAAGTGCTATTTATGTATCGTTTGCATTCGTTAGAAGCGAACATTCCACCCATCCACCCACCCACCCACCCACCCATCGCTGTCCCATTGTGCTACGATTGAAAAGGTGCGGTCGCCAACAGGATTGGAGAGGCTGGCCCGCCTACTCGCCGCGACAAAAGAAGATGCCTCGGCGGAAATCTCCAAGCTCGACTCTCAGGTGTGTATGATATTATAGGGATATACTATTGCTCTTTTGGGGAATGAACGTTACATTAACATTAGACTAGTGGTAAAGAGCGTCACCCTCTTGCAACGTATTATAAACCTTTTTGAGGCTTTTTACATTGTTTTAGTGTATTATATACTATAGAGGGGGAAAGTGATGAAGATAATGACGATAGCCCTTTTGCCACTTGTTACGGCCTTTTTGGGTCTTTGAACTTGTGGTGTTTTATTGCTTGATTGAAGTATGCTGAAGAGGGTAATAGTGACGACACTCGTGACGTGTAATGACGAACACAGCATCGGCCACACGAAGCAGACAAGGCGTTGTGGCTTTCGTCAAGTGTCCCAAATACAACACAAGAAGCTGCGGCACGACAGATACGCGCGCAGTAACCTACAAATCATACCGCTTGCTCTGCGCTCACGCTTGACGCCTGATAAGACCGCACTGATCAGTATTTGATTTTGGTCGCAAGAGCTTGCCTTGCCCTCCAAAGGGTTAATCACCCCGCACGCCTACGAGCCACCCAGCACCCAGTACGTGACCCTCGGAAAGCTATCGACCCCACTCACCCTGACACCATCCCTCGCTCTCCACCCACCCACCCCCGGACATTTACGCGCGATGTCGTAATGTGTTAACCCTGGCCGTACCCGTTGTCACGGCATGGCATGGCATGACATGTCATGGCATGACATGGCATGGCAGGTACAAGCGCTGCGAGTGGAGCGGGCTACACTCGAAGCTGCATTGGAGTCGAGCCGAGATCAGCTGGCGGATGCGAACAGCCTCGTGGACCAGCTCAGGCTCGAGAACACTCGCAAGGTATGGTACTCTATACGATACAGTATGCTTGGAAGGAACACAATAACTAGGACTGTGGGTCGGCCGGCTTTTGATTTTTCCCTTGCTGTAATTGGCGAAGTCATTCGTTTTGGCATCTGAATGGCCCACCTCTCCAACCCCCCGCCCCCGCACACCCACACAGCCACACACCCACACCCCCATCATGTACCTCCACCCCCTTCCCCCCCCCCACCCTCTCCGTCGCCCTTCCCGTGCAATGACGATGCTTGATATTAATACTCTGTCGCGCTGCTCGCTCGCTCTGTGTGTATGATGGGTATGTATGCACTGCAGTACGGGACACCTAATAAGCGACAGGGCAGTATCAAAGGCAGACAAATCTAGAAACCCGTGAGCTGTCACATTAGTGTTAATGTAGTTAATGTAGTTAATTTGGAAGGCACCCGCTTTCAAAATGAGAAACCCAGCTGGATCAGCTGTACGTTTTGTATCAGGTGTACTGTGCTGTACGTGGTACGTGTGTGTATATGTGTTGTTCGTGCGTGCGTTGCGTGGCGTTGCGCCAATCAATATGATTTGTAGGGGTTTGCAGTATGCTCTACAACAGCATCGATTCGGTTGGATCTATGTCGGCATTTCAACTGACTGTGATATATACATACCAGGGTAGGCAACTAATAATTAGTGAGCAACTTATAGTCAGGGATTTCACAGGTGTGACCTGACTCGATCCGCGGATCGGGAAATATTGTTCTCGTGGGTTGAGACGGCTCGGGTCAGCAGGTGTGCGAAGTTTCACGGATCGGGTCGGGTCGGGTCAGGAGGTTTTGGAATATCACGGGTCGGGTCGCGTCACCCTGAGCCGGCTCGATCCGACCCGCGAGAGGTTGTGAGACCCGTGAAAGGCCCTGCCCTGATTTTATAGTCAGCCAACTCTTAGGCCTGATGATTGCGCTGTTTCGGGGTTGGCAGTGGCGTGAGGAGGAACGGAACGACTGGCGGGCTTTGCTGGACAGCACGCAGGAGGACAGGACCGCGCTGCAGCAACAGAACACTAGGCTGGAGGTAGGTTGCAGATAGACGGCCTGACAGGCAGACGGAAGACACGCAAGCATAGAGAGATGGACACGCGCAAGCAGATAGATCGACATGCGAGCAGACAGTTTTGGCAGGCAACATTTGAACGGATGGATGAACGGACAAACAGATGGATAGACAGGAAGGCAGATAGACAGATAGATCGGCAGACATATAGAAATACCTGGTACACAGGAATGGGCAGGCAGATAGATAGATAGATAGATCGGCACACCGATTTGACAGGACGGCAGACAGACGGGTAAATAGGTAGGTAAAACATAGGCAGGGGAAAAGACAGACTGACAGACGCAGAGAGAGAGGGGGGAGGGAGAGTCTGGCATACAGTAGACAGACGGAGAGAGAGGAGGGTGAGAGAGACATTTGATGCATGCAGATAGACAGGCAGTCAGGCGGCCGGACAGGCAGACAGAAGGATATATAAACGAACGGACAGGCAGAGAAGCAGGCAGACACACAGACGGACAACCGAACAGATAGACATGCATGCAGACAGACAGACGTGAAGACAGCCGCGATGGACAGACGGACAGACAAGATGGGCAGGCAAAATGAGCAGACGGGTGGATGGATGGATAAATAGAAACTAACAGCGAAGCCAAATCCGAAACTGAAGCCCGAAACCGACACCGAACGAACCTTTTGTTCCGAAAACAGACGGAGCTGAAACGCTGCATTGGCACCCTACTGTCCGCCTTTCCCCCGCCTTCCCCCGCCATCGTGGGGGCGGGGAGGGAGGGGATGGGGGCAGAAAAAGAGGCGTTTTCGGCAAGCGTCCCCGGTGACGACCACCGCGACCCTCCGGAGTTAACCCACCGCGTCGTCTCCGAAGACACCAGTGATGGTGGTGGTGGTGGTGATGGTGATGGTAGTGGGGGTGGTGGGGGTGCGGGTGGTGGTGGTCGGCGTCGTGGTGGTAAGCGTGGTGGCGGTGGAGGCGTGTTGGAGGTTGATCGGGAATGGTTGACCTCTCTCGCGGAGGAGTTCGATGTTGTGGCCATTTCTAGCGGGGAAGGAGAGGGAATCGGGGATGGGGAAGGAGGAGAAGGGGAAGAGGAGGAGGAAGGAGATGATGACGCTGACGGTCTTCAAGGTGCGTGCTGATGGATGGAAGGATGGGTTGATGCACTGGTGGATTGATGGATAGATATACAGATGGATGGGTGGGCTGATTGAAGGTGTGACAAGGCTGGGGGAGGTTGCTGTCTTTGACAAGGTTCACTTGATCGTTTTTGTGCCGTTTTTTTTTTGTTATTCTGTGCCGCCGGGCGTTGCGGGAAATAGAGGAAGCGACACTGTAAAGTTTTATTTTGGGGAGTCCCCTGGTGTGTGTCCTCTTTCGTCCGTCGTTTGCGGTTTGCGGTCGTATCCTCTCGCGGCGTCTTTTTTTTCTTTTGTGTCACCATCACGCTTTCTGTTTTTTAGCGTCTGCATGCTCTCTATGTCGCCGACTTCTTCCCGTCCCTTCGCTTTCCTTCCGTTCCCTGCACTCTACCGCCTGCTGTACCGTACGAACCGTCCCCCTCTTTCTCTGTCCACCCATCCTTGGGATATCGGGAATCGGGAATCGCAAACCGAAAATCGGAAATCGGAAACCAAAAATCGGTGCATGGCGGAATCGGAAATTGGGAATCGGAAATCCGAAACCGCAAATCGAAAATCTGGAATCGGGCGTTGGAAACTGGAATTCGGAAATCGGGCGCAAAATACCGCCGGCGTCGAAGCCAGGAATGAAGGTATTCGGCGAGGATGCGGAAACGGAGTGCGCGAGGCTGCGGCTAGAGCTAGCGGCTTTAAGGCGCGAAGCAGAGGCGTCTCGCTCGGCCGTTGAGGTGCAGGTAAGGGGTTGAAACCGCGGCGGTGGTGGCGGCGGCGGCGGTAGGTTGCTGCTGCTATTGGCGTTGGTGGTGCTGTTGCTGCTCCTGATGTTGATGCTTTGCGTCGCTGCTGCTGGTGATATTGATGCTTTGCGTCGCTGTTGCTGCTTTGTAGACTGTAATTGTGATACGCAGTTGTTGAACCGTGTTCCTCGTGCGGCATTGCACAAGAAAAGACAAGGTATGAATGTGCATATGAGGTCTTGTTATACCAAGGATTATGCACAAATGATTGTCCCAAAAACATGCGAGCGCGGGGGCACCTTTTACCGCTCCTACACTGCTTAAATTCTGATTCCAAGCAGCTGATCCCTTAAAAGGACCAGGTACTTTTTGGCGCTCCAAAACTGCTTCAACTTTCAACTTTAATTGCAAGTGCTTAGCCCCTTAAAAGGTACCAGGTACCAGGTACCTTTCGCCGCTCTAAAACTGCTTCAACTCTAATTCCAAGTAGCCCTCCTCCTCCGGTTCTCCTTCTCACCCCTCCCCCCCTCCCCCCCTCCCCTCTCCACCCCCCTCCCCATTTCCCTGATCCATATGCCTCCCGATTTTCCCTTCCTTGCGTATTTGTACATCCGAAAAGGTCCGCCACCAACAGCTACAGTTGAGACATCTGGGAAAGGACCCCGTTTCTAGTAGATCTCCTTCTCCCCCGGCGACGGGCGCTAGTACAAAAAAGGAGGGGGGATCTTCGAGAGGGGGGGTTTTCGGGTGGTGGAGACGTGACCAAAATTCGGGTGCCGACGACGTCAAGGAGGGGAAGGGGGTGGGTGCGGCGGCCGGAGGCGTTACGATCGTGTAACAACCGTCCACAAATAATCGGTGACCGTTGTTGACGCGCATATGGTAGCATGTGGGTTGTTGTTGCCATGCGCCGGTGTGCAGTGCGTGCTTCTATCCAAAATCGATCGAGCAGTGACAGTTGTGTGTACGATGATGTATTCGGAGTCGTTCTGCTGTCCCTGGAACCGGGCATTGCTTTGCTTTTGGTACTTCACACAATGTTCAACACTTAGTCCAAGTAGTTTGTCCCAATCGACAGTTTTTACTGGTTTTTTTCTCCGAAAACTTGAAGCTGTCAAGGGGACGACTTTCTTCTTTTTTTTTTCAATTTTGGAACACCTTTAAGACTTGGTACGTTCGCGATAGAGTGGACGGATTTGAGTTCCCATAGCTGAAGTTTTTTCTATTTTTTTCCAGTGCATGGTTGCGTTTTTTACCCCCCCCCCCCCCCCAGAGGCACCGTTTATTTTCTTTTTCTGGTGTTGGTTTTTAGTTTGCATGGTTATCTGTTGTTTCCCTCCCCGCCGGCACTTCTTTTTATTTTGTTTTCCGGTTGTCTCACCACTGCTGCTTTGCTGTATTATTTGACCCTGACCCGGGGGGGTAGCTTTCTCGTTTTTCGTGAGTAGAGGGCAGGTGAAGGGATTTGGCTTCAAGGATTGTTTTAGCTCTGTAACTTTTGTCGTAACCTTTATTTTGTGGACTTTTTTTTTTAATCCTTTTGTCGTAAACGTGATTTGGTAGCCGTCATTTGGAGATGTGTCTTGTATCATACTACTGCTGTAGTTTTTTTGTAACCTTTTTGTTTATCTATTTTTGCTGTTGTCCGTAGCGGCATTTGTAGATGTTTGTGCGAGCACAAAGAAAGTAATGCTGGTGTTTACAAGTTTTCTTTGGGGTTGTGGTGTTGATTTTGGTGTGGAACGCTCACTCTTTCCCAACGACCCCCTTTGGGAATTCACAGGGGGTAAATAAAAAGACGCCAAGAAATGACGATGTACTGCAGTATCGCCAGCATCGCCTACAAGAAATGCACGATGCTGGGTTGTTGTATGTAGGGGGCATGATTTTAGAGTCCAAACTACAAGCAAGGAACTGTCGATGCTGGTCTTCAAAATTGTCCCGCCATGCCAGGAGGGGGAGAATGCAATACGGCTTAGTTTCAGGTGGTAATATGCCAGCCTTTTACTTGTAGCCCAACGGACTCGAGCCGAATAACAGACAAGATTACCCCCCCCCCCCGTGGGACGGGTTCCAGAGTCGATGCTGCTGTATTTCGAAAGCGAAGGGGGCACGCACACCGAAAATGGCGGCTATGGAAAGATTATGTCCAGATCATTGCGTAGGTGCATCGCTCGCATTTTTTTACACTTCCCCCGTTGTCGAGGAACTCAACTTTTAATGGATTAATTCCACGCCAAAGGTGCAGCAGATTCTAAGATTTTTCTGAGCTCCTAACATGAGGATATCTGCCAATGGCTCACCCCAAACATGACTTCGAAGACGTTCGTTTGCGCAAACCGGCCAACGTTTTTCTCTGCGCTACTCGTAGTCCTGCAACAACTAGACCCGTAAGGATTGCCATTCTAACCGATACCTCCACGTTTGAGTGGGTCAGATCGGTCAGAAAAAAGCACCTGGCCCAAAAACTGCAACCCTTATTACCGTTACCGTGGCGGATGACTCAATGTTAACGTGACATTCATGTTAACATGACATTCATGTTAACATGACATTCATGTTGACATTCATGTTAACATTCATGTTCGTGAGAAAATCGTCCGGGGGGATGTACGTGTCGCGTTTCGATGCGTGCGACGATAGAGGTGGACCACTTTTTTTTCCTAATACTACCCCTCGATTTGGGAGCTTAAGACCTCTCCCAAAAGCTTATTTTGGAGAAAAATAAAACTGCTATCATACCGGATGAGAAATCCCGTCGCCTAGGTACACGACGAGAATCATGCAAAAAAAATTGACCAATTTCCGACGATTTTGGGTTAAGGAGCCCCGTCATTCAGAAAATATTTCAGACCAAAATTGCTACCTCTAGCGTAGCATGCGTCTTGCGTGTGTGATATACGGTATTACCTTAACATATGATCGGCAAGCGCAAAATGGTGCCTGGTACCATATTGTGGTAAATATGTTGATTGTTCCGCCGTGCGACGACGCTACAAGGGGCTGAAAGAAGACCGCACGCCTCATGGAGATGGTAATGGTCGTAGCATGTTTGTTCCAAGAGGGCTAACAGTTTTAAGTTCCTTTTGTTAAACAGACGATTTTTGCTCGATTAATGTGGCACCCGGACGATATCCGAATAGCGTGTTCGTTCAGTTGTTTGTTTTGTTTGCGTGTTCCGCTTAGTTGATTTACTCTGAGGAGAACGCCCACGAATATTCGAGTATCGATCCTGGCCACCCTACGCGCAAAATCCACTCCATTGGCCATATTCCATGGCTTTGCCGACCCTCGCGAAGGTTCTAGTTGCGCTGAGTGGGCGAAATGTGGTCGCAGTGCGTTGGTTCCAAGATGGCTAGTACTTCGACCTTCCTTTCGAGGGGCCTAGCCCGCAAAACGTTCTATTCAGCCGATATTCGAACAGTGCGCTCGGTTGTTCGTTTGTTGTAGGGGAACTCTCACGAATATTCGATTCTCGGGATTCTTGGGCCTGGCCACCCTGCGACACAAACATCGAACATCCATCCCATTGGTCATATTGCATCGCGTTACTGACCCTCATGAAGTTTCAGCTTAAACGCCCGCGAATGTTCAATTATCGATCCTGTCCACCTTACGCGCAAACGTCCACTCCATCGGCCATATTTTATGGCTGTGCTGGAACCTTCGCGAAGTTTCAGCTCCTTTGACGCTCCCTGTGTCTAGTTGAGTGTTGAGTCCGCAGCGGGTGAATGCATTGCTCTCTAAAAGCGACCCAGCACCTCTCCTGTGATGCATCTTGTTTGGTGGCTTGTTTGTGTATGTTGTGCACTTCCTACTCTATCCGCTTTGGCGAGGTAACTCGCTCACAAACACGTACCATGTACGTACGTAAGATTAGAAGACAGGCCTTAACACTGGATAATAGAGGGGTACAGAGGTTTACATGTGACGGTATGCCGTGAGCACGGAGGGTGTCGGTGCTGGGTGGGTCGCCCTCCTCCATGGCTCATGGCATTCTCGTTCGTCCTCTTTTTTCGCTCATGGCTCAAAACATCACATAAGACCAGATACATTATTACGTCGATGGTAATTCTCTGACGGATGTGCGACGCTTTTCATGAACCATCGCCACTATTTGCCGACCATCATGCAGAGGTACATCATATGACATAGCACATTCTGCAGTTCATGACATAACTGACATCGTGTTACGTCTTATCTACAGATTGCACATCTGCGTAGAACATTCCACAACATTAGCCCACCCTGAATAGTCGTAGATGCAGATAACCAGAAATCGGAAGGGGGGTCGAAGATACGGCTATTCGAAACTAACACAAATGGGGCCATATATTCCCCCACAGCTCGTAAAGAGGCTAAGACGCCTCCTGCAATAATTAAAACCCTGTGATGGGGCTCACAACAGTAGGAGCTCGAGATGGGGTTTGTACCTGCGATGTACCAACAGCAATCGAGCTACGAAACTGCGAACGGCAACGCAACAGAGCGACATCTAAGTAGAGCACTCCATAATATACCGCAGTGACAGGACATCGCCCCTGATGGGGGCACGTCGCCTTACTGTATGATTGCGATTTACAGTATACTTCTCCAGTTTTGTGAACAAAGTACGGGTGTCTCGCCAGCGCAAAATTGATGAGAGTTAGAATAAAGGTTTTCTGTTAAGCGTAGGTGGTTTCTTTCCCTAAAACTGGAAAAGCTTCCGGGAAGCTTGAGGAGTTTCCAGGAAGATAACGGGCCGGTGCATGGGAGTCGCTGGTGCACCACCCATACCCGGGGTTAATACACGCATCGTTTTGATAACCCCGTGTTACCCCCTCGTTGTGCTGCTTCATGCAATGTATAGCCCTCGCTTCATTGATGGGCCGCCGCAACAAAACAACCCTAAAGGACAAGCATGGTGACTAAATCAGCCGGCTCTAATGAAAGGCATCCGCGTGCTGGTCCCCAGCGTACATTTTTTTAGAGCTAGTTGAATGGTCGTAAAAGCGACTTTGCCTACACATAGTGCAGCACCGATGAAAGGCATTGGTGAGCTGTTCCCCAATTATTTTTTTTTGGAGCTGGTTGGACAGTCGTGAAAGGCATCCGTGTGCTTTGCCCCGCCGTACCTTTTTCTAGAGCTGGATACATAGATGGTCGTACAAGTAACGTTCGCATACACTATTAGTGCAGCGAGAATGAAGTACTTGGTACGCTGTTGCCCCGTGTACCCTTTTTTAGAGCTGGTGTATCCTACAAGTGAGTCCGCATGCACCCACCTCGTATATATTATCGGCGGAGTCACGCCTGGGACTGCTCGTTAGTGAGAGAAAAAAAGGTTTGAGACCCTGGGAAAATTGCACTGTCGACAAGAGTTGCCTACAGTACAAGTAGTGCAACATTACTCGTAGTGCTGGTAGTAAGTGGTTACAAGGCCTGGGCAGTCCCATCACCCATTCCCGCAAAAAAAAAAAACAGACGATCATGCGAACCACACACAGCACCACACTTGCCATCTTAAATAACCAAGTCGCAGAGCTCAACACGCAATCCACCCCAGAAGGTGGAAGCTGGCGCACCACGCTCGGGTATGCGCTGGCTATCGATACACTCGTGGGCGTGCGGGGCTCAATCGTTCGGGATCGTAAGAAGCATCAAAAACGAAAAATTGTTAATTTGTGAATGACAGTGATCGGACACTTTTGATCAAACGGACCGACACCCGCGGAATTCCACCCAAAGATAACCCCAACAACAACTTGGCGCTGTGCATCTTTTCTTCTGAGACACACGCTTTCCAAGAACACGTCTACAGCATGTACAGAATAGAATATTGTTTAGTCACCTTGTCTGTTTTCTTTGCAATCAACCCTTTTACTACAACGCAAAACCTTTACAACTCCAATTCCCCTTGATTTGTACCCAAAAATATGTCTGCAGCTCTATCATAGAGGGGTTACTTGTGCGCATTCACACCGGCACTTTAATTGCTACCTTGCTGCATATGGTATGTACAGCATCAGCGACAGTAGCACATGGTCCGTGCCAAGTACACGAACGATCAGAACAAATAATACACGTAGTTGGAGGCCACCCCCTTCGAGGAATGTGTTGCCGTCACTTACTCACTACCGTAAAATCCACGTATGTGATCCCGCCCCCCGCCCCCCCGCCCCCCGCCTCCTAATCATTCCTGCGTTTCACATGCTAGCTGGGGGTACTTGCGCGAATCCACTAGTCGAGGCAACAGAAGCGTAGCTTCCGCCTGCCATAATAATCGAAATGGCCATACAAGCAGCACCCTCTGCTATTACCCAAGTGACCATTCAAGCTGTAGAATAGTAAAAGTATTCCAAGTACGGAGTGCCACGGATTTCAATACTTCTGTTTCTAGCGCCGTATAACTAAAGCTACCTCTTCCCTGCCCACAAAACCGCCTTAGCGCCGCAAAGCAAAACCATCTTATCCCCGCCCACAAAAACGCCTTCAAGGCCGCCAACCTCCCATCACCCGAACGACAACGAGCGTTTTAAAGCATCCATGGATGATGAGACACCACTCTTTACACCAACCAGAAGGACGGGCGACGGCAAAACCCCAGCATCCACCCGGATAACCGCATCCTGCTGTGCGCGATGTTCCTAGGAAACCCAGGGACGAACCCAGGATGTCCCTTAGCAACCTCAGTCCGCAACGATAAGGTTTATGCAAAATTTGTGCGGCGGTAGCGCTGTATCCGCAACCAATCCCTCCCCCCACCCGACACCAGTGGACACATGAGAGGGGAAACACGCCCAATAAGAAACACATACAGGTGTTTATGATCGAGCGATACCCCAGCCCCCCTCTCGTATGTACAGGACATGTACATGCACCCCCCGTTGCCCTCCCCCCTCTCATATCGATTCCCTCCTTCCCCGCCCCCCGCCCCCGACCTCGCTTCCCCAAGAGACGTCAGTCTATAGCCCATTCCTACGTGTGCCCCGTCCTCCTTTCATCTTGAACTTCGTTTAGACCTACGTCAACCCCCAGCCGCCGTCTCCCCCCGCTTCTCTCTCCAATCCTTTCGTTTCTCCTTCCCCAATATTCCTCTTTCTCACTCATCCCCTCTCAACCTTTGTCAGCTCTGTTTCACGATTCACACCGTCCCCTCATCCTCCCTATCACCCACTTCTCCCCTTCTCAGTTCTGTCGCTTCACACCGTCCCCTCACCCCCCTTCTCCTCTCCCTCCTCCTCCTCCTCCTCCTTCCCCCCTCCGTCTTCTCGGCCCTAGTTCCCCATTAACATCGCCCTCCTCTCCCCCCTCCTCCTCGCCTCCGCTTCACAGCTCTGTTTCCCGCTTCACACCGTCTCCTTACGCCCCTTCTCCTCCTCCCCCCCCCCCCCCCCCCCCCAGTATGAGCTCTTCCTTTCCGGATTCACATCATCCCCTCGCCCCCTCACACGGCTCTAACTCCATGGGCCAGGTGTACAATCGATCATAATCCGATGATAATCGTAAAACACTAACGAATAGGATTCCAAAGATATCCGGGGGTTGTTTGATTAGTATCACACCATCGTCACATATGTTTGGGCCCAAAAATACCACCACCCTCCTACCGCGTAGCGTGGCCGCCCCCCCCCCCCCCCCTCCCCTGCCCTCGTCACTCCCCTCCCTCCCCTTCCCCCTCGTCACCAAGATTGGGCATCCATGTTTCTTCCAAGTACTTCCTCAGAACCAATCCGTGGTCTTCGGGCACTGTTTCGAGAGCGCTGCGAATGCGTTCGGCTACACCCAACCGTGCCGCCATGACGTCCCTCGATATCTGGTAGCGTGGCATGATACAAAAAGCGGGGAGAGGAAAAAGGATGGGGGGAGAGAGAAGAAAGAGGAGAAGATAAACAGGGAGAGAAGGGGGGAGAGAGAAGAAAGAGGAGAAGATAAACAGGGAGAGAAGGAGAGAAGGGAGAGAGACATATAGAACAAGGCAACAGAAGAGACACAAAGAGAAAAGGCACACAGAGAATGAGAAAAGTGATACATAGATAACACATGCGTTCAGACAGATACAATCATCATGGCGCCGCAAATTACCCCCGCGAACGTTCCCTCCCCACCCTCTTCCACCCGCCCCCGCCCCCTACCCCACAACCTCCCCCGACCCCTTCCCCATCACCCCCCCCCACCCCTCCCCCCCATCGCCCATCCCCACTCCACTCCCTTCGACCCCCCCCACCCCCCACCCCCCACCAACCCCCCGCCAATTATTGGGGTTATTCGAGCCCTCTCACCTCCGCCGGGTCTACCCCAACAAGCTCGTTGGTGTCCGGGTCAAACATTTGCACTTTCTGCCCCATTAGCATCTCTTCCACAATATTATTGCCCCTGAGACATAGCAGCCACGGGAAAACGCGGTTACCGCGACGAGCAGCGAGCGACGAGCGAGAGGCGGTGAGTGACGAGCCACCAGCAACAAGTGATGGGCGACGAGCGACGAGCGACGAGCAACGAGCGACCAGGGATGAGGGGGCGAGCGATGAGCGGAGAGGCGGAGAGTGAAGCCCTAGCATAGTCGCTTGTATTCTTGAGTGCGTTCGTGCATCGGTGACGACGCCCGGCCCGTGCAG
Source organism: Undaria pinnatifida (assembly GCA_012845835.1). Taxonomy (NCBI): domain Eukaryota; class Phaeophyceae; order Laminariales; family Alariaceae; genus Undaria; species Undaria pinnatifida. Next base: position 9,709,383 of record JABAKD010000013.1, read on the forward strand.
AGAGGAATAACCAAAAACTGCAGGAGGGGAACAAAACAGTTGGCGAGCCGGCTATTTAGAGTACAGCGAAGGGTAGACACCCCCCTCCCGGTGCTTCGCCCAACCTGCCCCCTTCCCCCCCTGCAATCTTTGACCTTGTATATCAACAACTGCCCTCTACACATCGACCCCTCCCACTTCCCCCTTTTTGCAACCCACCTCATTGTCACACCATCATCCCCCTCCCCCTCCTGCATGCCTCCAGTAGGAGTTCCAAACACGCCTCCCACCTCCTTACCCCTAGCCCCCCTACCCCCTCCATCCCCACCGCCTCCACCCCCCTGAGAAGAAGCTGAAGGGCTGATTGGTGCGGGGCCCGCGTTTTCTAGCCCTACAGAGCCGGTTTGGGAGTTAGCCTTGGTCCAAAACAAGAACTGCTCCATCCAGTCCCAACCCATCTTGTCGCCCTTCACCCGTAGCTTCTCCTGGACTGCTAGAGCTCCTGGGGGTGACGGGTGGGTGATGTGATACCGTATGCGGCACCATGTTACAAGGCTTAGCTGGGGGAAGTGTTTAACTTGTCAGGCTTCGTTCGGCTGGGGGATAGGTTAACCCTTGTACCAGAAGTTCGGGCGGGTAATCGGTTCCTCTTTTACCAGTAGTCCCGTGGACTATTAATAATACCCTCCAGGGTACACTTCGGGGATTTTGAGGAAAAAAATGGACGAACAAAATGGACGATTCCAGAATCGGGCGCACGGAGCAGCAGCCCGGGGTGCCGGGAAGAGGGTGTGTTAAAAGCGCATGGGTAGGAGCTACACGACACACATCGCGGTGTTCGTTAAACTATTATTAGTATAGACACATGCCACGGTATAGAAGGTGCAGCATCATTTTTCTAATACTACACCTCACTTGAAGAGGTCTATTTTTTTTCAACACACTTCTACTTTCCAGCTTTTGGACAAGCCGTGGTCACAGGTGTCGTCCCGTCTCTCCCCCCGGTTCTTGCCTTCAACTTTTATCGCACATAGGGTTCAGCAGTCCCACTTCTCGTCGACTTTTCATCGAGTGTTGCTAACTCACGCTCTCGTGCTTTCCGGAAGTCAATTTGTGCACAAGAAGTCCCCACGAAATTATACGAGTTTGCACTCGGGGGGCATTCGAAATCACGAAACTGACCTAAACCAGGCTCGAGGATAACCTGATACGCCACCGGCGCGACCGGTAGGTCTATATCTCACCCCAACCCCGGTTCGGATGCAAATAAAAGCGCAACCCCGAAAACAAACACCGCGGCCTAGGTACACAACGAAACTTAGAGCAGCAATAATGGTTAATTTCGGACGATTTTAGGTTAAGAATCCCCGCTATTCCAAAGCCGTTTCAGCCAACAAAAAAAAGCTATACCTCTATCGAAGCACGCGGTAAATAATACCCGCTGCAGCTCTTCGTGGACGGCCGATAACGCCGAAAATCTGCTGCTTTTGTTCGTGGGTAGCTTTCAAATGAAAATTGGAGTGCGTATTGATTAAGCCCCGACGGACTAATGCCTTAACAAATGGTGTCGCCGGCCAAGACATGAGTTTTCGCTATCGTGACTTGGGGACATTGTATTACATAGTTTAAGTCTTCACAATAGTACGGGTGGGTAATGAGTTAAGCTTGTACCTGTAGCCGAAACGGGACTAGTCCATTATCGTGACACTTCACAACTACCCGTGATCAATAATCCCGTTGAAATTGCTGCATCCACGATTCGGGATTAAGCCACTTGGAATTGGTTTCGGATAGAACTGCATGCACGTTTTGGGGACACAATACTTGGAATTGTCGTGGCATACAACTGCACCCAAGTTTTGGCGACAACTTGGATACAGAGTGGGACATCACGGCGCCGACGACTCCACCGCCCCCACTCCACCCGCTCTCCCACTCCCTCCCCTCCCCCCTCCCCCACCCCACCCTACCCCATCCCATCCCCAATCAGCCCCTCCCCGTCCTCCCCCATCCCTTCTCCTCCCGCCACTTGGTCTCACCTATCTCCGTGACGTAGTCAAGCAAGGCGTCGTAGTTTTCTGCCCTGAAGGGGCTGCTGCTGCCCCCAAACGACGCGCCGTGGTCGTACGTCAGCTTCCTGCCGCGCTCGGCCCTCTCGTCCCCGAGGTTAGCCCTGTCGGCATCGACGCGAAGAAGCTCCTCGTTTTCCGTCTGCAAAACATGGAAAAAAAAGGGAGCGAAACGAAACGAAACCAAACGAAACGAAATAATAAACAATATTAAACTAAAAAAGGGTTTCAGGCTAGGGATAAGGTTGGCGTTACGGCTGGGGTTGGGTTTAGGCCTGGGTCGACGTGCATATATAATTTGACGAAAACAGGTGCTGCACGAGTTTCCGTGCAGGGTGGTGTTGCAATCAAGGGCACCCCTCTACCGTTGCATGGCCCTTGCCTCAACGTTGGCTACGCCAACGAGCAACCTAGAAATGTCAGAAACGTGTTGCACGAGTTTTTTTTCGCAATGTGGGGTTGCATCAGGGGTTGGCTAAGCCGACGTGCGAGATAGAAATTGACCACAAGGTGTTGCACGAGTTTCCCTGCAACGTGGTGTTGCAACCAGGGGCAACCCTCTACCGCAGCATCGTTCTTGCCTCGATATTGGCTAGGTCCTCCCTCCACTCCGAGACTAGCTGTTCGCGAATGTCCATAATTTTTTTCGCCATCTCGGCGGGTTGAATTACTACACCCTTCGTAACGGCTTGAAGCTGCGGTGGGTAGTCAAGCGCAACTTTCATCTCCTCCTGACAAACGAGAGGCAAACGGAAGTAAGGGAGGGAGGGAGGGAGGGAGGGGGGGATGGAGGGAGGGGGGAAGAGGGGAGGAATGACGTAAACGCCGAAGACAAAACGATCCAAACGAAAGGGGACGGAGCCCAACAACGTTCTTAGACAACCAACCCAACCGCTTTTCTACAGACAACCAACAACTTTTACAGGCAACCAAGCCATCAACAACAACTTAAACAGACAGACTACAGCAACAGCAACAGCAACAGCAACAACAACGGCATAAGCAACAACCCACCTCGTCCTCGGCATCCCAGTCGGCGGCTAGCTGATTCGCGGTATGACGCCACCTGTCAAGCGTCGGAGGTCGTGCACTGTTCTGAAAGGTGGCGGAGGGCAAGGGAAAGAAGGGGGGGAGGGGGGGGGGGTTAGGGCGAGGGAGTGGGGAGGGGTGTGGAGGTGGGGGGGGGGGATGGGGTGGTGGACGGAGGAGGGGGGGGGGGAGTTGGGGGGGGGGGGGGGGGGGGGGGGGCGGGGGGCTAGGGTGAGGGAGTGTGGGGGGGGGAGTGGCAGCCAACCAACCAACTTACCAACCAACCAACCAACCAACCAACCAACCAACCAGAAACCCAAGCGACCAACCAATATACTATTCAATCAACCAACCAACCGACCAACCAATATACTATCCAACCAACAAATCAACCAACGAATTAATCGATCTACCAACCAATCAACCAGTCAACCAATCGACCTACCAATCAGCCACCCCAACCAAACAACCACCCAACTAAGCATTCGATCGCTCTTCCTGCCTACCCGAGGTCACTCAAGACCAACGATGGCGCTGGGGTTGGTGAGGTCACCACAGGCTAACCCCGGGTCCTGATGGGCCGAATAAGCAGCCCAAGTCAGCCAACACTGCTGACGAAACGGTGAACTTTAGCTTTTCTCGGGGTTATTCGGTGTCGGTCTGTGGTTTTGGTCTCTTCTTGTGGATGGTTTAATATATACATAATATTGCACCTATTTATATTAATAATACTACTGATGGCGTACAGCTGGCGCAGATCTGCTGCGTCACCCGAAATCTCCTGCGCCACCCGAAGAACACAACACCTATAGCCAACGAACTAGAGCATCTAGCCACCTAACACCTAGTCGGCGACTTACTTCTGCTACTGCTACTACTACTATTAATAATGCTACTACTACAACTACCTACGACTACTACTACTACTGCTACTGCTACTGCTACTATTAATACTGCTCCTGCTCCTGCTACTACTACTGGTACTATTAATACTACTACTACTGCTACTACTACTGCTACTTCTACTACTACTGCTGCTGCTGCTGCTCCTGCTACTGCTACTACTGCTACTACTGCTACTACAGTACTACTACTGCTGCTACCAACACTACTACTACTACTACTACGATGGTCGTAAAACTCGCAGTCCCTGTGTCGATGTAACGGTGCCTACTGCTCCACCTTGCGCTGTGCCTCGACAACTTCCTCGCTGTCCTTCCGAGCGGTGCGGACTACCACGGCTTCCACGGGTTCTTCTTTCATCCTGGCAGGATCGGGGGGGGGGGCGGCGGGTAAAACAGCGAAAAAACGGGGAGATAGAAAAAACGAAGCATATTCAACAAAAAACGAAAAAATGATAATACCGAAAAAAGGGGTGGAAATACTTGAAACAGTGGCACAGACGACACCGAAATGGTGGTACTCAAAGCGTAGGATACGCCGGAAAGCTGAACCGGGGGGCAACAGCAGATTACCGTTGGAAGCTATCTGGGTACAGTACCAGGGACACGGCCAGAAATACGTGGTGAAATCACCTGACCAAAGCAATACGAAAACAAGGAGCAAATTGAAACGTAGACACAGAAAGACGGAAGGTACTATCGGAAGCCGGAAAGAGAGTCAACATCGTGACACATTGAGAGGCTAACCAACAACGGGAACAATGCCAGCATGCCAGCAAAAGTGGCTAGGCTATCCAACCATAACAAAGCAAGCCAAAAATCGGGTCGACAAGAAGATACTCGTTCAGCTAGCTCGAAGCAGCGCTGGGAGTGTCTAGTTCCCGAAAGGAGGTAGGGAACAGACAAGACCATACGAAGAAAGCCGTAGCTAGATACTATACGTCGGGAACACGGTGTTGCTAACGAGGAGCAACCCCAAAAACGTCACCACGAAAAAAACTAGGGAAAAAACAGAAAAGTAGGCGAGTCGTGTCATAGCGACGTACGGCAGCCTGCAAAAAAAGGAGGGTCCATAGCAAGGAACCTTGCAAAGCTAGCTTAAAGAAAACGAGCAAAACTAGGTACGTAGCGAGGGCATTCTTCCTAGAGCAAGTTCGCCGAAAACATAACATGAAAGGGGGTCAACAGCGAAGCCAAACTGGTTTCAAAGCGTAGGACCCATGCCGCGGGTACGCCAAAACGACAGGATACATTCGGGGGGCAAGAGGGGACGGCCTGTGGACTGCACAGTCAGGACGGGCTTCAAATCCACGATTAAGGCCGGTGTCGTAAAACCTTTATGGGCAGGTATGCCGAAAAATGAAGAAAAAAAAAAGTGGTACAAGAGAAGCAAGAGCTGTTAGCTGCAAAGCCAGGACGGTAGAGCTGCGTATCGGTAGCTTCTAACGACACTACACCTATGTCCTGAATGAGGACACAAAACCCGTATTACGCGCGATCGGAGTTTCACACACAGCTTGCAAAGATGAGTTTCGACAAAATCTTCGATCTCACAGCTGGAGCGTATTTTTTATAATATATCGTACACCGGCGATCGATATCGCTGTGCGAGTCCCAACGCCCCCCCCCCCGACTAGCGAGGGGGGCCCGCTGGAAGCGCCGCCGGAGGCCGAAAAAATTGGGCACTTTCGCTTCATTTCACGACAAGATTGGTGCCAAATGCGCCATCAAACTGGTTTTGTTCAGCCAACAAAACCGAGCGAAAACATTCAAAAAATGGTTTTCGTTTTATTTTTTATTTGGCATTTCCATGCAGAAAAACTAAATGGAAACCAGCACTGGCCTGGCCAGCACAGATACTACAACGCACAGCCTGCTAAATGTTCTAAAAACGATGCAGATGACGGAAAAGAAAGAACATCATAGCCGCATAGCCGGCGAGTGGCAACCAACATGAAAGCACTTGAATTGCACCCTACTAATTGCAGTGCCCATCAAAGTGAACCGATTTCAACAACAACCGCAAAACAAGTAGATCGAAAGTTAAAAGCAAAGAGAAACACCTACAAGCGCCGTCGTTTTGCCAATTGTATGTAGCAGGTGCTACTTTAGCGCTAATTTCTTGACACTACACTTCGTTCCTTCAAAACACGTGCTGACACTTATCATATGTTGCGGGCAGACATCCTTCACTACTCTGCCACACCCCATACGTTACGGAGGTACACGAGAAGCTCTACGTTCTCGTTGTTTAGGAAATTTCGCGTGGGCGTTAGTTACGATAAGCCCTGCTGTAGAAAACATGCGCTCGGATTGCGTTTTCGATGCTGGCAAGGCAAGCACACGACGAGCTAGTGCGGCAAGCAGAGGGAAGTCTCGTTGCTTGCTGCGCCACCACTTGATGCCTTAACAATTGGAAACCCGTTTTTGGGAAAATACTTGGAATTAGTATAGAGGGGTTTTGGGGCTCCATAGGGGTTAAGTTAGACCGTAATGCCCCCCTCCTCTTCCCAAATCGAAAGATATCGAAAACGGAGGATCCTCCATGCTGCTCCGCTGATCCCTCGGCGCTCATTGTTGTTGTTGTTTTCTCACATTAACTCTTGTAAAAAATCTAGAGTTCGTGGTCACACAAACGTGCTGGAGCCCTAGGAAGATCCGAAACACCAAAAGAAATCAAAGCTCGGCCGGGAAATACTACGCTTTCCCACCTGAAATCGCACGAGACGAAGAAGGCGCACACGTGACATGATTCAACGTGCAAACCAACCTAACATGGCCACGGGTTACCACTCAACTACAGCATAGAGTCCACCCGTTCCCACAGCTAACCAATTCGCGGCTACTGACTACAGCGGTTGCTATCTGGAGCCATTGGGTGCTACTGACGTGCGTGTGCTTGTTGTCTGCTACTACTGCTGTTGCAGGACGTGTGTGCGTGATGTAGCTCGTTTACGTTGAAACGAGGTGTATATCCCCTTTTGCCCTGCTATGTATCCCTTCCTACTCGTAAAAAACCCATACGCTAAAATATCGGCAAAACTATCGGCTCGACTTCCCGATATAATATATATATTGTAAAAATAAAAATACAATCCAGCTGTGAGATCGAAGATTTTGTCCAAACTCATCTTTGCAAGCTGTGTGTGATACTCCGATCGCGCGTATTACTGGGTGTGTGTCCTCATTAAATATATACGTCGGCGACTCCCCTTGGAACTACAGTGTAGCTATCAGGGTCAACAGGGTAATGTTAGTCAGTCTGTGCGCAGAAAAATATAAAACCCGTTTTTGAGGGGGACAAAAATCTGACAGCTGTGTTAGGAAATGCATCAGTTTTTCAAGTGTATCCTGTAAGTCGTATAACCGGTGAGGGGAGGGCGGAGTTTTAAGGGCGTGGGGGCCTGGGTTTGAACAAGAGGGAGCGGGGGGGGGGGGCGAGGCACATCAGTCTGTGCGCGGAAACTATAAATTATTTCAGGGAACAAATCTGACAAGTCGTGTTCGAAGGGGTGGGGAGTTGGGGCAGGGATTTCCAACAGCTTCATGTCGCAAAGATGTAGGGGTTTGCTATACGCGTGGTGCCAGGTCTAGGCGATGGTGCGCGTGGTGGGGAAGGAGGGGGCGTTGGGGGGATTGGAGCTACAGCATGGATGGCTAGAAAGATAATGAGGTGATATCAACTGCGTGGTAGTGTTTATTACTCTGGCAGATTTCGTTTTCAGGTGGGGCGTTTGAACAAGAGGGAGCGGGGGGGAAAAAAAACGGGGAGGGGGGGGGCGGGCGGCGGAAATGAATAGGAGCAACGGCATGGATGGCTCTAGCTAGAAAGATAATGAGGTGATATCAGTTGCCTGGTAGTGTTTATTACTCTGGTGGAGAGTGGGGAAGGAGGGGGCGTTGGGAGGGAGGGGCGGGATGATTTGGGCTACAGCATGGATGGCGAGAAAGATAATGCGGTGATATCAACTGCGTGGTAGTGTTTATTACTCTGGCACATTTCGATTTTAGGTGGGACGTTCGAGCAAGAGGAAGCGGAGGGAAAAGAGGGAGGGGGGGGGGGAGGGGGAGGGATGAATTGGAGCTACGGCATGGATATCTCGAGAGGCAATGAGATGATATCAGCTGCCTGGTAGTCTTTATTACTCTGGCAGATTTTGATTGTAGGTGGAGCGTTTGAACACGTTTGAACAAGAGGGATCGGGGAGGGGGGGGGGGGGGGAGGGGGGGGGGGGACGGCACGGACGGGACAACTCAATATGTGCGCGGAAACTATAAATACATATCGGATCGTCCCATATATCGCAAAATATCGGTACCGATACACAGCCCCACAGGACGGGGGTCAGTGTCGTTGGACCGTGGGGGCAGGGGTGCCAAAATAGAAAAAGGTAAGAAAAACGGGTCCAGGGGAATAGATCCGCTGGCTACAAAGCTAGAACGCAGCCCGACAACAAGGAGCTCTTGGAGGCAGGTAAAACCAAACAAGAAGGTAGAGGCCACAGAGAACCAACAAATGGGCTGGAGAGTCAGCACGGGACCGCTAACGTGGGATCTAAGGGGGGTTCTCAAAGTGAAGCCAATGGTTGACAAACGTGCGACCGTGCGCGGTAGCAGTAGCTGGAATGCCGCACTACTAAGTAGCTAAGGTGCAGCGAAGACATTAGCTTGAAAACAAGTACGCCAAAAAGCAAGGGAAGCCCAACAACAAAAAGGGAGTACGCCAAGGAGCAAGGAAAGTCCAACAACAACAATAACAACAAAAGGAGGTCATGCCTCGCGCAAACAAAGACAAAACACGCGGGAAACATCTATGTTGTCACCAAGCGCATAGGGCGAGGTGAAAACGAGACGATGGAAGACCTCAACATGGTGCGGAAACGCCATGGTTCGTCGGTATGCGCGAAACGTGGGCAGGTTACACCGACGGTGGATTGCGAAAGCAAAACCCCAAAGACGAACACTCATCGCACTGTGAAAAAAGTAGAACAACTTGGGCACAAGTTCAAGTTCAAGGCGACCATGAAGATCACCGAAAAACGAACAAATTCCACACCTTGACAGCGCTAAAGAAGACAGGAAGCGTACTACGTTAACACGTTTTTGGAGCCACAACGATAGTCAGACTTGGCGGGGCTACATCGGAGAGCCACAAGGCGATAACACTGACTAAACTGAAACCTACGAGGTAGAATTTGTTTAGGTACAGTAGGGGTCCAAAGCCAATACGCGCACTAAGCGTTCACGAACAAATTCTCCCAAAAGAAAGGGGAGAAGGCTACTACGGTCGGTCGATAGCCGCGCACAGCTATAACCACCAAGAAACAAGCGTGCCCAGAAATAGCAAGAAAACAAACAATACCCGCGTTGAATGGACGCGAAAGCGAAAAGGTACACGTTCCGAAAATGCACGCACTGTCGAGGCGGGAGGGTATACGTTCGAGCATGCACGCACGGTGAAGGCGGGAGGGTATACGCTCCGAACATGTACACACGGCACAGGCGGGAGGGAATACGTTCCCATCCGACACACAGTGCAGGGGGAAGAAAAGCCAAGGTAGAAAAACCAAGACTATCACGAATTTTCTTACTTATACTGTGAAAATGGTGAAAACGGGGTCGTGACACAACGGAGGACCGAGAAACGCTGCGAAAAAGCAACCACACGGGGCAGATGATATCTTGTCTGAGAAGAAATCAGACGGAACTGTCACGATGTCGCGGGCTGATACCATAAGCCGGACAGAGGGGGGGCTCAAATGGCGTACAACTCTAAAAATGCTAGCGGGGTGCATGCACAGCGTGCAAGCGAAGATCAGGTTAATGAGGATCAAGCGAAACTACCATGGTTTCGGGGTTTGATACTATAAGGAAGCTTAGAGGGGGGGTCGTGAACAAACGACGGTAACATTAACGCCTTTTCTGTACAGCTAGAAGCCCGTTTTGGGTACAAAATTACTTGGAATTAGTATAGGGAGGGGTATAGGAAGGGGTTTTAGGGCTTTAAAGGGGCTAAGGAGCCTCGTCAGACAGAACAAGAAAGAAAAAAAAAAAATGGTATACCTCTACCGCAGCAAGCGTCGAGTCCTGTCCCTCACATTTTGAGGAGATAGCAGTCCCATCCCATGGTCTTGATTGTAGCATCGCCCAGATTTTGTTTTTGGTCGAACCTGTCCAGCCATTGCTCGTACAGGTCCCCTATCACAAAGAGGGGGGGGGGAGGGGTCAGTTGTGGCCAGTTTTACACCAAACTTTATGCACCACAAGGCCTCACACGTTGAAGTTGACCCCTCCCCCCTCCCCCCCCCCCCCCGTCCACCCCTCCCTATCTCTATAACCCCTCCCCGCCACGGCAGCAGCAGCAGGGTTCTATTTTCCGTGCATGCCCCCCCCACCCCCCACGCCCTATTAATAACCCCTGTCCCCCCTCCATGGCACCAGCAGCAGCATCAACAACAGCAACAGTATCAGCATGATATTCACCATGCATACCCTCCCCCCGCCCCCCCCCCATTGGACGTCTGTTACGATAAGCGTAGCACTTATTGGGCAAAACGCTTCCGTCTCACGGACGGTATGACACTAACCAGTACTAGTAACAGTCAACTAACAACTACACCACCACTAAAATCGTTCGAATCCAATTTTTGTAGTACCAGCATGATACATTTCTACTTGTTAAATACCTATTGTCATGGAAAAAAAAACACAGAGGGTATCCTTTTGCAGAAAACAGCAATAAATTACCAACCCTCCTCTCCAAAACTAAAAGTTACCTGGTACCTGGTAGGCCTTTCACAAATTACATTACAGTAGGCATCCCCCAATAAGACGATATTCCTATATAAGGCGGTATCCCGTTGTAAGGTGGTCAAAATCTCTGCGCGACCGAGGAACTGCACTCATAACCTGGAATGAATGCGGCGGCTTCCCTCTACAAGGCGGTCGTATTGCTCTGGCACACCACCGCCATACTGGGGGGGGGCTCTTATTATACCTCCCCCCCCTATAAATGCCGCCAAAACTGCTGTTCTCGCTCCTGAAGCGGTCAAAACTCCGAGTGTTCTTTTTCCCCATAGCGGGAGTGCAGTTTCATTTCCTGGGTATACCGTGGAGAGTATTTTTTCTTCGAGTTCGACATGGGGAAATCCGTAAAGGTTAATTTATTGGTCGATGATGGGATTTGAACCCACGACCAAAAAAAAACGTGGCCCTGCCGACGATGCCATTTGTTAAGGAGGAGAATTACGGGGGTATTAGTTCGTTTTACCACTTGCAAAACATTTAACAAGAAAAAAAAAAAACTAAGCCTTATAACACAGTGCTGATGCTGTTTTATGCGGGGTTTTTTTCCTCGTCTCAAAATCGTTTTTTTTTTTTCTTCATGACATGTATTTGTAGAGCAGAGGAGTCTCAAAAGATACATGAAGTCATGTAGATGTCATGTAGATATCATGTTCGTAGGTGCATCCGTTTGGTAGCATATATTTGCCATTGGCCCACCTCCTGTCTCGCTCCAGAAGTGTTTAATCGCCAGCACGGCCCGCTCAACAAGCATATCCTTCAAAGCCTTTTCCAATACCTCCTCGTCCCAGCTAAAATTACTACCACCGCCGCCGCCGCCACTGCTACCGATTCGTAGCAGAGGGGGGGCGGGAAAGGGGAGGGGAAGGAGATTGAGGGGGGGAGGGGCGAGGAGGGACGGGGGGGGGGGAGAAGGGACGGACGGGGGGGCAGGAGGGACGGGGACGGGGATGGGGGGCGGCAGGAACGGGGGACGGGGGACAGGGGGGGGGGGAGCGGGTAGAGTAAGAGAGGGATGGGGGCGGGTGCAGGGAAAGGGGGGGAACGGGGGTATTTTTGGCCTGTTTGAATGAAGCTTTTCTGGGACACTGCTTTGAACTCGAGCGTCATTTTGCAGAGCTACGTACAAAAAGCAAAGGGTCACCGGTAACGCCACTGCTACTCGAGTCCACCTGTGGTGTCTGCTATCCTCTCAAAGCCTCTCTAATCGGTAAGGCTCTGCCCGCGTGCATTCCAAGTCCGCTTTTTTTCGATCACCATGCTGAACACGACGACCATGATAGGATCATAAAACGACGAAGAATGAGACCGTAGCTCCACCAGAAGAGGCGGAGGTCGAAGTTTCTGCCATACTGCTTGCTATAGCATCCCTGTCGCCTTCAAGCCACTGTAAGAGTCATGTGCAATGTTGAAAAAACCGGGGATGCGTATTTCCCCAGCTGATGCCTGAAACCTAATGCTTTCCGGAAGAAAAAGTTTTCGGATCTTCCAAAAATATGCCCCGTTTTCCTCTGGTTCGAGGACGGGAAGGTGTCACTTCGAGGCGGGGACAAAAACAACCATCCCCGTTTGATCCATGTACGGCATGAAGCACACACGCACGATCCGTTCAGGCCTTCGGGCGTTCCTTTTCACTAATACGAGTGTAGTAGCAGTTGGCATTATTAGCATATGAATCACGTTTTTTATCCTGTTCGATCGGTTAGAATCATACAGGACGCAGTACGTATTACGGAAAAAAAAGCAAAAAAAAAAATAGCGTGTGCGGGCGTGCGGTTCCCGTCAAAGACGTCAGGAGACGCCACTTTGACCCCTTCACGGATGGCAACTTTCCGACATCATGTCCCTTGACTGACGGCAAACGACTAGGTTTCAAGTGTGAAACGATCGGTTTGACGCCCTTGACCGCTGGACGTTTTCCCTTGACTGACCGTCTCCTGACATCTTTGGTTCCAGTCATACGACAACGGACTTTGGACGAAACGCCCCTTGAGAGCCCCCGAACCCCTCCCTATACTAAATCCAAGTAATTTTGTCCCCAAAAACGGGCTTCCAGTTGCAAAGGGGTTAAAACCTAACCCTAACCCTAACCCTAAGACCAAGGCCATTTTGACTACCGAGTTTTGGTCACTATTAATAGCAAGAGTGACTCTGTACCTGACGGGATCAATGCTACGATATAGGCATTAAGGTATACCTTTTTTTGGCCAAAATGCTTTCTGAATGACGGGGCTCCTTGACCCAAAATCGTCGGAAAATACGCCCCGTTTATTTTTGCGTGATTCTCGTTGTGTATCTAGGCAACAGGATATTTTCAATTCCGGTACGGAGCAGTTTTATTTTTCTCCAAAGTATCAGTTTTTTTGGGAGAGGTCTTAAGCTCCCAACACTTGAGGAACTTCAAGAGAAAAAAAAGGTCGTGCACCTCTGTCGTAGCACGCGTCACGAAACAAAAGTCTTTCAAGTAAGGCGCATTTAATGGGCGCAGCGAAGCGTAGCTTACCATCCCATTGTTGTTGCGGGTGTCATTTCGAAAATTCACAACAGAAAGAAAAGCTTTAGGCCGCAAAAAACAGGAACAGGGGGGAGTAGTCACCTACGGGAGTAACCCCGAGCCACCAAAAAAAAAAAAAAGTAACCCCCTTACCGTAGCCTTGGTCCTGACCGTAACCCCTACCCCTAACCCCTAATCCCTACACCAATACCAACTCCAACCCCATTAGAAACGCGTAAAACACCGCGCGCGGGGGAGGGAGGGGGGGCGAGAATGTAAAAGGCCGAAAATGGCAAAAAAAACACAGCAGCAACAGCAAAAGACAGACACAGGTTGGTGTTGTTGATAATCCTGCGCCTAGTGTTTCGTGCGAGCGGCCAGACTGTCATAAGGTGTACATCACCGCTGGCGATGCATGGGTGGTGGGAGAGGATTAGAGCAGGATAGAAAACGTATGGATGTTAGAGTAGTAAAGGGCGGACAGAGTGCGGAGTACCGTATGTATTTGCGTATGGTATCGTACCTTGTTTTGTTTTGTTTCAAGGGATGCGGTTTGTTTTTGTTTTGGGTTGTGATTTACCGGGGGCCAGGGTATGACGGCAAACTGCGGTGTGTTTGAAGGGAGGCGGACGGACGGACCATCTCTCTCGAAACTGAGAGTTCACACGTCACAACGTTAAAATTATACGCATACCCCAGGTACATATGTGATATGATTTGGTGTTCCGTTCGTATCGTGTCAGATATAACGTATACCTGGTAGCGTGTATGTGCCAAGGGTTTGTTCAATGATTATGGTTCGTCGGTCGTCGGGTCATTGCACCATTCAGGTGCTCTTTACGTGTTGTTTATGCATGTCTTCGATGCATGTCCCTCCGTGCGTATTTGCTGACTGGTGGTATTTGGTACCAGGCATATCGCTTGTTTTCCCGCTAGAAACACTCTTGTTCACTATTCAAGAGCAGTAGTAGTAAACGTACCGCACCGTGTTATACCTGGTACAGTATTACGGTTGTACCATACTCGTACCAAGAATGCGTATGTCCCAGTAGCGGCGTTTCTCGCAAAATTAGAACTTAAGAGCTCGAGGAAATCACAAAATTCAGAGAAAATTCGGCATTTCCCCTGTCCCCCCGAACACCAACGCCTCTACGTATTTTGTTTCCATGTGGAGATTCCCGAACGTTTACAAAAACTGAAAACCGGGGGTGGGTCCTAAGTCAAAGATACACATGATTGTTTTTTTCAACCATTTCACCGCAGTGACGTCACTAGGGGGCGCTCATCGGTATATTTCCTATGGGTTAGGGTTAGGGTTGGGGTTTGGCCGGTCGCCCCGGTGGCATATCAGGTTATTCGCGAGCCTGGTATAGGTCAGTTTCGTGAGTTCGAGCCCCGCCGAGTGCATACGCGTATAAATTCGTTGGGACTTTTCTCTTGTGCACAAATTGACATGCGGAAAGCGCGAGAGCGTGAGTTAGCAACACTCGACGAAAAAACGACGAGCAGTGGGATTGCTGAACCGTATGCGCGATAAAAAATCGAAGGCAAACATCAGCGGGGGAAGAAGGGACGACACCTGTGACATCGGCTTGTCCACAAGCTGGAAAGTAAAAGTGTGAGAAAAAAAGAAAAAAAAAAGGGCTAGTTCCATCTGTTGTGACTAACACTATTAATACTAATGTAGAACACCCTCCTATTTGTCCGCGTAGTCGTGAATTCAAATGCCGTCGCCTATATCTTCATGTAAAATATGTACCAGGTACTTTTTTGCTTCTGGTGCTTGCTGTTTTCCGGCGGCCGAGGGTTTTCCTCGCGCTTCCGGCAGTGGGGCAAGCAAGGCGTCCATCGGTACACTCCGACGCATGTCTCGATCCCGGCCGAGCTCCGTGGAGGTGCTCTTGAGCTTCCAACGTCGCTGAGCTGATTCTTCATTTCAAGGGGTTGCGTTCCGCCTCGCTGCTCAAGCCGAGCAGGTGCATAAAAAAAACACACATGTTGTTAAATAGCCCCCTCCCTTCTCGCATTTTGGTATTAAAAAAAAATCCGACCCGCTTTCCTCGCCCGCTGTACAACATTATCAGTCCAGTTAATTGGCCTCATCTGCTGTCTGCTACGATGTAGCAGACATCAGCACTCCTTTGTGACAGCCGCGGACGGTGCGTCTGTTTATGCGTGCTCGCTTCTGATCTTCGTGGGTGGGACGTGTGCTGTCATAGGCGCACAAAACGATCAAGAAGAGCAATGGATTTGTTTTGGAAAATCAGCCAATCAGCCTTACAGCCGCCACAAAGCAATATACAGCAATCAATACAGCAGCAGCGGTACAACGGCAGCCGCGCTCCAAGCTCTCGCCTTTGTGCATGAGCGTGTGGCTGGTGCACAGCAGCAGCAGGAGATCGAACCACAACAACATTAGCACGTCCGACGCAACAAATCAAAACACAAATAGTCGGACCTCATACCAAGCACGCGAAGCATACAGCAGTAGCAGCAGCAGCAGCAAAATCAGTATCATACCGTTGCTCAAACCTGTACTTTTTTCATCATTGGAACGCCTGTGTTCACCCTCTTCGACTTAAGACGCCCCCGAGATATCAAGCCAACCACAGCCCGAAGGGGAACCTTATGCCTCGGACGCGTGCTACGGTATGTTACTAGAGGTCGCACTTTTTGGCCGAAAAAAGAGTTTTCGATTACGACGAGGTTCCCTGACCCAAAATGGTCGGACTGTCATGCGTTCTCGTTGCGCGAAGTGATTGTTTTGCACACTTGTGCCACGGTTTTATTCATAGGATTGCGCTTTCATTTTTTCTTCTCAAAATCATTCTTTTGGGAGAGAGAGGTATAATAGAGCTCCTCCAAGCCAAGAACCTTGCACGGAAAATATGGTGAACCTCTACCGTACTGCTGTAGCATGTGGCCGCGGGTATGGTAAACGCAGTCGTGAATATCACCCCCCCTGTCTGCAAAGCCACCACAACACGAATGGAAACCCTGTATCTGGTATAGTACACGTAGTCGTGAATATCACCACCCGTTGTCAAGTACGTTATACACTTCGAAGTGTGACTATTTTGCGTTACAAAGCCGTATCCTCTTCAGAACACCGCTTACCTGTAGAGTACCATACCCACGACTTCGGGGAAAAAGTACTTGGAATTAGTAGGGTTGGATGCTTTTTGGCAATTCTACGAGGGGTAAGCTATGTGCTAGTAATAGGGTGGGATGCTTTCTGGCACATCTACGAGGGGTAAGCCACGTGTTAGGTGCTGCTTAGGTGCCAAAACATATCTACGCTCCGCCATTGAGTGGGGTGCAGAGCGGCTCGATCGAGTGGCCAAAAACTCGGTAATCAAAAACGGGGTTTAATAACTACGAATATCCACTACTGTCAACAGGATGAAAATACACACACAAAAAGGAAAGCGCCTCGCCACCTTTCAGGCGAGTTCTCCCACTCTAGGACTGTGTTCGTTTGAGGCTGTGTATATCTGGTAAGACCAGCCAACAAAAACAACGAGTCGAACGCCATTAAACAAAGACGCCTGTTCCCCCCCCCCCCCTTTTTTTTTACAATTCATCCTGATGACAGTGGATCTCCGTAAATACCATCTTTATAGTACTAGTCTATGCATATATATAGTACTAGTCTATGCATATATATATATATTTTTTTTTCTCACACTTGTACTTTCCAGCTTCTGGACAAGCCGATGTCACAGGTGTCGTCCCTTCTCCCCCCCGGTTCTTGCCTTCAATTTTTATCGCGCATAGGGTTCAGCAATCCCACTGCTCGTCGTTTTTTCATCGGGTGTTGCTAACTCATGCTCTCGTGCTTTCCGCAAGTCCATTTGTGCACAAGAAAAAGTCCCCAGGAATTTATACGAGTATGCACTCGGAGGGATTCGAACTCACGAAACTGACCTATACCAGGCTCGAGGACAACCTGATACGCCACCGGGGCGACCGGCTCTGTAACACCGCAGCCTATGTAACATACACATGACAATATAACCAGCAGCCCGTGTATCACGCAGCTTTCAAAGTGGAGTATCGACTCTAACGTTGTCGAATTCACAGCGGGCGCATTTAGAATAATTGTATAGTACTTACACATTGTAATCGTCACTTTTTGCTTTCCAGCTCGACTCTTGAGATAAGTTTCACCCTCAGCGATCATCTGGACGAGCCGCGCGTGGTCACACGTGTCTCCCCTTCTTCTCCCCGGTAGTATTAGAAAAATGAAAACACAGTCCAGCTGTGAGATCGAAGATTTCGTCGAAACTCATCTTTGCAAGCTGTGTGTGATACTCCGATCGCGCGTATTACGAGTTGTGTGTCCTCATTAAGGATATAGGTCGGCGACTCCCCTTACAACTACAGTGTAGCTATCAGGGTCAACAGCGTGATGTTAGTCAGTCTGTGGGCGGAAACTATAAAACCCGTTTCTGAGGGGCACAAAATCTGACAGCTGTGGAGGGAAATGTATCCGTTTATCAAGTGAATCCTGTAAGTCGAATAACCGGTGAGGGGAGGGCGGAGTTTTGAAGGACGTTGGGGCCTGGTTTTGATCAAAAGCGAGCGGGGTTGGAGGGGGGGGGGGGGGGGGGCGGACGGGCGGGCAATTTGTGCGTGTAAGCTATAAATCCTTTCAAGGGGATAAATCTGACGGTTTTGGGAAGAAAAAAAAAAAATGCACCAGTTTATCATGGGGGGGGGGGGTTGGGGCGGGGGTGGGGCGTGTGGGGCAGCTCAATCTGTGCGTGGAAACTATACCAGTACATTATTTTGAGGGGATAAATGTGACGGTTTTGGAAAGAATGCACCAGTTTATCATGTATATCCCGGTAGTATACATCACCTCCCACCTAAATAGCGGCCGTTGCTGTGATCGCTCGCCCCTCTCAAGTTCCGAAAGAGCCAACAGGTAAGTTGTAGCAGGCTGCGAGGGGATACGAGTGTCTCCCACAGTTCACGCAGTACCGGAACGATGCATCTGCAACTCTTTACATGACATCGATAGATGCCTGGTACCCTAATACGCGGGTTAGGTATGTAGATTAGACTTGATAGATATCATTCGCTTCGTGGTATATTGTGCCTCTCGTACTATCCGCATCATTCCCATATGCAACAAAAGGTTTTAAAAGTGGAATTTTTGGGATACAAAGAAAAACTGACAGAAACAATGAGAGGTGCGGGCCCATCACATCGCCGCTATTCCTGATCTATGTTCCTCCGAGCAGTTAGATACGCAGCCTACACCATGGCCTATAGATCATGTTGCAGGGTGGGAGCCGTACGATCTGCATGATTTAGCACGTGTTTCCTGGTTTCGATGTGCACTATGGTACACAGATCCTGCACAACATATCAATAACGACAGGTACAGATCAATACGGAGTCATCCCACGCTCGCGGTTGCAGTTATTGGATTAACTAATTGTGTCTGGCCGGTTGAGCTCCTCAGGTGTTGATCTATCGGGTAGTATGATACTTTTGAGAGTATGTTTGTTTCCGGACTAGCGCAGGGAGTTGTTGGTCGGCGTGCGCGAACGAATGCCTTCGAAGCCCTGTATAGGGTGAGATATTGAGCCCCTGATGCTAGGAGATCACAAAACTTCCACTGCACCCCTACCGTGGGATGACTCCACGATCAATATGATCTATGTGATCTATAATACCTATATTATTTGTATGATCTATATGATCTGTATGATCTACATGATCTACATAATCTATATTATATGTATGATCTGTATGCCATATTACGATCTTATGATCTGTGTTATATATTATCTATATGATCTATGTGATCAGTATGATCTGTATGATCTGTATGATCTAGATCGTGATCTTTCCGAGGTGTGCAAAACAACAACGACAGGTGCGGCCTTATCGAGCGTCTACTTCGCGTGAGCCGCTTTACCACCACCCACTGCGAAAATCATGCCACACTAATTCCAAGTAGCTTGTTCCCCCCCGAAAACGGGGGTGCGGTTCTAAAAGGGTTCATGCATTAGCGGGTGTTTACAGCAGTCCGATTGGACACGGGTAAAACGCTAACTAAATCGCCTGCCTGAAGTAAAGATTATGTATGTGCAGGCGCCGGGGGGCGTTTTATGTGGCTGTCTTAGTTTTAGTTATTTCTTCATGGCCCGCTCAGATGAGTTTTTTTTCATCCGATGCGGGCAGAGTTCACCCAACACACTGTCTAACTGGCAGCGACGTCGCGTTCTTCAGCGGCTCTGAGCAGTTGCAATTTGCAAAGCGACGCAGAGCAGACAGGATCGAGATTCGGTGTATGTGAATGCCCACCAGAACTTGGGTGTAACCCTACCCACTGCCAACATGTGAGGGCGTTTCTACCGGCGGTCGATCCGATAATACACCTTCAGTTAGGTGACTTACGCGTCGACGGCAAACGCGATTACGCTACATTTTTACGGAGATCTGCTGTCAGCAGAATGGATTCTTGACACAAAAAAGGCGGCAAAAAAGCACCCCCCTTTGTCGAAATAGCGTCTGACTCAAATTAAATTCGTTGGCTGGTCTCACCATGAATGCAGAGCCTCGATCGAACAGAGCAGTCGTCGCGCAGGAGAGCTCGCCTGAAAGGTGGCGATGCTCCTTCCTTTTTTTCATGTGTTTTTAATTTTCATGCTGTTAACAGTAGACATCCGTCCTCACAACGTCGGCGGTGAGTTCGACAATGCCAGGGTCGACAGTCGATGCTCACATCTTTTGCGAGCTGCGTGACACACCGGTCGTCCGTTTCTGGTAAGTTTTTCACGAGTCAAAACCTTTCATCAATCGTAGCAATGATGGACATTAATCCTGCAACGAGCCATGATTAAAGACATTAACGTGTTAAGGGGAATGGGAATAATGTTTATGTATTGCATCGTTTCTTAATAGGTTTTTTATGACACAACACTCCTTCCCCCTGGGGCGGCAGGACGCAGTTCGACCGGATATATATATATACGTATATATATACGCGGACGTGCCAAACCCACACGTTTCCATTTCCAGGGGACCTCAGGCAGAGATATTTTCATGTTCGACAAGGAAAGGAAAGCCGCGCAAGCTTAGTATCGGTGGGTTGGTGGACGGTGGGATTCGAGCCCACGACTTCAAAAGAAAAAACATGGTCGTGCCGACGACGCCAAGAGATACATTACTAGGGGGTGGGGACACGAGGTGGTTATTAGTCGTGTTGCGCGTGTGCTATGCAAGTCACCCTGGGTCGTTGGGAATCCGAAACAAAAGGAAGCCCCCAGTATACTCATGCGACCTTCACTTCGTTCGTCACCTTCATGCCGTGGTCTTCATTGAATGTCGCCAAATGTATCTCTTTTGTGAACCCAAAAAACGATATCGAAACAACTGACACGCACGTCCGCATCGACCGCTTTCGTGCGAGCGCACAGCAAGATGAGCAGTATCATGCCGCTCGTGTGTACAACTCCTTGGACTGTGCCATACAACCCCTCGGGTTGTGTCGTGTGCAACTCCTTGGATCGTGTCATACGACTCCATGGATTGTGCCGTGCAACTCGCTGGATTGTGTCGAAACAACTCCATGGATTATGCCGTACAACTCCTTTGGATTGTGTCGTACAAAAACCGTTTTGATTTATTTGGGTCGCAAAACTCCTTGGATTGTGTCGTACAAGTCCTTGGATTGTGTCCTACAACTCCATGAATTGTGTCGTACAACTCCTTGGATTGATTGTGCTGTACATCAGAACGTGAACTAACTTCCTCCTAAGCCAGCCGCCCGCTTTGCTTCGTGTGGAAGATGCTGCAATCCTCAATAGTTTTCGTCGTATTTACCCTTTAAAGCTCCAAAATGATGTATTACCCTGTTACCGCTGCGAAACTGACCACTCACAAAATTCCAAGTACTTCGTCTCCAAAAACCGCGAGTGCAGTTCTGAAAGGGTGAACTTTTTTTTTTTCAGCGCAAAACATATCGCGCACTAATTCCAAATAGTTCAGACCACTGTCAGATCATGATCTAGATCATCAAAAAAATCTACAGTAGATCTTGTATCTGCCGCTTTTTGAGACGCTATGCAGGATCTGCATACATATAACGCATATCCAACCCCGGAAGCATGTGCTAGATCATGCAGATCGTACGGCTCCCACCGGGCAACATGAGCTAGACCATATACAAGTAGATCTTCTCTGAAAGATCCAGATCATCCCTTGGGGATAGATCATCTGTCCGAGCCGTGAAATAGTTTATCTCCAAAGCGTGGGTGCAGCTCCATAAGTCCCAGGAGGGCTGCTACAGAGTGCTTTGCTGCTCCTCCTGCTGCTATAGCATGATCAACATCAAATGTATGTTTGCGAAAACGTTCCTGGTGAAAATACATGTTCAAAAATCGCTCCGAAGGTAGGATTTGCGGTATTGACTCCCCGAGTCAGAACAGCATCCAGACGGGGTGGTTCTCGAGACGTGTTCCGTCAGCATGGCAAACCATATGCTACGAAGAAGTCATCACACATCGCACTATTGTAGAGGGCGTATAGGGGGGGGGGTGTACTCAGTTTGTGCATGGCCGTAGTCGTATGACCATAGACCCTCGCATCCCTACTATGCCGGGACGGAGTACGTCTGGTTTTCACTAACCAGGCAGACATTGCTTGCACCAAGAGCGAAGCGCCGTGAGGTGTTCGGCGAGTCGCATGAAGGGTGACCTGCATCCTTCCAAGAACCGCTCGTAAGACGGACTTCGGCACCTTGTGCCTACTTTCTTGCTTAGGGTGTTTTTAACCTCAATGTCGATCTCAATGTCAATCTCATTCTCAATCTCAATAATATTTTTGAACAAAATACCACGATTACCACGAGGTACATGTTACCAGTATAAACCAACTAGTCTATAGGCAACAGACAGAAGCATTACAGCAGTGGTATACTCATACGCAACAAGCGAATGTTTCAATGGTATACTCGTAGACAATAAGCAGAAACTCAACGCGCGGATGGATATTGGTCATGGATGACGTACATACCTCTCATAGCTTCTCTTCGTATTTTGCATTTTGTATTTTGGTATGCTTCTAGACCCCTCTGTCACAAAACAAAAATAAACACCGACTGACCCATCGTGTGTCACAATAATAGTCTGTTCTCATAAATATATTACCGGCATGTTGCTCCTAGCTAGTTGCTGTTGTTGTTGTTGCTGTTGTTAACGATTATATACATCACATTGCTCATTGCCACAACAGAGTCCATCACACAAGGTAGCCGGTGACGTGTCGTGCGTCATAGCGCAGGTGCAGTATCAGGTAGTGTACGTACTTCAGTGTCATACCTGTTCGTGTGCATTCTTCCCATGAACCTGTGATTTCCACATATCGACACCCAGTACACCCGATCGTCCACACCGACTCACCATGCGAGAAACTCTGTGCGGCCACAAACTACAGTACAAGACAAAGAGATAAACACGCAAGCACAGAAAGGAGATTTGACCATGCGACGTCAAACGTACAGAATACGATAGGCGGAAGATACACAAGCCAGTAAGCCACTTGCACTGCAGTCCTGGTCCCTTCTTAGTATGGTGCTTTGCCAGATGACGACACCAGCACTGAAGTGGGACCCCGAACAATACCGGGACAGTACGGCACTCTGCTGTGGGACGAGGCGGTGACAAGCGATTTTCACCGTGCTAAATTGGGACCTCACACAAAAGGGTACCGCACTAAACTGGGGTCCCGCACTATAGGGTAACACACTAAACTGGGCCCTCACTGAAGGTTATCGCACTAAACTGGGGACCCGCACAAAACTGGGGACCCGCCTTATAGGGTACCGCACTCAACCGGGGCCCCGCTCTGTAGGGTACCGCACTAAACTGGGGTCCCGCACTAAAATAGGGTACCACAGTAAACTGGGGCCCCGTACTAAAGGTGACCGCATTGAACTGGGGTCCCGCACTATAGGGTACCACAATAAACTGGGGCCCCACACTGAAGGCTGCCGCACTAAACTGCCCCCCCGCACTACAGGTTACCGTACTAAAGGGTACCGCATTAAGGATACCGCACTAACGCGGGAAAACGGCTGTAACGTGATATTCACAAATGAGTAGCTTAACCTACGCGCCACCTGTCATCAGTCACAAGGTTCGATTTGGGGTGTTACTTTTCAGCTTACTCCTGACATGTCAAAATGACAACATGCAACATGAATGCGTGCGTGCATGTATGTGTGTATGTATGCATGCATGCACGCGTTTGGTGACGTTTTGACCGGAATCCGGACTGCCCTGCCCTGCCCTGCCCTGCCATGCATCGTGCATGTATGCATACGCTTACGCTACTCGTACTCTTCGAACCGCACCAACGTTTTTGGTGAAAAACTACTTGGAAATAGTGTGCCATAAGTTTTTGCAGTGGCCAAAGGGTTAACACATATGACCCCCCCCCCCTTCCCCGCTCCCTCTTGTTCAAGCCCATGCCCCCACGCCCTTAAAAACTCCGCCCTCCCCTCACCGGTTATACGACTTACAGGATACACTTGACAAACTGAAGCATTTCCTTCCATAGCTGTCAGATTTTGTCCCCCTCGAAAACGGGTTTTATAGTTTCCGCGCACAGACTGACTTAACATCATCCTGTTGAGCCTGATAGCTATACTGTAGTTCCGAGGGGAGTCGCCGATCTATAACCTTAATGAGGACACACAACCCGTAATACGCGAGATCGGAGTATCACACACTTGCAAAGATAAGTTTCGACAAAATCTTCGATCTCACAGCTGGAGTGTATATTTTTATAATATGATAAAACCGTATCATGGCCATACTTGTACGTCACATACTGTAAGATAGAACGTATAACAGATGCCCCTCCAGCTGTGCAACAAGCAGTACTGTCATCCTGTCATTAGCACAGTCTGCCATACAACTCACCCATACCAAGACAGTACCGGGTTGTTGTCACACGAGTTGTACCGTGCATTCCACCAGCACTTCAAATAGCAGTACAATAGCAATCACTGCAAGAACCGGTCACCCCAGCGGTCTACGTAGTGGTTACCCTCGAACGCTACCAGAGTTGGTTCTGGTCTTCGAATCTCACTTGGGCCGAACTTTTGAGTTCATTTGCTAAAAACAAAAAAATAAAACAAGGAATCAACTACTGAGAGCGCCTTGCAGCGTGGGGAGGCGCCATTGGAATCGAGCTAACGAGGGAAGAAAGGGCTGAAGTCTCGTCGCAGTAAAAACGAAGGCACGTACCGTAGTGGGGAAGGTGGAGGGGGGGGGAAGAGCTTGGTTAGTGACCCTGGATATTTTAGTGACCCTGGGTCCGAGTTACGTCTAGTTTATGGGGACGGAGAAAGAGAAATAAAAAGTGCGAAGACAATAAACGGGATGAGCAAAAAAACAACAACAAGGAGGGCCTCGTCGAGGCGGGCTGACGCCCGCCTGTGGCTCCGCGCATGCCTGAAACGGTTGGGGATGTTATAGGCAAACCGAGGTCGTACATACGATGCTGCACGTACTGCCAAGGGGTGCAAAAATTAAGCATGGCTGCGAGCAGAGAAAGAGCGCCGAATAGAAAGAAACACACACACACTCCCGATTTTCGTAGCTGCGCGTGCACACAGCAGCAGCACTGCTGTGCATTACACGTCGTACGGCGGCGGCGGCAGCAGCAGCAGCATCAGCATCATCATCAGCAGCAGCAGCAGTAGCAGAAGTGGATGTATATACAGCATTAGCCGCAATGCTCGTGTGTATAAATACAACACCAGCAAGCAGCAGCAGCGGCAAGCCGATAGTTTGGCCAACAAGTTTCCAAACTTTGATTTTGGGTTATTTGCTGAAAGATTCTGGGTAACGTCGCTATGGGGAAAAAATGACTAAAATGTTTTTTTTCTGGCTCATTTTTGGTCATGCGGTCCAACAGGTCAATTTGTCTATTTTTCACCAAGCCTTGATCAACACTGCCCACCAAACACGATTGACCTTCGATCTCGACATAGAGACAACCCATGGCCACTCCTCTTCGTTCCGGACAAGGCCACATGAATGTAGGTGACAGCGCTGAAGAGTTCATCTCGATCCATGCCCTAGGGCGTGAGAGGTTGCTTGGGTTGCCCTGTGGTCTTTCGTCACATCCTATCAAATTTCTGTTTTTCGCCCGTTCGGAGACGACAGAGGTTTCGCCTCAGTCTTCTACACACCAGTCGCCAAATGTGTTTTAACAGAAGCCTGATCGGCGCCCGTCACAAATCACCGGCCGTAGAGTGAGCGCTGTGCACCAAAGGGGGGTTAGAGCCTCTAACGAGCTCGCCACGTTCAGAGTTCACGACGCTGTCGTTGATTTCGTCGAATAGAAGTGTGTGGACAACACCAAATTGCGCCGCGTCTAATCCAAGATCTGCTTGAGAATTTCTCAGGCCGATTTTTGGCCAAGATCGCCGCGAGAAATCGTTTTTTCCGGGATTCTGGAAAGTGAAAGAAAAAAAAAACGAAATTGGGTCCATAGGCGACCGTTCAGGCAAAGTTTGGCTGGGATCTTGAGGAATTTTAAACTTTTGGCCTTCCATTGTCACCGGTCTAAACACGCTGAAGTTAGTCAGGGACTTTTCGGTAAGGAGCGAAACAGCAGCTACGGCAAGCTGGGAATTACGCCACGTCTCGGTAATACAAGACTGGGAGAAGAACCGAGGCGTCTATAGCTGAACGAGGGATCGCTGGAGGCTATGTCCCAACGCCATTCCCAGCGTCGAGGAGCGGCAGCAGCGGCAGGCGAGGGTTCGCAGAGCTCCACATCTGCTGATGATGAGGTTCGAATCGGGTTGAATGACCTAATCTTTGGAAACGGCCCCGGCGCTCCGCAGTACGGACGTTTTTTTTCGCGGGCAGCCTTGCACCGTTTTTACGACTTTATGCCGAATACGCTGAGTACTCGGGCGGTGGAACTCAGCAACAATGCATAGTCTATCTCGCGCCCTGTAGCACCAGCACTTCGAAAAGCACCAAGCAGCTTCCAATATAATTTTCGTTTTGAGCCGGTACGAACACAAAGAGCAAAGAAAAACAAAAGGAAACAGACAAGTAAATATTATAAAGGATACCCTGTTACACACCGAGGCTCGAACCCAAAGGGAAGAAAACAAGAAAAAAATGCTGAAAAAACTGCCAAATACGGGGGGGGGGTGAAAAAACTTGAAAAAAACTACTCATAAAGGGGGCTTCAAAGCGGGATTTGAACTTGAGCCCGTTGCAAGAAAACTGTGGGGATACCTGTCGAGGTACTGTACAGGTGTTGTTGGGACATACTTTTTTGTGTTTTTTACGTACGACTACGCGCTTGACACTTCGGAACTGGAAGTTAGGCAAAAACGTGATTTAGCGGGGGCCTTCCCGCCAAGAAGCGAGAACCTCCGAGGCCAGCCCCGGCAGAGTCGGGAGGGGCGAGCAAGGTGAGGCACGTCCAGGAAACAGCGCGCCGAGAGGTGGATCTCAGCTCGAGTTCTTTCTAAGACGGCTCAAAACCTGGTGTAAAACGGACGCTTCGGCTGCTCTCGTGCAACCTCCGGATAATCTTCCATGTATTCATACGATACTTATTAAGTAGTATGACTAGTAATAACGCCTTTGGGACAACGCCTTTGGGACAAGACGTAAAAAAGTAACGACAACGTACTGCACTACTATATGCTATACTTGAGTATACAGCATCGGCCCCACCAAGCAGCCCGGGCTGGCGGCGGGGGAAGGGATCTGCCCAGATTGCAGTGCAAGGAGATGTACGGAACACGCGCGGCACGACGATACGTGTACTATTGTGTACCGGTGTAGCATGCCACCACCAAAATAAAGAGTACCCGGTTGGTAACATAAAACCTGCACCGTGCGATATCAGCACGAGTAAGACAGTAGCGCAATAATCCCTTCGGAACTTGACCACTAAGAACTACTACTTGCACCCACGTTTGTGAGGACTAACTTTTTTCTTTTTTTTTTGCTCATCCCTTCTACTGTCTTCGCATTTTACGCTTCTCCGTGTCCCTCCCTAGACGTAACTCAGATCCGGGGTCACTAAGCAGGCTCTTCTCCATCCTCCCCACTAACTAACTTTGAGTCCATGCGGGATTGTGTTTCCGAAAAAAGCGACGACTACAACTTCGACCTCACGAAACAGCCCCCGGCTAGCGGGGCAAGGGATGTACGTGCTCAAAATGCAGCGCAAGGTGCAAGGAGGTGTACGACACGCGCGCGCGGCACGACGACAAGACACTGTCCGTGTATTGTTGCATACTCTTCCTACAGCCAGCACTTATCGTTATTTAGGCCGCTGTACCTGTGTCCCAATGGGGGTATTGGGCGCGTGCTCGGGTTGGTAAGCTTGCTTCCGCCATCTGCTCGCTTTCCAGCATTTCCGGTAAACGCAAATCCGAGGAGAAGAAGCTTTTGGGGGGGGATCTTGCATGTATTGACACTTGCTTCCTCTTTGTTAGGATTGCGCGCGGGTGGGCCTCTCTCGTCGTTTGGGATCCGGGTATGCCGACGAACATGGCAAGCTTTGTGAAACACCTTGGCTATTGTGAGGCCCATACTTACAATTGTAAAATACCATGTATTCATATTTACTATCAGGTATCAACGCAATACCAGCGTAGCTACCAAATGATCGCACACCGGCGTCCAGAGAGGTCTAGTGGTGAACTTCATAACTACCTACTGAATAAGGTCGATTTCGCGAGTTCGAGCTCCTCGAGGAACTTTATTTTTCTTGTCCGAAAAATGATGCAGGAAACGCCTGGCGTGTACATGCACAAGTCGACGGGAGTCGACAACGGAAGAAACTGTGACCTCTTCTCGCGATAAAAAAACACGAAAGGCACACACCGTAGTGGGGAGTTCCTGCTTTGTGGCCCCGGATCCGAGTTGCGACAGGGAGGGAGCTAGATACACGAGTGCAAACACAAGGTACGGGACGGTGGGAGGGGAACGCTAAGCACTTTCTACTCTACACTAACAGGGTGCTCGTACTCGTTTTGTTCCTTCTTGTAGTCACTTTCACTCTTCAGCGCAACTTGGAAGAGCTTTCACGCCCAACAACCTTCGGAACCAGCCGTGGTCACAAGCCACGGGGTACGTGTCTTTCATTCTCCCTCCCGATACCATACATGCCTCCATTTCTTATAGCGCAGAGAGTTCAGCGTACCCCAACCCTATCTGTATGCCAAGCTAAAAGGTCGTCAAATTTAGTCGCTGCAGCTCTCACACCCCTCGAAACCGGTACCTAGCCTTGTTAATCCAAACTCTTCCTATCCCTAATCCTAACCCAGACCCGGAACACAAGGCCTGATACCAGATGTTAGTTCCTAAATGTCCCCGTAGTCGCGCATTATCAGTTTCCGTCGACCCCTCGCCTTTCGCGCTTTCGGCGGTATCTCAAAAGACACAAGCTACAGTGCAAGTTTGCTCTACTGGGAATTTAAACCCCTGTCTTCCGACCGTCTACCGAGTATACCAGACCAACAGTTGGGGTACCACTCTCCCGTACAGACTGCTGTAACCTATTTATGAACGCATACAGGTATCAGTTGGTATGCTACCAGGCACATAGTCCCAGCTACTTTTCCACACCACGGGAGGGTGGAATACCGCACGCACACACCGGTGCCCGCCCAAATGACCGTAAGCGGATAGACTACATCCCAACACGCCGAGCCCATCGATCTAGGGTACGTGGTGTCCAGGTCCTCCCATAGCCTCCATCGCGAGAAAAACCGGATTCAGACCATAACACAGCAGTGTATGTGGTCGACCTTGGGCGGTCGTTGTGCAGCCTACCGACAACAGCAAAAGGCCCGAAGACCGACCGTTCGAACCGGCAGGTTTCCACGTCCGACGGGGAGTGTCGCAAGCGAATAGTTTCGAAAGTCGTATCCACTCTCGACCAACCTACCCAGTCCCAATACCGTGTCTGACGTAGCTGACGTTTTCACCATGGCCATTCCCGATGCAGTGAAAAGCAGAAGCACCAGTTGAACCACGCCGTCACCGCAAGCGTGGGTCGTGCGAGTTGGCCGAAACCTCGACCGATTTTTACAATAGCATTGACCGTGACGGAGGATGCGCGAAAAATCGTTCGCACCCCCCCCCACCCGCGCGGAAGACCCCGTGAAAGACGTCAAAGACGGCGTGCGCGACCCTTTGGAAAATGATAGATGCAAGGGTACATAGTGATTGAGAAAAGTATGTTCATGAAATTGAGAAATTACTCGCCGAAAACGACCAGCAGGGTTTCTACAAGCCTTGAAAGGCACAGTCGGGATGGGAAGGAAAAAGCGCCAAGTAAACAATTCGTTAGGGACGCGAATGGAACATTGCTACGGGACAAGGTGCGCATTCGTGAACGGTGGGCGGGGTTTTCTACAAAGTCTTTAATACAAACTCTTTAATACAAACCCACTATCGACGAAAGGACGGGGGTAATCCGGAGTATGCCGAATTGGAAAGCGGCAGGGCTAGACTCTCTGCCGGCCGAACTGCTTAAAATCGATCACCCCGAACTAACTCGTTGCTTTCACGGTATCTTTGTCAATGCTTGAAAAACGGGTGATCTCCCCCAGCACTTGGAAAGATGCGGCCATCACGTTCCTTCACAAAAAGAAGAATCCTTTTGATTGCAACGTCTGAAGGGGAATTCCACGTGTTGCCCATGCAGGCAAGATACTGTTGAGAATCGTCGCGCCCCGCCGTAGCAGCTACCGCGAATATGGGGGAGTCCTGCGCGAGGTACAGTGTGGATTCCGTCCGGCACGATCAACAGTGGACACGCTGTTTATCGAGCGCCGACTGCAAGAACTCGGACAAGAGAAAAGAATCCCCTTGTATACGTGCTTCATCGACCTGCAGAAAACATACGACTGTCGACCGAGAGCTGCTGTGGGAAGTGCTCCCGCGCTTTGATGTACCAGCCAAAATGCTTGCAGTTATCCGCCAGTTCCACGACGGCATGCGGGCTCGCGTCCGCACGGGCGACGGTGAGCACTCAGAATTGTTCGACGTCACGTAGGGGCTTCGGCAGGGTTGCGTGCTATCGTCGTTGCTGTTCAACATGTTCTTCGCTGCTGTGTTACACACGTTGTCCTTGTCCTCGTAAGCTTCAACGAGGACGAAGGCATCGTGCAGAACCTAGTTGACCTCGATGAAGATGGGGCTGGCAGAGTCAAGGAACCCTTGGCATGCGTGCGGAGGGCCGTGTGGGGCATGCTTTACGCCGACGATGCCGGCGTTGTCTCGAAATCGGCAAAGGCGCTTGCTAAAGTGATGACAGTCATTGTCACCGTCATCGAGCAGTAGGTCTCATGGTTTCGGAAAAAAGACGGAGACCAGGCTGGTGCAGACACGGGATCTCGCATCCCGAGCTTCACCGTTCGTCATAGAAGCAGCAGGTCAGAGGTATGAACAGACATGCTTTGCAGTGCTTGGGTTCTCTGTTGCGCTTTGCTTTTCATTTCTATTGCTTTTCATTTTTACCGTGTCGTCCTGTTGCCTTTTCTTTTCCAACCGTTTTTTCCTTCTTTTTTTTCTTCGTTATTAGTCATTTTTTTATTCTTCTGTTTTGCTGCAAATAGTCTGATATGCTTGCTTGCATTTTTGTTTTTTGAGCACGTGCTCACTGCGGTTGGCATTGTTTTGTTTATACTCCATCACAACACCAACAGCAGTATGAAACTGCCGTGAGGAATCTTTCGTGGAGCCTTCGGTGGATCGAAAATCGGCGAGGTCGTCTCTCAGGGTTCTGAGCCAGTTGTTCGGTGGCCCACCTGGTCCCGGGTTTTTCCCACCGGCTATCTGCGCAAACATCACCCGACTGGGAAATCGCCCCTTGTTTTACCGTACCATTGCCCCATCGAAGAAGAGCCTCTGTTTCCGGATGGTCATTTCGATGCTCGCGCATTTTGTCTTCCAGAGGGCCTTGGCGTACGAGAGGTTGGCGAGGTCGGCACGACGTTGGAAGCCAAGGACTCGCCGGAGGACTTCAAGGTGCGCCTTTCGGAGCTCGTCGTAGTGTTGTGGTTGTTCTTGTTGCTGTTGTGCTAAACAGTAAATGCATTTCGCAATTCATCATAATAACGGTGGGGATTTGTTTGGTGATATTGTACCTACATGTATTAAGATTACATGATACCTGGTACACGTTTCCCTTTCGTTGCAAATACGTCTGGTGTGCTGGCTTGAATCCTTTTTTGGCTCGCATGCTCATTGCGGTTCATTTCATGGCTAATTCACCTTGCTGTATTTGCACGTGTATCTCTGTCTCGTCGTTTGTGACCACAAAGCTCGTCTCTCTCGTAGCAGGTCTGGGCACGGACACTGGTTGTGCTACGTGGCTAAATCACCTTTCTGTAGTTGCAATGTGTCTCTGTCTCATGGTTTGTGACTACCGAGCTCGTATCTCTAGCAGCAGCTCTCTAGCAGGCATCGGCACGGACCCTGGTTGTGCTGGACGCAGTTGACTGGAAATATCCGATTCATGACATGTGAAGAACACACATCGGCCGTACCTGATACCAGGTACTCTGTGCCTGCTAACTCTTTCCGCCCCGTTGCCCAATCCATCGCAGTGACGTGGTGACGAAACCCCATCCAGGTCAACGCGTCAACTTAAGCCCAGTCCGCGCGCAACAACCCGAGAACCCGACCGACCTTTCTTATGGGCTGCACTTCGGATGTTCACGATGAACACGGGTATGAACACACGCTGCTATATTTATTATTCATACGTACAACTACAAGAAGCACCAGCCGCCAGCCTTGCTCCGTTATTGGCGGCTGTTGCTGCGCCCCCGTTGTTATGGGTGGGGGGTTGTATTGAAGTACTGGCACGTACCGGTATGTATGTTGTTCTTCTTGCAGGGTTCCTGATCTTTTTGCATCACATTCTTCAGAACTCCTGTCGTTTGGTCTGGCTTGTTTTTGTTGCGTTCTCGTACCCGATACGGTAGCATTTCACCTGCTTTACCTTGATTGCGAAATGTTTTCGGCGTACCTGTCTCAGTCTGTGACCACATAATTTGATGGGGCGAAGAATCAGCACGGACACTGGGTGTACTGATGTCGTTGGGTATATAGAAATGACGGAGACAACAAACTGGGTATGGGGGGAAGGTGTGTATTAATAGGCAACGCAGATTGACGGCTTGCTCTCGTATGATACCTCGGACTCTTTTCGTGTTTGGGTCATCCCGTGCGGGTACGCGAGTACGGCCATACGTACGAGTACGTAAGAGTGTTATGCATGAACGAGTCGCTCGCGTGACTTTGCTTGTGGTTCGTTTTTTTTTATAGGCTACATAAGTAAGCGTTTCCTGGTATAGCTAAAGTCAACAGGTTATACGAGTACCTCGTACCTGGTTGAGGGCTAGAGGCACAAGGTACGAACAACAGTCATAAGATACGCATCTGTATATCGTACCGGCACATCAGCAGAGGATACCATATGTATGCCGGCACTTGCTGCTTCTTGCGCCGGACTCTCGTAACTGCTGTGCAAGTTCGGATGTACGCCAAGAACATACTGGTACGCAGCTACGATACATGCGGTCATACATCATGGTTGCGAGTTGGACGTGATGTGTGCGCCGCGTACTTGGTACGTACGTAATGACCCAAATCGAATACCTGGTACCAGGTACCAGGTACCAGGTGCGAGTATGACACGAAAATACCGGGTGCCAAGTACGTCTAAATATTTCTCAGCCTGCTCGTCTAATAATGGCAAACTATTCGAGTACCACAGCGCAGAGCAACGGATAATATCCCCTTGATACTACACGCCTGATCCCAGGCTGTGCCTAGGAGGATGAGGGGAGAGGGGGGTTGGGGCTTGGAGATACGGGGGTTCTCCTGGCTGCCATCTTCATCCAAAACAATTCAGGCATCGTACCGGTACACGATCCATTTTGTACGCTTTTCCCCCTTGCCTATACCGCCAAACAGCAGTGCGCGGCGCCTCACCTCGACGCAGACAACCGAGAACAGGTCTTCTGCCTCCCCGACCACTTGATCTTCCGTCTCCAGGCGCTCTGATGGGGGTGCTGCGCACTCTTGAAGCAAACGCTGCTACAACTGTCGGCAACGGAAGTTCCGGGAAATGAAGAACAAGGCGGAACGAACGCCAGAGTTTCACTGCTACATTGAAGTAGCACCGAAATCACCCCAGCAACCTGTCGCCGGCGCATAATCGCAGGAACTAGATAGCAGCAAAAATCGTTCAACTGCCACTAGTGCAGGAAGCTGCTGCTATTGTTTCGGTGGGGGTGAGAGGGGGGCTAAAATTGCCAATGAAGTAACGAGAACCAAAGTGCGGGATGTTCCCGATTTGAACCATACGAGGCTGTCACGCCGTCATCTTAGGAGTTATTGAAAAAACAAAGGCGTTTGCCTATGGCAAACATTGGCGCAAACATTTAAAAGTTCATCATAGTAGTTTCACCTTGGGCTCAACATACCCTGGGCGCGGGGGCGAGGAGCGCGCACTTCATACCCTATAAAGAGCCAGTATCTTTGCGGCGGTATCCTGCGACAACGACATTGCAGCACTCCTACATACATAGGCGGAGCTACATCGAAGGATATCGTCCTCGCGCGAAGACAGACATCTATAACTCCTCTCGAGCCCAGTACAGCACGAGCTAGCCCATGCACACTCTGGCATAGCCCACGACCCCCAGGATGCTCATTGCTCATTGTAGAGTAAATAGCCGACGAGGCCACCCCATGGCAAGACCACTGGCCCGTGTAGACTGTGGCATCGGCATATCATTCAACCATGTCACCGAAAATTGGTGAAAACGATACAATTTCCGACCGAAGGTCCGAGAATATTTTTTGTTCGGACTTTTTTTTGCTGGCAACAATTTTTGCAATTTTTCGCCAATTTTATTGCACCATGTATGTACCTGGACAGGGTAATAGATACCATTTTTATACAAATATTATGATCAAACGGATCTTATATTTAAATCCAGACCGATGCGCTTACGTAGCTTGTTGAGGTAAGATTTATTTTTAAGTTTGGAAGAGGCGACAACACTACTAATAGCGGTATTGAAAAAACAACAACAAACCACAACCGACAACCGCCGTCTGGGCCCTGAACAAGAGCTGAGATATCCACCCTCGATCATCCACAACATCTACAACCCAGCAATACCTAGAAACGCACGCCACACGAGGGCAAGCCCCACGCGCGCTCCGGCCGAAGAACAACAACACATATGCTTGCCAGACACGGGTGCCGGACAATAAAAACCTCCCCGCTGCTGCTTCCACCGCCCGCGTTTTCTCTCCTACCCACGTCTCCCTCGCGAAGAGTATGGTGAGCACAAAAAATCGCGCGCTATGTAACTAGAGAGTACTAAATTAACAGGCTCTTGCACTCTGTTACCTGGTAGCAACTGGCAGGCCTGCGCGCGTGAGGACCAGCAAAGGACTCTCTTGAGCGGCGCCTCTGCCTGCCCCCCGTGACCCGCGCCGATCGGTCCCCCCCTTGCAAGGCACGAGCGAGGTTGCGACTCGGAAACCAGGTTGCGAAGCATTTTGAGGTCTGAAGAAACGCAGTACAACAGGTACGATTTGGTCTCTTGGGTTCCGGGATGTCCAGTCTGAAGACGACCCAGCTGACTTGCTTTTTGGCTCGCGCCTTCCTCTGTTCTGCCTTGCCTTGCCTCGCCCCGCCTTGCCGTGACGCTCTCCTTCCCTTGCCCAAGGCGGTGGATGGTGGGCTATGCGCGGTCGTCGCGGCGTTCGCAATGATCGGCTGGAACGCGATCATAACAGAGGTGGGTGGGTGGAAAAAGGCGATGAGACTTTTATATATTTTTGTTGACGAGAAAACATACCAGTACACCTGTTACATTTTTCCGTCCCTGGTTATCAACTTCACGTTTGCTACGCGAAGCAAACACCATAATCACACGCGAAATATAGACAGCCACGCACGCGCACATGTCTTTGGCATGCGTTGCTTGCACCATATCCCCCGACGACGCAACGAACACTACCCAGGGTTCGAACCGCGCTGGTTCTTCCTCCTAGAAGGGAGAAACAACACGTTCCGTCGACGGCTTGTGCAGAGATAAAATAATTGTTCAACGAAAAATCGCCATTTTATTTGCTGCCTGGTGACCGATATATGAACTACAGTACGTCGTAGTACGAGGTAGAGGAAGAGGGGATGGGATATTTTTTGCGTTCTTGCGAAACCCTCGCCTCCCCCCACTTCTTAGACTGTGCTCGCGCCGAGCGGGCTCTGCCTGTTTCTCGAGGGAGAGTGTGCGGTCAGAGCCTCATGTCTCCCCTTCGTGCCAGCACAGGCAGAAGCACCAGCAGTAACACTTTGCGAACAAATGCAACCTATTCACGATTGCAAATTATTCAACCTGCGTTCCGTACGAGGACCCCCTTTTTCATTCGACTTTGATGACCAGATGACATGTTCCCTTGATCGGAAAATAACGATCTTTTCGCCCTTTTTGCCTATTTTTAGCAATAATTTTCTGCGATTTTTGTCGTTATTTGCGCAGTACGTACGAACGAAAGAAATGTTTTTTTTTTTCTATTTCAAGTAAGTTTGTGTGGGAAACGTATTTTTTTGTTTCTAACGTACATGTTTCCTCTCTGAACAAATCGCAAGCTAAGCAAGAGTGGATTTTTCATGTTTTCCTTCATTTTCCTCGCGCCTGTGGCCCCAGTTCCCACCGGTTCTTTTTGACGTAATAGAACATAAAAGATGGAAAGATCTGGAAAAAATGGCCGAAATGACCTGAAACGCGCAGCACACTCGTAGAATGTAGAATGACCTCCATGTGAACGGAGGTGGTCTCGCTACTCGCTACGAGTATATTGTGAGAACAACATATTGCTCGCGTGTGCCAAATCAACAAGACCGCCAGTACACCATACCGATACCGGCATCTCTTCATGCTTGCACAAGTAGACCTGGTTGCAGTCGCCAAGCGATGTCACGGGCCCTATATCGGCAGTAGGCACTATTCAACGGGCACTATAGGTAGACCGCCACTCTGTGACCAAGCACTGAAGATGATCGGGGACTAGGGCGTGGCCCGCAGACACTCCTGAGCTGAATCACCCTGCATGGGTTCCTTTCATGAACTGGAGCTTTGTGCGTGACCCGATACGTGAATGCATGCAAACGTACTTGGATACGTGTATCCAGCTCTTGGGGGATGGATCGGAGATGGCATGGGGGCGGGCGGCGGGCGGGGGAGGTCGGCTTGCTGTTCTGCCCACTTGCCTGTTTTTGTCATCTCTATGCACCCCCGCGGAGGGTGTGTTGTTACCTGTTTTGTTCTTCCCTTACGAACGACGACGCCCAAGCCTCTTAATTTTTCTCAATGCTTTTGATGCGAGTATTGGTGACCATGGCAGTTTTGTGCTGCTTGCTGCCGTTGTGCTGCTGCTGTTGTAGTCGAACAAAGCTGCTTTGCCGTAGTCATGCGACCTCGCCCGCCCAGCCTTTTTTCTGCCTCTCTCTCAACCCCCTCTTGCTCTGTTTTTTTTTGTTCCGTGGCTTCCCTCTACCATCTCACGTTTTTCGGTTCTCACGATCGAACGACAACATCAACGACAACCGCAACAACATCAGCTTGTCCTTGCCGACCGTGACAATATCACACCTCTCCACCCAACTCACCAAGCCTCCCCCCCGTCCGTTCCTCCTATACATTACACCGCCCCTCCCCCCTCACTCCCCCCCCCCCCCCAACCCACCCACGCACCCACCCCACCCCGCCCATCCACCCACCTACCCACCCACTTACCTCCCCTCCTACTTTCCCTTCTTG
Organism: Undaria pinnatifida; assembly: GCA_012845835.1. Lineage (NCBI taxonomy): Eukaryota > Phaeophyceae > Laminariales > Alariaceae > Undaria > Undaria pinnatifida. Next base: position 9,746,532 of record JABAKD010000013.1, read on the forward strand.
CCCCCCTTCTCACCTACCGGAACCTACACACTCCCCACATACCCACCCACCTCCATCCCCATGCCATCTTCCACATTTCTTGGGATCTTTCCCCCACCCCCACCCCAGCCACCGACCTTCCCACCCACCGAACCCACCACCCCCCATCCACCCACCCACCCACCCACGCAACCATCACCTCCGTCCATCATCCGCCATTGCTTGCGATCTTACCCCGCCTCCCACCCCTATGTCTGCGAACTTGCAGAGGCGGCGGAGGGAGCGACTTTGCCTACTTCGAAGGAGGAGCTCTCAGCGAAGAACCGGCGACCGGCTTGTTGCCGCAGCCGAGCAAGCGCAAGACCAAGAACAAGCCCTCGAATCGCCCTCCCGAGACGCTCGAGAAGCTCACGACACACAATCCGATCGCAATGCAAGAGAGAAGAACCTAGCGGACGCATTACCCCTCCTAATTACGGCTGCCACAGCCGCCGTCGCCAACACCACCTCGGCTACCGGCAATAATGACAATGATAAGGGGAAATGGGCTAGAGCGGCGTTGGAGGGAGAGGAAGAGGGCGGAAAGGGGGGTGCGGGGGAGCTTACGCGGCCCCGGACTCCGTCGACAGCTCCGTGCTCTTCGGAGAGGTGTCCCGTGTCGCCTGCGTTCTATCAGCAACCTCCTAAGGCGCCGCGACAGTCCATGTCACCGACAAATAGGTCACCGACTAATATGTCACCAACTAATTTGTCACCTATCGATTCGCCGCTATCGTCACCATCACCATCACCCGAAGCGCCCGTATTTCACGATCTGGTGCTGATTTTGGACGCTCCTGCGCTGCCCCCGCCACCTCGGAAGCTGCCTAACCTGCCGGAGGAGATGGATGTGAGTTTGAGTGTTTGGTGTCTAATTTCGTTTTTGTTTTAACGTTAGCATTTAGGTTCAACCTTGAAAGCTTTTAAAACTGCACCCACGTTTTTGGGGGCGAACTACTTGGAATCAGTGTGGGGCATTTTGTGCAGCCAGGTATAGAGTGAAGTTTGGTTTGATTTGGTTTGTGGTTGGAATTTGCCGTTTTTGGGTTGGCATGCCACTTTTGTTTCTTGTTTTTGCTCATTCCATCTATTGTGGTTGCTCTTTTTCGGTCTTTCTCTGTCCGTATTAATGGATGCAACTCAGATCCAGGGTCTCTGAGCAGGCTCTTGTTCTCCCCCCTCCCCACTATGGTACGTGCCTTCATTGTTATCGCGACAAGACTTCAGCCCTTGCTTCCCTCATTGACTCGCATCGAATTACGCCTACCCACGCTGCTATTAACCACAGGCTGTCTGCAGTTGGTTCCTCTTTCGTGTTTACAGTAGGTGGCCCTATATAGTGCGGGTATGTGTCACGAAAATTCACCCGCACTATACCGTGCACCCGCACTATATAAAAACCGGCCACTATAGAGGGGTCTATATTATGCCAAACGATTTCACCCGCACATTATCGGACAACCGCACTATATAGGGCCACCTACTGTATAATTTTTGCTGAAAAGACCGACGCACGTGGGATTCGAACCCCAGAACCACCTCTAGTAGCATTCGAAGCTAACCACTAGACTACACCGGGGGCGACCGTTGAAGACTATGGCTTGAGCCTCTGGTTTCGCTTGGAATAATCGAATAATACCGGAATGAGGTGTCAAATGTGTACCAGTAGAATCCTTTGAGGGCGGAGGAGCGTGGGGGGTTAGGGGGGGTAAGAGCCTTGTTTGTCACTTGCCTTTAATGAAGCAGCAGGCGATGTGCGTACTTTCTATTAATACTATATACGTTAGTCCGTTCCGTTAAATGGGTTTTGGGCAATCCACGCGCGCACCTCTGGTTTACCCCCCCCCCCCCCCCCCGAGCTACCCCCCAGCCGATGTAACCCCTCCCCCCCGAACTTACCCTACCCACCCACACGCCCACTCACTCACTCAAAACTAGCTACTTGACCCCTCCGCAACTGGAAACCCGTTTTGGGGGACAAATTACTTGAAATTTGTGTAGGGAGGGGTTTCGGTTTTTTTAAGGGTTAAGAAAGACCCCACCCTCTTCGTTCACTTTTTCCAAGTGTGTGTTTGTGTTCAGTTTTTGTTTCATTGTTTTGTGCAAGAAGTTTCGGCTAATCTTGATGAAAACAAGAACCCCCCGTCATGCCTCTCTCGTACTCTTGCACCACATCAGCCGCCCTTTCCGCTTTGTGATGCTCCCGTCTATTAATAGTTTTGTCCTAATAATAGCCATCAGTTTTATAACGTCAAGAAGATCTCCCACTAAAACCAAGTAATAGTGCTTGTAATGTACACCCAAAATGTGGGTGCGGAACTGAAGGCCTTATACCTTTTACCATGACTGGAGCCTGTCCTGTGACCGCGGACTTGATTATGCGAGTTAATGTGAGAACAACAACAACCATGCACCAGCGTCATGCACTATTAATGGCACCAGGGTATGACTACAATATCCTCTTCCTGGTACTGCTGTGTACCTGGTACCTGGTTTACGTTTTTTCGTTACAAGTTCATGGGTTGTTTTGTGTTTTTTACGTAAGTGTTGCACCGCCGTGGTGCTGGTGCTGTTCGGAAGACGAAACTATTTTTTCAGTTTTTTTCTGAATGTACCACGTCTATGGTACTACATTTATTGATACTATTTTGGACGACAGCAGCAGTATATACCAGGTACTGGTACCAGGTATTGATATATGCTCTTCTTGCCTTGTTTCTTGCTTTTTTTGTCTCTTCTATTTCCTTTTCTTTTTCTCTTTCTCTTCTTTTCTTCCCTTTCCTTTCTTTTATTTTCTTTTCCTTGTTTCTTTATTCCAGTTGACTTGAGTCTGACGTGCGTATGCGCATATGATAAGTACTCTAATGTAATATATACTCACGGCTGACGTCTTTGTAATATTTTTTTATTAAATATTTACGTGGTGATCTTTCCTGTGGGTGGCAAGAGGTATAGTCGGTTTTCCAGGCGCGAGTAGTAGTGAGACGTATGCACCAGTATGGACCTGGCACATCGTAGGCTGACTCCCGATTTCACTTTTCATATGTTTCTGGCGGAGGTATGAATTGCGTCAGCTGTGATTTATTATGAAAATTAGACTACACTCCAGCTGTGAGATCGAATATTTTGTCGAAACTCATCTTTGCAAGCTGTGTGTGATACTCCGACCGTTATTACGGGTTGTGTGTCCTCATGAAGGATATAGGTCGGCGACTCCCCTTGCAACTACAGTGTAGCTATCAGGGTCAACAGGGTGATGTTAGGCAGTCTGTGCGCGATATGTACCACCTTTGGTTTGTGTTTTTCTTGCCCTGGGGTAGTATTCCTCAGCTCCAGAGTGACTGGAGCCTGTCTTGTGACCACAGACGTGATTATGTTAGAACAATAACAACAAAAACAACAACAACAACAAAAACAACAACAACAACAACAACAACAACAACAACAACAACAACAACAACAACAACAACAACAACAACAACAACAACAACAACAGCAACAACAACAGCAGCAACAACAAATATACTGACATGTAATTTTTTTTTTTTTTTTTTTCATCCTCCGGCGGATGGGGAAAAATAAAGCTTTAGCTCACCACACTCCCACGTATTTTCATAGGCGTCGTGTGTGTCGATTTAACTCAGTTGCTTTCGCAGCCCAACGCTAGCTGGCGCACCCTTCGGGTCCCATTGTAGGTATAGCGTAAGCTGTCCCTATCAGTGGTCTTCGTTACAACCCCGGCAGCGCAAGCTGCCGTTGTATACGGATGCTTGTGTATGTCGACCCGGCCTGTCCCCTGAGGGTCAGTTTCGGTGGAGATAGCCACCCGGAATGTCATCTTTCCGGGTAGTGTGGGACTTGCGCAAGCTCACCCACTATGTAATTTATAAGTTACCTGGTATATACGAGTACGTACGTCCTTTTCCTATGAACACACGTGTTTTTTTGTTTCTTGTTTGATTTTATAAACTACTCTAATAACGTCAGCCGTGAGTTGGACACATTTAGGATCGATGCTCATCTTTGTGAGCTGCGTAATACATCGGTCGTCCGTTTTCAAAGGTTTTCATGGGTCAAAGCATAATCATGTAGAATTCCATTGATTTTTTTCGCACGATTCTATTCCTATATGTAGGCCTATAGACTGATACTATAACCTACATGAAAATCTCCATACCGAGATCTGAACCCCTGACCCCTGACTCCAACCTTACTCAGTAGTCAGTGTTCGACGTTGACCACTAGACCACTGGGGCGACCCAGCACGATGGCGCCAACCTACCTACATTGCTAACAACTTTTTTTTCTGGTATCAACCAATGTTGCTGGGGTGTGGGCCAGTGGTATGTGTGTGTGTGTGTGTTCTTCACATTAAACCGTTCTTCTACTCGTCGACATCCAGCACACCCAGTGTCCGTACTGATTCTTCACCCTAGAAAGATCAGCTCTGTGGTCACAAGCCACGACACAGAGATAATGCATCGTAATGCATTCGGCAACGCAATGTCATGCCCTAGTACTGGGTACGACAGGCACAACATACATACGTCAGCAACAGAAATACATTGGAAGAGAGAAATACGAAATAAACAAAAACAAAAACAAAAACAAAAAACAAAACAAAATAAGAAAACAAAAATAAACAAAGATAAAAATAAAACAAAAACTGAAACAAACAAAATGAAGGGGAAATCGAAGAAACAACCCAACCGGAAAGGAGAGCCAAAGCTCGGAAAAGAAACATAATAAAATGAAATAAAATAAAGTAAAGTAAAACCAAAATAAGGTAATCCGAACACGAGCCAAAAACCTGGACACGCAAGGAGGGAACAAAGGGGAAAAAAATACCCCAGAAAAAGACGAAAAGTGCTATGTACCTACTAGTCGGCCTGGTACCTTGCTACCCTGTCTGCCATCTCCTTCCTGCCTTCGTCCACCGCGGTCTCCCTTCTATTCCTCCTGTTGCCCCCCCTGCCCCCATTCCCTTGGACGGCTTTCCTTCTACTCCTCCTGTTTCCCCCCCTCCCCCCTTTGTGTTCTTCTCATTAAACCAAAATACCTTGTAAAAGAGAGAAACAACGAAAGAAACCAAGACAAAACAAATAAATAAATAAATAAATAAAAAGGGGAGCCAAAGCACGGGAGATAGAAACATACCCCGAGCATGAGCCAAAATGGACATGCAAGGGGGAAAGAAAGGGAAAAAATACCCCGGAAAAAAGAAACAAGTAAAAGAAGGAAGACTGGGAGGGCCAAATAAAACAGGCTCGTCACCTACCCACCATGCAAGACTCCCTTCATAAGGATAAGAAAGGGAAAAGAAAAAAAAAAAAAAGGTATACTGGTATGCGATACGAAATTTGGTGGCGATGGTGGAATCTCGTTCGTTCGTCCTATGTTCGGACTTATGAGCTTACCATGTACATAGAGAGCAGTACAAGTATACGCCCTTTGGGTATTGGTGTGCAATAATGTTATCATAGCAGCAACGAGAGTATATCACGGCTTCAACCTGCTGGTACTTTTCATCTCGTATGAATGCATGGGCTCTCGCTATAATGGTGCGTGTTCTTCACTCTCCACATTAAGTTTATATTTTTTGCACCTATCTGCATCCAGCACAACCAATGTCCGTGCCGATGCTTACAGAGACGAGCTCTGTCATGCTGTGGTCGCAAACTACGAGACAGAGGGACACATCATTGCAGATACAGCAAGGTGATTTTGGCCATGCAATCAATGCTAACCGCATTATTAGTGATGCTATATGCATGCGTATATCGCCATGTAGGCTTGAACTCGCTCATTCATTTATCCAGGCACTTGCTCACTTACCATACGATATATAAACTCGTACATATATATGAGGACACACAACTCGTGATGCGCGCGATCGGAGTATCACACACAGCTTGCGAAGATGAGTTTCGACGAAATCTTCGATCTCACAGCTGGAGTGTATTTTAATTTTTATTATATATATCTGGTATATATAATAATATGAACTCGTACATAATAATACCATCCACTTTTGTTACTTTTTTTTTTTTTTTTTTTTTCATCCTCCGGCGGATGGGGAAAAATAAAGCTTTAGCTCACCACACTTCCCCGTATTTTCATACGCGTCGTGTGTCGATTCAACTCAGTTGCTTTCGAAGCCCAACGCTAGCTGGCGCACCCTTCGGGTCCCATTGTAGGTACGATAGCGTAAGCTGTCCCTATCAGTGGTCTTCGTTACAACCCCGTTTTTTATTTTGTTACTGCCAGTTAAGATTTAACCAAACTTAGAGGCACGCCTACAAGCGAGTACGTACGCAGCAAACCAACACAACAAACTATTTTAGCAAATCGAATCAAAAACACGCGAACCAAGATGATCGGAGATGATCGATAAAAGAGACGCGTACGTACTACCAGCGTACCACAGAGAGAACGGGGTGGGGGAGGGTCCGCATTCGCTGCATTACCTTGCATGATACCCGGTACCAGGTCCAGTGGTGTTGCTTCCATATTCACAACCTGGAAACTCGGAGGGTCCGCACGTCCGCACCCACACCAATCTTGTTTTTGTTTTTGTTTCCGTCTTACGAGTACTTGTTGTGTATAATAGTATATCGTGACTGATATGATATAACATTACTTTGTACCTGGCACCATGTCCATGTTGTACAAAGTAAAAAGTGTCCCATTCGTTTGCGGGTAGCTTACCGCTTTTTCGAGAAAATGATTGACATATTCTCTAAGTTATGTACCTGGTATACCCTAACCCCAACGCTAATCCAATGAAACGCAACCAACCAACCAATGTAGGGTGACCCCCTTCGTCTCGTACACAATGTCCGTCGACCATCATCTCGAAAAAGTGATCTCTACTGGAGGATTCGTTTGGTTTTTGTCTTCGTTTTTATTTTATTTTTGTTATGGGTTCGAAATTACTAGCCATGAACGACTGATCGAACGGCCTAAGATGCTGTGAACTATTCATCCCTATTTTAAGTAAATTTTATTTATCAATAGTCGCTTTTCTTCTTCAGTCTCCATGCCAACTCCTAACAGTTTTTTTCACCGTCGGTGACCTTCTGGACAAGCCGTGGTCTCACGTGTGTTTCCTCCTTCCCCCCCCCCCCCCCGCCTGGCTTTTTGCTTTTATTTTTGTCGCGCATAGGGTTCAGCGTGCCACCCACTTCTACGCTTTTTATGCTCGTCGATTTGCATCGATTTTTGGTAACTCACGCTCTCGCGCTTTCCGCTCTGTAAGTTAGCCGCAAGTTAGCCGCAAGTTAGCCGCAAGTTAGCCGCAAGTTAGCCGCAAGTTAGCCGCAAGAGAAAGTCCCTGTTGTTATTGTTGTCGATACTGTTATCACATCAACTCTCATAATCAAGTCCGTGGTCACAGGACAGGCCCCAGTAACTCTGGTGGAGCTGAGGAATAATACGTACCCCAGGGACAAAACGCAAACAAACCAAGGGTGTGTACACGCATACATCACAGCAGTTAACGCAATTCATGCCTCGACCAGAAACCTATCGTATACAAGCACGAGTATTCTCTGTGAGACTTGAACCCACGACCTTGAAATTAGTAGGGACAAGATTCGCCTAATACGTTATACTCCGTTTGGGACGCCGAGATTGGTTGATTCAATTGTTTGGTTCTATGACTACATACTCGTGTATACGTACGCACGCGTAAAACAATCGCGCAATGACGTGCGGTATCATATCGTACATGAAGTTGTCAACTCACCGTAAATCGTCAGTTTTCTAGTCTCTACCTGGTATTATATATACATCACATACAGCAATTTAGATGTGTATAGGTAGCATTACATCTCCCCGAATCGGAAAACATACGTATGTAACATGTGTACATGCCGAGGGTCTAGCGAGACCTGCTGCTGCTGTTGATTGTGACATCGTACGACATAGCATAGCTGTGAAGTTGTTTGTGTTGTGTTCGCGTACGTACGAAAATGAATTTCTTTTTGTTCAGTTGCCTCAACAAGCCACAAGCCCACCTTCCCTCGTGGACTCGCGCCGAATTGGGCTTACCCACGCTATAAAGCTCTTTCAGCAGGTGGGGTCTCTAGAAAATAAAACCTCCATACCGAAATATGAGCCCCTGGTTCCAAAGTCGGTTAACCACTAGCCCACGGGGGCGACCGGCTCTATGTACAGAGTTTACAACGGGCATACCAAAACCTATACACTTATCTTGTATGGTGTTTAGTACTCCGTATACCGTACAAAAATCAAAACAACACCGCAAAAATCATGCAACTCCTATGATCGTATGACGTGGACGTGCGCACACCACGATTATACTTGTACTACTCTGGATACCGTGTCCCCGGACAAACACACCTAGGAAAACGTCGAAACCCCTCCTACCTTCCACAGACATCGTTTCTAGAAGGTACGATCATTTCCAATGCGTTGCTTCCGATCTTGTCGAGTATAATTTTTTATTTGTCGCAAGGAAATCGCTTCCTTTCTGTCATGGACCATCTCACTCAGTACTATTGATATCTTCGTATATTCTTCGACACCCGTTGTAAACTCTGTACAGCCGGTCGCCCCCGTGGGCTAGTGGTTAACCGATTTTAGAACCAGGGGCTCAAATTCGGGTACGGAGGTTTTATTTTCTTGAGACCCCAACTAACTGCCGAGAGCGCTTTATATCGTGGGTAAGCCCAATTCGACGCCAGTCCACGAGGGGAAAAAGTGCCGAATTGTTCTCGCGATGAAAATGAAGGCGCGTGCCGTAGTGGGGAGGGTGGAGAAGAGCCTGCTTGCGACTTACGGCCCGGGGATCTGAGCTACGTCTAGGGAGTCAGGAAGGAGAGAGAAAATATCAAAAGTGCGAATGAATGTGGATACCAGGCCCTATTCCCTGGGTCGTAATGTGGATACCAGGCCCTATTCCCTAGATCGTACCGCCTCATTATCACTGTTATCCTTCAAGACCATCCTGGCTCCTCGAGGGCACTCTGAGGTGTACCCTCATGGTTGACCCTCGAGAGTAGTGCGGTTGCGCACATAACCACTAAAATTTTGAGACACCCTCCTTGCACAGAAGATAAGCCTGCGAAGGGACTACCGTCCATCATTGGTGGCGTCTCGGCAGCGAATCTCGGTGGGAGCAACGCAAAGATGATACCTCGGGTAATTTTTATATTATTAAGCAAAAAAAAAAAAAAAAGGTTAATCTGTTTCAGTGCACACATATGAGATGATATGTATGATACTCGTATGGGTTTTAGTATGGCCATACTGAAATTGCATATAATTATATATACAGGTTTCTAGTATTGTTCAGTCGAAACGCCATACAACATAATTCGTAAACAACTAAATTGCTTGACTAGAACCAACTTTTCACCAAAAAAGCCATAACCAAACCAACCACAGCACTAATAATAGTTCAGTGTGTTGTAGTGTTTTCGTGTTCAGTGGTGGGTGTTGTTCAGTCATTCATTCGTGGTTCATACAATTTTCGCGTTATCTTTCGCATGCTTTCATAACTTCGTTTTGTTGATGAGCTGGTTGATTCATTCTTGAAAGAAATTGATGCTTTGTTCGTGTTCGTATCGTACTTGCCATTTTTTTTTTTGTCATTTTCATCTTTATAATGGACCATTTCAATCGCTCATCATCAGAGAGCCGTCGATTCGAACCAGTTCGCGTCTTTCCCTCTCTTCTAAGCGGTGCCCTGGGTATATTTTTTGCATACGTTGTTCATGTTTTTGTTTTTTCGAGTCAATAGCCCGAAGCGCCAACGTGCGTACTGGGCGGCTCCCATTCATGTGTGCGTGTCCTCTCGTCATCCCATCATTCATCATTTTTCACCCACCTCATTGGCGAAGAATTGTCAATGTCGCGATTTCGGCATTACTTAAAAATAGAAATGGACTCAAAAGTCAACCGCTTCTTTTTTCGTTTCATTTTGTTTCGTTTGAGAAAAACAAGAAAGCTGTCCGTTTTTTTTAATCGTGATTTCTCGTGTTCTTGGGAAGAGTTTTGTGTCGTCCATGCCTTCAGTGTGCGATTGTCCGCTCATCATAACCCCGTCATCCATCGTTGGGCATTTTTATTTTATGTTTTCGTTGAACGCGGCAACACACCAACACAGAGAGCCAGCCGTCGGAAGGTCCACTTGATTTGTTTTCGTTTTTGTCTCGTTTTTTGCTTTGCTCTTTGGTACCAGTATATACTTATTAAAGTAAAGTTCCTTTTCGTTCGTTTTTCAGGTCCAACCAACCCCCCGGCGTCCGTTGAGCTTTTGAGATTTGAAGTGTCGGTGTGCGTGTTGTGTGCGTGTTGTGTGCATGCGTGCGTGCTTGCTCATCATGTCAGCTTTCGTCGCTTCGACTGCTGTGGCGATGTCACCATTCATCAGAAGGACGGTCAGTTGTTTTCGATTTGACGGTCTTACTCTTTTGCTTGTTTTTTTTCTTGTTTCGTCAGATTCCGTGGGCTCGTGGGCTCTGTTTCCCGGTATTGTTGGAGTTCGCTATTTATTGTTGGAGTGTGCGCATTTATTCGTCGCCGTTGTGTCCTTTGTTTTGTTGTCAAATTCGTCTTTTGTTTTTTCCTGATCTGGAACGTTGTTGTTGTTGTTGTTCTCACATTAACTCGCATAATCAAGTCCGTGGTCACAGGACAGGCTCCAGTCACTCTGGAGCTGAGGAACGTATGTGCACGTGGTAAATTATAAAAGAAAATACTCCACCCCTGCTGTGACATGGAAGATTTCGTCAAAACTCACCTTTGCAAGCTGTTTGTGATACTCCCATCGCACGTACTACTGGGTGCGTGTCCTCATTAAGGATATAGGTCGGCGACTCCCCTTAGAACCAATAGCTTGTACCGGGGTCAACAGGGTGGCGTTAATTAATCTATGCATGGTACGTGGTATACCTGGTATATGCGGGGAAACACGCACGCACCCAAAACCCCAACCTCCACTCCAACCCCCACCCCCCACCCCCGACCCCCAACCTTCACTCCCCAACCCCTACTCCCCACCCCTGACCCCGCCCCTCGCCCATGCCTTTCTTCGCAGACCTCTCTGGAATCGGCGAAAGCAACAACGGTGGTTTCACCCTCGAAGGGCTGCGACCTATCGCCGGGGTTCCACCTCAGTGCTCCGTGGTCCCCTCCCCCCCGACGCGGCGTGCCTCGACGGAACTCCCGCGGAAACCGTCCAAGAACTTTCTCGGAATATTCTGCGGGTCCCAGCAGCAGCGGCGGCCTGAGCAGCAGCCCTCCTTTGACGCACCGCGGGCGTACTGTCAGTGTTGCATCGGGACTCGCCGCAGCACTGAATTCGGGGATGACGGATTCGGGAGGGGGGGGCGTGGATGGGGGGGGGTGCGGTGGGGGGGGGAGGGCAAGGGGCGCGAGCTATGGGGACGGTGATCCGTTTGCGGATTTGAATCTCGGTCCGTTTGATGATGACAGCTGGGCGATGGGAGCCACGCCACCACTACTGCGTAGGCGTCGCAGTGTTGGGGGGGGGGGGGCGTATGACGGGGCTCGACCTCTGTACCCCCACGCTCGGGAAGTCTTACCCGTCTAGGTGGAAGAGATTAAGGGAAGGTGGGAGCGAAAATGGTGCTGGGAGCGACAAAGGGAGAAATTTGGAAGCATGAAATTGAAGTATAAGTGAAGGTTTCCATAAGGTGGCCTTCTCAGATGTTCCGAACATTGGTGCAGGGGCGGGAAAGGCGGCAGGACTCGAGAGGAGGAGGGGTGAGAGAAGGGCGGCAGGCAGGAGAAGAGGGGAGAAAAGTGGGGAAGGCGGGCGGAGCTGCGGGGAGGCTACGGAGGGGCGGCGAAGGGGGGCCTGCCGATGGTGAGGTACGGTTAACTTGAAAAAGGATGCCACGGGCAGGCTGAACGGCAACTATGATATTGTAAGCGGACAGTCGAGGGATACGACGTCTAAGGGGAGGGGATTAACTTCTCCCTCCCTGGCTCTCGTCGCGGCTTAGCTGAAACGCCACGGGAGGCGGTGTGTGGGGGGGGTTGGGTTTGACTCCTCCCCTCCCCCCCCCCCCCAGCGACTTAGCTGGAACAATAAGACGTTTGTTTCTACACGTTTCAGCGTTTCAGCTGGATTGTTGGCTCTTCTCCTGCAGCTCTGCAGATACTACCAGGATTCTCAACACCACCATCCAGTTGGAGTGGCCGGCGTGTTGAGATACTGGCCTGCCTACCTATGCAGGCGGGCTTTTGCTATCTTTGCCTCTTTTTGCTTCCCTCGTGAGGAAAGCGAGGCATAAGGGGGGGGTTGTGGTGGGATTACTAGTTACTTACGGGTGTGGGTTAGCGGGTTTCGACATTCTTGTCGTGGCGTTCGCTCGGCGGTGGTGCGGAGAAGTACGGTTGAGAGGTTGTACCTCCCCTTCCTCCCGTTCCCCATTTTTTTTTCTTCTTGTTCCCGTTTCCCCTTCATCCTCCCTCCTTCCCTCCCTCAGCTACAGGCGTTTGTTGCGGTCGGCGTCGTTTTTTTCCGTCCCTTTTTCCGTTGAACACACTGTGCGGACAACGAGTTAGTTGAATGAGGGACAAGTGGGGGGAAAATAAGAAAGAAATCGTCGTGAGGTCGTGAAACGTTTTTTCTTCTTGTTTTTTCGATCGTTCCTTCGTATAGAAACCAAGACAAGACTTATATTTTCTTTGGTTTTCAGCTTTTCTTGGGTACGCATTTCTTTCTCTTTTTGCTTCGTGTTTTCGTTTTATCTACATACATTATCTGCTTTTCTTTCAAGAGGACTTCTCTATTGTTTACCTTTTTGCTTATTTCCTACTATTTGTTTTCTTTGTTTCGTTGCGTATAGTTCCGTTTCGATTTGTTTTTGTTTGGGTGTTGATCGCGTCAACTTATAGACGATGGTGTCGATGAAAAATTATGTGTGGTGGGAGTTGCTTGCCTTTGTCGGTGGCTGTTTCTTCTTGAGTTGTTTTGGCGTTTTTAACTCCAAAATCGTGGAGAACATAATTTTCTTCGGGAGAACACTTTTATATTTTAGAAAAAAGGGAAAGGGAGTTCCTTGCTTTTGGTTGGCAAGCCTTTTCTCCACTCGCAAATTAGAGACGTTGGTATCAGAAGTGGGAGACGTTAGAATCCAACATGAGTCACTGGGATCAGAAATGGGAAGAGACCGAGCTCGGGATTGGGAAAGGTCGAAGATGATAGATGTTGAATTCGAAAATGGGAGAGAGATCCAGTTCGGACTCGAGAGGTCTTGAAATACAAAATGTTGGACGTTGAAACTCGGAAATGGGCGGGAGGGAGGGGGAGAGAGACCCTTGAGCTGGGCGGGTGGTGATGATCAGCAGTATACGGCATGTGGCTTGGTTTAGAAGAGTGACGCTCACGTACACGCGCGTCAAGTTCATGCACTACAGCAGTAATGTAACTGCCGGCAAGCGGGAGCGTTTGCGCTGGTTCGAATAGAATTGATTCGAATAGATGAATCAGCTGGTTGCGTGGGTTCGATTTGTCGATGCCATGATTTCGCTTATTCCTTTTGGTTCAATTTGTTCGTTTTATATACGGTTGCGTTTCCGCGACTACTTCGTTCGTTCGTCCGCGTGTCTTTTTTTGGCGTCGGCATCAAGGCCTCCGCAAACTAGATACAAGATATCTGTCTGTCTGGTGTGTTTGCTACCCCCCTCCCCCCCACACACATATGCCTCCCAGTCAACGATGGCATTCTCGGCGGCAAGCTTCCTTTGTTTTCACGGTGCGTTGTGTCGCGCCTGGGTACTGCCCGTGACTTGCCGGCAATTTTTTCTTGTTTTCTTGTTTACTTGATTTCTTCGCGGTCTCCTTTTCTTTTCTTTTTTTTTATGCTGTTCTCTGCTTCTGTTTTCTTCTTTTTGACTCTTGGTCTTATTCTTCCTTCTTTTCTTCTTCCTTTTTTTGTTGAGTTTTTCTCATCCGGTCCACCAACTACGCACGCAGGCGCACTGCTGTGCGGTACAGTATGGTGTGGTATAGTACGGTGTCGGATTTTCTTTGTAGCTGCTGGAGCAACGACGGCGGTCCGAGTCTGATTTTAGTACTTTTTGTACCAAAGTGGGTTGAGGCGGCATTTCGACGAAGGGGTTATTATGATATACCTTCTTTTTGCACTGCACAAACGTTGTCCCACACTAATTCCGAGTAGTGTCGTCTTCGGGGGGGGGGGAGGGGGGGGTTGTCTCCCCGGGGGAAGGCAGCAGTCCGAAAGCTCTAAAAGGGAGGTTGAGGAGGTCTTGTTCTCCAAGAGAAACAGTGCTAAGGTTCTAAAAGTGGGTTGAAGAGCGTTTTTTTCCCAAGAGATCAGGAAGTCAGGGGTTCAAGGGGAGGGGGAGGGGAAGTTTGAGGCGCAGTGGAAGTGTCCTCGCGTTCCCTCAGTATAGGCCGTCGCTTATTTGGCCTCTCATGACGACGACCGCGTAGTGCCGTTAGAGCTGCACAGTTGGCCCTACACAAAATCTAAGTAGTTTGTCAAGGTGGGTGCCGTTCTAAAGGGATGATCAGTCACTGATGCGCCAAGCAGAGTGAAATGAATGACATTGGTTGGGATGGGTGGGGTGGGGTCAGGGGGTGCAAAACAATGTTCGAAAAAAGGCAGGAAGATGAGCAGTGGGGGGGGGGGGAGGCTAGAGATTGGGCACGATTGTGTCGTGATCATCTCAGAACCCCCCCCCCCGCCCACGCCTCGATTTCCCGTTGTGGCGTTTCGCGATGGACGCGCGGTGTCAGTTTAGGTGAAGAAAAAAGGGTCATGTCACGTTGGGTTTTAGCTGTGAAAGAAAATATGGGAGGGAGGAAGGAGGCCAGGGGGGGGGGGCGGAGTTAACCCCTCCTTCCCCGGTGGGGGAGGGGGGGGGTAACCCGTCTGTCCCCGAATCCTGATGTAGCGTTGGGGAAAGGGAAATAAAAGGGGCCATTTGTATCTATTTTATTATGCGAGGTGTAGGCGGCTGCTGCTGCCTCGTGTGCTGGGTGGCATTGTGTATATTTTTTTGTGTGCTTCGTTCGTCTGGACGATCGGTTCGTTGTAGGTAGTACATTCAGTCCGTGCAGTAGAATACTACTACGTAACCCCCCCCCCCCCTCTTTCTATCTTGTTCTTGTTTTTTCGGTACGCTACTGCTTTGGTGTTGCTTGCCATTTGCTGGGCTTGGTGCTTTGGCCTTGCCTTTGCTTTCGCTTTCCTTGGTTGGTTGGGCTTGGCTTGGCTTTTGGCCATGCCTTGCTGTTTTGCTCGGCTTATAGCCTTTGCTTTTTCGCTTGGGCCTTGCTTTTGCCTTGCTTTTGCTTTTGCTTTGCCTTGCCTTGCCCTATTATATTTTATAAATGCCTTCGTTGTTTTGGCCGATGAGTTGGTTAAACCCGTGGTCGCACCCTCGATTCCTGGTCCTTGGTAATGATATCTTGATCATGGGTGGGATTGAAAATGAGTCGCTGTCTTTTTCTTGTAAGGTGTTCTCGGGGCGTGTTTGACTTGACGGCCGGGTCGGCTTTCTCTCATGTTTTGCTTGCTGCGAGAGTGCTGCTGGCGTTGTTTCGGCTGATGATGACGCTGACGATGCTGATTTGCTATTAATAATGTTGCCGATGCTGATTGGTTGGTGCTTCTTCGCTGCAGCTCTTGTGTGCTGACGTTAGCTAGCTGATTGATGATGATTATCCTGATGCGAAGACTTACTGGTTGATGTTATTTTGCTGAAGCTCCTTTGCTGAAGCTGACGACGCTGATGCTAGTGATGGCTGATCATACTCACTACTGATTTTGCTGATGTTAAGAATTAGAGCTACCAGGTATTATATTGCTGGTGTAATTGCTTCCAAGCCGCGAGATCGATCGATCGAACAAAAAACTTTTACGGTTAGCTAGCTGACTGTCTTGCGTGTATTGCTTGTTGATTCTTCTTATTTATATGTCTGCTTGCCTTGTGTTGCGGCAGCCTTTTTCGTTGTTGCTTGTTCCGTGTTTTTTGTTTTTTCTCCGGTTTAAGCCTTATTTTTTCATGGTGGGCTGAGGAGAGGAGGGAGGGAGAATGGAGGTTGTCACCACACCATATACTAATAATACTATTATTATTTTCCTACATAATCAAGTTTTTTTTCATCATCTTTGTTGTGCTGCTCGCGATGCACGCACGCGCGATAGCGAATGCTATCGTCATGTTTTGATTGGGATCAACGTGCTTGTACGTTTCGAGGAACTACGGCAAAAAACACGCGACCGACGTACTGCTGTTAACATCAATACTTCGCAGTATGACACAACTTTCCGAGCTGAGTATCGACCACTCATCAGCCGGTCGAACTCACGGCTGGCATATTTCTTTCTTTGGCTATTAAGAGGGAAGAGAGCTTGCGCAAAAGTTGGGTGCGTATGGACCTAACGGAAGAACTCACAGCTCATTCATCCACGTCATACTGCTGTATTTTTTATTATTTACACGAGGAGCGGGCTCTTCTTCCCTCTCCCCTCTCCACTGCGGTAGTGCCTGCCTTGATTTTCGTCGCGAGGAAGAAGACTTCAGCCCTTCCCTTTCTTCCCTCGTCCACTCGCGTCGAATTGCGCCGTTACCTGTCTGTTAATACGATATTATTTATATTATTATTAGTGTTAGCGGTCTCGCATGTAGGCCACATTATCATAGGCCATCCATTTAACGTTTTCCCGTCTCCGATATAAATTCCAATACTGCCGTGTATATGCTCACCTATGTGTGGTATTACATGTCCGCGTCCCATATAGCTACGATATCGTAGCTGCCTGTTGTTTATGGTGGTCTCACATATGTATGTAATATGAATATATAGACTATATATGTTAGCCGTTAACGCCGAACACCCACACACAGCAGTCTAGCCGTCTCCGATATAGCTACTACTACTACTAGCCGTTCACTCCCATTCCATCTCCTAGAGACAACTGATCGGAGAAGACCGGTAGTATGGTGGTAATGGTCGGTCAGTTGGTTGACCTCCGACGCCACCAGCTACTACACATTGCGGCGGCAGTAGCGTGACATTAATATCCCGGGCATTTATTATGTGGACAGCGGGTTGTCGTTCGATGCTTCTTCGGAAGTGTATAGATAGGGGGGAGGACTTGGCCCATGCGGCTGGAGGGGGCAGGGCCAGGAGAAATGTAAGAATGTGTGAACAGTAGTCTGGAGTTTGGCGGAACGGAGAGAAAATATCGGAGAACCGGGTGGTAGTAGGGCGGGGGGGGTGGTGGTTTCAGGGGAAAGAATTATGAAAATAGGATAATCTCGGCAGCATCAGCATAGTATAGGAGAAGGACAGCAGCAGCGAGTATCGGACGCGACGACCGGTGAAAAGTAGAAGGAAGAAGAAGTGCCCACGCAGCAGAGACAGCAGCAGCAGCAGCAGCAATAGGGGGAAGATCAACGGCAGGAAGGAGCATACTAAGGGGTAGAGAGGCAGCACGGGGGGACACCAATCGCAATCTCCCACCCACCCACCCGATTGCTTTACGGGCAGGAGGGCTAAAGCGGGGGGGGGGGGGGGGCGAGGCGAGAGGAGGATGGGAAGGAAGGAGGGGGGTAATTCCTTCTTCTCCTGTTGTTTTGATTGTTCGGAGGGGTTGGGGGGGGGGCTTCCGGTTGTTGAGATTATCTGTCGGGTGTAGAGGGCAGGTTAGCCGCGTACAATAGCCGGGATAGGGAACGGGGGAGGGGGGGGGGCAGGGGAAACGGGACGAGGGAGAGCCGCCAACTCCCACCCCCCTCCCCCGCGAAGAACGCCATGATATTAATGAACACACATATTTTCGTGAAGAGAAGACCAAACAGTGAGGTACATCTATCTATAGTAATCGTAGTTTTTGGTTGTTGGAAGCATCGTTTCATGCTTTCATCTGGATGTTGTGTTCTTTAATATCATGATTCTGTTTTTGACACTCACGCTACATTGTGTAAGATTATAGGTGGGGACACAGAGTGCCCCCTGCAGGTCTGCCAATTGAGCAGGTCCTCGGAGAGTACTCACTTTCTTTGCCTTCGTAGAAACGTAGCTTTATTCGGTTCCCCCAGAGCCCCGGATGAATTCTGATATCGGGGGCACGTGCCTCCGATCTAATTCCTAAATTTCCCGAATACAAAACGCCAAACCTTATCATACGAAAACCATCAAAATGATCTCAAATTCGGATAATTACAGGCCTTTCGAGGCCGTATCTTAACACTAGCCCACCCTGATGAGTCGCGTATGCAGAAATATGGGAGATTCGGGGAAACTCCGATTCTACGAACTAGACCATGAGTCGAAGATGCGGCTCCTCAAAACCCACTCCCGCACCTCTAACGGTCTGGTTATGGAGCCAGGAACACGCGACCACCACAGCCCCGGATGACTTCTGAGATCGGAGGCACGTCCCTCTGATCTATTTCCTAACTTTCCCGAATATAAAACGCCAACCTTATCATACGAAACCCTTCCTAATGATCTTAAATTCGGATAATTTCAGGCCTTTTGAGGCCGTATCTTGACAATTGTCAGATAGATGGCAACTGAAATAATATTAGTATTGTTATTATTAATACTAGCATTATTATAGACTAATTAGTAGTAGTAGTAGTGTAGTAGTAGTTGTAGTAGTAGTAGTAGTAGTAGTAGTAGTAGTAGTACTTGTAGTAGTAGTATTAGTGGTGTAGTAGTAGTAGTAGCAGTAGTAGTAGTAGTAGTCGTCGTAGTAGTATCATTATTATTATGATTATTATTAGCACTACTACTGTTATCGTTCTTGCCGTCCGACTACAGTATATCGCAGAACAAGGCTGAACGTCTCAGTCTTGTCGACCCTGGCACTATTAGCAGGGGACTCACCGACCTGTATCCTTCACGAGGGTACACACACCCCGTAACACGCGCGATCGAAGTACTGCACGCAGCTTGCAAAGCTGAGTTTTGATCAAAAAAACTTTTGGGCCGATCTCATCATCACAGCTGACATCAGATAGATGAAGTGTTTTTCTTCATTTTTTAAATATAGCTATTGTACCATGTATGTGCAGTTTGTCAATCGCAAAAACAATGACGAAAGAACATTATATTATAATAGTAGGGCAAAAGAAACACGCGTTGAAGAACGACGTCCCTAAACCGATTGACAAACAGAAATAACCTTCCCATTTAATAAATAAACCAAAATGCCAAAACGCAAAAATAAATGCCAAAATGCCAAAATGCCCCGCCATGCATATCGTCCGTCAAACAGCGATATGATCATACTGTCAAACTATAATACCCGTCAAGAGTTATATTAAGATTATGAAGGGGCTGTTACAGACACAGGTCATTCTTAGCAGGTTTCTCTACTAAGCAGGTTCCACGTTGGTCACTCACTTGTACTATTAATAGGTAGGCTCTTGTATTCGTTTCACACACGCCACGGACGAACTGAGTAACGTTCAATTCGAGCGGAGTCAGGGATTGCATGCAACGGAGCTTGACGAGAGTAAGGGGGTGAAAGTAAGGGGTTACAGGAACGCCGATGGGAAAAGGAAACGGACAAAAGGGGATCAAGTGCGATTAACAGTGTGTGCCGCAAGACGGAAAACCAACGCGAGGCAATATACTTCATACGGACGAGGCACTGATACTGAGGTGGGGGAAATCAGCAGTGAACGAGAGGTTTCAGAAGTCAGTTGTTGCATACTGTCCCATTGACGATTGTGAGACAAACACGACAAGACCGTGGTATTGGTATTACCACAGTACCTCTCGTTGGTGGCCTGCGGGCCCTGCCTGGCGGTAATTGTCTGTTTCGGAAGCGCAAGGGGCATACTGCTGTACAAGCCTCGGAGGCCACGGGTGGCGTACCGCTGTACGAGCCGCGACCAATCCACGAGCCTAGACGAACGCCGTTGGAAGGACCTTTGGGTGGGACATCAAACGCCGTTGGGCGGACCTCTTGGGAGGGGCATCACATCGACGAGGTTTTCCCGCTGGATTACACTTTCCGCAGGGGGAGGCAAGTCGGGACGACGATCCTGAAAGTCAGGGAAGGGTTACTATACGAGGACCCTAGGAAAAGGACATCCCGCAGGGGGAGAAAGAGGGGCTTGAAGCTACACTCACCATTGTCACGGAAAAGCATAAGGGTGTTTTACGCTCACCGTAGGGAGGGTGGTTTAGGGTTGCGAAAGTGTGGGCACCTGCAGACGCTAGGGTGCCCATAACACCAGAAGAGGGCAACCGCCAAGGATACACTATTAGATGGGAGGGGGAAAGCACACCAGTACCTATGCGTCCAGAGAATGTTGGAGTGTCTGCAAGCACGGCTACGGGAGCTCAAAAGGAAATAGGCCTTCAAGAGCGGGAGGAGAACGATGCGTTACCACCCAACGTACGGGGTCCGTCGGGGGAACTACTATCAGCAGGGCGAGGGCGATGGAGAACCTTACCATCGTGGCTAGCAGGACGATCACACAGGCTAGGCGGGGTACAGGGCCATTTCCCCCCTATGGCGACGCCGGCGGATACCCGGACCCAACAGAGACCGGTTATCCGCACCATCGAAACTTCAGCACAACCAGCAGTTACGGCAACAGCCCAATCACTATGCCCATTGCGAGCTAGGCGAGGACGGGGAAGGACCCTCCCGGCATGGATGCAGTCTGGGGTCATGGGAGCAATCCCCGAACCGGGAGGGTTACAACAACAGACAGCTAATGGGGAAGAGTCGGAAACCGGTTGTCTCGGGCAGCAAGGAAGAAGAACCATAGCAGGGGCCACAGATTTTACAGCGGGTGCGTCGACAAGTGCATTACCGGCGATATTGCCACTGCTGGTAGAGGGCGTACAGCAGACGACGGCCCCGGCATGGACACGAGCCCGGACAGGGAGGTTGGCCGTTGCAGGAGGGGTCCTCCGGCATCAAACGCCGAGTGGGGTTCAACAGGAGAGGAACCAGACGCCTACGGAAGACGGGAGATGTATAACGGTGTGACGGCTGGCGTTGGAGCGCGCGAGACGGGCGACTCTCCCAGCAAGGGCTAACACAGAGACAAGAGTACCAGATGTTACACCAGGAGGGGTTCAGCAGCCCTCGTCGCGCCGACCGATGGCGACGAGTGATAGAAACGTTCCCCCGTCTCTCCACACCAACGGGGCTCCGCAGAATAGGGCAGCATCAGGCGATCGACCCTCGCCTCGACCGACGTTGCGGCAGAGGCGCTGTTCTCCATCGCCAGCTGCGGTGGACCGATCGATGATGCCGCGGCCGGTGGGGCGTGGGAGGCGGACGACTACCCCGATATGGATGCACGCGAGGACGATAGGGGGGTTGCAGCATCAAGCGTCGAGTAAAGCGCAGCAAGAGATGGATCGGGCGTCCGCAACAGTAGGAAGGCGTCCATCGCAGGTCCCGCCGCTGATGGAACGCGAGAGTATGTATGCAGCGACACAAGGCCCAGGTGTCGCATCAAGCGGGCCCCAGCAACTGACGTCGCGTCAATCGCTGCCAACGACGGGTGGGAACGCTCCCCCATCGCCCCGCATAATTGGGACTCGGAGGGACAGGGCAGCATCATGTGATCGGCCCTCGCCACGACCGACAACGCGGCCGAGGCACCGCTCGCCATCGCCCTTGGAGGGAATATCATAATCACTCCGGCTTCGCTCCTACCAGGAATCTTAGGGCGCCGGCAGCGGTCCGTCTCCCCTTCCGCAGGAACACCGGTGCGCTCGCACCAGCGGCTTCGGTTCACTTTCACCGAAAACACACAGAACCAGAAGGCCTTGGTGCCTCGCAGAGACAATCCAGCCCGCGCCCATCCGAGTATGTGCCTACCCTTTCCGAGATTATAGCCAATGCCCGAGCGTGGAGCAACAAAGCAGAGGCGAGGGTGGCCGGTGCGCAGTTGGTACCAGGCCCCCAAGTGGTAAATGGGCTTGGTGGGAGACATTGCCTTCCTAGCACATGTCAACGTGCTGGGAGAGGGACTACACGGAGACGGAGCCCTTCGCCAATGGAGGTTGAAGGTGGGCACATCCATAGTTCGCAACGTGGGACACGGCGTCGCCGTCATACTTGTGTCGCCGGAGGCGTTGGTTTGGGTAGGAAGAGGGGTTCAATCCCTTCTCGTGTCAGGAGAGGTCGAGCAGGCAAGGTGGCGCCCACGGAGAACGGGAGGACGAGCGATATACCCTTTCACTCCCCACTGATAATGAATGAAGCAGCTCCCGCACCTCAAAATGCCCGTCGTGCAAGCCGGAAGCTCCGCCCAGCCGAGGATTCTATGCGGGTCCACACCTTAGAGGACCCAGCAGGGTTATCAGGCTTTCCCTTCCAGCGACGGTGTCCATAGTACGCCATCGGACACGGCACTAAGGTTTCGTGACTCGAGTTTCTGTTCCCAGGATCCACGTCGTGGAGCGAACAGCTTTGTTCGGGGGGGTCTAGTAGGGGCGGGAACATCTACGAGGACTAGTAGGAGAGCAAGCAATCCTCCCCCCATTCCACCGCGCGCGACACCGGGTTCTCGGGACTCAAGTCACAGGTATCAAGATGCTCGATGCGCAATGAGTACTTCCTTCCGGAGAGGGGGGGCTGGGGAGTCTACGCCTACGCGCAGTCAGCAGGGGTACCACGCGACCTTCGCAGGCGGTGGCAATCAGAGTGAGGCAATGACTCCCCACCTTCGGCCATCAGGCGCAGCACCGACCTTCCGGCACTCCAAAGCGACGCCTCAAGACGCTCGTCTTGCGGCGGAAGCCTTGTCCGAATGGAACCCTTGCGGGGCCAAACAACTCTTAGCAGTCATCAGGAGTGTCGGACGACGCTCGGCGGTGGCGGAGCTCATGGCAGAATAGGGTTTGGGTCTTCTCCCCCGCTACCACCGGACGCGACAGCGGGTGTCCGGGTCTCAAGAACGCCCCCCCCCACCCCCGCCGAGAGAGAAACATGTGGGGGGCGACGTCAAGAACGCATCGATCAGATGGAAGTTGACCCTGTTCAAGGGAGTACATATCGAGAGGATAATCCGTCCCGTAGGGAGATACGTAGGGCATGGGCGGGAAGAAGTGACCGCCAACCCAACAGTGGTAATGCACCGGAAAGAGGTTCCGACGGGGCAACGCCGCGACTAGGATCGTCCACATCTCCGGGAACGGCCGCAGGTGAAGGGCGACGGGCCACGAACAGTACACCTGCGGAGGGCCTCATCTCCTCCAGGACGAGGGCGTGCACCCGTTTAGCTACCATCAGCGTGCGATTATCGGACGGGGGAAGGGGGAGGCAGCTTTTCACTGGGCTATTTCGCGGAGTGTCGCCTCACCAGCCAACGATAGCGCGGATGGAGGCGTCGGCAACATATTCCCAACCAGCACAGCCGTTGCCGGAACAACCTCCGGACACGCCTGGTGCATCACAGCCGCCGACAATGGAATTGATACCACCCCAACTGCACCCCTTACACTTGGGGATTCGAGCCCACCCGTCATAGAGGGTGCGCCGCTAACGGGAGATCCACCATTTCCACTTGGGGGTTCAAGCACACCAGTCATAGAAGTTGCGCCGCTAATGGGAGAGACACCACCCCAGACATCAGGGCCTGCACAGGCACCGATCTTCGAGTCACGCCCACCACAGCCTGCATCAAGGGGGGAGTCTCAATCGTCGATAAAGCCCTCCCTAGCGATATCGGTGCCCGCCTCGATCCTTCCGACGACACCGCAACTGCCGTCAGCTACCTTTTCCTCCGCCAGGTCACCCACAACGCCATCGCCAAGTCCGTCACCGTCACTGCCGCCGCCGCAGCTGCCCACAACTGGTCATCCCTCGACAGCGACGCCTATCTTGACACCGAGTGTGGTCCTTGCGCTCGAAACGCCATCGCAGACAGTGGTCAGGACGGCAGAGGCAGCATCGCCACGGCCGTCACGGACGACACCTACACGGACGGCGGAGGGAAGGGGTCCAGCACCCGTACCGACGCCCGAACTGCCTCCTTCTCCGCCACGGACACTATCGCCGACGCCTACAGAAAACCAGCTCCGGGAGGAACCCCCGGAAGACTGCTGTGTATGCTATGAAGCATTGGCCTCTCCTTTGGTATATTTAGAGAGCTGCCCCAATCGACTGCATCTTCCGTGCTACGCCGCACTCCGAGTCAGAACGGAGGCCGATCTACGGTGTCCGGCATGTCGGGCGACCGTGACGGTCAACGAGGCCGACGGGATGGCGCTGCGTCAGCACAGCAATGAGGTCATGGTGGAGGTGTTGACGGTCGTGCGGCAAGAGATGCCAGCTGACGGGGAAGTAAGGCTAACAACAAGGGCCACAAGAGGAGGCAGGAGGCGGCGAGCGATATGTGGCGTTTGCCATTGTCTGGTTGAGGAGACTATTTGCGTACAAGTGTCCTGCTCGTGCGACGTACACCGCCGTTGTGCTTTAGGCTTCTGCAAGGATGCAATCCCCCGAGATGAGACTTTCGGAGGGGTACACCTAGTCACTTGCCCGAACCCGGCTCTGCACGAGGAGCATCAAGAGGTCGATATACACCCCTTCCTCCAACAGATTCGGGCTCTTGGCAGGTCGGTGAACACGACGGAAGAACACGAGATCAGAGCCAGGGTAGCTGCAGCTGAACAGCGCCTCCGGAGAAGAGCGCACATTACCCCGGAAATGGTGGACTTATCGCGGAATCCCACAGAGCGAGATGAGGAGGACCACCACGGAGAATGGCGGGGCGCGATCCCCCAGCAACAAGTTCGAGCGCCGTGTGGGGTCTGTGGCAGGCGCTTGGAGGACGACCAGAGGTTCGCTTTTGGTGGCTGGCTTGTCCACAAGAGGTGTGCCGTAGAAAGCACAGCAGGAGCAGACGGCAGGGGGGACGACCGATTTGGGGTAGCTATCCGTGACGGGACAGGAGTGTTGCGTCGGAGAACGTTCCGACTTACGGCAATAGTGCCCAGAATCTACATAAGATACGATCGAACTACCCCGGATGGCGCTCACCAACAACGACAGTTAGGGACATTGTGGCGATCACTGACCTCGGGTGTAGAGGAGGCCGCGAGTCAAGGTGAAGGTGGTCAAGACGTTGAAAGGGGATTGGAGGAGTCCGAGGAATTTTGGTGCACGTACTACGGGTGGCCTATCCACAACTCTAGTGGGGAGTCGGGGGAAGACGACGCTCGAGTACCCCCTCCGTGCGCCCATGGAGGCTTTGTGCACACCCGCTGCATGCTGGGCCGCGCGGAAAACCTCGCGAGAGGATATGCAGATCCTAGGCCCTGCGTCGCGTGTCGCTCGGCGTGGCCGGGAGGAAGCCGACCTCCCCACCCGGCGGAGCTGGCTAGAGGGATATCCATGGACGGACATGAGGGAAGGTGGGGGGCGGTGAGAGGTGCCCTACAGTTCGCCACTCGCGTTCAGCGGCACATCTCCGGGCTGGAGTCAGCCAGCTACGTGACGACTGGCATTTAAGGTGCGTTTGAGCTCATGTGCACACGGAAGGAGCTCAACCTCCTTGTTCTTGCTATGCTCTCTATTTTTCAATGCGCTGGACCTGCCTCACGGGGCACACCTCGCTTTTCTCCGACCGAAGGAATGGGAAACGGCGGCAGGCCGATACCGTACGCTGTTCGCTGCGTACGCCATCCGACTGCAGGATATCTTACTCCGACTCCAAAATCAAAGAATCTACATCGCACCTCACGTCCAACACTATCTAGTAGACCTCGACGCCGAATGCGAAGAGTGACTATCGACGTGGACCCTCGGGATCCGAAGCGCGTTAGAAGCGGGTGATGCGCTTCCTTCCTTCTCAACAGCGATGGCAGCGACACCGGAGAGAACGGACCGGACGCTGGAGAACGAACCTTTACAAACGGGACCAACTGAACAAGGAGGCGCTGCTAGTAGTGCAGCAGATAGGCGTAATGCCGCGGGAAGCAGGGGTGCATCTCCCTGCGCCTACTGCGGGCTGGCGCTATGGGAGCCTACTGGTGATTCGGCGGTGGACTCTTTATGGGCACTCATTCCGTGTCTCTACGGAGAGCAAGTATATGCCCGCTGCATGCTAGACCGTGCGGAACGCCTCGCGAGTGGGCATGCAGACCCACAACCATGCGTCGCGTGTCGCTCGGAATGGCCGGCAAGAAATCGGCCTCTTCATCCGGCTGAGCTGGCTGAGGACCTTCCAAAGCCACGCCCGGGGGGAAGGTGGCCGGCAGTAGCGGGAGCCCTGCAGTTCGCTGAACTCTTGGAGGAGGACGGCCCCCGGTTAGACCCAGCTAGTTACGTCACGACTGTTCCCACGATACTTTTGAGGAGATGATGAGGACCCATGGGAGTAGCCCAACCTCCTCGTTCCTGTCGTGATCCCTGTTCGGTGATGCTCTTAGCCTGCCCCAAGGCGCCTACCTTGACTTCCCCCGACCGAGGGAATGGAGAACGGCAGCCGGTCACTACTGTGAGATCTTCGCCGCTTACGGCATCCGCCCGCAGGATACTGTACTCCGACTCCCGAATCGAAGGATCTACATCCTACCTCATGTCCAAGAGTTCTTGGCAGGCCTCGACTGGACGTGGGAGGACCGCCTAACGAGGTGGACCCTCGGGGTCCGAAAGGCGTTAGAAGAGGGGGAGGCGCTTCCTCCGTTTCCGACGGCAGCGTGGACCCTCGGGTCCCAAAGCGGGTTTGAGGCAGGGAACGAGCTGCCTCCCTCCCGGACGGCAGCGGGGGTAATACCAGAAGGAACAGACCCAGCGCTGGAGATTGACTCGTTAGCAGCGGGAGTAACAAAACCGGAAGGAGCAGCCCCGGCGTCTGAAGGTGGCTCGAGGGTGAGGGGGCAGGCGGAGCCAGGAGGCGCCGCTTATGTAGCCGTGGAGAACACCCTCAAAGCCGAACACGGGGATGTCACGGTGGCGGGACCCTTGCCCCTCCCTCTGAGTCAGCCCAGCGCCACCCAGCGGCGTTGAGGGGCACGGCGGAAGGAACGGGCCCGGCACGGGAGAGCGACCCTTTAGCAGTGGGCGTGGAACCACCGGAAGGTGCAACGCTAGCGTCAGAACGTGACCCGGGGCGGAGGGAGCAGACGGAGCCAGGAGGTGCTGTATATGTTGCCACGGGAAACTCCCGAACTGCCGAAAACAGGGAGGCGACGGCGCCGGGATACTCGCGCGCGCCCCCAACAGCCCAGCGTCACCCCAGCAACATCGAGAGCGACTGCGTCTACGTCCACTGGTGCAGTAGAGGGTGGGAGAAGCACAAGAGACAGACGAGGTCGACCGCGCGGATCCGGAAGAGGAACACGAGCGACGATAACTGGGAGAGGAGCCACCACGAACCGGGGGCGAATCCCTCGACATGGAAGCGGCGAGGTTCCCTCGGCCCCTGCCGAAGGAAGGGTTGGCGGTGGAGAGAGGGAAGGCGGGGACGGAGAGGGAGGAGGGTCAGCACTGGGAAGCGTAACGCAACTTCGCGCTTTCATTGCAGACGACCACAGCGGTACGAGCTGCGGGGGCTGTAGAGCAACGATTGCTCGGGGACACCGAGTGGTGGGGTTGCCCTGTGGACGTCAACATGCAGTGCATGCGCGGTGTGTGGTGAATGCGGTCAGACGAGGCGGGGCGCAGGCGTCGATTCTCTGCGGAGCAAGGGGATGCACAGTCCGCCATGGAAGACGGGAAGCAATAGAAGCGGC
The DNA here is from genome assembly GCA_012845835.1 of Undaria pinnatifida. Classification (NCBI taxonomy): domain Eukaryota; class Phaeophyceae; order Laminariales; family Alariaceae; genus Undaria; species Undaria pinnatifida. The sequence goes on from JABAKD010000013.1 coordinate 9,774,250, forward strand.
AGTTTAGGCCGATCCTGGACTACACGTGACGGCAGCGGGACTCGGGAGGAGACCTGACGATGGCGAGGAAGAGCGCCGGGATGGCCTCTGCTATCCCTGGGACCAAAACACATTGGGAATTGCAGGACCGCTCGATGATGTCCCCCTTGAGGACCTCCAACAACGCTTCGTCACTCTTGTCAAAATGCAGCCGAGGCTAGCTACTGCCCACGCCAAGCTTATCACCCATGTGCTTGGCCTGCTCAATCACGCCTTGGGCGAGCATCGCCAATCCACACAATCGGAGACGTCGCAATCACTCCTGAGGTCAATCAAGTTGTGGTACATCCTTCCAGCTCTACCGCACTCGCAGGATGGCCGAATGAAACAGCGTAAGAGGTTTGCGTCTACCGAACGCGGTGACCTCACCCTCTTTCTCCCGTGGTTAATGGAGTATACCCATCGAACATCGACGAGGCAAATCGGCCAAGCCCGCGAAGAGACGGACGCTGATATGTTTAAGAGGGCATCATCAGCATGCCGCCGTCGAGGGGGGGTGACTGTGGCAGCACGCAGCCTCCTCGCGGAACCGCGCGCGCCGGCGAACGAGGAACGTGGGAGCGCGTGAAAGCAAAGTTCCCGGAGGAGAACCAGGCCTGCGTCTCCGAAGCTGCAGCGGCAGCGGTGGCAGCAAGTTCCTCCGACCATGAGGAAGGGAGTGTTCCCAACTGGCGCCTGGAGGAAGAGTTCGACCCACAGGTGGCCGTCGAGGTAATCAATTCTCGCAACGCCTTATTAGGCGCGGGAAGCGACGGTCGGCGCTTCTCGCACTTGCAGTCAATAATCAGGACTGGTTTTGGGCGCGAAAAATCCGGAGCTGGTATTGAAGCCTTCTGGAGAAGAATTATCGATGATCCAGACGCATTCCCGCCTGAATTCTGGCCGCTCTTCTTGCAATCCAACCTCACTGCCCTGGGTGAACAATGCCGCCCCGTGTGCGTGGGGATGACGTGGAGGCGCCTTATTGCGGCCGGAATCATGCGGCAATGGCGACCACGGCTGGAGGAGGCCAACCACGAAGCGAGACAGTTTGGAGTCAGAGTACGAGCGGGGGTGGAACAGGTAGCACTACGCGCAAGAGTACATCACGAGGCAAAAAACTGGCTTGATCCTCACCGATTGCTCCAACGCATTCAAAACAGTGAAGCGGACTGCTATGCTAGCGGAGGCAGCCACTTGCGAACCGGCGCTTATAACATTCGTGGCAAAATGTTACGGCGAGATGTCTGCGCCCGTGTTATTTCAGATGGAATCGGGAGAAAGGCGGAAGATCGACTGCTCCAGTGGGGTAGAACAAAGGGATGCCATGGGGCCGACGTTGTCCTGCATGCCGCTCCTGCCGGTGCTGAAGCGGACACGGGCGGAGTTCGAGCCAAGAGGTGTAGAGGCATTCGCCTACCTAGAATATATTAGCATCGGAATTACGGAAGCCACACCTGATTCTGTGGAAGTTGTACCCTTCCTCCAGCGCGAGCTGTCCAACATCGGCATTGCGATCAACCCGAGGAAAACCGTTGCCCTGCCCCCGAAGGGGCACGTACCTACGCCGGAACTAATCGCCCTTCTTGAAGGTGTTGGCGTCAGCATCGCCGAACGTGGAGCGGGGTTAAGGTGGTTGGGGCGCCCGTTGGCACAGATGAATACGCGAGGGAGAGCGCAGTGACGATAGTCTGAAACGGGGGAGCGGAGCAACTCGCGCGGATATTGTCGCGCATGCCGGATAAGCAACCAGCCAACCTGATTGCCACCGGCTCTATGGTTCAACGGACCTTCTACCTTGAACGCGTGATGGACCCAGAACTATCGCTGGCTGCATGCCAAGAAAGCAGATGGCAACGCCTTGTGGATGCTGGAGAAACTGCTCGATCCCCCGGGGGTAGCAGAAGAATCGTCGTTATACGCAGGCGGGTGCCCGACAAACATATTGACCCTCAACCCCATCAGCAGGCGTAGGCGAGCCTGTCCACGGGGGCCGGAGGGTATGGGCTGTCGTCGGCTGAAGCCCGGAGGATGTCAGCATGCGTTGGGAGCTTGGTGGCGACGGTGCCAGAGATGCTTGCTGATCTGTCCGGCGCAATAGGGAACAAAGTCCGGAGAGAGCTGCCCGATTGCCAGAGATGCTTGCTGATCTACCCGGCGCAATAGGTAACAAAGTCCGGAGGGAGCTGCCCGATTCTGACCTCGTGCGGCGCATCTACAACAGCGTCAGGGACCTGCGCGACGTGCATGGGGTTTCAGAGGAGGCCATGGCGAACATCGTGCCGGAAAGCTGGCGGGACAGAGCCTCCAGAGCAGAAGAGCAAGGTGCCTCAGGGCAATCAGTTGCAGATGTGTTGCCTGCACACGACGCCCAAACTATCAGATCCAGCAAAGCGTAGCATAGACTGGGTAAACTGGTAAACCGAGTACATTATGAGAGGTACGTCTCTTCGCTGGACCAGCTCCCCGAGACGAGGCCCCAGCGAGACACAAGCGAATCTCAAGGCGAGAAGAAGACACGAGACTTGGCCAAGGCCCGGCAACGGAGTCAATCGGGATTAGGGGCTACCACCTTTCTAAGAGTGAGGCCTGTAGATTTAGCTAGAACCATCCCTGCATCAGAGTTTGTGACTGCGGGGAAGAGATTTCTGGGAATGGAGAAATTCCTGGCGGCGAGGTGCCCATGCTGCGGTGAGGCGGAGGTTAGTACGCGGCATGCACGATTGTGTCACCGATCGGGCGCGCAAGTGAACCAGCGCCAACCCCTTGTGCACGCGCTCTCCTGCACCCTTAAAAGCATGTCCATCCGCCACCAGGTGGAAAGCGGAGCCCGGTTCCACGCAGACAAGGATTTGCGAATGGACATCGTGATTGAGGCAGGTGGACTACGAGATGCTACGGCATCGGAGTACCGCGACAAATCGATACTCCTCGACGTCACGTATGCGGACTCACAAGCGGGGGTCCACATGCGGGAAGGCAGCGCGGATCAAAACGGATCAGCGGCTTCCACGTCCGAATCGCGTAAGCGCAACCACCACGCTCGTCTGGGACAGGTGCCCTTCGACGAACGAAGCTACAAACTCGCCGCCCTTGCGGTGGAAAGCTTTGGGCGCCTCGTTAAAGAAGGCAGCGACCTGATCGATCAGGTGGCGGCAAGCATCGTTGGAGGGACGGACGCATCATCCCTAGGGCGGAAAGGCGTGTGCAAGGAGCGCCTATTCCAAATAAACATTGTGACCACTCAGGTCGCGATTTTGCGCCGAGTTCATCGATATAGGCTATCTCTGAGAGATCGTCAGGCCGCGAGGAGACGGGAGGAAGAATCGGGAGGACTACGGCCACCGGCCTGGGGTGGCAATGTTGATGAGGATTAAGGTAGACTCTCAGCTAAAACATATACAGGGAAAGAAAATAGTAGATAAAAGGAGAAGATGTTAGGAAAGAAAATGGGGAAATGGTTGGCGGAAGATACCACTGTATTATGGTGCGATCAGTCGACTTCATATTAGGTACTACTGCTGCTTTATGGAAGGATATTCGATTTACATCGGAACGGCATCTACGCTACATTGTCGGAGGGCAAAAATTTTGATAACGTTCAATTCCAAGAGGCAAGAGCATCATCCCCTTTTTTCTATACGCACATGCCTTCAAAGGCATCTGAAGCCCTTTTATATCCAGCCGTATCCCATATCCTACGCCTCGTTAGGCTCCCAGGGGAATACCATGACACTAGCCCACCCTGATAAGCCGTATATGCAGCAATATGGAAGATTCGGGGAAGCACCGGTTCCACGGTCTAGAACATGACTCGAAGATGCGGCTCTTCACAACCTATTCCCACACCTCTACCCTGCAAGGCTACGAAGCCTCAGGGAAAATGCTACAGCAGGAAACCTCCAACGAAGAACGGAAGACGGGAATTCATGAGACTACCCCCGCAACGCTGACGCGCTCAGCACGTGCTTGCCCCGGTCCTTCTTTCTTTGGAGTTTTTGACCCATTTTTCCGACGCGCCAGCGGACCACAGCCCTGATGTGCTCGCTGTCGCCTTTTACGCCGCGTTCACCCCCGCGGACCCGCCTTGGCTCCCCGAGCACGGCCCAACCTTCGTAGGAAGCACGATTACGCTCGACGACGCCTCTTTTACCACCAAAATTACCGTGCATAGCGGAACCACCGCCTCTACAATTTTTGGTTGTGTCGCACTCCTAGACACGCTCCCCCCAGATTTTCATCTGCCGTGACGTCTTGGAGCAGATGCTTTCCGGTGGCGCGGCTGCCGTTGATTGCGAGCGGCGCTCTGCCCCTCGTTCCTGGAGGGGATTCGGAAAATCCGCTCCCCTACGAATTTCGACGAGCGTCCGCTTGAGCGTCAATTCTCGGGCTGAACACCCGACGAGGTCTCTCGCCGTGTGGGCCTGCGTCGTTCCGCCATCAGTTATGCGACACGCGGTGCTCCTGGGACGCGATAGCTGGATGCGTTTTAATACGCGGTCCTACCGCTCTTTCCCTCCCCGCTCCTCTGACTAGAGATTTTTCGGGGAGCTGACACTATCTCACCATGCCCCCACGGATACATCGGCTTTTGTACCCGACCCCCTCGCCTCTGGCGGAGGTTTCCACCTCCGTTATGATGGCGCCGATCGCGTCACTTTATAAGACGAGCCTCAGCTGCTCGCTGTTAACTTGGACAGAAGTAACGGCCTACCAGCTCTTACTGGTCACTATCTCGTCGAAATGTTGCCCCAGCCGGACCTTTTTCTTGCTGATGAACATTTTGCCGCTTCAGAGCGACAGGTCCTCCCCATCCGTTGCGCGACCGATCTCGAGCCCGGCGACCTTCTGGGAGGATGCGCTCGGGGTGGCAGCCAAAGGCAGCCGCGGGCGCGGAACGCGCGGCGGAGGGTCGAGAAGACGTCCGCGGACCCCTGCCGGGCCCGAAACCATAGTCAACGGCAGGCTGTGCGGAGCCGGCCGCAGCGGCTGTTCTTCGACGCGTCCGAGTGGAGATGCGGCCCGTAGGCGGCAGTGCCACTGAAGCCTCCGATGGGGGCGTAGGGGCCCGCGGGGGCAAGTCTGGCGGAGTAGCCCCGGAGAGCACCGCGAGAACCGGAGTGAAAGTGGCGTTGGCGACAGGCCAAAGTGGCGCGCGGCCGAGGCGGTCATCACCGGTACCGACGAACGACATGGCATGTACAATAAGATTAAGGGGCTGTTACAGACACAGGCCACCCTTTGCAGGTTTCTCTACTAGGCAGGTTCCACGTTGGTCACTCACTCGCACTAGATTAGCTCTTGTATTAGTTCCACACTCGCCACGGATAAACTGAAGAGCGTTCAATTCCGCGAGGCAAAAGCATCATCATCCCCTTTTATCTGTACGCACATGCCTTCAAAGGCATGCATGTGAAACCCTTTTATATCCAGCCGTATCCCATATATTACGCCTTGCTAGGCTCCCAGGGGGATGCCGTGACAAACTCCAGTCCAGTTCCAGTCCAGCATACGCATGTCGTCGAAAGAAAACAAAATACAATCCAGCTGTGGTGAGATCGAAGATTTCCTCGAACTCATCTGTTGCAAGCTGTGTGTGACATTCCGATCGCGTGTAGTACAGGGTGTGTGTCCTTGACCCTATCTGTGATGTGGGTCGGCTACTACTACCCCCCTTAGAAGTACATACCGTGCAATTTGTACCAGGTTCGACAGGGTGACGTTGTTAATCAAAATCTGTGCGCGGAACATACATTGTCCAAGATATTATCGTAACCAGAACCTAACATGGCTAGTAAATAACCGGTGGTATATTATATAGGCAGGGTTTAGTTTTTCCCGTGGGTTCTGAACACCGCTGTCCCTCCGTAACGAATGCCATACAAGCACCGTTTTTCAAAATAATACACTACTACACACAGGAACATAGCCATCTCGCAATCTAAAAAAGTGAAGAGGCAAAGAGAGCACCGTCGTCGCCGTGCGTCGGGGGGGATGGGGGAAAATGCCCGAAATATGACCCCGGATCTGAGTTGCGACAAGGGAGAGAAGAAGCTGCGAAGAACATAAGAATAGTGCAAGCACAACGTAAGAGATTGCGTGCATACGTGAGGCTGAGTCGGACAAATGCTCGGTGTATTGCAGGCCAATGACCTGGAGGGCCAAAAAAGTACCGCGATTTTTGTCAATACCTATCTTCGGTTATAAAGTACTCTTTTGGCCCTTTTTTGTCCTTTTTTTATAGAAAAGTACCGCACATTATCCTACCTTGTCGGGGGATTTTTTTTTTTTTTTTTTTTTTTTTGAAGGACGTTTTTCGCACTCTATTAGAATAACAGTAGGTTTTCCTTTTTGTGTAGTTTTCCCTTTCTGATTTTTTCTGCTTTCTGGCACTACATAACATTTTTAATTGGTGGTGATTGCCGCCCGACAACAATGTCGGACCACTCATCATAATAACCTTCCCGAAAGAAGAAAAGCTCCGAAACACAAGGAAACCCATTTATGTAGTATGTATGCATGCACAAAGCACAAACGATTTTTGTCGAGACGCGTGCTACGATATAGAGATACCACTTTTCGTTTGAAATGATTTCTGAGTGACGGGGCTCCTTGACCCAAAATCGTCGGAAAATACGCCCCATTTATTTTGCATGATTTTCGTTGTACGCCTCCGTAGTAGGCCATGGGATTTTGTATACAGTATCTGGTAGGTAGCAGCTTTATTTTTTTGTCCAAATCTGTTTTTGGGGTTAAGAAAGGCATGTATATCATGTCTTGACCTCCTAAAGCGAGGAGCCTTGAAAGAAAAAAAATGGGTGCCGGGGGGGATCGTTCTACGGTAACCCACCCCAACTTTTTTTTCACAAAAACGCCGGTTTTGACACCAGCCCCCGGTCGTATCTCGTGGAAATACGGTGCTCCTTTCCGCCCCGACGTCATCGTTCGATAGACCTTTTGGCAAACAAGAAAAAGTGTGAGGATGCTTTTTTCGTAGCATCCTTATTCCTCGTGTAGAGCAGTCATAAAACGTTCGTCAAACAAAATCGCCGGTTTTGGGGGGGACGTATCGTCGAATCATTCTGACGCCTCTATCGTGGCACGCGCGTGTCGTCTGCTACCAATGAAAAATGGGCAAAACCAATGCCACGATAAGGGGAGTACAGACCCTCGTTTTCGCCACCGCCGGGGCTAAGCGAGATTGCAAAGCATGCGCTTTTGGCGTAGCTCGTGCCAAAAAATCCCCTTCCTTCATGGCGGCGCATGTATGTACCAAAGCCGAGAAGGCGGTGTTACCAGATAGATACATCGTACTGCATGGTGAGCAACAACCTGGTGAACCGCGAGCGAGTAGCCCCGCGCCAATGAAACGTATCTTCCGCCGAAAAAAATGACCCTTCTGCCGTAGTAAAATGTGTCATCGCGTGGCCGAGTAGAAAAGGAAGTTCTTGCAATGGTATAACTAGTAGTCTTCGTTTTGTGTCCTCCTCTTTTCGTCATTTTTGGCCGATAGAACGTAGGTAAGATTGTTCTTGCAATGGTATAGTATAGGCTTCCTTTTGTGTCCTCCTCTTTTAGGTATTTTTTGGCCGAGAAAACGTAGGAAAGAAAGTTCTTGCAATGGTATAGTGTAGGTTTCCTTTTGTTTCCTCCTCCTTTTGTTTTTTTTTGGCCGAGAGAACGCAAGCAAGAGAATTTTTACAATGGTATACTACGGAGGACGATAGTAAATAGGACCAAATATTGTTAGTAAAAATAGATGAATATATAGTTTTTCGTGTCCACCGTAGGTCCTATTTACTAGGGTCCCCCGTAATAGTATAGGCTTCCTGTTGTGTCCTCCTCTTTTTAAGTCTTTTTTGGCCGAGAGAACGCAGGAAAGAGAGTTCTTGCAATGACATAGTACAGGCTTCCTTTTGTTTGTGTCCTGTAGGTATTTGTTCTGTTCCCTCTGTGCGTTCTCTTCTACTCTCTGGCGAGTACTACTGTTTGATGAATAGAGTAATCGACGTTGTCAAGTAGCTCACATAACAAATAAACCGCACATCATCAAGATGCCAAACACAACAAGTATATCACCAAATGATCATACACATGCATATAAACGGGAAGGGAACGCAAACTAAAGAATAAAAGAAAATGAAACAAAACCAACCAAACAAAGAAAATGTTCCGAAAAAGACGGACAAGGGCGCGCGCGACATCAAAACGGCGAGGACGGCAGGACAAACAAGGAGACGCGGAGGGTTGCAAGACCTTCCGGCTCATGAGCGGTGGATGGTTCAAAGGGCGAAACCCACTCGCCCCCCGATTTGGCAGGGCGAGAGCCTTCGGAGAGGCGGGGCAAGTTTCTATTCTAGTAAACAGAAAGAGGGAATTCCATTCTAACTAAGGAATAGTTCGGGGGGGGGGGGGGGGGGGTAGTGTCCGTACTGGATAATAGATAGTGGGCGGGTGTAGTCAGTTTGTGCATGGCCGTAGTCGTATGGTCATAGTGGAGGGGGGGGGGGGGGGTACGTTTCCGCATAAAATATTTGGGGCGGAGGATTTCCATACCAAAGGATTGGGGAGGAAGGGGTGAGTTTCGATACTAAATAATTGCGGGGGGGGGGGGGTAGGTCTCTTCACTGAAGTATAGGGGGGGGGGGGTCTGTGTAATATAATTGATATAATTGGGGGGAGGGGAGAGTTTCCGTGGTACACAATTGAGGGCGGGGTGGGGCGGTCGGTTTCCGTACTGAATAATTGGAGGGGGGGGTAGCTTTACTTTAATTTGTGTATTTGGGGGCACGTTTCCGTACTGAACAGCAAAGGAGGGCGGGAGGTATAGATTTCTGTATCAAGTAATCGGGGTTGGGGGGGAGGGAGGGGTACTCAGTTTGTGCATGGCCGTAGTCGTATGACCATAGACCCTCGCATCCCTGCTATGCCGGGACGGAGCACGTAAGGTTTTCACCAACCGGGCAGACATTGCTTGCACCAAGGGCGAAGCGCCCTGAGGTGTTCGGTGAGTCGCATGAAGGGTGAACTGCATCCTTCCAAGAACGGCATGTAAGACGGACTTCGACACCTTGTGCCTGCTTTCTTGCTGATGGATGACAGCGCCAATGAGTTACTTTGTTTTTCTGGTGTGGCCACTCCAGAGACAGCAATGTGGGTATTGCTATGTAACTGCCTCGTGAGTGCCTTACCATATAATATTCACACACGTGATGCGACCACTCCCCTTGTGCGGAGCTAAGGTTCTCTACCCCGCACAAAATATGATCTAACTCCACAACCATCATGGTGACCGCCAAAAAAGAAAAAAAAAACACGGTACCCTGCTTGTTGTCTAGTTCACACAGTTCTTGGCATGTTTTACAGCGTCGTTGCCCACCAACGCCAACTGTGGAAGAGTCGTGGTGCCGGAAGGTGAGAGGGAAGGGACGCAGGGGTATCAGCTTCGCTTGGAGACAGCACCGGTTCTTCTTTGCAGATTTCTTAATATTGGCGTTGAGCTATGAGAAGCTCGAGAAGACAGGGAAGGAGAAGGAGTGAGAGCATGGGGGTGGGGTGAGGCTCACAGAGTTCGCTTCACCCTCCAGCATTGCTGCCGTGCTCTCTTCTGGACCTTTACCTATGGAACGTACAAGGAACATTCTCCTAGGTGTTCTCTATTCCCATGATCGCTTAACGCGCTTACTTCTACCTATCTTGTCCAGAGGAGGAACGTTCCATTACCGAGAACGCTCTTGTGGTATAAGCTCGCTAGATCCTACGGGATGTCCGCTCCACCCAGAATATTCCGTTTAAGAGAACCTTCTTGTGACCAATAGACCATAACTCTGCGGGCTATCTTACCGAATCTATTGCCAGCTATACTGACACTCTATTACACAACCACAACGAGAGAGGGCGGGGGGTATCTTGCCGTAGTTTGCACTCAGTAGAGTGACGATAAAGGCTACGTACGGTAGGCAAGGTTCCTCTTTTTTCACAACCAGGAGTGAGCTGTTATACTGTTCATATTACCCATACTATGATACTATGATACTATGATACTATGATACTATGATACTGTCATGCTATCATACTGTCATACTCGCACGAGTTTGACTATGTACCTCACGGATAAATAAGTTATTGCACACTGCATACAAGTAAGAGCTTTTTTTTGGCGCAGCGTCGATGACCACCTTGCATTGCGGATTCACGCAGCAAAATTAAAACAGCACAACAAAATCTTGACACAGCGTAGAAACAGGCGAGTCACTCGCGCGCGAGTGCGAAAACTAAAACCCATACCAACAACAACAAACAACAACAACAACAACAACAACAACAACAACAACAACAACAAAACAATAACAACAACAACAACAACAACAACAACGACGACGACGACAACAACAAGAACAACAACAACAACAAGAACAACAACAACAACAACAACAACAACAACAACAACAACAACAACAACAACAACGACAACAACAACAACAACGACGACGACGACAACAACAACAACAACAACAACAACAACAACAACAACAACAACAACAACAACAACAACAACAACAACAACGACGACGACGAGAGGGTTTCAGTTGGGTCCTCTTTTTGCAACGGCTATATATAGGTAATATGTCGAGATTACGGCCTCGAAAGACCTGTAAGGTCACTCGCGCGCCGAGTGACCCTTCTGCTTCTTCGCGCAACCTTAAGTTTTCGTGCTAGTTTCTTGGCGGTATGAAACCGCCAATGGACATACGGTTATAGCTACGCTGCGCCAAAACAAATGTCCTAAATTTGTTTTTTCGTTACAGAAAAAGAATTCACTCGTGCGTGAATGGCTGAATGGCTCAAAGCCGGCGGCAGTGAAACGCGAGGATACCCCCACTATACCCTAGCCTATACCCTAGCCCACCCTAGCCTTGGCGTGATAAGGCTGAAGCAAAGATATCGATCGCATGATGTCGCGTTACCGCTGTTGTATTAGACGCGTTCTAAGCTAAAGGTTCCTCAGTTTGGGAGGTGAAGACAGGCCCCTCTCAACCCAAGAACTGATTGTTCTGACAAAAAAACAAAACTGCTATTATGATACCCCCGCGGGTGAAAAATCCCCCCATGGCGTCGACAAACTACAACGAGAATAATTTTTTTTTTTAAATGGCCTATGTTTTTCCGACGATTTGGAGTTAGGGAGCGCCGTCATGCAGAATCCATTTCGTCAAAAAACGGTATACCTTATACCTCTATCGTGCTTTTACCGCAAAAAAACAAAACAAATTTGAACTGCGTACAAGTATTACGGGTAATTACCGAAGTCTAAATGTGGCAACAATGCGATAGGCAGCGGAGCCGCCCACGGGAGAAAATGCAGGGATTCCTGTAAGGTTATTGGTGGGGACACAGAGTGCCTCCTGCAGGTCTGCCAATTGAGCAGGTTCTCGGAGAGTACTCACTTTCTTTGCCTTCGTAGAGACGTAGCTTTATTCGGCTCCACCAGAGCCCCCGGATGGCTTCTGAGATCGGAGGCACGTGAGGCACGTGCCTCCGATCTATTTCCTAACTTTCCCGAATATAAAACGCTAAACTTGTCATACGAAACCCATCCAAATGATCTCAATTCGGATAATTACAGTCCTTTCGAGGCCGTATCTTAACACCAGCCCACCCTGATGGACCGCATATATATGCAGAAATATGGGAGATTCGGAGAAACTCCGGTTCTACGAGCTAGACCATGATGAGTCGAAGATGCGACTTCTCAAAACCCACCCCCACACCTCTAACGGTCTGGCTATAGAGTCAGGAAAACGAGAAGAAAAGCAGTTGAAGGAAACGCAGACCCTACAACAAGGCAAAAGTCACCCACCAAAAACCTGCCGCGTACAGCCGGTGTGGCGGGGGGGGGGCAGAAAAGGCTCTAGAACCTGCCGCATACCGCCGGTGTGGCGGGGGGGGCAGGAAAGGCTCCACGGCGAACCAACCACAGAAAAGGTACTATAGCGAGGCGAGCCCTCGTCGATATGGAGGGGAACACAGGCGCTAACACAAGGGAGAAGTAATGCGAAAAACCTTCCGCGGGCCATCGGCATGGCGGGAGGTTAGACGAAGAAACGACAAATACCCGGGATGGAAAGTGGCCGCACTTATAGCCCCGCGAGGGGGGGAATCGTATAGCCAAAAAAATCAAGTAGAACGAATACAACACACAAAAAAATGAAAGATGACACACAGGCCCGTACATAGCCCTGTACCACGTTACGCGCGAACAGGGTACCCTGGCCGCCCCCCGGCTCTGGGCTGAGGAGGGCGTCGGCAGGGCGAAATTGAACAACGACGAAAAAGCGACAGCCCTGCGCCTTAGATAACGGCGTTTTACCCGAACCCTGGCCCGGTACTAATCAGGGGGCTCGGCAGGACGAAAGAATAACAAATGGGAAGAACCACCTCAATACCCGACGAAGACTCTCAGGACGCTACGACCAACCCAAAGACAAAGACTCGAACCTCATAACTCCAAAAAAAGAAGAACTATCGAGGAGCGGTGGCGGCTTGAAAGTCAACTGGCCACGGCCGCGCCTCGAGATTCGTCTACGTTACGTTGAACTCCCCGAGGAAACGCACAATACCCGACGAAGACTCTCAGGACGCTACGACCAACCCAAAGACAAAGACTCGAACCTCATAACTCCAAAAAAAGAAGAACTATCGAGGAGCGGTGGCGGCTTGAAAGTCAACTGGCCACGGCCGCGCCTCGAGATTCGTCTACGTTACGTTGAACTCCCCGAGGAAACGCACTGGCGATGTGAACTTGTAAGCACCAAGAGCCTCGCACGGCTCCCGTCGAAGTCGTGTAGCGCGCCGGGGGAAGCGGAAGTTTAATCGGTCCCGGGTCGTCCAGAAAGCGGACCAGGTATACCTTGTCTTCGGTAGTGCTCGCGCTGATTTTTCCAAGCCACCATAACCCATCGTCTCCCTTGTACCAAAAGTAGGCTCCCTTAGGAAGTACTGTGCCGCGGTATCGACAGAGCCAATCGGCGCGGGGAACACAGGCGTAGCCCGGCGCTAGGGAACGTTCCCCGTTGTTGCGGGAGAGCTCGCGCTGTGCTGCCCCGATCCGCATTCGGCGGTAGAGGCGGTGGGTTTGGCGGTGCTGGTCCTGGGTTCGGGCTCAAAAACGCAAGAAGATGTGGGAGCGGGAGGGGTGAAGGTCCATTTCCCGCTCCCAGGAAGGTTCGGAGAGTCCCGCCCAATGCGTCTTGTATGTTACCGCGATGACGCCACCTCGCCCCCGTACCGACTGATGACCGGTGATCTGCTCCACCTCCAGCCATTGGAGGGGAGTCGAAACGTCGTCTTGAGTGACGTGGTACGGCGGGGACTTCTTGGAAAAATTGTTGAGCACGTACTGCGTCAGCCCCGCCGGTAGGTATTTGGGCGTGTCTCCGCTGTCGTGGGGGTTGGCGCAAGATTTGCAGCGCTCGATGGCCACACGCCGACGAGCGTCTGAACCGGGCAATTCGGAAGGGAGTTTTAAATAGAGGAGGTTGCTCCCGAGCGGCGAACCGTCCGGGATCTCGGCGGCGGAGTAGGGACCGACTACCAGGATCTTGTACGGGCCCGTCCAGTTAAGCGCGAGTTTGCCCTTGAGTACCTTGGCGTCGGTGGTCGCCTTCACACCCTGGCGGATGGTAGAGGCAGAATTGTACACCCATGCTAAACCGCCCGTAGCGAAGTTAGGTGCTGGACGCAGCGCGTCGGCGAGGGCGGAGTTTCTGCGGTTAACACGAGAAACGGTGAGGGCGTGGTGTGCACGAACAATGTCGTTCGCGCGCTTTTGCCGGTCGGTGGCCAAGTCGCAATAGGCCAGGTGGTCGCGGGCTAGACTCTGGTGTCCCACGACGCCACTGCGGTCGAAAAATGTCAGGGGGAGCCGTGGGAGTCTGCCCATGTGGACCTCGTTGGGCGCCAGACCCATCGCCGCGCTGACTGAATTGTTGTCAGCGAATTCGACGTGGGGCAGATGCAAGTCCCAATCGTCTTGTCGCTCGTTGACGACCATATCCAGCATTTGGGCTATAGTGTGGTTTACCCGCTCAACGCCCCCGTTACAGTTGGGATGATAGGAGCTTGTAGCAAGCTTGTGCACACCCAACAGCTGATATACAGCTTGTGAAAGCTTGGAGCAGAACCGCAGTCCGTTGTCCGAAAGTACGGTGCGCGGGCACCCTCCGCGGTGAACTCAGCGGCAGTGACGGGGAACATGTCGGCCCGACGACTGAAGCGATCGGTGAACATCAGGATGTAGGTGTTGCCTCGTGGTGTGACCGGAAGGGGATGAAGTAGTCAACACTAACGGCGACACGTGGACCTTCCGGTAGAGGCATTGAGATGATGGGCCAGCGGACAGTCAACCGTGGGGGTTTCCGCGCTTGGCACTTCAAGCAGTGGCGAAGCCACCACCGGGTGCACACAATAATGCCAATCCGCCTATAAAACCGCTCCAGCATGCGCAACGTGCACGTGGTGCCAAGGTGACAAGAGGCCGTCAAGTGACAAGTTTGCATGATCCAAGGGCGCATGAGCAGGGGAACGTAGATGCGAACTGGCTCGTCGTTTAGCAAGCCAGCAGCTCGCCCCACAGAGTTGGGTTTGTCAGACCGTGGTTGGCAGCAGTGTCGGGTTACGGACGAGTAGGAAGATGTCGCCGTCGGTTGTATGCAGTCGACCCTTACCCGCCAGCTCCTTCATGTCTGAGAGGGATGGACGCTTGTGCGAGAGGTAGCATGCCAAAAAAACGGGCGGCAGGACCGACGGCCAGCCACTAGAGACGTAACGCATCATGGCGTGGCACGTCGGCTCAACGTGCTGCTCTCGCTTCCAATCGGCATGTGAATATTGCGCTACGGAATCAGCGAACCGCAATTCAGCAGCGTCGCCGAGGGCTCTTAACTCCAACGACGAAAAAGTTCTGCATTCTGTACCGGGGCACGTTTCACTCCGCCTCGCGGCCGGAGATGCGCTACGAGCCCCGCGCCCTCCTACTCATTGGGGAAACGCACTCTCCCCAATGGCCTAGTATAAGCCGCTCGCTTCAGCGCCATCCATTTTCAGGGCTAGTTCATTCGGCAGGTGAGTTGTTACACACTCCTTAGCGGGTTCCGACTTCCATGGCCACCGTCCTGCTGTCTAAATGAACCTACACCTTTTGTGGGATCTAGGTGAGCGGGCAGTTGGCGCTTTCACTAGGCGTTCGGTTCATCCCACGTCGCCAGTCCAGCTTACCCGGACTGGCCCACTAGCAACCTTCATTCCAACACAGGGTCCAATAAAGCGACCCCGGTCTCTTACCCATTGAAAGTTTAAGAATAGGGCGAGGAAGTTGCTTCCCCGCAGCCTCTAATCATTCGCTTTACCTGATAAAACTGAACGCAGGTTGCAGCTATCCTGAGGGAAGTTTGCTCCGGAGGGAGGAGGAAGTTGCTGCCACCGCTGCCGCTGCAGCTTCGAAGACGCAGGCCTGGTTCTCCTCCGGAAACTATGCTTTCACGCGCTCCCACGTTTCCTCGTTCGCCGGCGCGCGCGGGTCTGCGAGGAGGCTGCGTGCTGCCATAGTCACCCCCCCTCGATGGCGGCATCCTGATGATGCCCTCTTAAACATATCAGCGTCTGTCTCTTCGCGGGCTTGGCCGTTTTGCCTCGTCGATGTTCGACGGGTATACTCCATTAACCACGGGAGCAAAAGGGTGACGTCACCGCGTTCGGCAGACGCAAACCTCTCGCGCCGTTTCATTCGGCCATCCTGCGAGTGCAGTAGAGCTGGGAGGATGTACCACAACTTGATTGGCCGATACATGTCGTTACGACGACCCAGACCGATTTCTTACAGCTAAAGTGACCTCGCCGCAATGATGCCGCCACGCGGTAATCCACCGACATATTTTTGCAGTGAGTCATTCTTTGAGTGTGAGGTAAATTTTCGTATTGGGTAGCAGGGGAGAGGGGGTTATGCGAGAGGCCCCATAACAAGTACTAATATATGCAGTCGGCGCATGACAGCATAGCTTAATGGCTATGATGGCGCATCTCTCGTAAAGCACATACACACCCGGGGTTCATCCGCCTGGACCTCAGATACACTCAAGGGTTTCAACCCCTTTTGTTTCGTCAGCACCGCCCAAAACACAGGCGAGATTTATGGGGTTTCGTATTCCCTGGAAATATCACGGTATCCCCTTTACCCCGTTGCGGCGTTATGGGCTATGGCAGTTGTCCCGTGTATCTATAGCTGGCACCTATAGGCAATAGTTGTCGCCCGCCTGAACGAACGGCTCCGCCCCCCCCTTCTGCCAGAGGGTATCCGGCGGACAGCAAGCAAATATTACCAGAGACGCAACATCCAAGTAACCCTCGTGTGAGTGGCCATCACAGCGCCAGAGGCACCCCTGCATAGCAATAGCCGGTTCCTATAGGTCCATATCGCCCCAATGCTGCTACACTGGCGTCGTCGGCAGGACCATGATTTTCGTGTGTGTATTTCCGTAATTTTCCATCAAATAAGCAAGAAAAATGGACGGGAGGACGTCGGGGGGGGGATTGACGATCAGGGCGCGGCCCAGAGCGTTTGTTAAACCCTTGGGAACCCAGAGTATACCGAACGAGCACATGACAGCTTTAAGTTCTATGTTATCCGCGGTCACCGTTAGAGCGAAGCAGCACGAACGGGAGGGATCGTGTCTTGCATATTTGCTGTATTTAAATCGCAGTTCGGACGCGGAAAGTGTATCATCACCAACCATCCAAGCAGTCCGCTTTGCTTCGAATGGTCGAGGCTGTAAAACGTCAGTTTCATTGGTACGTCAGTTTTATTGGTCAATTCCCCCCCCCCTTAAGCTTAAAAGGGATCAACTTAAGACTTGCTTTTCGTTAACTTGAACCTTGTTTTACGTTGATCCAGGGTGGTCGAGCTGAGACAAGCAAGCGTGTGCTGCTCCCCGTTCACTCGCACACTCTCCTCTTCTTCTCCTCCTCTCCCCCCTCTTCTTCTCCTTCTTCTTTTTGTGTCAATCAATGCGGCAGGCCAGAGCGCCAACAATTCAGGGTGTATATGCTCTTCGCAGCTTGGGCTTACACAACCTGTACATTCGCACACTCTCCTCTCCTCCTCGTCTCCCTCCTCTTCTTCTTGTTGTGTTAATCAATGAAGCAGGCCAGAGCGCCAACAGTTCAGAATATATACGTTCTTCGCAGCTTGGGCTTACACAACAACCAGCTGGTTAACCCCGACTGAGTGCTGTGCTTTGCCTCTTCCCCCTGCGGACTGCCTGCTCTAACTCAGGAGCCGCGCACGGCACGCCCAGTGCTTTGAGGTCCTGCTACGAGGGGGTAGTTTTATCGTACCATACTGCTGAGAGAGACGTGCGTACAACCTTTCCGTGCTAATACGGGGGAACGTAAAAAACCAGGACCAAATTTGATGAGTATAATATGGTGGGCACCCCGATTTAAGAGCGCCCCGTGACAGGCCGAAACATGCGCTCTTGACTGCAAAGGCGCTCTTGTCTGTGGTGGGAAATATGCGGTCTTTAGTGTGGCGGGACATTCCAAGTTGACAGCTCTTAACTCCCGAGTGATCTTAACTCGGGTGTGCTCTTAAATCGAGGCACCCACTTGTTTATAGACAGGGGGATACGTTGGTTTTAGTGCATATCGTAGGTTCTGACTACTAGTGGTGGAAGAAACCAATGAGGGGGAGGGTTAACTTTCCCCGTCATAAAAAATGGAAGAAAGTATTGGGGGGAGGGTAACATCCCCCGTCGTAAGTAATGGAAGAAAGTATTGGGGGGGGGGGGTAACATTCCCCCTCATAAGTACTACACCAGTAACATGGAAAAATGAAGAAGTATTGGGCGGAGGGGTAACTTTCCACTCCAACTAATTGAGGTAAGAGGTAACTTGGGGCGGGCAGTAATTCACTGGGGTCGGCGGTAAGCTTACCGCTCAAAATTATACCGGTTTGAGGGGGGGGGGGCGCAAGACATCCGTAATTAAATAATTGGGAGGGGCCACGCGTGTCCGTACTGACATAACAGGCGGGCGTAGAGTTTGCGTACAAAATAAATGGAGGGGGCGTGCAGGTCACTTCGGGAGGGTGTTCAAGTTTCCGTGCCACGTAATAGCGCCGGACGGGGGACGGGTGAGGTTGCGTACACGTAATTATACGGGGGAGGGGGGGTAAGTTTCCTTACTTGATAATAGGGGGGGGGGCTTTTCTTAAAAAAACAAGTGGGGGGAAGGGGGTGTGTAGTTCCGTTCTAAATAGTTGGGGGAGGCATGTAAGTTGCGGTACTTTAACGGGGGAAGTTTTAACCGTTTTAGCACCGCAGTCCCGACATGGGAGCAAAACACTTGGAGCTAGAGTAGAAAAACCTTTAGGAGTTGGAAATTAGTGAAGTTTCGTACTAACGAGTTGGCGCGGCGGGGGGGGGGGGGGGCTACTCATTTGTTGCTTGCTTTAGTCATTTGACCATTGACCACGCATCCCTTTCGAGACGGAGCAGCGGAGTTGGCGCGGGGCGGGGGGGGGGAACGTGTCCTCACTTTGTGCATGGCCGTAGTCGTATGACCATAGACCCTCGCATCCCTACTATGCCGGGATGGAGCACGTCGGATTTTCACCAACCAGGCAGACATTGCTTATACCTGGCACAAAGCGCCGTGAGGTGTTCGGCGAGTCGCATGAAGGGTGAACTGCATCCTTCCAAGAACCGCTCGTAAGCTCGTAAGACGGACTTCGGCACCTTGTGCCTAGCACTCTCTTGCTTATGGATGACAGCGCCCATGAGTTATTTTGTTTTTCTGGTGTGGCCACTCCAGAGACAGCAATGAATGGGTATTACTACTATGTAACTGCCTCGTGAGTGCCTTACCATGTTCACACTACGTGATGCGATTATTCCCCTTGTGCGGAGTCAGGGCTCTCCACCCCGCACAATATGATCTAACTCGATAACCATCACGGTGACCTTGAAAAAAAAGCAAAAAAACGGTGCCCTGGTTGTCTAGCTCACGCATTGATTGGCATGTTTTACAGCGTCGTTGCCAACCAACGCCAATCCCAATATACCGTACTCGTCTCTGATTTATCTCCGAGTTACGGATTTACCTCCCCGCCCATCTTGTCACCCCCCTTGAAATATACATATACTTCGTAGTAGTGGGGGTTGGCGTTGGTTGGCAACGACGCTGTAAAACATGCCAATCACTGCGTGAGCTAGACAACCAGGGCACCGTTTTTTTGCTTTTTTTTCAAGGTCACCGTGATGGTTATCGAGTTAGATCATATTGTGCGGGGTGGAGAGCCCTGACTCCGCACAAGGGGAATAATCGCATCACGTAGTGTGAACATGGTAAGGCACTCACGAGGCAGTTACATAGTAATACCCATTCATTGCTGTCTCTGGAGTGGCCACACCAGAAAAACAAAGTAACTCATGGGCGCTGTCATCCATAAGCAAGAGAGTGCTAGGCACAAGGTGCCGAGGTCCGTCTTACGAGCTTACGAGCGGTTCTTGGAAGGATGCAGTTCACCCTTCATGCGACTCGCCGAACACCTCACGGCGCTTTGTGCTTGGTGCAAGCAATGTCTGCCTGGTTGGTGACAACCCGACGTGCTCCATCCCGGCATAGTAGGGATGCGAGGGTCTATGGTCATACGACTACGGCCATGCACAAAGTGAGGACACATCCCTCTCCACCTTTTCGGCCTGGAAGCATTATTTCTCTGATTTACCCCCGGGGGCTGATTCTACAATACCCCCCCCCAAACCAGCGATTTCCTTTAACGAACATTTCATGGCTTCTCGACACAAGGAAGGACACTATTGAGCAAAAAAAGTATTCATATATTTTCTTGTGTGCAAAGGCATATCGATCGATGACGTCGGGGTGTCGAGGGACACCGTAGTTCAGAAGATACGGCCGGGAGCTGGTTTTGAAACCGGCGATTTCGTTGAAGAAAAGTTGGGGGGGCTACCCCAGAACGACTCCGAGGGAAAAAGTTTTTTTTTTCGAAAACAAAAAGAGCCCCCCCCCCCCCTCTTTCTGGGTTTACCCTCGGGGTATGTTTTTTTTGCCGGCGATCCCCCCGGGGGTAGAATGATATTTTCCCCGCATTTCACATTGTCAATTGCGGTACAGAAGAGGGTTTACCGGTATCTGGGATGGGATACATCGTCTACTGTCGGCGGCAGCGAGTGCGCGACTGTTTGTTTACGAGGCGAGGAATGGCAGAAGTGTATTGAATTCGCCATATCTCGCAGTGACCGTTTGCATCGAGTGACGTCCAGAACCCGGAATGGGTGTCGTCGTGATTGGTTTTATTTTAAAGTAAGCTGAACTCCTTTGGCACGCCAGTCTGCACAATACCACGCCCTGGGAGTTAACAAGTTTACACGAAGACAGATTGATGAACCCAACGTCCCCGCATTGCCCGACACATACACTCGACTATAGAAAGCATCCCCACGTGCTCTCCTCCTCCTCCTTCTCCTCCTCCTCCTTCTACTCCTCCCCCTCATCCTTCCTCTCCTTCCTAAACTGCTGCTCGTATATCTTGTCCATTTTTCATGTGTGTGGTGTGTGTGTTGTGTGTTTTTTTCTTGCTTACCCCCCGGGTACATGTTCCCTCGGGGTAATGGTTGAAAAAAAATCCCCCCCCTCTTTCTGGCCCCCGCCACCCCCGGGAGCGTGCATTCACAAGAAAAAAAATCCCCTCCCCTGGGGAAAATTAGAGACGACTACGGTACTTGTGATGTTTTACAGCGTCGGTGCGAGCGAACCGAGGTCAACTATTATATATGTATGTTTTAAGAGAGGGGGGGGGAAGTTGGCGAGGGGGGGGGGGGGGGTAATCGCCATGTCCTGCTGGGCCATAGTAGGTAGGACTATAGTTCGGGGGGGATTAAACACCCGCATTAACTAGTAGGGGGGGGTATGTGTCCGTACTACATAGGCGAGGTGGGGGGGGGGGGTAAGTTTTAAGTTCCTTACTAGTTTATTGAACGGGGGGCGGGGTGAGTTTCCGTTTCGAAGTATGAGAGGGAGAGCGGCAAGTGCGGTCGTACACTATTCAACAGGTGATGCAACGTAGTAGAAAGTGGTCGTTGTCCTCGCAGATGCGCCGCTTGTCGACCAAACATTGAATCTTTTCAGTGGGGGGCCGGTTTGTGGGATGGGACTGACTGATAGAAAAATATTGTGGGGCAAAAGCGGGGGACTTGTGAGGAGGAGGAGGAGGAGGAGGAGGAGGGGGAGGAGGAGGAGGAGGAGGAGGAGGAGGAGGAGGAGGAGGAGGAAGAGGAGGAGGAGGAAGAAGAGGACGAGGAGGAGGAGGAGGAGGAGGACGAGGAGGAGGAGGAGGAGGAGGAGGAAGAAGAGGACGAGGAGGAGGAGGAGAACGAGGAGGAGGAGGAGGAGGAGGAGGAGGACGAGGAGGAGGAGGAGGAGGAGGAGGAGGAGGAGGAGGAGGAGGAGGAGGAGGAGGAGGAGGAGGAGGAGGAGGAGAAGGAGGAGAAAGGGAAACATGAGGGGTCAACAAAAATCTCAACACAGCGAGTTTTGACCCCTGAGCACCCCCTCTGAAAACATGCCATCAAGTTATGCTATCAACGTCCATGTGCCTGTTGACTCGACCTAAACGCATTATCGGGCCGGCAAAAAACGTTGTGTAGGACGTTGGTCTCATCGGTCAACGCTGGCGTTGCGGTCGCCTGGACGGTTTCTTTTTCAACGCCAACCAAATACGCTGCATACGCCGCACGACCATCTCTGCCGACCTCGAGCCCCCCACAGGGTTGGGGTTGGGATTGGATCTCTGGGGTGGGGTTTGCTTGGGCTGACGGGCAAGCGTGAATTTGAGCACAGGAAGGAGGTGGCCTGCAGATAGGCGAGGCCCCAGGATCAACGTGTACAAGTGGCTCAAACGCCCACCGGATAGGCTGAGTTGGCGCCGGCTGTTTGTTGTATTACAGCACCGTCCATGGCACCCATTTGCAGCTAGGGCACCCTGACAAGAGAAACAGGGTAAAAACAACGCCGTCAGGTAGGCTGATGTTCACAGGGATGTACGAAATCCGGAAGCCATTGCGCTCAACATAATGTTAGTGCAGAACGCACCACCAAGAAACCCGGACTGGGTCAGCTCTGATGTTGATGCTTTCATTGGGCATCCTACAGTATGAACAGTAGTTCGACGTCCACTGCTACTATCTGTCATGTTACATACTGACGACTCACCCCACGGTACAGTTTTTTTTGTTGTTGTTTTCCTTTCTTTGGTTTTCTTCATCTTGCTGGGATTGCTTCTTTGCGATCGACGCGCTGAAGCTTGTACCGCACCTTGCCTAGGATGGCAAAAAAATAGCATATACAGTCTATATAATAATGCCATAACAAACCGTGGCAGGATCGGATGACAGCGATGATTATGGTTTCCGCTTGCTCGCGCTGGCTATGCCTCCTCCTGTCTGCTGGGGCGGTGTATGTCGCTATCTCCTCTGTCTGTGCTTCCCGCGACGTATTTTTCATCAGCTGCAGCAGAAAGCCGACTCCCTTTCTCCCGCCCCGAATCTGTGGATGTGATCCCGAGGATATTGTTTTACAGGGTTGCATGCAGCAGATTCTAATAATTTTCCGAGGTCTTAACACGAGGAGCTCAACATCTCACCCCAAACATGACTTCGAATGCATTCTTCCTCGCGCACCCCGACCGACAATGGACCACAGACACAAATTATTATTTCGCTAGTAGTCCCAAGACAAATATAGTCTAGTCTAGCCTATAATACTCGTAGGACTGTCATGCTAACACCCCGATAGTTCTGGAAAACACTTCTTCTGTAGGAACTCCACCGGTCATAGATAATACGTTTTTGGGCCAAAAAAGTGCAACCCATAGTCTATATATACCTACCGTGGGATGAGTCTGATATGTCGACACCAGCCTTGTTTGATTTCACAATATACTCGCGATAATAATGGAATTAAATCTGACGCGTGCTACGATAGAGTGTTGTAGTGCACCACTTTTTTTTTCTTAATACTACCCCTCAATTTAGGAGATCAAGACGTGTCCTTCTTGATTGACCCCCAAAAACTATTTTTTTTTTTTCCGAGAAAAATAAAAACAAAAACTAACTCGTACCGTGGACGAACAACCCCATGGCCTTGGTGTGCACGACGCGAGAATCATGCGAAAAAAAAAAAAATGGGTGGCCTTGTTCCGACGATGTTGGATTAAGGAGCCCAAAATATTTCAAACGGAAAGTGCTGCCTCCATTGCTGCACGCGTCGTCAATCCTCCGGAACAACTTGAAAAAAAAACAGCCCGTACAGCAGTGCATACTAATAACACTGTGAAAAAAGGCTACCAGAGGTATCATTATAATAACGTTTGTACATCTGGAAACCTTTTTTGGGGGGGGGGGAGAAAAATCACTTGAATTTAGTACAGGGAGGGGGTTCGGGGGTTCTACAAGGTGTAACATATCTGCCGTCGACGCATCGTCAACTAACTGACTCAGTGAGTCGTCTTTTTCCTTCGGATCGTCCGCGATACAAACGTCACAATAAAAAAACATTATCGTCACATATACACATGTATGACATCTCCGTAGCGGGTAGGGCGCCTCTAGAAGGACCGAGCTATAACGAATGAGGGCGGGGGGGGCAGACAAACGGACGAAAAACGTTTTGGTCACAAGAGACCTCAGCGAACTAGGGGATGGTCCCTGACGCATTTGGGTTTTATCTGCCGCATTTGACGCTTTTTCAAGCGTTGGCCGTTCGACAAAAACGATATATACCTGGGACGTATATTTTAGCAGGATTTCTTACGCCATTTGACGAGATATGGGAAATTTGTCACTTGTTGCACCGCACATCGGCAGCTCTCAGTGGCTGAGGCACCGGTGTACAACAACGAACGGGTGAAGCCAACTTGAGTTAAACCAACTTGAGTTGATGAACGTCATCACAATGGTCATCATTCACTACTACCATCACTAATACTCGTCATCATCACAATCATCATCATCATCATCATCATCAATGATCAATACCATCATCATCGCCCGATAGAGGCAGAGAGAGCACACAAAAAAACGTAATAGTTTAATCCGTTTCTTCGTCAAAATAAGTAAAAAAGAGGGTGTATTCGTAACTTTAGCTACAAAAGCAGCAGACCGAACCAGACGTACAAAGTAGAATAAGAAACAGAAGAAGACCAAGAATAAGAAACGCAGACACAGCCCAAACGCGTACCGGGAACTACGCAAGACCAGGCTAACGGGAAGAAATCAGCAGCAAAAGGCAGCGAAAAAGCAGCAAGCAGCGAAAAGCAGCAAAGCGGCCGAAAGAAAACCAAGAAAAAAAGAAACAAACGAACACAAAAAGTAGAGAAAAAAAAGCGAAAATAACAAACAACGAAAAAAGACAGGAAACCACTGCCACCATCACCAACCACCACCCGCCGTCATTTTTTTTACCTACCTACTTATTACCAGCAGCAGCACCAACCACTGCCACCTACCACCCGCCAACCACACCCCGCCAGGCTACACAGCAGCAGCGGCAGAAGAGATCAGACAAGGCTTAAAAAAAAAGAAGAAAAGACAAAAAAAAACACATGGAAGACAGCAATAAAAACAAAACCACCACGACGTCAACAACAAAAGTTGGTTGGGAAACAGCAAGAATGACAACAAGTAGCAGCAGCGGGGACAACCTCAATCCAACGAGAAGAAGATGGACGGATGAACCCAACAAGCAGAATGAACAAAAACTCTCGCTCGATTTCTCGCCCACCCAGACCGTAAAAAGCGACACCAGCACGCCATTAGACAACCAGCCGTCCCCTACTCACTCCCATCATCGCCACAGCCACCACCATCAAAACCACTACCCATGGCTGATTAGTCAGCAGTCACCGTCGCTACTACTGCCACCAATGGCTCGATCGACCTAAAACACCATCATCACCAGCACCATTATTGATCGATGGATTGAATTGACTGGTTGATTGATGATCCACCATTAATCCATGGTCGATTGATTGGTTGTCATCAACATCGTCATCACCATCACCATCACCATCACCATCATCACATCGTCATCATCATCACCGCCACCGCCCACACCTGACATGGCACCTCCTTCTACACCGTGCCCTATGCTGTCGCTGTTGCTCACCCCATTCCATCCTCCCCCAACCGGATCCTTGCCCCCAAACGAGCCTCGCAATGCCAGCCGCTTTTTCCCAACATCGGTACTGAGCCCGGGGGAAAAAAAGTCAACGCTATAATAGCGTAACGAATGTGTTATCGCCACCGCTACCGCCACAGTTGCTGCTTGCTGCAGCTGCTACTACCGTTGGTAGCTGGTACAGCACGTGTTACACTGCTGCACGTGCAGCTATCGGAGCGGAAAGCCGCAGCGTCTCGCGCCAGAGCGTCTCGGCGCGCGCGCAAAAATAAAAAAGGAGGGCTGGTATCTCCTCCAGTCGAGGATAAAAAAATAATACAATCTAGAGTATACGTGCGTGCGGCGTGCACAGCAAGAAAAAAGGTTGGAAAAAAATGCTGCCTTCAACCTTACAAATCAACTCACTCAGCTCAAAAGTCGCTCGGCGTTTCTTCACCAGCACCAGTCAATCAATCTACCCGGTGCATCGTCATCATCGTCATCATAAAAAACGGTCCCCAATCCCCTCCCAACGCATACACACATACCGACTCCTCCATCGCATGCCGCCCCTTCCCGTACCGTCCCCGTTTCGTCCCCTGCGTCAAAGCGTTCGTCTTTAAAAGTCAACCAAAAACAGCCTAGCCTGCCTTTCCCAACCGTTTTTTTTAGTCTCTCTCCCCCCTCTCTTCCTTTCGCCGTTAAATCGCCCAATCTCGGGCTGATACAGCTTTTTACTCTCCAAGAATCCAATGAAAAAATCAATCACCTCACCACACGAAAATAACCATGATGTTGTAACCCTTTTTTACGTTTTGAAGCACCACCAAAAAATGTAACTACCCCCTCAACCCCCCCCTCCCCCCCATCATGCAAAACCCCGTTTTCCCATTTCGGGTACAAAACGAATAGCACGTCAAAGCACGTTGGCGTGGGTTCGTAATACGCCCTTCAACGCCGATACCAGAAGCGGGCGAGGGCAGTTTTGACGCTCGGCATCACATGCCCCCCCCCCCTACCCTCCCACCTAATCCATCCAATGCATCCATCGCTCGTGCGTCTGTCACTATCGCCCTCCACTCCACTCCCCGAGCGTTTTCGGTCTTGGGTGGCGATCCACGATTTCTACAAAGGGACAACTCACCCTGCAGGCCCCTCTCTAAGGTAGGCTGCAATTTTTCCTCCTTGTGCTTGTTTTTTCCCGACAATCACCCGCTATAGCACACACTCCCGCACTGCACCAACCCGTACCGCGGATCGACCGGACCCGTCTAGCGGTGGTGGCGGTGTTGAGGCAGCAAGGCAGTGCGCGAGAGGAGGGCAGGAGGGGGAACGGAGATAGGGAAAAGGGGAGGGGACCCAACAAGCCGGGACTACTCGGGGGATGGGTACCGTGCTCAGCGTGCCCCCCCGGTACGACCCGTCCGCTCCCCCGCGTTTTAGACCACCGTCGCGCTCCACATCTCCCGCCCAGATGCCTCGACATCAACGAAAAATTTGTTTAGTCTCTCTCGGTCTCTCGCTCTCTCAACTCGCTAAGTCCCTACCCAACACATGAAAAGAAGGCGTCAGTAAAGCCCTAGACCTCCCTTTCCCCACCCCCCTCCCAACGCATAACAAAGCAACGGCGAAAGCCGTGCAGCATACGCCACGACAACGTAAGTCGCCGCGTCCCAGATACACCCCAGGGAAAACAAAAAAAAAACAACCCCCCCGCACAGGCCATCCCACTGTCTAACTTACCCCACCCTCGACCCAAACACGCCACAGCGCTTTGAGGGAAACACCCCCCCCCGCGCCTACAGACGCCTCAGAGATTTCAAGGAAGCGTCCCCTAACCCCGCCTGAACACGCATCAACGCGTTAAGGAGAGCGCGTGCGGGGGAACAGCGGCCTTACCCTCCACCCACACGATTCTCGCCAATTGCCCCTCCAACACCGCGTCGCATGGGAGAAACAACGGCGCGATATTGGGCGAAAGGAAAACGGTATGGGAGGAGGGAGGAGGGGGGGGGGGGGGGGGGGGGGGGGGAGGGGGGGGGGGGGGGCTAGGAGACGCTCGTCGTGTTGTCCCATGGAAGATAGCGCGTGGGCCGCTTCCTTATTTCCTATAGCAAGCAAGCCAGCAAGAGAACGCGCAAACGCTAACCAACCCACCAACCCACCAACGAACCCACGACACACTTCAGTAACCTCCCCCCAACGACAGACAGCACTAACGCTTGCCTATCTCACCAGACAAAACCTTTTCTACCCACCCCCCCCCCCCCCCCCCCCCCCCCAACCCCCCTCTCTGAACAGTTACACTTCATTCAGTCAATGCCCCCCCGGCAAACCCCTATCGCGCCGTCTGCACATGTCCCTATATTATTCCCCAAACCCGTTTCGCCAGTCGGCCAGCGTACAAAAGCGACTACTCCCAACCCCCCACCTCCAGCCCCACCATTCCCGCCCCTCGCCGCAGCCCCTGGCCACATAGCCCGGGCTTGCGCAAAACAGACAGGGTACACATTGCCCTTAACCCCCCACATCTATTCCGACCACCTTGCCCTCTACCATGGCCCGCCCGCCGTGCGACTTTTTGGGAGGGACGGTCGTGGGCCGAGGCTAGCTTGTATTGCCCTCCTGCAAAAACAACACACGCGGCAGGGGAGGGGGGGCGAGACCGAGAGACGAAACAGCAGGCGGGAAGGCAAGCGGGGGATAGGGAGGGGCGGGTGGGTGGGGAGAGGGTGGAGGCAATGTAGGGAGCTTTACGGCATGCGCACAGCACGGTGATGCTCGTACAGCTGCTGCACGCCGTTTACAGACGCTTTCAACAAAATATCACAATACTTCATTTGCTGTCGTTGTCCATGGGTCTCAAAAAGGGTTATAAACCTATCGCCTTTTGTACAGCAGCAATAAAAACAACGACAACAACGACAACGACAACAACAACAACAACAACAACAACAACAACAACAGCAACAGCAACAGCAACAGCAACAGCAACAGCAACAGCAACAGCAACAGCAAAAGCAACAGCAACAGCAACAGCAACAGCAACAAGAACAAGAACAAGAACAAGAACAAGAACAAGAACAAGAACAAAAACAAGAACAAGAACAAGAACAAGAACACAACAAGAACAAGAACACAACAACAACAACAACAACAACAACAACAACAACAACAACAACAACAACAACAACAACAACAACAACACGCATACTACGTGGACATCCCGGTTTACCGGCAACTCATCCAACACGCTGCGTGCACATCATATCATACCTGACGATTGCGAGACCACTCGTTCATCGCTTGTCGCCTCCTGTCGTCCATCGCCTGCTGCTGTTCTCGAAGGTACCGCATGTGCTGCCGCAGCTGCCGGCACTTAGGCACGGAGCAACTGCATGGGGAGGAAGGCACAAAACCAAGAAAAGCGCAAAAAACGCGAAAAAAAAAAACGCAACAAAACACAAAAAAACACAAAAAAGAGAGTCAGAGCATGGCCATATTTAATAAATCGCATTTCACGACAACCACAAAGTCACGAATAAACTATACGACCAAAAGGCAACATAAGCAAGTTAAATAATTCACATGAAAAAAACATCAAACGCAACAAAATAAGACCCACCGATCCTTCTTGCACTGTCTAGCGTGGATCTGCAACAGCGCCCAGATGCGCTTGCACACCCCGCAACCTCGTTGCGCCCTGACGGAACAGCTCGCACCGTGCGTTAGCAAGTTCTGACAAGAAATAGAAGAACAACACAGGCCAGACGGATAGCGGAAACAGCAAGAGACAGCGGTGACGGTGGCGTGGATATAGGTCAGCATGGGATATGAGATTCCGGTCGCCCCGGTGGCGCATCAGGCTATCCTCAAGCCTGGTGTAGGTCAGTTTCGTGAGTTCGAATCCCCCCGATTACATACTCGTATAAATTCGTGGGGACTTTTTCTTGTGCACAAATTGTCTTGCGGGAAGCGCGAGAGCGTCAGTTAGCAACACTCGATGAAAAATCGACGAGCAGTGGGATTGCTGAACCCTATGCGCGATAAAAATTGATGGCAAGAACCGGGGGGAAGAAGGGACGACACCCGTGACCACGGCTTGTCCAGAAGCTGGAAAGTACATGTGTATGAAAAAAAAAGATGAGATGCACGCGGAAGAGGCCGCGCGTTCGAAAGGTGCGGGCGAAAAAATAATCATCGACAAGACAGACAAGACAGACGAGCGAGACGAGACAGACAGCGGCGGCGTGTACCATCATTTAAGCGATATACGAGTACCATATATTAATATAGTCAAAAATAAGGAAATCGACCGAGTTATGCACAGGCAGCGGCGGCGCGCACTGTCAGTTAAGCCATCATACAAGTATCCGATGTTGTCAATAATCAGAAAACTGACTGAGTTATGCCCATTTTTTAGTGACAACCAACCAGCTTCCCTATAGTTGGGGAGTGGTGGGGCCGAGAGAAAGGGGAAAAAGGCAAGGCAACCACATGAAGGAAAAAGAGGACGTTGCCAGTACACAAGAGGAAATACCAGAGAGCGAAACCGAGGTGAACCGCACATCATACCCGCGTAAAACCGCATCTTCCCGTGGCGTACACCACCGTACCGAAAACAAGTCCCGCACTGAACCGTGCCGTGTCGTACCATAATGCACCGGAATGTAGCGGAACGCACCGAGACAATGTACCGTGCCACACATTGTTCAAAAACGTTTCAAATATATACGTCAGCTGTGAGTTTCATCATTTTACGGGTCCAAACTCATCTTCGCAAGCTGCGAGATACTCCGGTCGCGCGTGTTTACCCTTTTAAGATACCATATACTATACAGCAAACTTACCTTCATTCTCGAGCAGTTCTTTGACTGACAGTTTCTATCCTCGCACGTCGACGCGTGCTGCAGCAGCTGCATATGCAGCTTGATGTGCCTCTGTCGTTCTTCTCGTTGCGCGGCGCTGTCGTTACACACAATGGTTGCAGTCGTAGTATACGATGTCGTTGTCGTTTTCAAGCAGCGTCGAGGGCCGACGAGCGAAAATATGTTATGGTCAGCGATCGATTGAACACGAAAGAAAAATAAGACACGGTTACAATTGGAGACAACCTCGGCTGACGACAGCCAAAAGACAAAAAAACGTAAGAATCCACAAAGAGGTGGCGGGAGGGCTGCTAAAACTGTACCGCTCTTCCGCAACACGAGGCAACACTTCTAGGATCCGCCACACTCGCCCGCCTGACGCTGCGCCAATGCAAACAACAACCGGGACATCAGCAACAACGAACACCTATAGCAGCAACCGCAACAAGAACCGCAACAGCAGAGCAACCACAATGGCCACAACAGCAACAGCAAACAGCACCAGCAATGCTTCCACCAACAACACTACTACGATATTTGAATACCAGCAGCACTACCACGAAAAAGAAACGTCACCACCACATACACAACACATACGACACACCACACAAGCACCACCCAAGCAACTGAGACGCCCAAACAAACACAAAACACAAAACACACCTGAACAGCAAAACAAACCTGTACCGCGAAAAAAAAGGGACATATAACACGCAGCATGCAAACATGGATTGCGACGAAACGATCGATCTCACAGCTAAAAGGTGTCTGAATTCATTCATTCACAAAAAATATCTCAAAACATCCAAAACATACTTCGTATACAATCAATAACACTAACCTGAGGTGCTTCTGCTGCTGCGCCGCGGGCCTGACCGGAATGGGCTTAAGAGGGTGGATGTGAGTCTGCACCTTCACACACTCCTGCCAACGCATAAGGAGTTCCACAACAAAACGCGTTGCACGGTGGCGGGGGGGGTAGGGGGGGGAGGGGGTAGGCAGGTCAGAGATGAGCTCCCGGTGGCTCCCAATCACGAGAAAAACATAAATGCATCCTAAGTTTGCGATGTTGGTTACCCTCGTCCCTCCCCTCTCCCATCCCCCCTCCTTACAATAAAATAACGGGCAAATAAAAGGGCGACACAGACGCGAGCGAACGCGATGAAGCAGCAGCAGCAGCAGCAGCAGCAGCAGCAGCAGCAAAAGTCAAAGAGAGACGTTTCTTGCCTTGCAGAGGTCGAAGTCCGTGCAGGTCTCGCAGTGGTACCGGTCTCCCGAGTGAATCTCCTTGTAGCAGTTCGAGCAAGTCGACAAGAACTTTGGCACATCCGGGTTGCACAGGTGGTATAACACCTGGCCAACAACAAAAACATGAAAAAAACAGCAAGCAAGCAAGCACGCAAGCAAGCACGCAAGCAAGCAACAACAACAACAAAAGGCGCGTTCAGAGCCGGGGACCGGCGGGGTAAGGAGGAGGGGGTGTATGCCTGCTACCACAGCAGAGGTACCAGGTAGAACTTTTTGGCAAACATGTTTTCTGAACTTCGGGACTCCGTAACGCCTTTACAAGCTGGAAACCCGTTTAAGGGGATAAATTACTTGAATAAACGAGTATAGGGAGGGATTTTGGGGCTCTAAAGGGGTTATATAACCCAATGTCGCTGAAATGTCTGTTGCTTTTTGCATTTTTTTTCATAATAGTGCAAAAAAAAACGGGAGAATATTCCGCGGGTTTTGCACTCTTGTTTCGGAGCAAAAATATAGTTTTTGCCTCCGAAATGAAATCATAAAAGTCAGGAGCTTTAGAAACAAAATGGGTGCATCTCTACCATATAACGTGTTGGAGGGAAAAGGAACACCATTCTCGGGCCCGTTTATATCCACCAAAAAAACACGGCAAGTGCCATCTTAACGCCTTTACAACTGCAAACCTTTTTTTTTACAAATTTACTTGAAAGTATAGAGAGGGATTTTGGGGGGCTCTAAAGGAGTTAAAAGCCGCCCAGGCACGCAGCGGTGCGAGTGCCAGCATGAGTACCAGCTTGATGTGCACGTGTCGTACGGATCCTAACGTCGCCCTTCCGACCCCCCCCCCCCCTCCCCCCTCCCAACCGTTTAGCCTTCAGCCCGGGCTGCTTCGTGTGGCCAATTTTGTAATAGTGATTTTCCGTTTTTAGTTCCCCCTTTCAAGTCCAAAAGGGGTTCATGCTGTGTATACATCTACACTATCTACTAATCCAGCATCAACAGTATACTTGAGCATCTACACAAACGTGAGCCTATCTAATCTATCTACCATTTATCTATCTATCTATCTACTGCCTATATATCAAGCTACAGTAGATCTATGATACCAGGAATCTACTTACGTAGCTGTCTGTCATCTTGTATCTAGGACCTACTATCTGGATCTACCGACCTGGTACAGTACCATAACTATCAGCCGACAACCAAGGAAAAAACGTCAGACGATCTTGCTGGACGATTGATAACTGACCATCATTGAGGAGTGTTTCCCTCTTCGCAGCATATCGAACTGGTAGTGGTTACCCTGGCAGAGGTTGAGGAAAGTCTGTCGAGTGTCCAGAACCTGGAGAACACAAACACGAAAACAAGCAAACATGAAAACAGAGCATAAAGCAAGCACTCTTGTCAGACATTAGACAATTTTCAGCCAGCAAATTTCGAGTCCGACTTAAGCCATGCCGACGCACACGCATATTGAGAACAACGCGATCAACCACAACCAAACATCCACCCAAGAGGGAAAACATTAAAAACGGCGAGAAGGACGAGGAGGAGTTGAGAGTACAAGGGAAGGGAAGGGTAACCATGGACAAGGTTCGAAATATCAAAGCGCCACAGCAAACCTTTCCTGAGGACACACACAACCATGCGCACAACACAGCAAGATACACGCGTACTCCCCCGTCAGACGCACGGACACATGCACACAACACAGGCTACGGACACAGCCACAGCCACATATCATACACATTGTACACATCTCATAAACATCTCCTACATATACACAGACAGGGGGCCACCGAAGAACAGACGGACACGACAGATACAGACACACATACTGACGAAGTCACAGACAGACGGATAGACAAGGTAGACAGAATATCAAACAAAATCAAACACAAAAAAATACAACTCAAAAGGGGTAACTACTGTGCCTATAGTTTTAAAGTCACCTCGCAGTCCTGGCTAGCCTGGCCCTCCTCCGTCTCATCCTTCTCGATCGTCTGCTCTGCCAGCTTCACGGCTTCCGGATCTGGCTTCCTCCTCTCTGCCGTCGCGGTCTGCACGTTTTTCTTCGCCGTTTCGATCGCCTTCTCTTTCGCGCGTCTCTCCTGAACACAGAAGAGAAAAAAAAACAGAAAAACGAAAAAAACATAACAAACGAAAACAAACAACTTGAAATTAGTGAGGTATCCTTTGTTTAGTAGTGAAAGGGTTCACACCTCGGACAGATCAGATCATATAGATCATACGAGGTTCCCCTTCGGGATGTGTGTAACGTGAAATCCCGGGGGCGTCGCAAGGCGAAAAGGGAGACACCCGTAACACGTATACAAATTTTCCCACCTATAATGGTGTTACGCGTACTTACATGGATAAACCCCACTGCTCTTCTTAGAGGAAACGTGTAGCATGAGCTAGTGCATTGCTCCACAGAAAGAGCAGTAGTAGTAGTAGTAGTAGTAGTAGTACACTACTACTACTACTACTACTACTACTACTACAACTACAACTACTACGACTACAACTACAACTACAACTACAACTACAACTACAACTACAACTACAACTACTACTACTACTACTACTACTACTACTACTACTACTACTACTGCTACTACTACTACTACTACTACTACTACTACTACTACTACTACTACTACTACTACTACTACTACTACTACTGCTACTGCTACTACTACTGCTACTGCTACTGCTACTGCTACTGCTACTGCTACTGCTACTGCTATTGCCTACTGCCTACTGCAATTGCCTACTGCCTACTGCCTACTACTACTAATTAGTCTATAATAATAATGCTACTAGTAGTAGGCTCAGCAGGAAGAGCGTGATAGCGGCGGGTGCACGTTGTACTGATGCACGCGCAAACGAATTATTAGTGGTCAGGGGAAGCTGTGTACCGTGCGTGGAATAGTGCTCGTTGCTATATAGCACGTCACATGTGCTTGTACTTGGTGGTAATGGATAGGGTTGACCAGCAAATGTCAGTCGCTCTTGGAAGTTGTACAATAATTAATTGGTTGGCGGCAACAATTTCGGTATGTGTGGCGTACGTGGTGGGATTTTCAATGAATTGGAGGTAATGTTCAACGCTTTGGTACTGTGTTTGAGGGGAACCGAAACCTTGATGTACTCCTCGTTTATCCCCGTAGAAAGTAGAGCTAGATCGATAGTGTTCCCGCCTGAACCCGCCACTATTTGATGCATGTGGTCAGAAATGCATGTGTGTAAGATATGTGTGTACGACAATAGCAACAGACCTAGAACCGATCCACCCAGCCAATCAGATGGCGTCCTGGGTGCGTGGCGAACGCTGAAATAGAACTACCCGATTTTGGCCACAGCAGCACCGTGCAAATTTTATAAAAATATTTCAGGACAACGGCATATTATATACCTGAGTTTGGCTATCGCTAGTAAGCAGTTATATATCCTTGACCCTTACCCATGGTTCCACTCTGCCCAAAAATAATATTTGGCCTGGTCGAGACTCGCGTGCATGCTGTGCTCGCGATGCCCGCCACCCTCGCCGCGCTCGGCGCCATCTTTCACGCTTTCCCTGCTCTACGTCCCTCTGAGCCCCGTCTGCTGCGCGGAGAGATGCAAGCCGTGCCCTGTGGCGCTCGTTCCAACACTCGGCTGCTCTCGGCCTCTACCTCCCAGCCCCCTCCTGCTGGCATTCGCTCAGTCCGGAAATATAATACCTGGATGTCTTATTGTTCAAGTAAAAACGGTCCTTACATTCGGACACGTCTAGTTACCCCGCAAGAGAAAAATAAACACACCGGGTCAACCACGCCTACAGACGCTTTCGTTCCTGCGTCGACGAACGGCCGCCCGTGCGGCGGGAGAGCGCAGGCCGGTTTACCATTGTCTGCACCCATGCCCACGCACCCACGTCGAGATCCGGGGCCGAAACAGCCCAGGGCGGCGCGCCCCCAAACCCCACACTACGATCCAAATGTGTACTGCTGCTACTACTGCTGCATGTTGCTGCTACTGCCGCTGTTGTGCTGCTGCTGAGGCTAACTTAGTCCGAGCGGTTGCTGCTACTGTTGCTGCGCTGCTGCTGAGGTTAGTTGAGTAGCGGGCCAGTTTTTTACGAACAACACAACGAAGAACAAAAAAATTCAAAAGTTTATCAAAATATCAAAATTTGAAAAACAATTTGGTGTGTTCCAAGTGACCTGCTCGTCTCAGGGAGGCGGAATGCAATCCCTTGCCAAATAGAGCCATCTGAGCGACGTCTAATGCGCCGAGCGCCGCCACGGAGCTCGGCCGAGATCCAGACATGCTTCATATTGTACCACTAGCAGGCTAGCTTTCCCCGCGGCCGAAAGTGCGAGAAGAAACACTCGGCCGCCGGAGAGCAGCGACCCCCTAAAAACGAAGATAATATTTTACATGTACATATAGATCATCTATAGATCTTGTTGTATCTGCCGTTATGGCATGTTGTACAAGGTCTGTTAAGCACAGATTCAACCCAGCAGGAAACACGTCCTAAGCCATCCAGAGCATACTGCTCCCACCCGGCGACATGATCTACGCCCTGTAGATCCCATAGACCATGGATCTATGTGCAGATCCTATAGCCCATGGATCTATGTATAGATCCTATAGACCGGGGATATATGCATAGATCCTATACACCAAGGTATATCTGCTCTTAGATACTAGGATTTATATTATCTATATGAACTTCTGTAGGTCATCTGTCTGAGGTGTGAAAGGGTTAAATCCCACAGGGGGGCAGTCTAAGTCAATACCAAATCAACGTCGTGCTTGATTTAGCGTACCTGCATTTGCGTGACGAACTCGCGAGGTCGAAGGTGGGCTACGATAAACGAGGACTTCATTGGGGAAACCACGGCAGCGAGCTTATGCATCAATGGGTCGCCAGCTGCGCACAAAATAAGAAACAAGGAACGAGACAAGACACGACAGAGACCAACCAGCAAAGAAGCGGAGGGGGGGTGGGGGGCGGGTGAGCCGGAGCACGGCGGGGTGGAGCAGGGAGGCGAACAAAGGTTATAGGGTTGCCTCGCAAAGGAGGCCTTTGCAAGGAGAAGGGAGAAAGGGGGTTATATTGACCCCATCATAACTAGACCTACGTTTTGGGGACGCACTACTGGGGAATAGCGTAGGATCAAACTTGCGGTAGCAAAAGAGCGAACAATGGCCATCATGATCATCATGATCATCACCATCATCACCATCACCGTCACCAATAGTGGAAAGGCCGAGGCAGCAGCAGCACCACCAATACCAGCTTTTTCGGTTTATCGGCATCATAACAATTAACTCGAATCGACGTAATTCATTTTCATTCATCAGTATAGCACTCTCCAACATCGAACCCAAACACACCCATCACAAAAAACCCACACACGCACATACACGCACAAGCGCGCGAGCACATACCGACGATCGGTGCTTCCTCCTTGACCCCTCGCTTCTTGGTCCCCCCTCCCCCCGCCTTCGCCGTTCGCGCCTTCTTAGCCTTCTTCTTCACGCCATCCCCCGCCTGGACCACCGGACCCCACCGCCATTTACAAGCGCGCGCGGACGTAAGAACAACAAAACGACACGAGGTAGGGGTAGGGGGAGGGGGTGAGCGGCGGCACACGGTTGGAAAATACAAAAAGGTATAAAAAAAGTCAGTACGTAGTAAAAGGAAAAAAACCACATATGTTAAAAAAGAAATACAAGATAAAAGTATAAAAAACAACAACGATAACAAATTTCACGCAAGGGCAAAAGCCGCAGTATCATTCAACACAAAGCAACCGCAAAAATGAAACGAAAATACAAGTGCACCAGCACATGCTCAATTACAGCATCTGGAATTTGTTTCCATTTCTCGATTTACTTCAATTCCATCTACGCGAGTATTAACCGATTTCCAACTCCTACAATGATCCTATTAATAGTCAAACTCCAAGTATATTTTCCACATGTGGCTGAAAGGCTAAAAGGGGGAATTATAAAAACTGTAATATCTTCGCATTTTCTCCGTCTCCCTCACTTTCGTAACGCATAACCGGGCCACATAACAGCCCCCCCCCCCCCCCCCCCCCCCCCAATTGCACCTTGCATGCCTTCCTTTTACCGCGAGAAGCATGCAGCTTTTTCTTTCCTGGTCGACTCGCATCGATTAGTGTATACAGCGGGGGATACCCGGTTTAAGAGCGGTCAAAATAACATAAAACGGGCTTAAGAGCGGTCCAATCGGCACGCCACGCCTTCAAGTGCCTACACTAACATAATTTATGATTGTGACGCCTATTATACTAAAACCTACATCTTATGTTATTAAATCCGAAGACAAAAGCGGAAACGCTGGAATGTTCACAGGGGCTCTTAAATCGGGTACCCCACAGTATGCAAAATTCATATAAAAAAAGCGCAAAACACAAAACGAAAACAAATGCAAATACAGCAGTGGGTACCCCGATTTAAGAGCGGCCAGAATAAGAGCGTGCGGGACTTTAGAGCAGTCAAATCGGCATGTCCCGACTACACTAAAAGCTATATATTTCTCACTACAGAAAATATGTACGAGTACTGTACTTGTATGTGTAGTTAAGAGCGCTTGTTTCGGCTCATCACGAGGCGCTCTTAACCCCTTCAGAACCCCCAAACCCCTCCCTGTACTAATTTCAAGTAATTTTGTCCCGGAAAACGGGTTTCCAGTTGCAAAGGCGTTGAATCGGGGTACCACTGTACCGCTGTACTCATATATAATACATGTAAGAGCAAATGCAAAGACACTATAAAACCAAAGGTAACCACTACAATAAAATATCACCTATTATAAGTATACACCAACGTTCCAGAGCTGACCCTTTTACCTGGTACGTTCTAATAAAGCCGAACAACTCGAGCAGTCACGGATAGAAACAACGTGCAATACCCCGACGCATGCGTCTTTAGTTTAAACGTATCTGGTTACCTCTTATCCAAGCAGGAAACTTTTCAATCTCAACGCTAAACACTCGCAAAAAAAAAGTTTTTATCACGGATCCGAACGGAACAACAGAACAGCCAAACATGCCCACCTCCGCCTTAGCCTTTACCCCGACCCCGCTCCCTTCCAAAAAAACAAACGCCAGGGAACCAACCAACCAACCAAAAGCAAAAACAAGCAAACAAAGCACACAAACCAAAAAATCATGCCAAGCCAAACCAAACCAAACCGAACAAAACCTCAACAAACCTAAACAAACCAAAACAACACAACACAGACGAAACAAAACAAACCCTTCCCTTTCCCCGCCGCGCCCACCAAACACACGCAAGTACGTACCTTACGCTTGCCCTTCTTCCCGGGCGGTTTTTCCTCCTCCTCCCCCCCCTCCTCCTCCCCATCGCCATCACCCGACGCTTTAGGCGTCCCCGCCCCCGTGCCTGCCGCGCCAGCCCCACCCGCCGCCGCCGCCGCCGCTGCCGCCGCTTCCGCCTCCGCCTTTGCTATCGCCGCTCCCGTCGCTACCTTTCCCCCCCCCGAACCCGACTTCGTCTTCGGGCCATTACCAACACCGCTCGCGCTACCGCTGATACCGCTGACGTCCGCCTTAACGCTACCCTCCAGCTTAACCGTGGAGCCCCCCCCCGCCCCCCCCCCGCCTCCAGCAGCACCAGCACCAGCTGTTGTTGACGATGAGGCTGCGGCAGCCCCTGTGCTCGCACCAGCGGCCGCCGCGTCTGTCATCGCCGCGTCCCCCTCCGGCGGCGCCTTCGGTTTGAGGTTAAGGGGTGTGCCCTCCGGAAGGTCCTTCAAGGGGAATAACAGTATAGTGATAATCGTGCAGCATGCAGCAGAGAGCAAAGGTGCGGGCGGGGGTGGGATGAAGGTCGGGGTGGGGGAGGGAATGAGAGCGAGGAAGGGGATGAAGGTGGGAGGGAGGGAATGAAGGTGGGGGTGAGGGGATGAGGGGGGAGGGGATGCAGGCGGGGGTGAAGGTCGTTAAAACACAACCAAAACAACCCATGTCGTAACCGTCACATACTAAAGTCACTCATTCCTAATAGCAACAGCCGATGCTGTTATCGTCACTTTATATATTATCTTTGTCGTCTTATATTTCGCTAGGCACGTTCTCAAAACGAGTCAAGATAACGCTTCCAAGGGATTACTTTATAGAAGCTCAAACCTAGCAGTGGTACAAGCTTAAGCTTCCATGCTGGAAGTTCCAAGGAAGAGACGGAAGTTTCTATGGAAGCTTTCATAGAACAGCTCAAACCTTGACCATGATCTCAGTTTCCCCCATCAAAATCCTCTACTGCGTAATACTTCGCGCCTTGACGAGGTTCCCAGATTGCCCTATTAAAGCTCACCCATCCAGGTATCACTACCGAGAAACCCTATCCACTACTAAGAAGTTACGTTACACCTTACACCTTTTCCATAGGTAGTGTTCGCACCTTGATGATGTTCTCAGCTTCCCCTATCCAGTAGTCGCCCTCGAGGTAGGGAAGAGCGCACGCGTCCGCGGTCTCGGGGTTGGACCAGTACTCGTCGTACAAGTTCGTCAGCCCCTCCACGATGCCCCGCTTTCTCGCCTCCTCGAGCATCGTAACGTACCTGTAGTCGCCATAAGGATGGGGCGCCAGAGGAGAAGGTGGGGAAGAGACGAGAGACGAGACGAGGGGAAGAAACAAAAAGGGACTGTCAGCATCGGCCAGCTTCCAACATTTAAATACCGCTTATAAAAATAACCCTTACGCCAGCCACACAGGACAAAAAAAAAACGCTCCAATCACATAAATCTCCAGCACGCGAAACAAAAACACACGTTGGAAACAAAACATGGATACACTCCATACCCGCTCCCCCGCCCCCCCCCGCCCCCCCCGCAACATGCCGAAGCAATGAAACCCCACCACATACCCCCTCCCCGCTCCCCGCAGCCCCACGCCCACTCACCACTGCTGAAGGCGGTCGTCCTTCGGCGTCTGCTGCTCGGAAGGGTGGCAGTACAGAATGTAGTCGTCACCCTTGGCAGGGGGACACGCCCAGATGTGCGCGGTGTGGAAACCCCTAGTCTTCACTTCCTCCAGATACGCGATCAAAATCTCGTGGTAGACCATCGTCCGGAACCTTGTTACGTTGTTGTTAAAGGTGGCGTTGAAGTTAAAGTTGTTGACGTTGAAGTTGGCGTTGAAGGTCATGTTGATAGTGGGGACAAAATCGCTTGATTTAGCGCAAGAACAGGTTTTACAAAAAAAGACAGGGACATGCGCCAATAAATAGCATCGAACACACCGATCATGTCGTTCCCGTCCTCGAAACTTGTCTCTTCGAGAGTAGTGCGGTGTATTCGTCAACAAAAACAAGCAACTTCGCGCAGATAAGTACCAAAAACAGCGTTCCCCTCCACTTCAGAGTGAAACAGACAAGAAAGAAAAACAAAATCAAGCCCCAACTAAAGCAGGACGAACGCACCAAGCGAACAAGATGCCTTCCCGCGGCCGAGGACTTCCTTCACCGACAACAATAACGGCAACACCACCACGCCATCACCAACACCAACATAACAACAACGACAACGACAACAACACAACCACAATCCCCACCTCCACCAACCACCCCCGCCACAGCCACCCCCATATCTCACTTTCTCGGTCGGAAGTAGTGCACGGAGTCGAGATAACTGATGTAAACGCGTCTTTGGTTCGGCGCGGGGCAGGTGTGTCCGTACTCGTATACGTACATGCCGAACAACAGCACATCCACTCCGTCAAGCTCTTGGAAAAGGACTATACACCTGCAGTAACAACAACGGCAGCAAACACGAGAGGATTTTCACAGCAACAAAGCCGATTACGGGAAACGGGATAGCGCGGGGGGGGGGGGTGGAGGAGACAAGGGTGAGAAGAAGGGGGGGGGGGGTGCTCCTTACAATGAATGGCCATGTCTCAAGACCATAGACCCTCGCATCCCTACTATGCCGGAACGGAGTACGTCGGGTTTTCACCGACCAGGCAGACATTGCTCGCACCAAGGGCGAAGCGCCCTGAGGTGTTCGGCGAGTCGCATGCAGGGCGATCTACATCCTACTAAGAACCACTGGGGGTGGCGGGGGGGGGAGGCATTATCCCCCCAAGAAAGCAACAGAGGGGAAGGGAGAGAAAAGGGGCGTGAATAAGAGGCGCCGGAAGTCGCAACTCTCTTCACTTGGCGTTCTAGTCTTGAGCGGCCTTTCCGACTTCCACAATAGATAACAAGCCATAAATAACCTACATACTCAAAGCCCCATTTCGCAACGCCACCCCCACGCCTTAACGCCTTTACAACTGGCAACCCTTTTGGGGGACAAATGTACTTAAAGTTACTATAGGGAGGGATTTTGGGGCTCTAGAGGGGTTAACGGGAGAAGGCAACGATCGGGCGCGTAAGCTGCCCCGCACAGCGTTGTCCCCGGTCAACGCCCGTCGGGCAGCCCAACCGCCTGGCTTCGATTTCAGTTTCAAGCTCCCATTTCAATCCCATTCCCAATACCAATTCGAAAACTCACTTGCTTCGAACCGGAAAATCGGCGGGGTAGTCCCCTCCCCCCCCATACCGACGGTGGAAACCGGGCTTCACCAAATGAACCGTGTCCATGACGGACACCTCGCGGATATACAGCGTGTTCGCCTTCACTACCTGCATGAACGCACGTACCAAACGGGAGGCGGGGGGGGGGGAAAGGGGAAGGAAGGAGGGGGGAGAGGAATGAAACAAGGAAACGCAAAACGAAAGCGAGCGGAAAACATCACATCAGACCGACCAGGTTCCTATTTCAAGATATACATAATGAAGGTCGGGGCGGACATTATCCCTCATCTATGAGATCCGACATTATCCCTCGTCTATGAGATCCGCACCGTGTAGAACATGTTGCCGGTGCCTGAGACCTGTAGAACACGGCTCTCGCCCTCATAGGACACGTCGCTCGCCCTCATGTTTATCGGGTGGGATCTACGTATTGCGGGTCTCGCACAACGCCAAACACAAAGACATGAATCATCTATGTCGTGATCTGTCAAATTCTTCAACAATTGCGTCGAGGCTGGGCCAATTCGTAAAACACATCCCGAACCGCCACCGCCCACCTCATACTCTAAGCATAACACAGCTTTAGCACAACATACCATAGCATAGAAAGCCCCAACTTCCCAAAGGATCTACTAGACCACGCACAGCAGCAGATAGCCATTTGTTTGATGCGTGCTGACAACTGTGTTGAAGCTGGGTCAATTCACAAAACACTTTGAAGGCCACCGTCGTGTACCTGATCAAGGGGGATTCCGGATTCCTTCGCTTCAGCCTCGTACGCCGCCTGCAAGCGCTCCTTGACCTTACCCTCCACGTACGCGCTCAGGGGGCCGTGCGGGAGGTCCTTGCCTCCCAGCTTGTGGGCGGTCGGGGCCATATTCCCAGCCCTGGACCAAAAAGAGAAAAAAACGGGACAAAACAAACGGAGGGCATACGCACACACACGAACGGACACACGCACGGAAAAGCAAGACAAAGAAAAAAATCGGCTTGTGTTCAGGGGGTTCTCCTTATTGCCCGTCGTCACTAGCTAATCGTAACACAATACCCAGGCACCCATGGTGTATTGGCTCGTCTGCCTGCCCGACCCCTTCTAACCCAACCTATTCCACCCTTACCCTAGCTCCCGTCCATTCCGACCCAGCTATTGACATTCGGTCGCGCCCACACAAACACAAACCGCCACTTGCTCACATGCAAAAACCCTAACCCTAACCCTAACCTAGGCTACGGCGACGGCTACTACGACCCAAGCGCAGCTTTCGCCGCGCGTTTCGCATTTCTTGAAAAAAAGACCACCTCATGAATCGGCACGCTAAGCTATCCCACCCTCGTCATAATATCCGCGCCCCTCATCCCCTCCCCCGCCCCAATCCCTCCTTTCTTCTTCCGTCCGCTACACTCACTGTCGTCTATTCCTGAGAACGCAGTGCGGGCAGTAGTAGCTTGCGTGCTCGTGCGAGTTCTTTCGGCTGTTGAACAGGGCGCAGATCTGGTGCACCCAGCGCTTGCAAGAGTCGCACTCCACCCACGGCTCCTGTAAGGCACAGA
Organism: Undaria pinnatifida; assembly: GCA_012845835.1. NCBI lineage: Eukaryota > Phaeophyceae > Laminariales > Alariaceae > Undaria > Undaria pinnatifida. Next base: position 9,817,729 of record JABAKD010000013.1, read on the forward strand.
ACATTCGGTGCAAATATATTATTAGGAACGACTAATTTGGTAAATGCATTCGGCATTCGGCATGATGTATTCGGTACGATGGTCTTCGGAATCATGTACCTGATATTCAATAATATGCGATGTATACGACACGACGTATATGCATACGGTACGACGTATTCGGTATAGTGATATGGTACGGTGTATTTGGCAAGAGATAATCATGTATTGCGTGCGATATGATGTATTCAGTACCATGTATTCGGTATGATGTATTCGGTATAATGTATTCGATACGACGTATTCCACATTACCCCCAGCACCAACACCGACACCACAGACACTCACCTCCGCCTGTTCATCGTTCTTCTTCTTCTTAAGGTCGGCCTTCCGCACCGCCGTCTCCGCGAGCGCGATGATCTCCCCGTCCTTCAGGTCGTTGTAGCAGCTCTGCGACCGAAAAAAACAAAACGCAACACTACAGTTAAAAAATGCTGCGGGAAACAAACACGTTTCGCATAAACGGGGCCGGCCCAGCGCAGCGGACACACCAAGGACGACACAAAAAAACAGATATTTATATCACGAAAACCTTTTCAAATATTCTGGTACAGCACGTGTGAAGTCGCTAAGGGGGTTAGTCAAGTACTTCCGTAGCGATTACTTTCACAAATTATGTTACTGATAAACATCACAAGACATCCCAGATGTGAGATCGGAAAATTCGTCGAAAACCAGCTTTGCAAGCTGCGTGGTACCTGGCATAAATCATCCCAACGGGTGTATAATCTCGTCAAGGATAAATCACAAAGTTCAGCAGGCCGTCTTCTATCGCAATCAGTTACCATCATGACAGATACGCCGTAAAGGTCCACCGCATGATTGTTTTGGTCGTGTCAATACACGTACTACAAAAAAAATACACGCTGCTTCAGCATGTTTGTAGAACAATCCGGATCAACAAACAAAAACGTCGACGTGACATGACTGCAGGGTTCAGCTCACACCTGGGGTGTTTTTTTTGTCCCTGTCGTACTACAACGCCGGGCCAACAAGAAAGGCCGCCACCAACTTCGAACGACCGAACTAGATCGACACCACCAGAAAAAAAACAAGAAAAATAAACGTCTCAAGTGCTAGCGACAGCTACAGCTAACACAGAAACGAAAACGAAAAAAGAAGCCCGCGTTGATCGCCAGGAGAGCATCATATTTTATAAAATTATTCGAACAACGTCAGCTGTGAGTTCGACGAATTTAGGGTGGATCCTCATATTTGCAAGCTGAGTACTTTATCGATCGCCGGTCTTTAGTGAGTTTAATAAATCAAAATCAAATATATGACGACTGTATTATGTTACCGATCAGGTTTGATTATACGTCGTGTATTTCATGCACATCACATCGCAACCGATGCAGCAGCCTCCGCCCCCCGCCCTTCCACATGTGCGCCTGCTCCTCCGCCTCCGCAACCAACCTACCAACCAACCTATGATACGAGACACGACAATATAGAGGTGAAGCGTTTTTTCCCGAGACTCTTCACTTGAGGAGCTCCGAGCCCCCAAATCCCTCCCTATACTAACTTCAAGTAAATTTGCGCCCAAAAAAGGTTTCCAGTAGTGACGGCGTTAAGCCGCAAAACCGATTTCGAGTAGACTGAACGTGCAACCCGATCACCAAACTCATATGGCCTAGGTATAAAAAAAAATATCAGATCGATAAGAAAGGATGACATCCCGCCGATTTTGGGTGAAGACCTGTCACTTAACCCATTTAGAGCCCCAAAATCCCTACCAAAGACCGACTTTAAGTAAATTTGTCGCCAAAAAATGGGTTTCCGGTTGTAAACGCGTCAACCTAAAACGTCCAAAGTGCTACCTCTGTCATACCACGCGTGATGCCCAACCGATCAACCATCCACCAAAACTAATTAACCAAACCAACCAACCAGCCAACCAATCAAATCAATCAATCAATCAACCAATCGATCATCCAACATCGAAAACCAAACCAACCATCCAAACCACTCAAACCAACCATCCAAACCAACCAACCAAATCAATCCACCAAAAATCAATCAACCAACACCGGCCACTCACGGAACACCAGTGCCACTGGTTCGATCCCGACGCGTGGTAGAAGTACCGCCCGCGACCGATTCTCTTCCCGTTGCACTGCGCCCCGTTGCAGTAGTACGTCATAGGCTCGAACGTCTTCGCCGAGTAGCCGCAGAGGTTGCAGGTCTCGCCCCTCTCCTTGCGACCGTTCTCCTCCGCCTCCATGCGCTTCAGTGCCTGCGTGGAGCGAGCACAACGCGTAGACAAGAGCAGCATTTTTTCCAGAATAAATGAAAAACGAAATTGACGAGACACAGGCAAAGAAAAGACGAAAGCAACAAAACCACACAAGCACAATTACTAAGAACCATACAAGTTGCGACGATTTGAGGAAACCCTTGGTTCCCTTTTGTTTTGTTTTCGCATTCGCGGCTACTAAGATAGCTCGGCATACATGCCTGGTGTAATAGCGCAAATTGCACCAATCCAAGCCGAGGTCACGAAAAACTTCATGCATTTACAACTGGAAACCCGTTTTAGGGGGGCGAGTTACTTGGAAATAGTATAGGGAGCGCTTTTGGGGCTCTAAAGAGGTTAAGCACCTTGTTCTAAAAAAATAAAACGCCGTCTCACCTGCCCCCAGTCTCTTTTGAAGTCCTTCTTCATCCTCTCCGCCACTGGGTACACCTCACTCTCCTGCAGCGAAAATAGCACCGGCACAGAACACATCATGTCAGCAAAGACAGCAAAGACACCGACACCATCGCAAGCAAGCAGCAACACCCATCCGCAAGGTATCAGCACAATACCCCGACAACACCAATATCAACAGCAGCCACCATGACCGGAAACAAGCCCACCGCCACTAACAACGCCAACGCCAACGCAAACATCGCCATCAACACAACACTCCACCAACATCAACATCAAACCCAACACCGCCATCAACTCATATCCCATCTCCCTTCCAGCTACCAAATCTCCTTACTTCCTACTTCACCTGTTTCCTTTCTACCCCCCCCCCTCCGTCCTCCTTCCCTCTTACTCCCCCCCCCCCCTTCCCTCCCTTTACAACCCCCCGCCTCCATTTCTCCTTCTCAAACCCTGTGCGGCTCACTGCTCGCCAAGTCAAAATCCGAGCGAATCGCGGGTACGATCACAAGCGTCGCTTTTCGGCCACTCACCGGCCCATTGTAGGTCATCGCGTTGTCGAAAACAAGCTGCACGTCCGCGGCAAACTCCTCGTGCTCAAGGTAGCCGCCCGAGCCTTCCTTAGCCAGCTTCCGGTTGATGGTTCCAAGGTCCATCGGGTGCGTGATGATCTGAGAGAGCCGGAACAATAAAAATAAGAGCAAAACGCCGAAAAAAAGTCCCTTGACTGCAATCCACCTGCACGATCAATTCAACCAACAAACCACACCAATAACACCAGAAAACATCTTGGCGAACAATCGATCAACACACAACAGCAGGAACAATCAACCGGCTAACCATACAACATTTTGAACAAAAAACCCACAACCAACAATCGCACCGATCAACCTAACATTTGAAGCAATACATCCAAAAACACTACCAAGAAACCAACCATTAAGCCATCAACTCGCCAACCAACTAAAAAACCAACCATTGTACACCTCGGACAGATCACAATCTAGATCTACAGATCATCTACAGATGAATTATCTAGATCATCTGTAACAGTACAAATCCTCTACTGTAGCTGCCGTCATGATATATTGTGCAGGATGCGCATACGTGGAGTACAGATTCAACTCCGGATACATGCGCGAGATCATGCCAATCGTACCGCTCCCACCCGGCACACACGAAGCCACTGTTTACGGTACCCCGATGTCGGCCATAGATCTTCATATACACAAGATTCGCCTACGGTAGGATCTGTGTACTCCGCATGCGGAGACGACTGTTGGTTATGACAATTAAAGCCACCCAAAAGGGGTGTTTCGTTTCTCCAGATGTTGTCTCGAGGTTAGGTCGCAAATTCCCCCCCGCGCGCACACACGCACAGAACAGCAGTATTTCGAAATGGTACGTCGGCATCTTGATCTTTAGGCGGCCAAACGAATGTCGGGAACATCTGTGACCTGGATCGGGGTACCGTAAACAATGGCCTGAGCTAAACCATACACATCTTTCCTGAAAGAGCTAGACCATCAAGTGGAGATCGATGATCTACCCGACTTGTGAACAATTTCAATCAACACACCCCACCATGTCAACCAGCCAACCCATCCCCCATGGCGACCAGTCAATCAACCCAGAAGCGATTTCAACCAGCCAACACATACCGTTCCGCCTGCACGTTTTGCTGAGCTTCACCTCAAAGTAGTCTGGAAGGTTGAGGTGAACCGGGTCGACGGGGTCGTTGAATACCCAGCCAAACTGGGACTCCCTGAGCTTCGTTAGGACGGCGCCAGCTGCCCCCTGAAAAACAAATAAACAATAAACATACAGGCAAATGCGTTCGATTCCCAAATTCTTGGCGTCGGGGAAAACGTACCAAAACATTTTTGAGAAAACACACATGCATACATCAATGACATACCCAGAAACCGGTGGTGAAAAAGAAAACAGAAGAACAAAAAACAGAAAAAAAAACAGGAAAAAACAGGAAAAAAACAACCACAAACTTAGCATAACACAAAAACAGGAGAGAAAAAGTGACAACTAAAATATACCAACGAAATTATGAGAACCAACCCCTATCCCAACAAAACCGGAGTAAACAAACACAAAAAAAACACAAGAAAAAAAATTAAGAAGTCGGTGAAGTTCATTGCCCCTCCCACCTGAATGCGCTCTTGACTGAGGTGCATGCCGGTGTCCAGCGAGCGGACGTGGTTGAGGATCTGCTGCTCAGTGAACGCTTCGATGAGAGAAGTGCAATCCTCGGGCGAGAGCATCTTCCCCGCGCCTGCCCTTGCCTGTAGACGAAACAAATAATACAGGGCGAAGGAAAACGAGCAGAGAGGGAGAGAAGGAGAAGGACGTTCATTGTTTTCTCTCGCCATATGAACACGACTCTGTGGCGTGTTTCACACTTACAGCATAGTTTGGCGGAAAAAATCAGAGCGTTCCACGGGTTTGGTCACTTCTCGAGGGTCGGGTCGGATCAGGGTGACCCGACCCGACCCGACCCGACCCGTTAGATTTCAACTACGTCCTGACTCGACCATACTCGTTACAGATTTTGGCGGAAAAACTCAGGGCTTTTCACGGGTCTGGTCACCTCTTGCGGGTCGTGACCAGATTGGACCCGACCCGACCCGTTAGATTTCAACCACGTCATGACCTCACCGTACTCGCCAGAGTTTGGCGGAAAAATTCAGGGCGTTTCACGGGTCTGGTCACTTCTCGCGAGTCGTGGCCAGATCCGACCCGACCCGACCCGACCCGACCCGTGAGATCTGCAAACCTGCTGACCGGGCCCGACTCGACCCGACAATTTTCAACTACGTCCTGACCCGACCGTACTCGTCACAGAGTTTGGCGGACAATTTCAGGGCTCATCACGGGTCGGGTCACTTCTTGCGGGTCGGGTCGGATTAGGGTGACCCGATCCGACCCGACCCGTGAGATTTGCAAACCTGTTGACCGGAACCGACCCGACTCGCGAGATTGCGACTATTGCCCGACCCGAGCCTGCTCGCCCCGCGAGATTTAGGACACCTCTCGATCCTTCCCGCTGGAAGGGCCATTACCCGTGAAAACCCCTGGAAAAAAATGCCAAAGAGTACCCTCGAAGAGGGAAAAAATCAGAAAACCTGAAACCATAGCAACGATTGCACAAGTATCTCTTCTCCCCCCCGCGACTCACGCCCGGATGCTGGATGCCTGGGGTCCCAGTAACCACCAAGAAAAGTACAGGGCGTTTCACGGGCCGGATCACTTCTCACGGGTCGGCTCGGATCAGGTGACCCGATCTGACCCGACCCCGCGAGAATTGCAAACCTGCTGACTGACACCCGACCCGACCCGTGATATTTCGATTACTTCCTGACCCGAGCCTACTCGCTCCGCGAGATTTGGTAACCTCTTGATCCGACCCGCGGGACGAGCCACTACCCGTGAAAACCCCTGAAAAAAACAATAAGGAGCGCACCCTCGCGGAACGAAAAATCATAAACCAAAAACCATATCAACGATTACACAAATATATCTCCCCCCTCCCGCGACTCACGTCCGGCTGCTGGATGCCTGGGGTCCCAGTAACCACCATCTGATCGCCAGAAGAAGCCACATTTCAAGCGACATCCGACATCCGACGTTAAGGCAACGGGAACCACAACGCCGGGCGACGAAGGCGGGTGGAGGCGGGAGAGAGAGAGGGAGGGGGGCAGGTCGGTGAGAAAACTGCACACGCAACTGATCATGATCACATCATACCACATTTTGTGATACCACATCCTTTATACTATATCGAATTTCCAGATACCAGGCAGCACCTATGGTATCTGCTTTTCGGGCAAAAAAAAATACAGCAGTGGGATACTTTTCCATCAATAAGTACACGACACCTCAGCTGTGAGATCGACAATTTCGTTCATACTTATATTTTCAAGCTGATCCTTCAATCGCGCGTGCTACGGGGTTTACGACCCCATGAAGGATACCAGGTATTTGTTTGTGTATGTGTTCACGTAATAAACTGATATTTCCACCCATCTACACCCAGCAAAACTAGTGTCCGTGCCGAAGCCTCCTCCTGGAGAGACAAGCTCTGTGTACATACAGGTCACTGCGGGATATTATTTGCAGTCGATACAACGCACCTGTTGAACCGTGCGGACTGGTGCCCCAGCCACCTGCGCCCCCGGCGCATACGCCAACGCCCCCTTCCCCGCCGCACCCGTAGCCAAACCGCCTGCCCCGGCCATGTGGTGACTCGCCGCCGCCGCCGGCTGCTGCTGCTGCTGTTGGGCTTGCGCTTGCGCCTGCTGCTGCTGCTGCGCCTGCTGCTGCGCTTGTGCCTGCTGCTGCTGCGCTTGTGCCTGCTGCTGCGCTTGTGCCTGCGCTTGTGCCTGCTGCTGCGCCTGCTGCTGCTGCGCCTGCTGCTGCTGCTGCTGGGCCTGCTGCTGCTGCTGCTGCTGGGCCTGCTGTTGTTGCTGCTGCTGGGCCTGCTGCTGCTGGAAAGTGGACACCTGTCCTCCTCCCCGCGCCGCCGCCGCTGCCGCCATAGCTTGCTGGTGAGCCAGGGAAGCGGCACCTCTGGAGCCGTTCATCGGGTTGATGGCGTTAGGGTCGCCTACCAGGTTACTACTCGAGCTGCCCATGGCTGCCCCCGGTGCTCCAAGCAAGCCTGACGATCGCTTTCCGTTCGCCGCCCCGCCCTTAGAGCTGGTGGGTGATAAGGAGGCGTTCCGCCAAAAGAAGGGTAAGTGTAGGGGGTAGGGGTAGGGGTTAGGGGTGGAGGCAGGGGTAGCGTAGGGGAGGGAGGGGGGGAGAAAACGGGTTACCACAGTCTGACTAGAGCGTGACGATGAAGGCAACGACGATGAGGATGATGACGACGACAGCAACAACAACCACCAATAAACTCAACTACTTGTAACAGTAACTAAAATAAAACACAAAAAAAGACATCAATCACAATCGTAAGCGTCCGGCAAACCCAGCACAACACACGCGGCGGCGGAACACAAGACAAAGAAGTCTCGCGCGCACCTCTCCCCTTCACGTTCCTCCCATTCCATACCACAATTCCCCAAACATATACCATGTTTCTCCATTACTCACTGTACCACGCATCATACGACCTCCCACCCCATACCACAAGCTCCCCCGTGTTATATCATACTTTGATCTGCCAGTATTATATTTTCTCCGTTCCATACCATTTGCCCCCCACGCCGTATATTGTACAGCCATATTTAGTGTGTACATGAGACAGTGTTACTCTCCGTCTTACGTGGTACGTCGCCCGCCGCGGCTGGTTTCTGCTCCATGGGTGTTCGCAAACGGGTCCATCGATCCCGACCCCTGCTCATGGGAACAGACAACGCAAGGGGGAAACATGACGGAACGAAATAATTATATTTGCGGTCGAAACTCCCGTTACACCAAAGAAATATGTGGTTCACGCATTTCCTATTTCTAGGTGCGGTCGAATATAGAATCTCGCATCGTGAACAATCCATTATTTTACCACGCATACATTGTACATAAACAAATCCCCACACTGATTTCGAGGTATTTTGTCCCCGACCCGGGGGTGCGGTCCTTTAGGGGTATCACGTTCAAAACAAATGAACAAATAAACGGAGCGGGGGGGGGGGGGGGGGCAGAAGAAACACACGCACACGCAGGCGCATAATCAGTCACAGTCAGGAAGACAGGCATAAACGTAAGATACACTTGGCACACAAAACACCTAGACCCATGTACACGTGAGGCGCACGGACTGTGTGTGCCTGTGTATTTTTGCTCAAGTCGCTCCGGTTTTGCATTCGGTAAGATACCACCTCAACTACGTTTGTGTGCAGACTGTATTTCGTTTCTTTTTCCGTTATGGACGAGCGGTGTTGCACGTTGTTTCTCGGCGGTGTTGTCTCGAGTCGCAGGATCACCAAGCTTGTACGCGCCCTTCCATGTCATGTGTCCGCCCAGAGAAACACGCAAAAACACACAGACGAATACACATACACACTGACGCAAGTTGCATGTAGGCGTTTCACTTTTGTGTGGCAACGGAGCCTTGGTGTGAATTGTGAGGTGGGCTAGCCTCTACCGGTCCGACAATAAACATAAGCTTGATACGAGCAACGCTTGAAAAATGTGCGAAAGCTTCGACATCTCAGGGAGGGGATGATAAATGAGCATCCCCGGGTCAACCAATCGATGCTCATGCTTCAATCCTTGGGTCTATCTGCATGGTGATACGATTATCAACGAGTTCTTGTTTGAGATAGAGGCATGGCGTCAATTCCACATCGAGCTTATCTTACTGTGCTCTTATCGAGCTAATATTGGAAAAAAAAAAGTGCTCGCACTGGTGCCTGCTGTATACCACGCCATACCACACTACCTCCCGTAAACCATGTTTGGAGACCAATCACTTGGAACTAGAGTACCAACTTTTCGCACTGGTTAAAATTATTAACGGGATTTATATGCATAAAAAACTAAAAAGACAACCCAAATCAATTCAATCAAAACAACAGGATGAAAGGGGTTTTACATACACAAAACACTAAAATACACCTTATCTGTTATCTATGACATCGAGCTTTGACTCGGTCCCAAGCACCGTCGGTCGGTATACCTGATGCAATGCCGCCGCCTGTTGCCCCTGAAGCAGTTGCTGCTGCTGCACCTGTTGCGCCTGCTGCTGCTGCTGCTGCTGCGCCTGCTGCTGCTTTTGTTGCTGTGCCTGCTGCTGCTGCTGCTGCTGCGCCTGCTGCAGCTGCTGCGCCTGCTGGTGTACCTACCGATATCGTGAACAACGTTGCAGAAAAAAAACAAACGGAGTCGATGAGCATTGCGCAAAACTAGCCGCAAAAGACCAGGCACATCAGGAACACGAGGGACACAGAAAAAAAAATGCTCGCCTCTTGAACGACAGCCGTCAAGGAACTTTACACAATAAATCTAGTGTGCCAGACATCAAGTCTAAAGAGACCTCGACGGGACATCCGTCATCCAACTTCTCCAGTTCCACCGGTATCTGGCATCATCGCGTACTATACCACTCGCGAATTGTAAAAATAAGCAAACCTCAAGAATACCCCCCCCCCGTCGCAACACAGACCTCGACTTGCGACCATTCCCCATCCACCAACCCCGGTTCTCCGTCACCCGATTCCTTCCTGCAACCATCGTGAGTGAGTTACCACAAGCACCACTAGCACCAAATAAGGTGGCTTATCTTGCGCTGCTGCGCTCAAGACTCGTACAGATTACCATGGCGGTAACGGTGACCCAGGCAGGGTACATACTGCTGTCCCGTCATAAAATAGATGAACCTTGTATTTGTATTTTATCCGTACAAAAATCTCAATTTCATTCATTCTTACAGAACTTCCCAACCTGTTCGTATATTCATACAGAAATCCCAACCACCAATTTGTTCGTGATTCTGAAATGGTGGCGAGTTGGGTGTCTTTTTTTTATTTCTATCCTCCGGCGGATGGGGAAAAATAAAGCTCAAGCTCACCACACTTCCACGTATTTTCATACGCGTCGTGTGTCGATTCAACTCAGTTGCTTTCGCAACCCAACGCTAGCTGGCGCGTCCTTTGGATCCCACTAAAGCGATAGCATGAGCTGTAGTTGGGTGTCTTCGTTCCTTTTTTATAGTACCAGAACATAAAATCGTAGCCAGTGGTGTTAGACTCGGGCACAGCAGCAGAGTACCAACAGCTCCGTAGACACTACCAACAGTCATACATATGGCAGCAGTGTTCGAGCACACAGTCACAACAGCAGTTCAATGGCAGCAATAACACGAGAGGCAACGATAGCATCAGTAGCTTCTCAGCCACGATCAATATTTACTGAAGTAGTATCACAACTACATCAGAATAACGAATATGGTAGCATCACAACTACAGCAGAACTCGGACACGTGTACAGGTACTTTTTTTTAGGGTGGGACTTTTACATGATATCTAATAATCACTTCGTACATCACCACTACTGTCTTCATACTCCCGATGTATACCAAAACCCGTCATCATAGCGCAAAAAACAAAATAATAAGACCACCCCCAAGTAGAGAAAACTTACCTACGCACTCAACCACAAGTACCAACAACCCTAACCAAGCCATCCATCCGCAAACCATCCACGATACATATGATACAGCAGTGTAGTGGAAACTACAGAAATAAATTTATAAAATAGGTATGATGTTAGATCTGTTTCAAAATTCCCCACCTAAAGTAAAAATACCAACACCAATCATCAAAGTGGAGAAAAACATTTTTTCAACAAAATAGTAGGACCCCTCCCACTAAGAAAAAACTTACCCACATCGTATATTACAAGTAGCAACAAGCAGCTTGAAAAAATAAATGTTGACCCGAAATTCGTCGAACTCACGGCTGACGTCCTGAAAATATTTTTATAAAATGTTAAGAGTGACAGCGTATCAATTTGGAACCGTGGGTTCGTGTCCCACGGAGTTATTCTCCAATGCCGTACGAAGCATCAGCAGCAGCAACACCTTCCCACACACTACTATCAACAATACCGACACTTGTACTGTATAACAAACAACACTACAGTTGTAAGACAGCCGTACCCGGACACGGACCCAACAGTACAGAACATAGCAGCAACAGCACCAACACCAATAGCATTAACGCTACTGCTGTAGTAGCATCCGCAGCATCAACAGCTCCAAAGACACGTACCAATAGGACATAAAAGCGCGATCGGAGTATCACACACAGCTTGCAAATGAGTTTCGACGAACCCCTCGATCTCACAATAGTGTACTTAAATTTTTATAATAAAAACAATAGTTACCCAGACACAAAATTGAATAGAACAATATATAGATATATAACAAAATGAAAAAATACACTTGAGCTGTGAGATTGACCAACAAGTTTTTTTGACCAAAACTCAGCTTTGCAAGCTGCGTGATGATACTTCGATCGCGCGTGTCACGGGGTGTGTATACCCTCGTGAAGGAAACAGGTCGGTGACTCCCCTGCTAATGCCAGGGCCAACAGAATTAAGACGTTCAACCTTGTTCTGCGCACGGAAACTGTGCAACCCGCATTGAGGGGGACAAACAGACATCTGTGGAATTCAGTATGCATGAAACAATAAGTGTTACAGCAGTGCGAGGAGTGGGCTCCTTGGGTCTACCAGGTTCGCAAGCAAGTTCCTGTGTACTACGTGGCAGGCCGGCGCAGGTCCAGCCCAGGCCTGATGCTCGGGTTGTTAGAGCTGTCGAGTCATGATGGAACATGCGGTGGACGTCGTTCGCTACTGTTGCGAAGTCATCTCTCTCTATATATTGGTAGCAGTACCCCCACACGGACCCAAGAGCAGAGTCAACAGCTTCAATAGCACCAGCAAGACTAGCATCAGTAGCATGGACAGCTTCCAAGAATCACTATGAACACCCAACACTAACACCAATAACTTCAGTAGCATCAACCCCAACAGCATCATCAGAAGCATCAGGGTAGTCAACCGCATGAGCAACAACAACACCAACACCAACACCAACACCAACAATAACAACAGCCACAACAAAATTATCGTTCTTCCACCCGAATAACCCCACCTGCTGCGGACTCAACACCCGCTGCTGTGCCTCCAGCTGCTGCCTCTGGGCCGGCGTCAGGTTGTGCTGAGAGAAATTTCCGCCGATCGATCCGCCCCCGCGCCCCCCCCCCCCCGCCGTCCCGTTCGCTCCCATGTGGTTCGGCATCGTCGCCCCGGGTACGAGTTGCGCTGAGCCTCCGGCCATCCCGGGCTGCCCTGCAGCACCCCCCCGGTTACGCGCCTCCTGGGAAACGACCACGGGTTTGGTAAATACAACGGAGAGGAGGGGGCGGGGCGGGGTACGGGGGGTTATGACGGCGTGGGGGGGGGGGGGGTGTACGTGGATGGAAATAAAGTGTACTGGTGAAGTAGAAAGGTTGGCGTTTCGATTACATTAGTTGCGTGCCTTGACGGGGGCGTGGGGCAGGATCAACATACAGCGCAAACATTGCGCCTGATTTGGACCAAAAATTAGACAGACGGACAGGTATTCTGGTATTTTCGCTACTTAGTGACGCAACCCAAAAAAGACGTCAGCGACAACCACGGTAAACAAAATCCAACATAACACAACACAACAGCACGACATAACAAAACAAAACAACCACAACACCAAAAATACCAACACCACCATAAACACCGACACCATGCATCAACGATTATGTACATAAAAAAAGTCCTTTAACCAAACAGAAGCTGTACGGCAGTAGCAGGAAATTCCGGAAAGCATCCTCTCTTTACGAAGCACCAGACATTACCTGTACAGTCATCTGCCTCTGGTGACTCTTGGCGATCACCTCCCTGACGGGAGCGCATACCGCGCACTTGAGGTCCTTGCAGCGGTGGTAGTGGCTCAGCACAAATCGCGACGACACGCAGTGAGGAATCTGCAGAGCCGAGCGGCCGGGGAGGGGTGAAATCGGTAGAGATGGGGGGGGAGGGAGTTAGGGGACGCACAACAACATACAACGTACAGCAATGTCAGGTACAACCATAAAACACCAGGTACACTAAAGGGTATCCTATTGGGGTGAAACAAGGGAAATGCATCGTATACGTGGTAGACTGTACAAAAACATAAAATAAAATAAAATAAAGACCGACCGACCGACCGACAGATAGTAGACACAAATCGAACGGGGAGGGAGAAGAGGAGTGAGAAAAGTAGGAATGAGACGTAAAAAGGAGAGGAACCGACAGATAGTAGACACAAATCGAACGGGGAGGGAGAAGAGGAGTGAGAAAAGTAGGAATGAGACGTAAAAACGAGAGGAATGAAGCGTACGGGTGAGAGACGTACGACAAAGGAGGGGCGAAGAAAGTGAGGGGGTTGCCCGCGGAAACAACTCACGTGACACTGCTGGTTCTTGCACTCGGCAATGTGCTTCCACAGTCGCTTCATCGCCTGGCAGTGCGGGGTGACCTTGCACTGCTCCCCCTCGGCGGGGCACTTGCTGGCGTGTCGGAGGAGCAGGAGGCGCTGCTGTTGTTGCCGAAGGGCGGCCTGCGGAGGTGACCAGACACCGTGGAAGAGGGGCAGAGCCGATGGGGACAAGGGACGGGAAGGGAGAGGGGCTCGACACTATCACACTCAAAATCATTAAACACGTAATACGAACACCAACCTTGGACGAAAACCGATTGGGTACAACTGAATACTCAAGCGGCCCATTAACTTCCCGATAGAGTAGTAAAATCAACATGCACTTCAAGTACACCCAGGGAATATGTACATAAATATGTGAGTCCACTTTTTACAAATCCAAAAGTCAGGACTTACCAAATCTAAACCAGGTCAACGGTTGCGAATATAAAAAAGGAGCAACGACAAACAGGACGGAGGTGTTCTTTCTACCTACATCCTTCAACACGCGAAAAGCACGGACGACCGCGGCAACATGACGATGGCGACGACGAACGGACAACCGGTCTCGTCCTCGGCACCCTCGGGCAAGGGCGGGCCAGGCCACGCCGCCCCACTTAAACGCCTCTTCTACACAAACACAACCGACACAACACAGCAAAAACGACACAACCACGCTCCGCCCCACCCCACAACCACAACTATACTACATCCGCCCCAACGAAAGCAACAACCTGAGCACAGCCACAAAACGGGTCGCATCCTTCACCTTCCGGTCTTCCGGCGTAAACTCCGTTGGCCGTCTTCGCTGCTGCCCTCCTCGCGCGCCCCCAGCCCCACTGCTAGCACCCCCACTACTTCCGCCCACCCCACCGCCGCCGCCCCCACCACCACTGCCGCCAGCTACAGCGCTCCCGCTCGCAGACACCATCCCCCCTCCCCCACCCGCACTCCCGCCTCCTCCGATAGCGCCGATGCCCATGCTTCCAGCCGCCGACCCCGGGGTAAGACTCCCATTCCGCATCAACCCGCCCGGACTTTGCGCTGCACCACCCGAAACCCCTCCACCCCCCGCCCCTCCTCCCCCTGCTCCTCCGACCCCGCCCATCCCAATAGGGACGCTCCCTGATGCTCCCGCTGCGACGGCGCCGGCGGACCCGGTAGAACCATCGGTCACGCTGGCACCCGCAGAAGCTCTGGCGGAAGACGAGCCGTTGCTCAGAGGAGTAGACGCGCTACCTCCGCTCATCATGGGGTTGATGTCCTTGATGTTCACGAAGGTACGGGGGGTAGTAGAGTCGTTCCCGCCCCCCCCTCCCCCCCGCCCCCCGCCTCCAACAATACCACCCACCCCGCCGATTCCCCCCCTCCCAGACCCTCCCAGGCCTCCGCCAATCCCCAATCCTCCGGGGGTCTCGCCGAGGGGGCCCGAATACGGCCCCCCCCCGCCGCCAACCCCGCCAACAACAACGCCTCCAGTAGAACTGGAAACCCCGTTGCTGAGGATCGAAGGCGGGTCAGACTTGATCGGCACTGTGATCCCGCCACCCACCCCCACGGCTGACGCCGCCGCTGCTGCCGCTGCTGCCGCTGGGTTAAGAACACCTACCTGAACTCCCCCTACCCCTGCCCCCATAGCGGCGGAGGAAGGCAAAGTTCCACGGATGGGGTACGAGCCGGCGCCAGCAGTACCGGCGCCGGCGATCCCAGGGGCAGAGCCGATTAGGCCGCCCGAGGTCGTCACGCCTGCGGCTCCGGGGGACGCCATCACTGCGGCTGCGCTGGCCTGTCCTGCCGCTTGTTGCTGTTGTTGTTGGGGTGGTGATTGTGTGTGTGTGTGTGTGTGTGTGTGTGTGTGTGTGTGTGGGGGGGGGGGGGGGGGGGGGGGGGGGGGGGGGAAGGGGGGAGGGGGGGGGAGGGAGTGGTCGTGGTGGCGGTGGAGGTAGTGGTGGTGGTGGTTGTCGACGTTGTATGCATCGTTGTACAGGGCGAATAGTGTATCCAGCAGCGGGCGCACGGCCGTTGGAGGGGGGCGGGGGGGAGGGAGCAAGGACAAAGGGGGGTGGACCAAGTCAATGATATCGAATAATACAGCACCAAAAAAACGGAATCGCAAGCGGTGCCGCCAGCTCCGGTGTCGCTAGCTCTGGATAAGCTCGAACCGTACTACAACTCTGGTACAAACAAACGAACTACCTTAGCAAGCGGTGTCGTTGACTCTGCACAAGCTCGAACAATACTACAACACAAACAAACGTACTGCGTTTTCAATTACCCCAGCCGGCACTGGGGTGCGTAAACCTC
The DNA here is from genome assembly GCA_012845835.1 of Undaria pinnatifida. Classification (NCBI taxonomy): domain Eukaryota; class Phaeophyceae; order Laminariales; family Alariaceae; genus Undaria; species Undaria pinnatifida. The sequence goes on from JABAKD010000013.1 coordinate 9,833,679, forward strand.
TAGCAAACCCAAAGGGAACGTCCAAGTACAAACGAGATTGAAATCGAAAAACAGTGAAACAATTTGTACGTTTCAATCCGTTCGGCGAACTCAAGAGTGGGACTAACCTTAGCTCGGTTCTGCTGCGTGCTGGTACCCAGACGTGCGGCAAGCTGCTGAAGGCGGTGTCTCAACGTGGTGTGGTCCTTGTATTCTTTGAAGCTTCGCGCGTTTCGGTAAAGACTGTCTTCTAGGCGCTTAGCCATGAGAGGCACCTTTTTTTAACAAAAAGAGATAAAACCAGAGACGGGGGGGGGGGGGGTGATAAAGAGAGCGAGAGGGAGAGAAAAGGGGGAGAGAGACGGGATAGGAGAAACAGATGGAGAGAGAAAGACAGATTGGGAGAAAAGGATAGCGGGAGAAAATGGGGGGGTAGGAAGATGCATGTATTAGAGCGCTTGAAAAAACAAAGCAAGAGATGAAGAGAGGGCAAGGGAGAGAAAGCCCCCGAAGTGCGTGTATAGCCTTGACGTGCATTCGCGAACCACAATAGCGCCCCATACCATAATAACAAGTAAACAAGGGCACCCACGAAACCTTGAGAAGCTCGCCATTGTCAGCGACTGGGAGCGACTTGTAATAGCGTCACTATCATCGAAAAGTGTTGTGCAAAAAGAAATGTCAAGAAAAGCAGGTAAATAATACCGGTAATATATAAACAAAACCGGGAGGAACCACAGCGCAGTCATTACCTGTTCCATGTCAAGTAGCTGGTAGCCTGACAGCGATGGTAATGCCGTACGCTCAAGCAGTCTCCCTTATCTGCTCTGACGTGTGCTAACAGGTCCTTCTACACGACGAGTGCGTTATGCCATGCCACCAGGGCAGCAGAGATACACATTATTTGTTTTTTGAACCATTTACAATGTAGGACACCCCACCAGGGGCTACGATCACACTCTTTGATACTCATGAACATGCCACCATATAAACAACACATCACAAAATGATCTCGTAAACTTCTAATAGTCTCTAACGTTTCAACCATCTAGGGTGAGCGCACAGCAGTACGAGCACGTACCACTGCTGCGCATAATCTTGTGCGTGCCGTACATACAGCTACTTTCAAGGGATGGGGGGGGAAACGAAAACACCCCGCCTTCAACCCTTCTAGAACTCCACGCACGTTTTAGGGGACAAATTATATGGCATTAAGAGTAGAACCCTTTGAGAGTAGAAACGCACCCCCGAAAATATTCACCACTTTTTCCAAGCTATCAGTCCGGGCCTTATGCCGCTTGGGTTTTCAAGTTGTAACCGAAGCGACAGCAGTTGGTCGTGTTTAAACAAAACGGGGACGGGAGAAAAAACGCAAACACTCCGCCCTTGACCTTTCTAGAATCCCACCCACGTTTGTGAGGAAAAATTACTTGACATTAGAGTGGCATCACCTTTGCAAAACTACCACCGAAAATATCTCTCTCGCGAATTCCAAGTGCTGGTTTGGGTCTCTGGCCGTATGGATTTTCATTTTTACCGAAAGCAATTAGTTAGTATGTATTTTGCAAAACGGGAACGGGGACAAACGAGAACACCCCGGCCTTGAAACCCTTCTAGAACTCCACCCACGATTTCGAGAGAAAACTACTTGGAATTAAAATAGGATTTTTGGAGTAGAAAAGTATGACCGAAAACACCCCCCACAATATTCCACGTACCAACTGGTCCGGCGTTCTTGACCGCATGTGTTTTATAAAAAACGTTTGAAACACGTCAGCTGTGACACAACTTCGATCAATGTAAGAGGGTCCGTATGATACTCATCTTTGAAAGTGCGTGATACTCCGGTCGCGCGATTCAACAGATGGGTTTAACCCTTTCAGTACTTCAACACCGCACTCCCGACATGGGAACAAAACACTCAAGAGTTACAATAGAAAAACCTTTAGGAGTTGGAAATGGGTTAACTCTTTGAAGATGTATGATTCCCCCTATATGCTGCCAAGGTCAACAGGATCATGTATTTCTCAATTTGCAACCGAGGCAAAAATTGGTTGTGATTGAAAAAAAAACGGGGGCGCGGAAAAAACGAATATATACCCTCTCTTGACATATATACCCTTCTACATAAAACTACACTGGCACGATACGATAGAGTAAGACTATTCTTGCAACATAAAATACCAGACAATTACCACCTCGTATGTTGAAAAACCGGGACGGGGAACAAACGAACACCCATATACCCCTCCCTTAATATATACTGTATACCCTTCTACATACAACTACACTGGCACGATACCATAGAGTTAAGACTATTGTTGCAACATAAAATACCAAAAAAAATAACACCTCGTATGTTGAAAAACCGGGACGAAAAACAAACGAACACCCGGTACACCCCGACCTTGACTCTTCTGGAACTCCATCCACGGTGCTGGGGACAACCTACTTGGTACTAGAGTGGGAGCATTTTTGAAGCAGACTTTACTACCGAAACTCTACCCCACAAATTCCAAATATCGGTTCGGGCCTCTGGCAGTGGATTTTTTAATATAAAACCGACACAATAATGGGCCATGCCTTGAAAACACAGGGGAGGGAAAAAAATTCCGACACACACCGCGCTTAACCCTTGTAGAACTCCATCAACGTTGCTGCGGACAACTTACTCGGTACTATTGCAGGATATGTTTACTGAAGTATCTGTGTAGGATCGTTTTTGCAATGCAAAATTAACACGGAAAATATCCCACACCAAAGTGCACATATGCAAATATTGGTCCGGGCCTCTGGCAGGGTGAAGTTTCTACCAGGTATTTCGTATCTGAAGCGAGAATTGGTCGTGTATCGAAAAAACGGAATGAGGAAAAATCGCACACGTACGTTATCTCCCGCCCTGTACCCTTCTAAAATCAGAAACTCACCCCAAGTTTTGGGGGGAAATTCTAGGTATTAAGAGTAGGACCATTTCTGCAGCGAAAAGGATATAACTGAAAACACTCCCCACAAACTCGAAGTAAATTATGCCCGAAAACGTGGACGCAGTTTCTCAAGGCGATAAGGGGACGATAGACCAAGCTATACCTGGTAAACTCTGAACTCGTATGGGCCGGTTGGTGTTACTTACCGGGTTACTTGGGCGTTGGCTGATTATTTTTGCTCTAGTTTTCCCACGAGTTTTGTCTCCCTTTCAACCTGCGACAGACACCTCCGGGAGTCCGAGCCAACCACATCCCGAAGGGGAAGCTTGTACTTGTACCATTAGCGCGTTTACAACTGGAAACCCGTTTTGGGGACAAAATTACTTGAAATTAGTACAGGGCGGGGTTTGGGGGCTCTGAAGGGGTGAACAAGTCTTGCCAAAACTACGCTGCAAGGAGAGGCATGCATCGCGTTCGCAGCATCATGTTTCTCGCCCACTAGCGCGCTCAGCCTATCATAGACCGTTAGCGACACCGCGCTTCTTAAAGTGGGTCGTACGCACATCGGACATAACACAATCTCCATCATTTAGACCATCTCTATCATTTAGATCATCTCGATCATCTAGAGTCTACATTTGTCGTTTGAGATGTGGTGCATGATCCTTACCATACACATCCCGCCGGCAAACACGTGCGCGCGCAAGAGCCGTATCGTACAGATCCCACCCAAGAAACAATATCTAAATCTTGCAGATGATATAAATCAGGAACGTATCTGCTCATCTAGATCAAGATCCTACATTTGTCGTCATGATGTGCGGTCCTTACCATACATCTCCCACCCGCAAACACGTGCGCGCGCAAGAGCCGTGTCGTACAGATCCCACCCAACAAACATTATTTATCTTGCAGATGATATAAATCAGGAACGTATCTGCTGATCTGGATGATCTAGATCGTCTGGATCATCTAGATAATCTAGATCCTACATTTGCCGTCATGAGATGTGAGATGTGGTGCATGGCATCCTTACCATACAGATCCCACCCGCAAAACGTGCGCGCGCTAGAGCCGTGTCGTGCAGATTCCACCCAACAAACAATATACAAATACAGATCGTATAAATCAGCAAAATGTCTGCTAATCTAGATGATCTACATCTCTAGATCATGTTGATCATCTGGATAATCTAGATCCTACATTCGCCGTTATGAGGCGTGGTGCACGATCCTTCACATACGCATCCCACCCACAAAACACGTGCGCAAGAGCCGTGTTGAACAGATCCGACCCGACAAACATTATCTATAAATCTTGCAGATAGTATAAATCAGGAACATGTCGGCTCATGTAGACGATCTATATCATCCATATCATCTAGATCCTGCATTTGTCGTTATGAGATGTGGCGCATGATCCTTACCATACAGGTCCCACCCGCAAACACGTGCGTGCGCAAGAGCCTTGTCGAACAGATCCCACCCGACAAATATGATCTAAATCTTGCAGATTACATAAATCAGTAACATGTCTGCTGATCTACAGTAGATGATCTCGACCGTCTAGATCATCTACTGTAGACAATCTGGACAATCTAGGTCCTACCTTTGTCGCTATGAGATGTGGCGCATGATCCTTGCCATACAGGTCCCACCCGCAAACACGTGCGTGCGCAAGAGCCGTGTCGTACAGATCCCACCCAACAAGCATTATCTAGATCTTGCTTGTTGGGTGTGCAGATCATATAAATCAGGAACATGTCTGCTGCCCATAAATGTACACCAGGTGCTTCGAAGCGCATCACAAAACGACAAATCATCTGCCCGGTGTGTGAAAGGGCAGATAACTCAAAACTGTACTATTGGCCCCTTTTGGACTTGAGTGGAAACAATGTCGGAAAAAAATACGCTAACGTGCTCGAAACAGCATCGGACACACGACGCAGCCGGAGTGCGACATGGTGAACATAGGGTAGACGTACGACATGAGCGTAGCACCGTGGCACATGCTTTGCTGCACGCGCCTCCTAGACGCTCGATAATATCGCACTAGTCGCTTCTTGGGTCGCTAGGCATTGGCCCCAACAGCGCCACAGCCACAAACGGCTCTATTTCCAATCGTACGGCGTTGCATATACCAGGAATACTCCGTACACCTGGCACTCTTGAGACCCGTGTACAGCGACCACAGCAATGACGATTGCGACATTTCATAGCGTCCACGAGTAGCGTAAGCGCGCCGCAGTACGACTAGGATCATGCCGCACCCGTCCCGCACGAGTCTTCTTTGCAGAGTTGTCGTTCGGACACCAATTTTATATCGCCAACTATTAATAGTAGTGGTCGATGCCGTGATCGTCAATTTGCGTCGTCACTTCCCTCTCAAGTCTCAAAAGGAGTTAATAACAGCTCTATTTCTAGCCGCGATACCAGGTATACAACAACAGACAGTATCAACGCGCGTACACGCAGATCCGCATGGGTGCTAGCATTCGCCTTCGCCGGCACTCATGCATGCACCGAGAAGGACAGACGGAGCTAACAAGGTGCCTTGCAAGATAAATGCTGGGGAGATACGAACCCATGCCGTACAATAGCATCAAAACAATGCCAAATGCCGAAAGATAGGGAGCCATGTTGCAGGATGGAAAGCCATGCCAAGCGCTGCAAGATAGGAAACCATGTTACAGAAAGAAAGGCACTTGGAAAAAGAAAAGCCGTTTGGTGTGGTTTACAGCCTGGCGTGCGATACAGGGTAGAGTCTACATGCGCATCACAGCGCGCATACATACACCACGAGCACTCGAAATATATCTTATGTTCTACGTACAGTAGTTCCAAATTTCTACCCCGCATACACCAATAACAGCGGCGTTTCTACTAGTAATCCCGAGGGGGCTCCAGAGGCAAATGTGGGTATCAACAAAATTACTATTAATATTGACCCCGCTGGCGCTTCAAAGGGAACCGCTGTCTCAAGCAAATGACGATATGCATATTCACTGGCGATCAACAAAAAAACCCCAGGTTTATATTATAAAAATTAAAATACACTACCTGGTATATAATGGATATATACAAAATCGGCCACACCAGGCAAACACGTAGCGCCAGCAGCAACCACGGAAAGTAAAAAAGTACATAAGGTTCTCGCTTCTCGCTTTCCGTTTTCCGTTGTTGCTTTTTATTCTTCTCTTTTCGGTTTTCCCGTTTCCGTTTCGAGGTCAACGATTATTTTTCAGCATACCGGGTGCGGTGCTTAGCTCCGATATAAATCCCAAGCCCACAAATGCGAACAATTACATGCGAACATCCAAACAGAAAAAGAAAAAAAAGAAAAAAACGGAAGTACGTACGTAGTGAGAGGTCTTCATTTCGAAGAAAAAAATCCTTGTTGGCCACAAATTTCGAAGCCATCCTATATACAAAAACCACGATCCCTATCCCACCGCACCTTTTGTATCCACTCGGGTCGAGGGTTCGGCTTCCGCTGCTGCAAATAAGTCACGATTTTCCCGAGAATTTCCCGGCGGGAAGGGATGTCGTTGTTCGATTGCCACGAGAGGCCATTGCCGGGAGTCTGAGTAAAACGAGGGACAGGGTAGCGCGGGGAGGGAGGGCGTGGAGAGGGGAGGGGGGTGCACTCATCATCATGCATGACCATAGACATGGGGGTGGGGGGGGGCGTCAAACACGCACCCGGTGGGTGGAGACGGAGAATTAACCTTCGTGCTAAAAATACAGCAAAAAGTATCCCACGTCGTTTGTGCGAAAAAGAATGGGAAAAGGACATAGGGGGATCGATCGGTCATTTTTCGGATACGTACAGACTACTCTTCGCAGATGACAGAGTATCATACATAGCAATCATACAATGCAACCATCACACGCAGCTTGCAAAGCTGAGTTTTGATCAAAAATTCCTTTTCGGTCGATCTCGGGTTTTCAAAGAGGGTGGAGGGTGGCAGAAGGAGGAGAGAGAACAAACAGGGTGGTAGAAAAAATACACAAAAAAGTGTTGTCTTTCAACTCACGTGCTGCTGCAGAGGTCGCCCGGCAGCATCCACCGCAGTACCGGCCGCATGAGGGGCCGCAGACCCTCCCGCGGCAGCAGCCGCAGCGGCCGCCGCTGCAGCAGCCGGGGATGATGACTGGGTCGCCTGGCCGGCCCGCTGCTGCTGCGCCTGCTGCGCCAGCTGGTGCTGCAACAACAGCTGCTGCTGCTGCTGCTGGGGTGTGGGTACCTGTCCCGGCTGGGCTACCGCTCGCCGGCGTTGGAGAGGGGAAGCCACGATTCCGCCACCGTTCATACCGTTGCTTCCAAGACTCGCGGCCGACAGCGCAGGAGACACGACAGGGCTGCTCCCAATAGTTGCGACGGACGACACCGCGGCGGATGTAGTCGGTATTGATGCAGCAGACCCAGCAGCCTGCGAAGCATGCAGTAGCTGCTGCTGCCGCTGCTGCTGAAGCTGCTGCTGCTGTTGCTGTTGCAACTGCAACTGCTGCTGTTGCTGCAAGGCCACCTGTTGCTGCTGGTGCTG